>CM074727.1:92142403-92742403 GCA_037306005.1 Rhinophrynus dorsalis | reverse complement strand
ATGCGTCAGTCATTCGTCAGAGTCATTCGTCACAGTCATTCGTCAGAGTCAAAGTCATTCGTCAGAGTGATTAGTCAGAGTCAAACTCATTCGTCAGAGTCATTCGTCAGTCATTCGTCAGAGTCATTCATCAGAGTCATTCGTCAGTCATTCGTCAGAGTCATTCGTCAGAGTCGTTCGTCAGAGTCATTCGTCAGAGTCAAAGTCATTCGTCATAGTCATTCGTCAGAGTTGTTCGTCAGAGTCAAAGTCATTCGTCAGAGTCATTCGTCAGAGTCATTCGTCAGAGTCATTCGTCAGAGTCAGTCATTCGTCAGAGTCATTCGTCAGAGTCAAAGTCATTCGTCAGAGTCATTCGTCAGAGTCAAAGTCATTCGTTAGTTATTCGTCAGAGTCATTCGTCAGAGTCATTCATCAAAGTCGTTCGTCAGAGTCATTCGTCAGAGTCAGAGTCATTCGTCAGAGTCAGAGTCATTCGTCAGAGTCGTTCGTCAGAGTCAAAGTCATTCGTCAGAGTCATTCGTCAGAGTCAAAGTAATTCGTCAGAGTCATTCGTCAGAGTCATTCGTCAGAGTCATTCGTCAGAGTCGTTCGTCAGAGTCATTCGTCAGAGTCATTCGTCAGAGTCATTCGTCAGAGTCATTCGTCAGAGTCAAAGTCATTCGTCAGAGTCAAAGTCATTCGTCAGAGTCATTCGTCAGAGTCGTTCGTCAGAGTCATTCGTCAGAGTCATTCGTCAGAGTCAGTCATTCGTCAGAGTCATTCGTCAGAGTCATTCGTCAGAGTCAGAGTCATTCGTCAGAGTCAAAGCCATTCGTCAGAGTCATTCGTCAGAGTCAGAGTCATTCGTCAGAGTCATTCGTCAGAGTCAGAGTCATTCGTCAGAGTCAGAGTCATTCGTCAGAGTCAAAGCCATTCGTCAGAGTCAAAGCCATTCGTCAGAGTCATTCGTCAGAGTCAAAGTCATTCGTCAGAGTCGTTCGTCAGAGTCAGAGTCATTCGTCAGAGTCGTTCGTCAGAGTCAGAGTCATTCGTCAGTCATTCGTCAGAGTCGTTCGTCAGAGTCGTTCGTCAGAGTCAGAGTCATTCGTCAGTCATTCGTCAGAGTCATTCGTCAGAGTCAAAGTAATTCGTCAGAGTCATTCGTCAGAGTCAGAGTCATTCGTCAGAGTCATTCGTCAGAGTCGTTCGTCAGAGTCAGAGTCATTCGTCAGAGTCGTTCGTCAGAGTCAGAGTCATTCGTCAGTCATTCGTCAGAGTCGTTCGTCAGAGTCGTTCGTCAGAGTCAGAGTCATTCGTCAGTCATTCGTCAGAGTCATTCGTCAGAGTCGTTCGTCAGAGTGAAAGTCATTCGTCAGAGTCATTCGTCAGTCATTCGTCAGAGTCATTCGTCAGAGTCATTCGTCAGAGTCATTCGTCAGAGTCAAAGTCATTCGTCATTTGTCAGTCATTTGTCAGAGTCGTTCGTCAGAGTCATTCGTCAGAGTCATTCGTCAGAGTCAAAGTCATTCGTCAGAGTCATTCGTCAGTCATTCGTCAGAGTCATTCGTCAGAGTCATTCGTCAGAGTCATTCGTCAGAGTCAAAGTCATTCGTCATTCGTCAGTCATTTGTCAGAGTCATTCGTCAGAGTCATTCGTCAGAGTCAAAATCATTCGTCAGAGTCATTCATCAGAGTCAGAGTCATTCGTCAGTCATTCGTCATAGTCATTCGTCAGAGTTGTTCGTCAGAGTCAAAGTCATTCGTCAGTCATTCATCAGAGTCATTCGTCAGAGTCATTCGTCAGAGTCATGCGTCAGTCATTCGTCAGAGTCATTCGTCAGAGTCATTCGTCAGAGTCATGCGTCAGTCATTCGTCAGAGTCGTTCGTCAGAGTTAAAGTCATTCGTCAGAGTCAAAGTCATTTGTCAGTCATTCGTCAGAGTCATTCGTCAGAGTCATTCGTCAGAGTCGTTCGTCAGAGTCGTTTGTCAGAGTCGTTCGTCAGAGTCAAAGTCATTCGTCAGTCATTCGTCAGAGTTGTTCGTCAAAGTCAAAGTCATTCGTCAGAGTCATTCGTCAGAGTCAAAGTCATTCGTCATTCGTCAGTCATTCGTCAGAGTTGTTCGTCAGAGTCATTCGTCAGAGTCAAAGTCATTCGTCAGAGTCATTCGTTAGAGTCAGAGTCATTCATCAGAGTCATTCGTCAGAGTCATTCGTCAGAGTCATTCGTCAGAGTCGTTCGTCAGAGTCATTCGTCAGAGTCATTCGTCAGAGTCATTCGTCAGAGTCATTCGTCAGAGTCATTCGTCAGAGTCAGAGTCATTCGTCAGAGTCAAAGTCATTCGTCAGAGTCAAAGTCATTCGTCATTCGTCAGTCATTCGTCAGAGTTGTTCGTCAGAGTCATTTGTCAGAGTTATTCGTCAGAGTCAAAGTCATTCGTCAGTCATTCGTCAGAGTTGTTCGTCAGAGTCATTCGTCAGAGTCAGAGTCATTCGTCAGAGTCATTCGTCAGAGTCGTTCGTCAGAGTCGTTCGTCAGAGTCGTTCGTCAGAGTCAGAGTCAGAGTCAGAGTCAGAGTCATTCGTCAGAGTCAGAGTCATTCGTCAGAGTCATTCGTCAGAGTCATTCGTCAGAGTCAGAGTCATTCGTCAGTCATTCGTCAGTCATTCGTCAGAGTCATTCATCAGAGTCATTCGTCAGTCATTCGTCAGAGTCATGCGTCAGTCATTCGTCAGAGTCATTCGTCACAGTCATTCGTCAGAGTCAAAGTCATTCGTCAGAGTGATTAGTCAGAGTCAAACTCATTCGTCAGAGTCATTCGTCAGTCATTCGTCAGAGTCATTCATCAGAGTCATTCGTCAGTCATTCGTCAGAGTCATTCGTCAGAGTCGTTCGTCAGAGTCATTCGTCAGAGTCAAAGTCATTCGTCATAGTCATTCGTCAGAGTTGTTCGTCAGAGTCAAAGTCATTCGTCAGAGTCATTCGTCAGAGTCATTCGTCAGAGTCAGTCATTCGTCAGAGTCATTCGTCAGAGTCAAAGTCATTCGTCAGTTATTCGTCAGAGTCATTCGTCAGAGTCATTCATCAAAGTCGTTCGTCAGAGTCATTCGTCAGAGTCAGAGTCATTCGTCAGAGTCAGAGTCATTCGTCAGAGTCGTTCGTCAGAGTCAAAGTCATTCGTCAGAGTCATTCGTCAGAGTCAAAGTAATTCGTCAGAGTCATTCGTCAGAGTCATTCGTCAGAGTCATTCGTCAGAGTCGTTCGTCAGAGTCGTTCGTCAGAGTCGTTCGTCAGAGTCATTCGTCAGAGTCATTCGTCAGAGTCAAAGTCATTCGTCAGAGTCAAAGTCATTCGTCAGAGTCATTCGTCAGAGTCGTTCGTCAGAGTCATTCGTCAGAGTCATTCGTCAGAGTCAAAGTCATTCGTCAGAGTCATTCGTCAGAGTCATTCGTCAGAGTCAGAGTCATTCGTCAGAGTCAAAGCCATTCGTCAGAGTCATTCGTCAGAGTCAGAGTCATTCGTCAGAGTCATTCGTCAGAGTCAGAGTCATTCGTCAGAGTAAGAGTCATTCGTCAGAGTCAAAGCCATTCGTCAGAGTCATTCGTCAGAGTCAAAGTCATTCGTCAGAGTCGTTCGTCAGAGTCAGAGTCATTCGTCAGAGTCGTTCGTCAGAGTCAGAGTCATTCGTCAGTCATTCGTCAGAGTCGTTCGTCAGAGTCGTTCGTCAGAGTCAGAGTCATTCGTCAGTCATTCGTCAGAGTCATTCGTCAGAGTCAAAGTAATTCGTCAGAGTCATTCGTCAGAGTCAGAGTCATTCGTCAGAGTCATTCGTCAGAGTCGTTCGTCAGAGTCAGAGTCATTCGTCAGAGTCGTTCGTCAGAGTCAGAGTCATTCGTCAGTCATTCGTCAGAGTCGTTCGTCAGAGTCGTTCGTCAGAGTCAGAGTCATTCGTCAGTCATTCGTCAGAGTCATTCGTCAGAGTCGTTCGTCAGAGTCATTCGTCAGTCATTCGTCAGAGTCGTTCGTCAGAGTCATTTGTCAGAGTCATTCGTCAGTCAGAGTCATTCGTCAGAGTCAAAGTCATTCGTTATTCGTCAGTCATTCGTCAGAGTCATTCGTCAGAGTCAAAGTCATTCGTCAGAGACATTCGTCAGAGTCAAAGTCATTCGTCATTCGTCAGAGTCATTCGTCAGAGTCAAAGTCATTCGTCATTCGTCAGTCATTCGTCAGAGTCATTCGTCAGAGTCAAAGTCATTCGACAGAGACATTCGTCAGAGTCAAAGTCATTCGTCATTCGTCAGTCATTCGTCAGAGTCATTCGTCAGAGTCAAAGTCATTCGTCAGAGACATTCGTCAGAGTCATTCGTCAGAGTCAGAGTCATTCGTCAGAGTCATTCGTCAGAGTCATTCGTCAGAGTCATTCGTCATTCGTCAGTCATTCGTCAGAGTCAAAGTCATTCGTCAGTCATTCGTCAGAGTCAGAGTCATTCGTCAGAGTCATTCGTTATTCGTCAGTCATTCGTCAGAGTCGTTCGTCAGAGCCATTCGTCAGAGTCAAAGTCATTCGTCAGAGTCGTTCGTCAGAGTCAGAGTCATTCGTCAGAGTCGTTCGTCAGAGTCATTCGTCAGAGTCAAAGTCATTCGTCAGAGTCATTCGTCAGAGTCAAAGTCATTCGTCAGAGTCATTCGTCAGAGTCATTCGTCAGAGTCAAAGTCATTCGTCAGAGTCATTCGTCAGAGTCATTCGTCAGAGTCATTCGTCAGAGTCAAAGTCATTTGTCAGTCATTCGTCAGAGTCATTCGTCAGAGTCAGTCGTCAGAGTCATTCGTCAGAGTCATTCGTCAGAGTCAGAGTCATTCGTCAGAGTCAAAGTCATTCGTCATTCACCAGTCATTCGTTAGAGTTGTTCGTCAGAGTTATTCGTCAGAGTCAACGTCATTCGTCAGAGTCATTCGTCAGAGTCAAAGTCATTCGTCATTCGTCAGTCATTCGTCAGAGTTGTTCGTCAGAGTCATTCGTCAGAGTCATTCGTCAGAGTCAAAGTCATTCGTCAGAGTCATTCGTCAGAGTCATTCGTTAGAGTCAGTCATTCGTCAGAGTCATTCGTCAGAGTCATTCGTCAGAGTCGTTCGTCAGAGTCATTAGTCAGAGTCAGTCGTCAGAGTCATTCGTCAGAGTCATTCGTCAGAGTCAGAGTCAGAGTCAGAGTCATTCGTCAGAGTCAAAGTCATTCGTCATTCACCAGTCATTCGTTAGAGTTGTTCGTCAGAGTTATTCGTCAGAGTCAACGTCATTCGTCAGAGTCATTCGTCAGAGTCAAAGTCATTCGTCATTCGTCAGTCATTCGTCAGAGTCATTCGTCAGAGTCATTCGTCAGAGTCAAAGTCATTCGTCAGAGTCATTCGTCAGAGTCATTCGTCAGAGTCATTCGTTAGAGTCAGTCATTCGTCAGAGTCATTCGTCAGAGTCGTTCGTCAGAGTCATTCGTCAGAGTCATTCGTCAGAGTCATTCGTCAGAGTCAAAGTCATTCGTCAGAGTCATTCGTCAGAGTCAGTCATTCGTCAGAGTCATTCGTCAGAGTCATTCGTCAGAGTCATTCGTCAGTCATTCGTCATAGTCATTCGTCAGAGTTGTTCGTCAGAGTCAAAGTCATTCATCAGTCATTCGTCAGAGTCATTCGTCAGAGTCATTCGTCAGAGTCATTCGTCAGTCATTCGTCAGAGTCATGCGTCAGTCATTCGTCAGAGTCATTCGTCAGAGTCATTCGTCAGAGTCATTAGCAGGAGTCATTAGTCAGAGTCATTCGTCAGAGTCATTCGTCAGAGTCATTCGTCAGAGTCATTCGTCAGAGTCATTCGTCAGTCATTCGTCAGAGTCATTCGTCAGAGTCATTCGTCAGAGTCAAAGTCATTCGTCAGAGTCAAAGTCATTCGTCAGAGTCATTCGTCAGAGTTGTTCGTCAGAGTCATTCATCAGAGTCATTCGTCAGAGTCAGAGTCATTCGTCAGAGTCATTCGTCATTCGTCAGTCATTCGTCAGAGTCATTCGTCAGAGTCAAAGTCATTCGTCAGAGTCATTCGTCAGAGTCAGTCATTCGTCAGAGTCATTCGTCAGAGTCATTCGTCAGAGTCATTCGTCAGAGTCAGTCATTCGTCAGAGTCATTCGTCAAAGTCATAGTCATTCGTCAGAGTCATTCGTCAGAGTCAGTCATTCGTCAGAGTCGTTCGTCAGAGTCGTTCGTCAGAGTCATTCGTCAGAGTCAGAGTCATTCGTCAGAGTCAAAGTCATTCGTCAGAGTCATTCGTCAGAGTCATTATTCAGAGTCATTAGTCATTCGTCAGAGTCATTCGTCAGTCATTCGTCAGAGTCATTCATCAGAGTCATTCGTCAGTCATTCGTCAGAGTCATTCGTCAGAGTCGTTCGTCAGAGTGAAAGTCATTCGTCAGAGTCATTCGTCAGAGTCGTTCGTCAGAGTGAAAGTCATTCGTCAGAGTCATTCGTCAGTCATTCGTCAGAGTCATTCGTCAGAGTCATTCGTCAGAGTCATTCGTCAGAGTCAAAGTCATTCGTCATTTGTCAGTCATTTGTCAGAGTCGTTCGTCAGAGTCATTCGTCAGAGTCATTCGTCAGAGTCAAAGTCATTCGTCAGAGTCATTCGTCAGTCATTCGTCAGAGTCATTCGTCGGAGTCATTCGTCAGAGTCATTCGTCAGAGTCAAAGTCATTCGTCATTCGTCAGTCATTTGTCAGAGTCATTCGTCAGAGTCATTCGTCAGAGTCAAAATCATTAGTCAGAGTCATTCATCAGAGTCAGAGTCATTCGTCAGTCATTCGTCATAGTCATTCGTCAGAGTTGTTCGTCAGAGTCAAAGTCATTCGTCAGTCATTCGTCAGAGTCATTCGTCAGAGTCATTCGTCAGAGTCATGCGTCAGTCATTCGTCAGAGTCATTCGTCAGAGTCATGCGTCAGTCATTCATCAGAGTCATTCGTTAGAGTCGTTCGTCAGAGTTAAAGTCATTCGTCAGAGTCAAAGTCATTTGTCAGTCATTCGTCAGAGTCATTCGTCAGAGTCATTCGTCAGAGTCGTTCGTCAGAGTCGTTCGTCAGAGTCATTCGTCAGAGTCAAAGTCATTCGTCAGTCATTCGTCAGAGTTGTTCGTCAGAGTCAAAGTCATTCGTCAGAGTCATTCGTCAGAGTCAAAGTCATTCGTCATTCGTAAGTCATTCGTCAGAGTTGTTCGTCAGAGTCATTCGTCAGAGTCAAAGTCATTCGTCAGAGTCATTCGTTAGAGTCAGAGTCATTCATCAGAGTCATTCGTCAGAGTCATTCGTCAGAGTCATTCGTCAGAGTCATTCGTCAGAGTCGTTCGTCAGAGTCATTCGTCAGAGTCAGTCATTCGTCAGAGTCATTCGTCAGAGTCATTCGTCAGAGTCATTCGTCAGAGTCAGAGTCATTCGTCAGAGTCAAAGTCATTCGTCAGAGTCAAAGTCATTCGTCATTCGTCAGTCATTCGTCAGAGTTGTTCGTCAGAGTCATTTGTCAGAGTTATTCGTCAGAGTCAAAGTCATTCGTCAGTCATTCGTCAGAGTTGTTCGTCAGAGTCATTCGTCAGAGTCAGAGTCATTCGTCAGAGTCATTCGTCAGAGTCGTTCGTCAGAGTCAGAGTCAGAGTCAGAGTCATTCGTCAGAGTCAGAGTCATTCGTCAGAGTCGTTCGTCAGAGTCATTCGTCAGAGTCAGAGTCATTCGTCAGTCATTCGTCAGTCATTCGTCAGAGTCATTCATCAGAGTCATTCGTCAGTCATTCGTCAGAGTCATGCGTCAGTCATTCGTCAGAGTCATTCGTCAGAGTCATTCGTCAGAGTCATTCGTCAGAGTCGTTCGTCAGAGTCATTCGTCAGAGTCAAAGTCATTCGTCATAGTCATTCGTCAGAGTTGTTCGTCAGAGTCAAAGTCATTCGTCAGAGTCATTCGTCAGAGTCATTCGTCAGAGTCATTCGTCAGAGTCAGTCATTCGTCAGAGTCATTCGTCAGAGTCAAAGTCATTCGTCAGAGTCATTCGTCAGAGTCAAAGTCATTCGTCAGTTATTCGTCAGAGTCATTCGTCAGAGTCATTCATCAAAGTCGTTCGTCAGAGTCATTCGTCAGAGTCAGAGTCATTCGTCAGAGTCAGAGTCATTCGTCAGAGTCGTTCGTCAGAGTCAAAGTCATTCGTCAGAGTCATTCGTCAGAGTCAAAGTAATTCGTCAGAGTCATTCGTCAGAGTCATTCGTCAGAGTCGTTCGTCAGAGTCATTCGTCAGAGTCATTCGTCAGAGTCAAAGTCATTCGTCAGAGTCAAAGTCATTCGTCAGAGTCATTCGTCAGAGTCGTTCGTCAGAGTCATTCGTCAGAGTCAAAGTCATTCGTCAGAGTCATTCGTCAGAGTCATTCGTCAGAGTCAGAGTCATTCGTCAGAGTCAAAGCCATTCGTCAGAGTCATTCGTCAGAGTCAGAGTCATTCGTCAGAGTCATTCGTCAGAGTCAGAGTCATTCGTCAGAGTCAGAGTCATTCGTCAGAGTCAAAGCCATTCGTCAGAGTCATTCGTCAGAGTCAAAGTCATTCGTCAGAGTCGTTCGTCAGAGTCAGAGTCATTCGTCAGAGTCGTTCGTCAGAGTCAGAGTCATTCGTCAGTCATTCGTCAGAGTCGTTCGTCAGAGTCGTTCGTCAGAGTCAGAGTCATTCGTCAGTCATTCGTCAGAGTCATTCGTCAGAGTCATTCGTCAGAGTCGTTCGTCAGAGTCATTCGTCAGTCATTCGTCAGAGTCGTTCGTCATAGTCATTTGTCAGAGTCATTCGTCAGTCAGAGTCATTCGTCAGAGTCAAAGTCATTCGTTATTCGTCAGTCATTCGTCAGAGTCATTCGTCAGAGTCAAAGTCATTCGTCAGAGACATTCGTCAGAGTCAAAGTCATTCGTCATTCGTCAGAGTCATTCGTCAGAGTCAAAGTCATTCGTCATTCGTCAGTCATTCGTCAGAGTCATTCGTCAGAGTCAAAGTCATTCGACAGAGACATTCGTCAGAGTCAAAGTCATTCGTCATTCGTCAGTCATTCGTCAGAGTCATTCGTCAGAGTCAAAGTCATTCGTCAGAGACATTCGTCAGAGTCATTCGTCAGAGTCAGAGTCATTCGTCAGAGTCATTCATCAGAGTCAAAGTCATTCGTCAGAGTCATTCGTCAGAGTCATTCGTCATTTGTCAGTCATTCGTCAGAGTCAAAGTCATTCGTCAGTCATTCGTCAGAGTCAGAGTCATTCGTCAGAGTCATTCGTTATTCGTCAGTCATTCGTCAGAGTCGTTCGTCAGAGCCATTCGTCAGAGTCAAAGTCATTCGTCAGAGTCGTTCGTCAGAGTCAGAGTCATTTGTCAGAGTCGTTCGTCAGAGTCATTCGTCAGAGTCAAAGTCATTCGTCAGAGTCATTCGTCAGAGTCAAAGTCATTCGTCAGAGTCATTCGTCAGAGTCATTCGTCAGAGTCAAAGTCATTCGTCAGAGTCATTCGTCAGAGTCATTCGTCAGAGTCAAAGTCATTTGTCAGTCATTCGTCAGAGTCATTCGTCAGAGTCAGTCGTCAGAGTCATTCGTCAGAGTCATTCGTCAGAGTCAGAGTCATTCGTCAGAGTCAAAGTCATTCGTCATTCACCAGTCATTCGTTAGAGTTGTTCGTCAGAGTTATTCGTCAGAGTCAACGTCATTCGTCAGAGTCATTCGTCAGAGTCAAAGTCATTCGTCATTCGTCAGTCATTCGTCAGAGTTGTTCGTCAGAGTCATTCGTCAGAGTCATTCGTCAGAGTCAAAGTCATTCGTCAGAGTCATTCGTCAGAGTCATTCGTTAGAGTCAGTCATTCGTCAGAGTCATTCGTCAGAGTCATTCGTCAGAGTCGTTCGTCAGAGTCGTTCGTCAGAGTCATTAGTCAGAGTCAGTCGTCAGAGTCATTCGTCAGAGTCATTCGTCAGAGTCATTTGTCAGAGTCAGAGTCATTCGTCAGAGTCAAAGTCATTCGTCATTCACCAGTCATTCGTTAGAGTTGTTCGTCAGAGTTATTCGTCAGAGTCAACGTCATTCGTCAGAGTCATTCGTCAGAGTCAAAGTCATTCGTCATTCGTCAGTCATTCGTCAGAGTCATTCGTCAGAGTCATTCGTCAGAGTCAAAGTCATTCGTCAGAGTCATTCGTCAGAGTCATTCGTTAGAGTCAGTCATTCGTCAGAGTCATTCGTCAGAGTCGTTCGTCAGAGTCATTCGTCAGAGTCATTCGTCAGAGTCATTCGTCAGAGTCATTCGTCAGAGTCAAAGTCATTCGTCAGAGTCATTCGTCAGAGTCAGTCATTCGTCAGAGTCATTCGTCAGAGTCATTCGTCAGAGTCATTCGTCAGAGTTGTTCGTTAGAGTTGTTCGTCAGAGTCATTCGTCAGAGTCATTCGTCAGTCATTCGTCATAGTCATTCGTCAGAGTTGTTCGTCAGAGTCAAAGTCATTCATCAGTCATTCGTCAGAGTCATTCGTCAGAGTCATTCGTCAGAGTCATTCGTCAGTCATTCGTCAGAGTCATGCGTCAGTCATTCGTCAGAGTCATTCGTCAGAGTCATTCGTCAGAGTCAAAGTCATTCGTCAGAGTCATTAGCAGGAGTCATTAGTCAGAGTCATTCGTCAGAGTCATTCGTCAGAGTCATTCGTCAGAGTCATTCGTCAGAGTCATTCGTCAGTCATTCGTCAGAGTCATTCGTCAGAGTCATTCGTCAGAGTCAAAGTCATTCGTCAGAGTGAAAGTCATTCGTCAGAGTCATTCGTCAGAGTTGTTCGTCAGAGTCATTCGTCAGAGTCATTCGTCAGAGTCAGAGTCATTCGTCAGAGTCATTCGTCATTCGTCAGTCATTCGTCAGAGTCATTCGTCAGAGTCAAAGTCATTCGTCAGAGTCATTCGTCAGAGTCAGTCATTCGTCAGAGTCATTCGTCAGAGTCATTCGTCAGAGTCAGTCATTCGTCAGAGTCATTCGTCAAAGTCATAGTCATTCGTCAGAGTCATTCGTCAGAGTCAGTCATTCGTCAGAGTCGTTCGTCAGAGTCGTTCGTCAGAGTCATTCGTCAGAGTCAGAGTCATTCGTCAGAGTCAAAGTCATTCGTAGAGTCATTCGTCAGAGTCATTATTCAGAGTCATTAGTCATTCGTCAGAGTCATTCGTCAGTCATTCGTCAGAGTCATTCATCAGAGTCATTCGTCAGTCATTCGTCAGAGTCATTCGTCAGAGTCGTTCGTCAGAGTGAAAGTCATTCGTCAGAGTCATTCGTCAGAGTCGTTCGTCAGAGTGAAAGTCATTCGTCAGAGTCATTCGTCAGTCATTCGTCAGAGTCATTCGTCAGAGTCATTCGTCAGAGTCAAAGTCATTCGTCATTCGTCAGTCATTTGTCAGAGTCATTCGTCAGAGTCATTCGTCAGAGTCAAAATCATTAGTCAGAGTCATTCATCAGAGTCAGAGTCATTCGTCAGTCATTCGTCATAGTCATTCGTCAGAGTTGTTCGTCAGAGTCAAAGTCATTCGTCAGTCATTCGTCAGAGTCATTCGTCAGTCATTCGTCAGAGTCATTCGTCAGAGTCATGCGTCAGTCATTCGTCAGAGTCATTCGTCAGAGTCATTCGTCAGAGTCATGCGTCAGTCATTCATCAGAGTCATTCGTCAGAGTCGTTCGTCAGAGTTAAAGTCATTCGTCAGAGTCAAAGTCATTTGTCAGTCATTCGTCAGAGTCATTCGTCAGAGTCATTCGTCAGAGTCGTTCGTCAGAGTCGTTCGTCAGAGTCATTCGTCAGAGTCAAAGTCATTCGTCAGTCATTCGTCAGAGTTGTTCGTCAGAGTCAAAGTCATTCGTCAGAGTCATTCGTTAGAGTCAAAGTCATTCGTCATTCGTCAGTCATTCGTCAGAGTTGTTCGTCAGAGTCATTCGTCAGAGTCAAAGTCATTCGTCAGAGTCATTCGTTAGAGTCAGAGTCATTCATCAGAGTCATTCGTCAGAGTCATTCGTCAGAGTCATTCGTCAGAGTCGTTCGTCAGAGTCGTTCGTCAGAGTCGTTCGTCAGAGTCGTTCGTCAGAGTCAGAGTCATTCGTCAGAGTCATTCGTCAGAGTCATTCGTCAGAGTCATTCGTCAGAGTCATTCGTCAGAGTCAAAGTCATTCGTCAGAGTCAAAGTCATTCCTCATTCGTCAGTCATTCGTCAGAGTTGTTCGTCAGAGTCATTTGTCAGAGTTATTCGTCAGAGTCAAAGTCATTCGTCAGTCATTCGTCAGAGTTGTTCGTCAGAGTCATTCGTCAGAGTCAGAGTCATTCGTCAGAGTCATTCGTCAGAGTCGTTCGTCAGAGTCAGAGTCATTCGTCAGAGTCAGAGTCATTCGTCAGAGTCATTCGTCAGAGTCGTTCGTCAGAGTCATTCGTCAGAGTCATTCGTCAGAGTCATTCGTCAGAGTCATAGTCATTCGTCAGTCATTCGTCAGTCATTCGTCAGAGTCATTCATCAGAGTCATTCGTCAGTCATTCGTCAGAGTCATGCGTCAGTCATTCGTCAGAGTCATTCGTCAGAGTCATTCGTCAGAGTCAAAGTCATTCGTCAGAGTCATTAGTCAGAGTCATTAGTCAGAGTCATTAGTCAGAGTCAGACTCATTCGTCAGAGTCATTCGTCAGTCATTCGTCAGAGTCATTCGTCAGAGTCGTTCGTCAGAGTCATTCGTCAGAGTCAAAGTCATTCGTCAGAGTCATTCGTCAGAGTCATTCGTCAGAGTCAGAGTCATTCGTCAGAGTCATTCGTCAGAGTCATTCGTCAGAGTCATTCGTCAGAGTCATTCTTCAGAGTTATTCTTCAGAGTCATTCTTCAGAGTCATTCGTCAGAGTCATTCGTCAGAGTCAAAGTCATTCGTCAGAGTCATTCGTCAGAGTCATTCGTCAGAGTCATTCTT
This sequence comes from Rhinophrynus dorsalis, assembly GCA_037306005.1. Taxonomy (NCBI): domain Eukaryota; kingdom Metazoa; phylum Chordata; class Amphibia; order Anura; family Rhinophrynidae; genus Rhinophrynus; species Rhinophrynus dorsalis. The sequence continues at coordinate 92,729,434 of CM074727.1, read as the reverse complement.
CAGAGTCATTCGTCAGAGTCATTCGTCAGAGTCATTCGTCAGAGTCAGAGTCATTCTTCAGGGTCATTCATCAGAGTCGTTCGTCAGAGTCATTCGTCAGAGTCAGAGTCATTCATCAGAGTGAGAGTCATTCGTCAGTCATTTGTCAGAGTCATTCGTCAGAGTCATTCGTCAGAGTCAGAGTCATTCGTCAGAGTCATTCGTCAGAGTCGTTCGTCAGAGTCGTTCGTCAGAGTCAATGTCATTCGTCAGAGTCAAAGTCATTCATCAGAGTCATTCGTTAGAGTCGTTCGTCAGAGTTAAAGTCATTCGTCAGAGTCAAAGTCATTTGTCAGTCATTCGTCAGAGTCATTCGTCAGAGTCATTCGTCAGAGTCGTTCGTCAGAGTCGTTCGTCAGAGTCATTCGTCAGAGTCATTCGTCAGAGTCAAAGTCATTCGTCAGTCATTCGTCAGAGTTGTTCGTCAGAGTCAAAGTCATTCGTCAGAGTCATTCGTTAGAGTCAAAGTCATTCGTCATTCGTCAGTCATTCGTCAGAGTTGTTCGTCAGAGTCATTCGTCAGAGTCAAAGTCATTCGTCAGAGTCATTCGTTAGAGTCAGAGTCATTCATCAGAGTCATTCGTCAGAGTCATTCGTCAGAGTCATTCGTCAGAGTCATTCGTCAGAGTCGTTCGTCAGAGTCGTTCGTCAGAGTCGTTCGTCAGAGTCAGAGTCATTCGTCAGAGTCATTCGTCAGAGTCATTCGTCAGAGTCATTCGTCAGAGTCATTCGTCAGAGTCAAAGTCATTCGTCAGAGTCAAAGTCATTCCTCATTCGTCAGTCATTCGTCAGAGTTGTTCGTCAGAGTCATTTGTCAGAGTTATTCGTCAGAGTCAAAGTCATTCGTCAGTCATTCGTCAGAGTTGTTCGTCAGAGTCATTCGTCAGAGTCAGAGTCATTCGTCAGAGTCATTCGTCAGAGTCGTTCGTCAGAGTCAGAGTCATTCGTCAGAGTCAGAGTCATTCGTCAGAGTCATTCGTCAGAGTCGTTCGTCAGAGTCATTCGTCAGAGTCATTCGTCAGAGTCATTCGTCAGAGTCATAGTCATTCGTCAGTCATTCGTCAGTCATTCGTCAGAGTCATTCATCAGAGTCATTCGTCAGTCATTCGTCAGAGTCATGCGTCAGTCATTCGTCAGAGTCATTCGTCAGAGTCATTCGTCAGAGTCAAAGTCATTCGTCAGAGTCATTAGTCAGAGTCATTAGTCAGAGTCATTAGTCAGAGTCAGACTCATTCGTCAGAGTCATTCGTCAGTCATTCGTCAGAGTCATTCGTCAGAGTCGTTCGTCAGAGTCATTCGTCAGAGTCAAAGTCATTCGTCAGAGTCATTCGTCAGAGTCATTCGTCAGAGTCAGAGTCATTCGTCAGAGTCATTCGTCAGAGTCATTCGTCAGAGTCATTCTTCAGAGTTATTCTTCAGAGTCATTCTTCAGAGTCATTCGTCAGAGTCATTCGTCAGAGTCAAAGTCATTCGTCAGAGTCATTCGTCAGAGTCATTCGTCAGAGTCATTCTTCAGAGTCATTCGTCAGAGTCATTCGTCAGAGTCATTCGTCAGAGTCAGAGTCATTCTTCAGGGTCATTCATCAGAGTCGTTCGTCAGAGTCATTCGTCAGAGTCAGAGTCATTCATCAGAGTGAGAGTCATTCGTCAGTCATTTGTCAGAGTCATTCGTCAGAGTCATTCGTCAGAGTCAGAGTCATTCGTCAGAGTCATTCGTCAGAGTCGTTCGTCAGAGTCGTTCGTCAGAGTCAATGTCATTCGTCAGAGTCAAAGTCATTCATCAGAGTCATTCGTCAGAGTCGTTCGTCAGAGTCAAAGTCATTCGTCAGAGTCAAAGTCATTCGTCAGAGTCATTCGTCAGAGTCAGTCATTCGTCAGAGTCATTCGTCAGATTCAAAGTCATTTGTCAGAGTCATTCGTCAGAGTCATTCGTCAGAGTCAGAGTCATTCGTCAGAGTCAAAGTCATTCGTCAGAGTCAAAGTCATTCGTCAGAGTCAAAGTCATTCTTCAGAGTCATTCGTCAGAGTCATTCGTCAGAGTCATTCGTCAGAGTCAAAGTCATTCGTCAGAGTCAAAGTCATTCATCATTCGTCAGTCATTCGTCAGAGTTGTTCGTCAGAGTCATTCGTCAGAGTCATTCGTCAGAGTCAAAGTAATTCGTCAGAGTCATTCGTCAGAGTCATTCGTCAGTTATTCGTCAGAGTCATTCGTCAGAGTCATTCATCAGAGTCGTTCGTCAGTCATTCGTCAGAGTCATTCGTCAGAGTCATTTGTCAGAGTCATTTGTCAGAGTCAAAGTAATTCGTCAGAGTCATTCGTCAGAGTCATTCGTCAGTTATTCGTCAGAGTCATTCGTCAGAGTCATTCATCAGAGTCGTTCGTCAGTCATTCGTCAGAGTCATTCGTCAGTTATTCGTCAGTCATTCGTCAGAGTTGTTCGTCAGAGTCGTTCGTCAGAGTCATTCGTCAGAGTCAGAGTCATTCGTCAGAGTCATTCGTCAGAGTCGTTCGTCAGAGTCGTTCGTCAGAGTCGTTCGTCAGAGTCATTCGTCAGAGTCATTCGTCAGAGTCAAAGTCATTCGTCAGAGTCATTCGTCAGAGTCATTCGTCAGAGTCAGAGTCATTCGTCAGAGTCAAAGTCATTCGTCAGAGTCATTCGTCAGAGTCGTTCGTCAGAGTCGTTCGTCAGAGTCGTTCGTTAGAGTCATTCGTCAGAGTCAGAGTCATTCGTCAGAGTCAAAGTCATTCGTCAGAGTCATTCGTCAGTCATTCGTCAGAGTCATTCGTCAGTCATTCGTCAGAGTCATTCATCAGAGTCATTCGTCAGAGTCATTCGTCAGAGTCAAAGTCATTCGTCAGAGTCATTAGTCAGAGTCATTAGTCAGAGTCATTCGTCAGAGTCATTCGTCAGAGTCGTTCGTCAGAGTCGTTCGTCAGAGTCGTTCGTTAGAGTCATTCGTCAGAGTCAGAGTCATTCGTCAGAGTCAAAGTCATTCGTCAGAGTCATTCGTCAGTCATTCGTCAGAGTCATTCGTCAGTCATTCGTCAGAGTCATTCATCAGAGTCATTCGTCAGAGTCATTCGTCAGAGTCAAAGTCATTCGTCAGAGTCATTAGTCAGAGTCATTAGTCAGAGTCATTCGTCAGAGTCAAAGCAATTTGTCAGAGTCATTCGTCAGAGTGATTCGTCAGAGTCATTCGTCAGAGTCAAAGCCATTCGTCAGAGTCATTCGTCAGAGTCGTTCGTCAGAGTCGTTCGTCAGAGTCATTCGTCAGAGTCATTCGTCAGAGTCATTCGTCAGTCATTCGTCAGAGTCATTCGTCAGAGTCGTTCGTCAGAGTCAAAGTCATTCGTCAGAGTCATTCGTCAGAGTCATTCGTCAGAGTCATTCGTCAGAGTCATTCGTCAGAGTCATTCGTCAGAGTCATTCGTCAGAGTCAAAGTCATTCGTCAGAGTCATTCGTCAGAGTCATTCGTCAGAGTCAAAGCCATTCGTCAGAGACATTCGTTAGAGTCATTCGTCAGAGTCGTTCGTCAGAGTTGTTCGTCAGAGTTGTTCGTCAGAGTCATTCGTCAGAGTCAAAGCCATTCGTCAGAGTCATTCGTCAGAGTCTTTCGTCAGAGTCATTCGTCAGAGTCATTGGTCAGAGTCAAAGTCATTCGTCAGAGTCATTCGTCAGAGTCATTCGTCAGAGTCATTCGTCAGTTATTCGTCAGAGTCAGAGTCAGAGTCAGAGTCAGTCATTCGTCAGAGTCAAAGTCATTCGTCAGAGTCATTCGTCAGAGTCATTCGTCAGTTATTCGTCAGAGTCATTCGTCAGAGTCATTCGTCAGAGTCATTCGTCAGTTATTCGTCAGAGTCATTCGTCAGAGTCATTCATCAGAGTCGTTCGTCAGAGTCGTTCGTCAGAGTCATTCGTCAGAGTCAGAGTCATTCGTCAGAGTCAGAGTCATTCGTCAGAGTCATTCGTCAGAGTCAGAGTCATTCGTCAGAGTCATTCGTCAGAGTCAAAGTCATTCGTCAGAGTCATTCGTCAGAGTCATTCGTCAGAGTCGTTCGTCAGAGTCAGAGTCATTCGTCAGAGTCATTCGTCAGAGTCAAAGTCATTCGTCAGAGTCGTTCGTCAGAGTCATTCGTCAGAGTCGTTCGTCAGAGTCGTTCGTCAGAGTCATTCGTCAGAGTCATTCGTCAGAGTCATTCGTCAGAGTCATTCGTCAGAGTCAAAGTCATTTGTCAGAGTCAAATTCATTCGTCAGAGTCATTTGTCAGAGTCATTCGTCAGTTATTCGTCAGAGTCATTCGTCAGAGTCATTCGTCAGACTCATTCGTCAGAGTCATTCATCAGAGTCGTTCGTCAGAGTCATTCGTCAGTCATTCGTCAGAGTCATTCGTCAGAGTCATTCGTCAGAGTCATTCGTCAGAGTCATTCGTCAGAGTCAGAGTCATTCGTCAGAGTCGTTCGTCAGAGTCGTTCGTCAGAGTCGTTCGTCAGAGTCAAAGTCATTCGTCAGAGTCATTCGTCAGAGTCAGAGTCATTCGTCAGAGTCAGAGTCAGAGTTGTTCGTCAGAGTCATTCGTCAGAGTCATTCGTCAGAGTCAAAGTCATTCGTCAGAGTCATTCGTCAGAGTCATTCGTCAGAGTCAAAGCCATTCGTCAGAGTCATTCGTCAGAGTCGTTCGTCAGAGTCATTCGTCAGAGTCATTCGTCAGAGTCATTCGTCAGAGTCAACGCCATTCGTCAGAGTCATTTCGTCAGAGTCATTCGTCAGAGTCATTCGTCAGAGTCATTCGTCAGAGTTGTTCGTCAGAGTTGTTCGTCAGAGTCATTCGTCAGAGTCATTCGTCAGAGTCAAAGTCATTCGTCAGAGTCATTCGTCAGAGTCATTCGTCAGAGTCATTCGTCAGAGTCAGATTCATTTGTCAGAGTCAAAGTCATTCGTCAGAGTCAGTCATTCGTCAGAGTCATTCGTCAGAGTCATTCGTCAGAGTCAAAGTCATTCGTCAGAGTCATTCGTCAGAGTCATTCGTCAGAGTCGTTCGTCAGAGTCATTCGTCAGAGTCATTCGTCAGAGTCATTCGTCAGAGTCAGTTCATTCGTCAGAGTCATTCGTCAGAGTCAAAGTCATTCGTCAGAGTCATTCGTCAGAGTCATTCGTCAGAGTCATTCGTCAGAGTCATTCGTCAGAGTCAAAGTCATTCGTCAGAGTCAAAGTCATTCATCATTCGTCAGTCATTCGTCAGAGTTGTTCGTCAGAGTCATTCGTCAGAGTCATTCGTCAGAGTCAAAGTAATTCGTCAGAGTCATTCGTCAGAGTCATTCGTCAGTTATTCGTCAGGAGTCATTCGTCAGAGTCATTCATCAGAGTCGTTCGTCAGTCATTCGTCAGAGTCATTCGTCAGAGTCATTTGTCAGAGTCATTTGTCAGAGTCAAAGTAATTCGTCAGAGTCATTCGTCAGAGTCATTCGTCAGTTATTCGTCAGAGTCATTCGTCAGAGTCATTCATCAGAGTCGTTCGTCAGTCATTCGTCAGAGTCATTCGTCAGTTATTCGTCAGTCATTCGTCAGAGTTGTTCGTCAGAGTCGTTCGTCAGAGTCATTCGTCAGAGTCAGAGTCATTCGTCAGAGTCATTCGTCAGAGTCGTTCGTCAGAGTCGTTCGTCAGAGTCGTTCGTCAGAGTCATTCGTCAGAGTCATTCGTCAGAGTCAAAGTCATTCGTCAGAGTCATTCGTCAGAGTCATTCGTCAGAGTCAGAGTCATTCGTCAGAGTCAAAGTCATTCGTCAGAGTCATTCGTCAGAGTCGTTCGTCAGAGTCGTTCGTCAGAGTCGTTCGTTAGAGTCATTCGTCAGAGTCAGAGTCATTCGTCAGAGTCAAAGTCATTCGTCAGAGTCATTCGTCAGTCATTCGTCAGAGTCATTCGTCAGTCATTCGTCAGAGTCATTCATCAGAGTCATTCGTCAGAGTCATTCGTCAGAGTCAAAGTCATTCGTCAGAGTCATTAGTCAGAGTCATTAGTCAGAGTCATTCGTCAGAGTCAAAGCAATTTGTCAGAGTCATTCGTCAGAGTGATTCGTCAGAGTCATTCGTCAGAGTCAAAGCCATTCGTCAGAGTCATTCGTCAGAGTCGTTCGTCAGAGTCGTTCGTCAGAGTCATTCGTCAGAGTCATTCGTCAGAGTCATTCGTCAGTCATTCGTCAGAGTCATTCGTCAGAGTCGTTCGTCAGAGTCAAAGTCATTCGTCAGAGTCATTCGTCAGAGTCATTCGTCAGAGTCAGAGTCAGAGTCATTCGTCAGTCATTCGTCAGAGTCATTCGTCAGAGTCAAAGTCATTCGTCAGAGTCATTCGTCAGAGTCATTCGTCAGAGTCAAAGCCATTCGTCAGAGACATTCGTTAGAGTCATTCGTCAGAGTCGTTCGTCAGAGTTGTTCGTCATCAGAGTTGTTCGTCAGAGTCATTCGTCAGAGTCAAGCCATTCGTCAGAGTCATTCGTCAGAGTCTTTCGTCAGAGTCATTCGTCAGAGTCATTGGTCAGAGTCAAAGTCATTCGTCAGAGTCATTCGTCAGAGTCATTCGTCAGAGTCATTCGTCAGTTATTCGTCAGAGTCAGAGTCAGAGTCAGAGTCAGTCATTCGTCAGAGTCAAAGTCATTCGTCAGAGTCATTCGTCAGAGTCAAAGTCATTCGTCAGAGTCATTCGTCAGAGTCATTCGTCAGTTATTCGTCAGAGTCATTCGTCAGAGTCATTCGTCAGAGTCATTCGTCAGTTATTCGTCAGAGTCATTCGTCAGAGTCATTCATCAGAGTCGTTCGTCAGAGTCGTTCGTCAGAGTCATTCGTCAGAGTCAGAGTCATTCGTCAGAGTCAGAGTCATTCGTCAGAGTCATTCGTCAGAGTCAGAGTCATTCGTCAGAGTCATTCGTCAGAGTCAAAGTCATTCGTCAGAGTCATTCGTCAGAGTCATTCGTCAGAGTCGTTCGTCAGAGTCAGAGTCATTCGTCAGAGTCAAAGTCATTCGTCAGAGTCGTTCGTCAGAGTCAGAGTCATTCGTCAGAGTCGTTCGTCAGAGTCGTTCGTCAGAGTCATTCGTCAGAGTCATTCGTCAGAGTCATTCGTCAGAGTCAAAGTCATTTGTCAGAGTCAAATTCATTCGTCAGAGTCATTTGTCAGAGTCATTCGTCAGTTATTCGTCAGAGTCATTCGTCAGAGTCATTCGTCAGACTCATTCGTCAGAGTCATTCATCAGAGTCGTTCGTCAGAGTCATTCGTCAGTCATTTGTCAGAGTCATTCGTCAGAGTCATTCGTCAGAGTCATTCGTCAGAGTCATTCGTCAGAGTCAGAGTCATTCGTCAGAGTCGTTCGTCAGAGTCGTTCGTCAGAGTCGTTCGTCAGAGTCAAAGTCATTCGTCAGAGTCATTCGTCAGAGTCAGAGTCATTCGTCAGAGTCAGAGTCAGAGTTGTTCGTCAGAGTCATTCGTCAGAGTCATTCGTCAGAGTCAAAGTCATTCGTCAGAGTCATTCGTCAGAGTCATTCGTCAGAGTCATTCGTCAGAGTCATTCGTCAGAGTCAAAGCCATTCGTCAGAGTCATTCGTCAGAGTCGTTCGTCAGAGTCATTCGTCAGAGTCATTCGTCAGAGTCATTCGTCAGAGTCAACGCCATTCGTCAGAGTCATTCGTCAGAGTCATTCGTCAGAGTTGTTCGTCAGAGTTGTTCGTCAGAGTCATTCGTCAGAGTCATTCGTCAGAGTCAAAGTCATTCGTCAGAGTCATTCGTCAGAGTCATTCGTCAGAGTCATTCGTCAGAGTCAGATTCATTTGTCAGAGTCAAAGTCATTTGTCAGAGTCAGTCATTCGTCAGAGTCATTCGTCAGAGTCATTCGTCAGAGTCAAAGTCATTCGTCAGAGTCATTCGTCAGAGTCATTCGTCAGAGTCGTTCGTCAGAGTCATTCGTCAGAGTCATTCGTCAGAGTCATTCGTCAGAGTCAGTCATTCGTCAGAGTCATTCGTCAGAGTCAAAGTCATTCGTCAGAGTCATTCGTCAGAGTCATTCGTCAGAGTCATTCTTCAGAGTCAAAGTCATTCGTCAGAGTCATTTGTCAGAGTCATTCATCAGAGTCGTTCGTCAGAGTCGTTCGTCAGAGTCATTCGTCAGTTATTCGTCAGATTCATTCGTCAGAGTCATTCATCAGAGTCATTCGTCAGTTATTCGTCAGTCATTCGTCAGAGTCGTTCGTCAGAGTCATTCGTCAGAGTCATTCGTCAGAGTCATTCGTCATTCGTCTGAGTCATTCGTCAGAGTCATTAGTCAGTCATTCGTCAGAGTCAAAGTCATTCGTCAGAGTCAATGTCATTCGTCAGAGTCATTCGTCAGAGTCAGAGTCATTCGTCAGTCATTCGTCATAGTCATTCGTCAGAGTTGTTCGTCAGAGTCATTCGTCATTCGTCAGTCATTCGATAGAGTCGTTCGTCAGAGTCATTCGTCAGAGTCTTTCGTCAGAGTCATTCGTCAGAGTCAGAGTCAGAGTCATTCGTCAGAATCAAAGTCATTCGTCAGAGTCATTCGTCAGAGTCAGAGTCATTCGTCAGAGTCAAAGTCATTCGTCAGAGTCATTCGTCAGAGTCAGAGTCATTCGTCAGAGTCATTCGTCAGAGTCATTCGTCAGAGTCAAAGTCATTCGTCAGAGTCATTCGTCAGAGTCAGAGTCATTCGTCAGAGTCATTCGTCAGAGTCGTTCGTCCGAGTCGTTCGTCCGAGTCATTCGTCAGAGTCATTCGTCAGAGTCATTCGTCAGAGTCATTCGTCAGAGTCAGAGTCATTCGTCAGAGTCATTTGTCCAAGTCAGAGTCATTCGTCAGTCATTCGTACGAGTCAAAGTCATTCGTCAGTCATTCGTCAGAGTCATTCGTCAGAGTCAAAGTCATTCGTCAGTCATTCGTCAGAGTCATTCGTCAGAGTCATTCATCAAAGTCATTCGTCAGTCATTCGTCAGAGTCATTTGTCAGTCATTCGTCAGAGTCGTTCGTCCGAGTCATTCGTCAGAGTCATTCGTCAGAGTCAGAGTCATTCGTCAGAGTCATTTGTCCAAGTCAGAGTCATTCGTCAGTCATTCGTCATAGTCATTCGTCCGAGTCAAAGTCATTCGTCAGTCATTCGTCAGAGTCATTCGTCAGAGTCAAAGTCATTCGTCAGTCATTCGTCAGAGTCATTCGTCAGAGTCATTCATCAGAGTCATTCGTCAGTCATTCGTCAGAGTCATGCGTCAGTCATTCGTCAGAGTCATTCGTCAGAGTCATTCGTCAGAGTCAGAGTCATTCGTCAGAGTCAAAGTCATTCGTCAGAGTCATTCGTCAGAGTCAAAGTCATTCGTCAGAGTCATTCGTCAGAGTCATTCGTCAGAGTCAAAGTCATTTGTCAGTCATTCGTCAGAGTCATTCGTCAGAGTCAGAGTCATTTGTCAGAGTCGTTCGTCAGAGTCAGAGTCATTTGTCAGTCATTCGTCAGAGTCATTCGTCAGAGTCATTCGTCAGAGTCATTCGTCAGAGTCAGAGTCATTCGTCAGAGTCGTTCGTCAGAGTCAAAGTCATTCGTCAGAGTCATTCGTCAGAGTGAGAGTCAGAGTCAGAGTTGTTCGTCAGAGTCATTCGTCAGAGTCATTCGTCAGAGTCATTCGTCAGAGTCAAAGTCATTCGTCAGAGTCATTCGTCAGAGTCAAAGCCATTCGTCAGAGTCATTCGTCAGAGTCGTTCGTCAGAGTCATTCGTCAGAGTCATTCGTCAGAGTCGTTCGTCAGAGTCGTTCGTCAGAGTCATTCATCAGAGTCAAAGTCATTCGTCAAAGTCATTCGTCAGTCATTCGTCAGAGTCGTTCGTCAGAGTCATTCGTCAGAGTCAGAGTCATTCGTCAGAGTCATTCGTCAGAGTCAGAGTCATTCGTCAGAGTCATTAGTCAGAGTCATTCGTCAGAGTCGTTCGTCAGAGTCAAAGTCATTCGTCAGAGTCAATGTCATTCGTCAGAGTCATTCGTCAGTCATTCGTCATAGTCATTCGTCAGAGTTTTTCGTCAAAGTCATTCGTCAGAGTCATTCGTCAGAGTCATTCGTCATTCGTCAGTCATTCGACAGAGTCAGAGTCATTCGTCAGAGTCAAAGTCATTCGTCAGAGTCATTCGTCAGAGTCAGAGTCATTCGTCAGAGTCATTCGTCAGAGTCAGAGTCAGAGTCATTCGTCAGAGTCATTCGTCAGAGTCAGAGTCATTCGTCAGAGTCATTTGTCAAAGTCAGAGTCATTCGTCAGTCATTCGTCATAGTCATTCGTCCGAGTCAAAGTCATTCGTCAGTCATTCGTCAGAGTCATTCGTCAGAGTCAAAGTCATTCGTCAGTCATTCGTCAGAGTCATTCGTCAGAGTCATTCATCAGAGTCATTCGTCAGTCATTCGTCAGAGTCATGCGTCAGTCATTCGTCAGAGTCATTCGTCAGAGTCATTCGTCAGAGTCAGAGTCATTCGTCAGTCATTCGTAAGTCATTCGTCAGAGTCATGCGTCAGTCATTCGTCAGAGTCTTTCGTCAGAGTCATTCGTCAGAGTCATTCGTCAGAGTCATTCGTCAGAGTCATTCGTCAGAGTCAAAGTCATTTGTCAGTCATTCGTCAGAGTCATTTGTCAGTCATTCGTCAGAGTCATTCGTCAGAGTCATTCGTCAGAGTCATTCGTCAGAGTTATTCGTCAGAGTCGTTCGTCAGAGTCAAAGTCATTCGTCAGAGTCATTCGTCAGAGTCAGAGTCATTCGTCAGAGTCAGAGTCAGAGTTGTTCGTCAGTCATTCGTCAGAGTCGTTCGTCAGAGTCATTCGTCAGAGTCATTCGTCAGAGTCGTTCGTCAGAGTCATTCGTCAGAGTTATTCGTCAGAGTCGTTCGTCAGAGTCGTTCGTCAGAGTCGTTCGTCAGAGTCATTCGTCAGAGTCAAAGTCATTCGTCAGAGTCATTCGTCAGAGTCATTCGTCAGAGTCATTCGTCAGAGTCGTTCGTCAGAGTCAGTCATTCGTCAGAGTCATTCGTCAGAGTCAAAGTCATTCGTCAGAGTCAAAGTCATTTGTCATTCTTCAGTCATTCGTCAGAGTCATTCGTCAGAGTCATTCGTCAGAGTCAGTCATTCGTCAGAGTCATTCGTCAGAGTCAAAGTCATTCGTCAGAGTCATTCGTCAGAGTCATTCGTCAGAGTCAAAGTCATTCGTCAGAGTCATTTGTCAGAGTCATTCATCAGAGTCGTTCGTCAGAGTCGTTCGTCAGAGTCATTCGTCAGTTATTCGTCAGATTCATTCGTCAGAGTCATTCATCAGAGTCAAAGTCATTCGTCAAAGTCATTCGTCAGTCATTCGTCAGAGTCGTTCGTCAGAGTCATTCGTCAGAGTCAGAGTCATTCGTCAGAGTCATTCGTCAGAGTCAGAGTCATTCGTCAGAGTCATTAGTCAGAGTCATTCGTCAGAGTCGTTCGTCAGAGTCAAAGTCATTCGTCAGAGTCAATGTCATTCGTCAGAGTCATTCGTCAGAGTCAGAGTCATTCGTCAGTCATTCGTCATAGTCATTCGTCAGAGTTTTTCGTCAAAGTCATTCGTCAGAGTCATTCGTCAGAGTCATTCGTCATTCGTCAGTCATTCGACAGAGTCGTTCGTCAGAGTCAGAGTCATTCGTCAGAATCAAAGTCATTCGTCAGAGTCATTCGTCAGAGTCAGAGTCATTCGTCAGAGTCAAAGTCATTCGTCAGAGTCATTCGTCAGAGTCAGAGTCATTCGTCAGAGTCATTCGTCAGAGTCGTTCGTCCGAGTCATTCGTCAGAGTCATTCGTCAGAGTCATTCGTCAGAGTCAGAGTCATTCGTCAGAGTCATTTGTCAAAGTCAGAGTCATTCGTCAGTCATTCGTCATAGTCATTCGTCCGAGTCAAAGTCATTCGTCAGTCATTCGTCAGAGTCATTCGTCAGAGTCAAAGTCATTCGTCAGAGTCATTCGTCAGAGTCATTCGTCAGTCATTCGTCAGAGTCATGCGTCAGTCATTCGTCAGAGTCATTCGTCAGAGTCATTCGTCAGAGTCAGAGTCATTCGTCAGAGTCATTCGTAAGTCATTCGTCAGAGTCATGCGTCAGTCATTCGTCAGAGTCATTCGTCAGAGTCATTCGTCAGAGTCATTCGTCAGAGTCAGAGTCATTCGTCAGAGTCATTCGTCAGAGTCAAAGTCATTTGTCAGTCATTCGTCAGAGTCGTTCGTCAGAGTCATTCGTCAGAGTCATTCGTCAGAGTCATTCGTCAGAGTCAAAGTCATTTGTCAGTCATTCGTCAGAGTCGTTCGTCAGAGTCATTCGTCAGAGTCATTCATCAGAGTCAAAGCCATTCGTCAGAGTCATTCGTCAGAGTTGTTCGTCAGAGTCATTCGTCAGAGTCATTCGTCAGAGTCAAAGTCATTCGTCAGAGTCATTCGTCAGAGTCAGAGTCATTCGTCAGAGTCATTCGTCAGACTCATTCGTCAGAGTCATTAGTCAGAGTCATTCGTCAGAGTCATTCGTCAGAGTCATTCGTCAGAGTCATTCATCAGAGTCATTCGTCAGTCATTCGTCAGAGTCATTCGTCAGAGTCAAAGTCATTCGTCAGAGTCATTCGTCAGAGTCGTTCGTCAGAGTCGGAGTCATTCGTCAGAGTCATTCGTCAGAGTCATTCGTCAGAGTCAAAGTCATTCGTCAGAGTCATTCGTCAGAGTCATTCGTCAGAGTCATTCGTCAGAGTCATTTGTCCAAGTCAGAGTCATTCGTCAGTCATTCGTCATAGTCATTCGTCCGAGTCAAAGTCATTCGTCAGTCATTCGTCAGAGTCATTCGTCAGAGTCAAAGTCATTCGTCAGTCATTCGTCAGAGTCATTCGTCAGAGTCATTCATCAGAGTCATTCGTCAGTCATTCGTCAGAGTCATGCGTCAGTCATTCGTCAGAGTCATTCGTCAGATTCATTCATCAGAGTCATTCGTCAGTCATTCGTCAGAGTCATGCGTCAGTCATTCGTCAGAGTCATTCGTCAGAGTCATTCGTCAGAGTCAAAGTCATTCGTCAGTCATTCGTCAGAGTCATTCGTCAGAGTCATTCATCAGAGTCATTCGTCAGTCATTCGTCAGAGTCATGCGTCAGTCATTCGTCAGAGTCATTCGTCAGAGTCAGAGTCATTCGTCAGAGTCATTCGTCAGAGTCATTCGTCAGAGTCAAAGTCAGAGTCAAAGTCATTTGTCAGTCATTCGTCAGAGTCATTAGTCAGAGTCATTCGTCAGAGTCATTCGTCAGAGTCATTCGTCAGAGTCATTCGTCAGAGTCAAAGTCATTCGTCAGAGTCATTCGTCAGAGTCAAAGTCATTTGTCAGTCATTCGTCAGAGTCATTAGTCAGAGTCATTCGTCAGAGTCATTCGTCAGAGTCAAAGTCATTCGTCAGAGTCATTCGTCAGAGTCGTTCGTCAGAGTCAAAGTCATTCGTCAGAGTCATTCGTCAGAGTCATTCGTCAGAGTCAGAGTCATTCGTCAGAGTCAAAGTCATTCGTCAGAGTCATTCGTCAGAGTCATTCGTCAGAGTCATTCGTCAGAGTCATTCGTCAGAGTCGTTCGTCAGAGTCAAAGTCATTCGTCAGAGTCGTTCGTCAGAGTCGTTCGTCAGAGTCATTCGTCAGAGTCGTTCGTCAGAGTCGTTCGTCAGAGTCAGAGTCATTCGTCAGAGTCATTCGTCATTCGTCAGTCATTCGTCAGAGTTGTTCGTCAGAGTCAGTCATTCGTCAGAGTCATTCGTCAGAGTCATTCGTCAGTTATTCGTCAGAGTCATTCGTCAGAGTCAGAGTCATTCGTCAGAGTCATTCATCAGTTATTCGTCAGAGTCATTCGTCAGAGTCATTCGTCAGAGTCATTCGTCAGAGTCAAAGTCATTCGTCAGAGTCGTTCGTCAGAGTCATTCGTCAGAGTCAAAGTCATTCGTCAGAGTCATTCGTCAGAGTCATTCGTCAGAGTCAGAGTCGTTCGTCAGAGTCAAAGTCATTCGTCAGAGTCATTCGTCAGAGTCAGAGTCATTCGTCAGAGTCAGAGTCATTCGTCAGAGTCAAAGCCATTCGTCAGAGTCAAAGCCATTCGTCAGAGTCATTCGTCAGAGTCGTTCGTCAGAGTCATTCGTCAGAGTCATTCGTCAGAGTCATTCGTCAGAGTCATTCATCAGAGTCAAAGCCATTCGTCAGAGTCATTCGTCAGAGTTGTTCGTCAGAGTCATTCGTCAGAGTCAGAGTCATTCGTCAGAGTCAAAGTCATTCGTCAGAGTCATTCGTCAGAGTCATTCGTCAGAGTCATTCGTCAGTCATTCGTCAGAGTCATTCATCAGAGTCATTCGTCAGTCATTCGTCAGAGTCATTCGTCAGAGTCGTTCGTCAGAGTCATTCGTCAGAGTCAAAGTCATTCGTCAGAGTCATTCGTCAGAGTCAAAGTCATTCGTCAGAGTCATTCGTCAGAGTCGTTCGTCAGAGTCATTCGTCAGAGTCAAAGTCATTCGTCAGAGTCATTCGTCAGAGTCATTCGTCAGAGTCATTCGTCAGAGTCATTCGTCAGTCATTCGTCAGAGTCATTCATCAGAGTCATTCGTCAGTCATTCGTCAGAGTCATTCGTCAGAGTCGTTCGTCAGAGTCAGAGTCATTCGTCAGAGTCAAAGTCATTCGTCAGAGTCATTCGTCAGAGTCAGAGTCATTCGTCAGAGTCGTTCGTCAGAGTCATTCGTCAGAGTCCAAGTCATTCGTCAGAGTCATTCGTCAGAGTCATTCGTCAGAGTCAGAGTCGTTCGTCAGAGTCAGAGTCATTCGTCAGAGTCAAAACCATTCGTCAGAGTCATTCGTCAGAGTCGTTCGTCAGAGTCATTCGTCAGAGTCAGAGTCATTCGTCAGAGTCATTCGTCAGAGTCATTCATCAGAGTCAAAGCCATTCGTCAGAGTCATTCGTCAGAGTTGTTCGTCAGAGTCATTCGTCAGAGTCATTCGTCAGAGTCATTCGTCAGAGTCAAAGTCATTCGTCAGAGTCATTCGTCAGAGTCATTCGTCAGAGTCGTTCGTCAGAGTCAAAGTCATTCGTCAGAGTCGTTCGTCAGAGTCGTTCGTCAGAGTCATTCGTCAGAGTCATTCGTCAGAGTCAAAGTCATTCGTCAGAGTCAAAGTCATTCGTCAGAGTCATTCGTCAGAGTCGTTCGTCAGAGTCATTCGTCAAAGTCAAAGTCATTCGTCAGAGTCATTCGTCAGAGTCATTCGTCAGAGTCGTTCGTCAGAGTCAAAGTCATTCGTCAGAGTCATTCGTCAGAGTCAGAGTCATTCGTCAGAGTCATTCGTCAGAGTCAAAGCCATTCGTCAGAGTCATTCGTCAGAGTCAGAGTCATTCGTCAGAGTCAGAGTCATTCGTCAGAGTCAAAGCCATTCGTCAGAGTCAAAGCCATTCGTCAGAGTCATTCGTCAGAGTCAAAGTCATTCGTCAGAGTCATTCGTCAGAGTCAGAGTCATTCGTCAGAGTCATTCGTCAGAGTCAAAGTCATTCGTCAGAGTCATTCGTCAGAGTCATTCGTCAGAGTCATTCGTCAGAGTCATTCGTCAGAGTCATTCGTCAGAGTCAAAGTCATTCGTCAGAGTCATTCGTCAGTCATTCGTCAGAGTCATTCGTCAGAGTCGTTCGTCAGAGTCATTCGTCAGAGTCATTCGTCAGAGTCAAAGTCATTCGTCAGAGTCATTCGTCAGAGTCATTCGTCAGAGTCAGAGTCATTCGTCAGAGTCATTCGTCAGAGTCATTCGTCAGAGTCATTCGTCAGAGTCATTCGTCAGAGTCATTCGTCAGAGTCATTCGTCAGAGTCATTCGTCAGTCATTCGTCAAAGTCATTCATCAGAGTCATTCGTCAGAGTCATTCGTCAGAGTCAAAGTCATTCGTCAGAGTCATTCGTCAGAGTCATTCGTTAGAGTCAGAGTCATTCGTCAGAGTCATTAGTCAGAGTCATTCGTCAGAGTCATTCGTCAGAGTCATTCGTCAGAGTCAGAGTCATTCGTCAGAGTCATTCGTCAGAGTCATTAGTCAGAGTCATTCGTCAGAGTCATTCGTCAGTCATTCGTCAAAGTCATTCATCAGAGTCATTCGTCAGAGTCATTCGTCAGAGTCAGAGTCATTCGTCAGAGTCATTCGTAAGTCATTCGTCAGAGTCATGCGTCAGTCATTCGTCAGAGTCATTCGTCAGAGTCATTCGTCAGAGTCATTCGTCAGAGTCAGAGTCATTCGTCAGAGTCATTCGTCAGAGTCAAAGTCATTTGTCAGTCATTCGTCAGAGTCGTTCGTCAGAGTCATTCGTCAGAGTCATTCGTCAGAGTCATTCGTCAGAGTCAAAGTCATTTGTCAGTCATTCGTCAGAGTCGTTCGTCAGAGTCATTCGTCAGAGTCATTCATCAGAGTCAAAGCCATTCGTCAGAGTCATTCGTCAGAGTTGTTCGTCAGAGTCATTCGTCAGAGTCATTCGTCAGAGTCAAAGTCATTCGTCAGAGTCATTCGTCAGAGTCAGAGTCATTCGTCAGAGTCATTCGTCAGAGGCAAAGTCATTCGTCAGAGTCATTCGTCAGACTCATTCGTCAGAGTCATTAGTCAGAGTCATTCGTCAGAGTCATTCGTCAGAGTCATTCGTCAGAGTCATTCATCAGAGTCATTCGTCAGTCATTCGTCAGAGTCATTCGTCAGAGTCAAAGTCATTCGTCAGAGTCATTCGTCAGAGTCGTTCGTCAGAGTCGGAGTCATTCGTCAGAGTCATTCGTCAGAGTCATTCGTCAGAGTCAAAGTCATTCGTCAGAGTCATTCGTCAGAGTCATTCGTCAGAGTAATTTGTCCAAGTCAGAGTCATTCGTCAGTCATTCGTCATAGTCATTCGTCCGAGTCAAAGTCATTCGTCAGTCATTCGTCAGAGTCATTCGTCAGAGTCAAAGTCATTCGTCAGTCATTCGTCAGAGTCATTCGTCAGAGTCATTCATCAGAGTCATTCGTCAGTCATTCGTCAGAGTCATGCGTCAGTCATTCGTCAGAGTCATTCGTCAGATTCATTCATCAGAGTCATTCGTCAGTCATTCGTCAGAGTCATGCGTCAGTCATTCGTCAGAGTCATTCGTCAGAGTCATTCGTCAGAGTCAAAGTCATTCGTCAGTCATTCGTCAGAGTCATTCGTCAGAGTCATTCATCAGAGTCATTCGTCAGTCATTCGTCAGAGTCATGCGTCAGTCATTCGTCAGAGTCATTCGTCAGAGTCAGAGTCATTCGTCAGAGTCATTCGTCAGAGTCATTCGTCAGAGTCAAAGTCAGAGTCAAAGTCATTTGTCAGTCATTCGTCAGAGTCATTAGTCAGAGTCATTCGTCAGAGTCATTCGTCAGAGTCATTCGTCAGAGTCAAAGTCATTCGTCAGAGTCATTCGTCAGAGTCAAAGTCATTTGTCAGTCATTCGTCAGAGTCATTAGTCAGAGTCATTCGTCAGAGTCATTCGTCAGAGTCAAAGTCATTCGTCAGAGTCATTCGTCAGAGTCGTTCGTCAGAGTCAAAGTCATTCGTCAGAGTCATTCGTCAGAGTCATTCGTCAGAGTCAGAGTCATTCGTCAGAGTCAAAGTCATTCGTCAGAGTCATTCGTCAGAGTCATTCGTCAGAGTCATTCGTCAGAGTCGTTCGTCAGAGTCAAAGTCATTCGTCAGAGTCGTTCGTCAGAGTCGTTCGTCAGAGTCATTCGTCAGAGTCGTTCGTCAGAGTCGTTCGTCAGAGTCAGAGTCATTCGTCAGAGTCATTCGTCATTCGTCAGTCATTCGTCAGAGTTGTTCGTCAGAGTCATTCGTCAGAGTCATTCGTCAGAGTCAGTCATTCGTCAGAGTCATTCGTCAGAGTCATTCGTCAGTTATTCGTCAGAGTCATTCGTCAGAGTCAGAGTCATTCGTCAGAGTCATTCATCAGTTATTCGTCAGAGTCATTCGTCAGAGTCATTCGTCAGAGTCATTCGTCAGAGTCAAAGTCATTCGTCAGAGTCGTTCGTCAGAGTCATTCGTCAGAGTCAAAGTCATTCGTCAGAGTCATTCGTCAGAGTCATTCGTCAGAGTCAGAGTCGTTCGTCAGAGTCAAAGTCATTCGTCAGAGTCATTCGTCAGAGTCAGAGTCATTCGTCAGAGTCAGAGTCATTCGTCAGAGTCAAAGCCATTCGTCAGAGTCAAAGCCATTCGTCAGAGTCATTCGTCAGAGTCGTTCGTCAGAGTCATTCGTCAGAGTCATTCGTCAGAGTCATTCGTCAGAGTCATTCATCAGAGTCAAAGCCATTCGTCAGAGTCATTCGTCAGAGTTGTTCGTCAGAGTCATTCGTCAGAGTCAGAGTCATTCGTCAGAGTCAAAGTCATTCGTCAGAGTCATTCGTCAGAGTCATTCGTCAGAGTCATTCGTCAGTCATTCGTCAGAGTCATTCATCAGAGTCATTCGTCAGTCATTCGTCAGAGTCATTCGTCAGAGTCGTTCGTCAGAGTCATTCGTCAGAGTCAAAGTCATTCGTCAGAGTCATTCGTCAGAGTCAAAGTCATTCGTCAGAGTCATTCGTCAGAGTCGTTCGTCAGAGTCATTCGTCAGAGTCAAAGTCATTCGTCAGAGTCATTCGTCAGAGTCATTCGTCAGAGTCATTCGTCAGAGTCATTCGTCAGTCATTCGTCAGAGTCATTCATCAGAGTCATTCGTCAGTCATTCGTCAGAGTCATTCGTCAGAGTCGTTCGTCAGAGTCAGAGTCATTCGTCAGAGTCAAAGTCATTCGTCAGAGTCATTCGTCAGAGTCAGAGTCATTCGTCAGAGTCGTTCGTCAGAGTCATTCGTCAGAGTCCAAGTCATTCGTCAGAGTCATTCGTCAGAGTCATTCGTCAGAGTCAGAGTCGTTCGTCAGAGTCAGAGTCATTCGTCAGAGTCAAAACCATTCGTCAGAGTCATTCGTCAGAGTCGTTCGTCAGAGTCATTCGTCAGAGTCAGAGTCATTCGTCAGAGTCATTCGTCAGAGTCAAAGCCATTCGTCAGAGTCATTCGTCAGAGTTGTTCGTCAGAGTCATTCGTCAGAGTCATTCGTCAGAGTCATTCGTCAGAGTCAAAGTCATTCGTCAGAGTCATTCGTCAGAGTCATTCGTCAGAGTCGTTCGTCAGAGTCAAAGTCATTCGTCAGAGTCGTTCGTCAGAGTCGTTCGTCAGAGTCATTCGTCAGAGTCATTCGTCAGAGTCAAAGTCATTCGTCAGAGTCAAAGTCATTCGTCAGAGTCATTCGTCAGAGTCGTTCGTCAGAGTCATTCGTCAAAGTCAAAGTCATTCGTCAGAGTCATTCGTCAGAGTCATTCGTCAGAGTCAGAGTCGTTCGTCAGAGTCAAAGTCATTCGTCAGAGTCATTCGTCAGAGTCAGAGTCATTCGTCAGAGTCATTCGTCAGAGTCAAAGCCATTCGTCAGAGTCATTCGTCAGAGTCAGAGTCATTCGTCAGAGTCAGAGTCATTCGTCAGAGTCAAAGCCATTCGTCAGAGTCAAAGCCATTCGTCAGAGTCATTCGTCAGAGTCAAAGTCATTCGTCAGAGTCATTCGTCAGAGTCAGAGTCATTCGTCAGAGTCATTCGTCAGAGTCAAAGTCATTCGTCAGAGTCATTCGTCAGAGTCATTCGTCAGAGTCATTCGTCAGAGTCATTCGTCAGTCATTCGTCAAAGTCATTCATCAGAGTCATTCGTCAGTCATTCGTCAGAGTCATTCGTCAGAGTCGTTCGTCAGAGTCATTCGTCAGAGTCATTCGTCAGAGTCAAAGTCATTCGTCAGAGTCATTCGTCAGAGTCATTCGTCAGAGTCAGAGTCATTCGTCAGAGTCATTCGTCAGAGTCATTCGTCAGAGTCATTCGTCAGAGTCATTCGTCAGAGTCATTCGTCAGAGTCATTAGTCAGAGTCATTCGTCAGAGTCATTCGTCAGAGTCATTCGTCAGTCATTCGTCAAAGTCATTCATCAGAGTCATTCGTCAGAGTCATTCGTCAGAGTCAAAGTCATTCGTCAGAGTCATTCGTCAGAGTCATTCGTTAGAGTCAGAGTCATTCGTCAGAGTCATTAGTCAGAGTCATTCGTCAGAGTCATTCGTCAGAGTCAGAGTCATTCGTCAGAGTCATTCGTCAGAGTCATTAGTCAGAGTCATTCGTCAGAGTCATTCGTCAGTCATTCGTCAAAGTCATTCATCAGAGTCATTCGTCAGAGTCATTCGTCAGAGTCAAAGTCATTCGTCAGAGTCATTCGTCAGAGTCATTCGTTAGAGTCAGAGTCATTCGTCAGAGTCATTAGTCAGAGTCATTCGTCAGAGTCATTCGTCAGAGTCGTTCGTCAGAGTCGTTCGTCAGAGTCGTTCGTCAGAGTCATTCGTCAGAGTCATTCGTCAGAGTCGTTCGTCAGAGTCAAAGTCATTCGTCAGAGTCGTTCGTCAGAGTCATTCGTCAGAGTCATTCGTCAGAGTCATTCGTCAGAGTCAGAGTCATTCGTCAGAGTCATTTGTCATTCGTCAGTCATTCGTCAGAGTCATTCGTCAGAGTCATTCGTCAGAGTCATTCGTCAGAGTCATTTGTCATTCGTCAGTCATTCGTCAGAGTCATTCGTCAGAGTCATTCGTCAGAGTCATTCGTCAGAGTCAAAGTCATTCGTCAGAGTCATTCGTCAGAGTCATTCGTCAGAGTCGTTCGTCAGAGTCAAAGTCATTCGTCAGAGTCGTTCGTCAGAGTCAGAGTCATTCGTCAGAGTCAGAGTCATTCGTCAGAGTCAAAGTCATTCGTCAGAGTCATTCGTCAGAGTCAGAGTCAGTCGTCAGAGTCAAAGTCATTCGTCAGAGTCATTCGTCAGAGTCGTTCGTCAGAGTCAAAGTCATTCGTCAGAGTCATTCGTCAGAGTCATTCGTCAGAGTCAGAGTCATTCGTCAGAGTCATTCGTCAGAGTCATTCGTCAGAGTCATTCGTCAGAGTCATTCGTCAGAGTCAAAGTCATTCGTCAGAGTCGTTCGTCAGAGTCATTCGTCAGAGTCATTCGTCAGAGTCGTTCGTCAGAGTCAGAGTCATTCGTCAGAGTCATTCGTCATTCGTCAGTCATTCGTCAGAGTTGTTCGTCAGAGTCATTCGTCAGAGTCATTCGTCAGAGTCAAAGTCATTCGTCAGAGTCATTCGTCAGAGTCATTCGGCAGAGTAATTCGTCAGTTATTCGTCAGAGTCATTCGTCAGAGTCATTCATCAGAGTCGTTCGTCAGAGTCGTTCGTCAGAGTCGTTCGTCAGAGTCGTTCGTCAGAGTCATTCGTCAGAGTCATTCGTCAGAGTCAGAGTCATTCGTCAGAGTCATTCGTCAGAGTCAGAGTCATTCGTCAGAGTCATTCGTCAGAGTCATTCGTCAGTTATTCGTCAGAGTCATTCGTCAGAGTCATTCGTCAGAGTCATTCGTCAGAGTCATTCATCAGAGTCGTTCGTCAGAGTCATTCGTCAGAGTCATTCATCAGAGTCAGAGTCATTCGTCAGAGTCATTCGTCAGAGTCAGAGTCATTCGTCAGTCATTCGTCAGAGTCAGAGTCAGAGTCATTCGTCAGAGTCGTTCGTCAGAGTCATTCGTCATTCGTCAGTCATTCGTCAGAGTCGTTCGTCAGAGTCATTCGTCAGAGTCAAAGTCATTCGTCAGAGTCATTCGTCAGAGTCATTCGTCAGAGTCGTTCGTCAGAGTCATTCGTCAGAGTCAAAGTCATTCGTCAGAGTCATTCGTCAGAGTCATTCGTCAGTCATTCGTCAGAGTCATTCATCAGAGTCATTCGTCAGTCATTCGTCAGAGTCATTCGTCAGAGTCGTTCGTCAGAGTCAGTCATTCGTCAGAGTCAAAGTCATTCGTCAGAGTCATTCGTCAGAGTCATTCGGCAGAGTCATTCGTCAGTTATTCGTCAGAGTCATTCGTCAGAGTCATTCATCAGAGTCGTTCGTCAGAGTCATTCGTCAGAGTCATTCGTCAGAGTCAGAGTCATTCGTCAGAGTCAGAGTCATTCGTCAGAGTCATTCTTCAGAGTCATTCGTCAGAGTCATTCGTCAGTTATTCGTCAGAGTCATTCGTCAGAGTCATTCGTCAGAGTCATTCGTCAGAGTCATTCGTCAGAGTCATTCATCAGAGTCGTTCGTCAGAGTCATTCATCAGAGTCAGAGTCATTCGTCAGAGTCATTCGTCAGAGTCGTTCGTCAGAGTCGTTCGTCAGAGTCGTTCGTCAGAGTCAGAGTCATTCGTCAGAGTCAGAGTCAGAGTCATTCGTCAGAGTCAGAGTCATTCGTCAGAGTCAAAGTCATTCGTCAGAGTCATTCGTCAGAGTCATTCGTCAGAGTCGTTCGTCAGAGTCAAAGTCATTCGTCAGAGTCAAAGTCATTTGTCATTCGTCAGTCATTCGTCAGAGTTGTTCGTCAGAGTCAAACGTCAGAGTCATTCGTCAGTCATTCGTCAGAGTCATTCGTCAGAGTCAGAGTCATTCGTCAGAGTCATTCGTCAGAGTCAAAGTCATTCGTCAGAGTCAAAGTCATTCGTCAGAGTCATTCGTCAGAGTCGTTCGTCAGAGTCATTCGTCAGAGTCAAAGTCATTCGTCAGAGTCATTCGTCAGAGTCATTCGTCAGAGTCAGAGTCGTTCGTCAGAGTCAAAGTCATTCGTCAGAGTCATTCGTCAGAGTCAAAGCCATTCGTCAGAGTCATTCGTCAGAGTCGTTCGTCAGAGTCATTCGTCAGAGTCATTCGTCAGAGTCATTCATCAGAGTCAAAGCCATTCGTCAGAGTCATTCGTCAGAGTTGTTCGTCAGAGTCATTCGTCAGAGTCAGTCATTCGTCAGAGTCAAAGTCATTCGTCAGAGTCATTCGTCAGAGTCATTCGTCAGAGTCATTCGTCAGAGTCATTCATCAGAGTCATTCGTCAGAGTCAAAGTCATTCGTCAGAGTCATTCGTCAGAGTCAAAGTCATTCGTCAGAGTCATTCGTCAGAGTCATTCGTCAGAGTCATTCGTCAGTCATTCGTCAGAGTCATTCATCAGAGTCATTCGTCAGTCATTCGTCAGAGTCATTCGTCAGAGTCGTTCGTCAGAGTCAGAGTCATTCGTCAGAGTCAAAGTCATTCGTCAGTCATTCGTCAGTCATTCGTCAGAGTTGTTCGTCAGAGTCATTCGTCAGAGTCAGAGTCATTCGTCAGAGTCATTCGTCAGAGTCAAAGTCATTCGTCAGAGTCGTTCGTCAGAGTCATTCGTCAGTGTCAAAGTCATTCGTCAGAGTCATTCGTCAGAGTCATTCGTCAGAGTCATTCGTCAGAGTCAGAGTCGTTCGTCAGAGTCAGAGTCATTCGTCAGAGTCAGAGTCATTCGTCAGAGTCAAAGCCATTCGTCAGAGTCATTCGTCAGAGTCGTTCGTCAGAGTCATTCGTCAGAGTCAGAGTCATTCGTCAGAGTCATTCGTCAGAGTCATTCATCAGAGTCAAAGCCATTCGTCAGAGTCATTCGTCAGAGTTGTTCGTCAGAGTCATTCGTCAGAGTCATTCGTCAGAGTCATTCGTCATAGTCAAAGTCATTCGTCAGAGTCATTCGTCATAGTCAAAGTCATTCGTCAGAGTCATTCGTCAGAGTCATTCGTCAGAGTCAAAGTCATTCGTCAGAGTCATTCGTCAGAGTCATTCGTCAGAGTCATTCGTCAGAGTCATTAGTCAGAGTCATTCGTCAGAGTCATTCGTCAGAGTCATTCGTCAGTCATTCGTCAGAGTCATTCGTCAGTCATTCGTCAGTCATTCGTCAGAGTCGTTCGTCAGAGTCGTTCGTCAGAGTCATTCGTCAGAGTCATTCGTCAGAGTCAAAGTCATTCGTCAGAGTCATTCGTCAGAGTCATTCGTCAGAGTCAGAGTCATTCGTCAGAGTCAGAGTCATTCGTCAGTCATTCGTCAGAGTCATTCGTCAGAGTCAAAGTCATTCGTCAGAGTCATTCGTCAGAGTCGTTCGTCAGAGTCAAAGTCATTCGTCAGAGTCATTCGTCAGAGTCATTCGTCAGAGTCAAAGTCATTCGTGAGAGTCAAAGTCATTCGTCAGAGTCATTCGTCAGAGTCATTAGTCAGAGTCATTCGTCAGAGTCATTCGTCAGAGTCGTTCGTCAGAGTCATTCGTCAGAGTCATTCGTCAGAGTCATTCGTCAGAGTCATTCGTCAGAGTCAGAGTCATTCGTCAGAGTCAGAGTCATTCGTCAGAGTCATTCGTCAGAGTCGTTCGTCAGAGTCAGAGTCAGAGTCATTCGTCAGAGTCAGAGTCAGAGCCATTCGTCAGAGTCAGAGTCATTCGTCAGAGTCAAAGTCATTCGTCAGAGTCATTCGTCAGAGTCGTTCGTCAGAGTCAAAGTCATTCGTCAGAGTCAAAGTCATTTGTCATTCGTCAGTCATTCGTCAGAGTTGTTCGTCAGAGTCATTCGTCAGAGTCATTCGTCAGAGTCATTCGTCAGAGTCAGAGTCATTCGTCAGAGTCAAAGTCATTTGTCATTCGTCAGTCATTCGTCAGAGTTGTTCGTCAGAGTCATTCGTCAGAGTCATTCGTCAGAGTCATTCGTCAGAGTCAGAGTCATTCGTCAGAGTCATTCGTCAGTCATTCGTCAGAGTCATTTGTCAGAGTCGTTCGTCAGAGTGATTCGTCAGAGTCATTCGTCAGAGTCATTAGTCATTCGTCAGAGTCATTCGTCAGAGTCAAAGTCATTCGTCAGTTATTCGTTAGAGTCAGAGTCATTCGTCAGAGTCATTCGTCAGAGTCATTCGTCAGAGTCAAAGCCATTCGTCAGAGTCATTCGTCAGAGTTGTTCGTCAGAGTCAGAGTCATTCGTCAGAGTTGTTCGTCATTCGTCAGAGTCATTCGTCAGAGTCAAAGTCATTCGTCAGAGTCATTCGTCAGAGTCATTCGTCAGAGTCAAAGCCATTCGTCAGAGTCATTCGTCAGAGTCGTTCGTCAGAGTCATTCGTCAGAGTCATTCGTCAGAGTCATTCGTCAGAGTCATTCGTCAGAGTCGTTCGTCAGAGTTGTTCGTCAGAGTCATTCGTCAGAGTCATTCGTCAGAGTCAAAGTCATTCGTCAGAGTCATTCGTCAGAGTCATTCGTCAGAGTCGTTCGTCAGAGTCGTTCGTCAGAGTCATTCGTCAGAGTCAAAGTCATTCGTCAGAGTCAAAGTCATTTGTCATTCTTCAGTCATTCGTCAGAGTCATTCGTCAGAGTCATTCGTCAGAGTCATTCGTCAGAGTCAGTCATTCGTCAGAGTCATTCGTCAGAGTCAAAGTCATTCGTCAGAGTCATTCGTCAGAGTCATTCGTCAGAGTCAAAGTCATTCGTCAGAGTCATTTGTCAGAGTCATTCATCAGAGTCGTTCGTCAGAGTCGTTCGTCAGAGTCATTCGTCAGTTATTCGTCAGATTCATTCGTCAGAGTCATTCATCAGAGTCAGAGTCATTCGTCAGAGTCAAAGTCATTCGTCAAAGTCATTCGTCAGAGTCAGAGTCATTCGTCAGAGTCGTTCGTCAGAGTCATTCGTCAGAGTCAGAGTCATTCGTCAGAGTCAGAGTCATTCGACAGAGTCATTAGTCAGAGTCATTCGTCAGAGTCGTTCGTCAGAGTCAAAGTCATTCGTCAGAGTCAATGTCATTCGTCAGAGTCATTCGTCAGAGTCAGAGTCATTCGTCAGTCATTCGTCAGAGTCATTCGTCAGAGTCAGAGTCATTCGTCAGAGTCATTCGTCAGAGTCAGAGTCATTCGTCAGAGTCATTCGTCAGAGTCGTTCGTCCGAGTCATTCGTCAGAGTCATTCGTCAGAGTCATTCGTCAGAGTCAGAGTCATTCGTCAGAGTCATTTGTCAAAGTCAGAGTCATTCGTCAGTCATTCGTCATAGTCATTCGTCCGAGTCAAAGTCATTCGTCAGTCATTCGTCAGAGTCATGCGTCAGTCATTCGTCAGAGTCATTCGTCAGAGTCATTCGTCAGAGTCAGAGTCATTCGTCAGAGTCATTCGTCAGTCATTCGTCAGAGTCATGCGTCAGTCATTCGTCATAGTCGTTCGTCAGAGTCATTCGTCAGAGTCATTCATCAGAGTCAAAGCCATTAGTCAGAGTCATTCGTCAGAGTCATTCGTCAGAGTCATTCGTCAGAGTCAGAGTCATTCGTCAGAGTCATTCGTCAGAGTCAAAGTCATTCGTCAGAGTCATTCGTCAGAGTCATTCGTCAGAGTCAGAGTCATTCGTCAGAGTCATTCGTCAGAGTCAAAGTCATTCGTCAGAGTCATTCGTCAGAGTCATTCGTCAGAGTCATTAGTCAGAGTCATTCGTCTGAGTCATTCGTCTGAGTCATTCGTCAGAGTCAAAGTCATTCGTCAGAGTCATTCGTCAGAGTCATTCGTCAGAGTCATTCGTCAGAGTCAAAGTCATTCGTCAGAGTCATTCGTCAGAGTCATTCGTCAGAGTCAGAGTCATTCGTCAGAGTCATTCGTCAGAGTCAAAGTCATTCGTCAGAGTCATTCGTCAGAGTCATTCGTCAGAGTCATTAGTCAGAGTCATTCGTCTGAGTCATTCGTCAGTCATTCGTCAGAGTCATTCATCAGAGTCATTCGTCAGTCATTCGTCAGAGTCATTCGTCAGAGTCGTTCGTCAGAGTCATTCGTCAGAGTCATTCGTCAGAGTCATTCGTCAGAGTCAAAGTCATTCGTCAGAGTCATTCGTCAGAGTCATTCGTCAGAGTCATTCGTCAGAGTCAGAGTCATTCGTCAGAGTCAAAGTCATTCGTCAGAGTCAAAGTCATTCGTCAGAGTCATTCGTCAGAGTCATTAGTCAGAGTCATTCGTCAGAGTCATTAGTCAGAGTCATTAGTCAGAGTCATTCGTCAGAGTCATTCGTCAGAGTCGTTCGTCAGAGTCAAAGTCATTCGTCAGAGTCATTCGTCAGAGTCATTAGTCAGAGTCATTCGTCAGAGTCATTCGTCAGAGTCGTTCGTCAGAGTCATTCGTCAGAGTCAAAGTCATTTGTCATTCGTCAGTCATTCGTCAGAGTTGTTCGTCAGAGTCATTCGTCAGAGTCATTCGTCAGTCATTCGTCAGAGTCATTCGTTAGAGTCAGAGTCATTCGTCAGAGTCATTCGTCAGAGTCAAAGTCATTCGTCAGAGTCAAAGTAATTCGTCAGAGTCATTCGTCAGAGTCGTTCGTCAGAGTCATTCGTCAGAGTCAAAGTCATTCGTCAGAGTCATTCGTCAGAGTCATTCGTCAGAGTCAGAGTCGTTCGTCAGAGTCAAAGTCATTCGTCAGAGTCATTCGTCAGAGTCAGAGTCATTCGTCAGAGTCAGAGTCATTCGTCAGAGTCAAAGCCATTCGTCAGAGTCATTCGTCAGAGTCGTTCGTCAGAGTCATTCGTCAGAGTCATTCGTCAGAGTCATTCATCAGAGTCAAAGCCATTCGTCAGAGTCATTCGTCAGAGTCAGAGTCAGAGTAATTAGTCAGAGTCAAAGTCATTCGTCAGAGTCATTCGTCAGAGTCAAAGTCATTCGTCAGAGTCATTCGTCAGAGTCATTCGTCAGAGTCATTCGTCAGAGTCATTCGTCAGAGTCATTCGTCAGAGTCATTCGTCAGTCATTCGTCAGAGTCGTTCGTCAGAGTCGTTCGTCAGAGTCATTCGTCACAGTCATTCGTCAGAGTCAAAGTCATTCGTCAGAGTCATTCGTCAGAGTCAGAGTCATTCGTCAGAGTCATTCGTCATTCGTCAGTCATTCGTCAGAGTCATTCGTCAGAGTCAAAGTCATTCGTCAGAGTCATTCGTCAGAGTCGTTCGTCAGAGTCAAAGTCATTCGTCAGAGTCATTCGTCAGAGTCATTCGTCAGAGTCAAAGTCATTCGTCAGAGTCATTCGTCAGAGTCATTCGTCAGAGTCAGAGTCATTCGTCAGAGTCAAAGCCATTCGTCAGAGTCATTCGTCAGAGTCATTCGTCAGAGTCAGAGTCATTCGTCAGAGTCAGAGTCATTCGTCAGAGTCAAAGCCATTCGTCAGAGTCATTCGTCAGAGTCAAAGTCATTCGTCAGAGTCATTCGTCAGAGTCATTCGTCAGAGTCATTAGTCAGAGTCATTCGTCAGAGTCATTCGTCATTCGTCAGTCATTCGTCAAAGTCAAAGTCATTCGTCAGAGTCATTCGTCAGAGTCGTTCGTCAGAGTCAAAGTCATTCGTCAGAGTCATTCGTCAGAGTCATTCGTCAGAGTCAGAGTCATTCGTCAGAGTCATTAGTCAGAGTCATTCGTCAGAGTCATTCGTCAGAGTCATTCGTCAGAGTCGTTCGTCAGAGTCAAAGTCATTCGTCAGAGTCATTCGTCATTCGTCAGTCATTCGTCAGAGTTGTTCGTCAGAGTCATTCGTCAGAGTCATTCGTCAGAGTCAGTCATTCGTCAGAGTCATTCGTCAGAGTCATTCGTCAGAGTCATTCGTCAGAGTCAGAGTCATTCGTCAGAGTCATTCGTCAGTTATTCGTCAGAGTCATTCGTCAGAGTCATTCATCAGAGTCGTTCGTCAGAGTCATTCGTCAGAGTCAGAGTCATTCGTCAGAGTCAGAGTCATTCGTCAGAGTCATTCGTCAGAGTCGTTCGTCAGAGTCAGAGTCATTCGTCAGAGTCAGAGTCAGAGTCATTCGTCAGAGTCAGAGTCATTCGTCAGAGTCATTCGTCAGTTATTCGTCAGAGTCATTCGTCAGAGTCATTCATCAGAGTCGTTCGTCAGAGTCATTCGTCAGAGTCAGAGTCATTCGTCAGAGTCAGAGTCATTCGTCAGAGTCGTTCGTCAGAGTCAGACTCAGAGTCATTCGTCAGAGTCAGAGTCAGAGCCATTCGTCAGAGTCAGAGTCATTCGTCAGAGTCAAAGTCATTCGTCAGAGTCATTCGTCAGAGTCGTTCGTCAGAGTCAAAGTCATTCGTCAGAGTCAAAGTCATTTGTCATTCGTCAGTCATTCGTCAGAGTTGTTCGTCAGAGTCATTCGTCAGAGTCAAAGTCATTCGTCAGAGTCAAAGTCATTCGTCAGAGTCAAAGTCATTCGTCAGAGTCATTCGTCAGAGTCAAAGTCATTCGTCAGAGTCATTAGTCAGAGTCATTCGTCAGAGTCAGAGTCATTCGTCAGAGTCAAAGTCATTTGTCATTCGTCAGTCATTCGTCAGAGTTGTTCGTCAGAGTCATTCGTCAGAGTCATTCGTCAGAGTCATTCGTCAGAGTCAGAGTCATTCGTCAGAGTCATTCGTCAGTCATTCGTCAGAGTCATTTGTCAGAGTCGTTCGTCAGAGTGATTCGTCAGAGTCATTCGTCAGAGTCATTAGTCATTCGTCAGAGTCATTCGTCAGAGTCAAAGTCATTCGTCAGTCATTCGTCAGAGTCAGAGTCATTCGTCAGAGTCATTCGTCAGAGTCAGAGTCATTCGTCAGAGTCATTCGTCAGAGTCAAAGCCATTCGTCAGAGTCATTCGTCAGAGTTGTTCGTCAGAGTTGTTCGTCAGAGTCAAAGTCATTCGTCAGTCATTCGTCAGAGTCATTCGTCAGTCATTCGTCAGAGTCATGCGTCAGAGTCATTCGTCAGAGTCAAAGCCATTCGTCAGAGTCATTCGTCAGAGTTGTTCGTCAGAGTCAAAGTCATTCGTCAGTCATTCGTCAGAGTCATTCGTCAGAGTCATTCGTCAGAGTCATTCGTCAGAGTCATGCGTCAGAGTCATGCGTCAGAGTCATGCGTCAGAGTCATGCGTCAGAGTCATGCGTCAGAGTCAGAGTCATTCGTCAGAGTCATTCGTCAAAGCCATTCGTCAGAGTCATATGTCAGAGTCATTCGTCAGAGTCAAAGTCATTCGTCAGAGTCAAAGTCATTTGTCATTCGTCAGAGTCATTCGTCAGAGTCATTCGTCAGAGTCATTCGTCAGTCATTCGTCAGAGTCATTTGTCAGAGTCGTTCGTCAGAGTGATTCGTCAGAGTCATTAGTCAGAGTCAGAGTCATTCGTCAGAGTCATTCATCAGAGTCAGAGTCATTCGTCAGTCATTCGACATAGTCATTCGTCAGAGTTGTTCGTCAGAGTCAAAGCCATTCGTCAGAGTCATTCGTCAGAGTCAAAGTCATTCGTCAGTCATTCGACATAGTCATTCGTCAGAGTCATTCGTCAGAGTCAAAGCCATTCGTCAGAGTCATTCGTCAGAGTCAAAGTCATTCGTCAGAGTCATTCGTCAGAGTCATTCGTCAGAGTCATTCGTCAGAGTCATTAGTCAGAGTCATTCGTCAGAGTCATTCGTCATTCGTCAGTCATTCGTCAAAGTCAAAGTCATTCGTCAGAGTCATTCGTCAGAGTCGTTCGTCAGAGTCAAAGGCATTCGTCAGAGTCATTCGTCAGAGTCATTCGTCAGAGTCAGAGTCATTCGTCAGAGTCATTAGTCAGAGTCATTCGTCAGAGTCATTCGTCAGAGTCATTCGTCAGAGTCGTTCGTCAGAGTCAAAGTCATTCGTCAGAGTCGTTCGTCAGAGTCGTTCGTCAGAGTCATTCGTCAGAGTCGTTCGTCAGAGTCAAAGTCATTCGTCAGAGTCAGAGTCATTCGTCAGAGTCATTAGTCAGAGTCATTCGTCAGAGTCATTCGTCAGAGTCATTCGTCAGAGTCATTCGTCAGAGTCATTCGTCATTCGTCAGTCATTCGTCAGAGTTGTTCGTCAGAGTCATTCGTCAGAGTCATTCGTCAGAGTCAAAGTCATTCGTCAGAGTCATTCGTCAGAGTCATTCGTCAGTTATTCGTCAGAGTCATTCGTCAGAGTCATTCATCAGAGTCGTTCGTCAGAGTCATTCGTCAGAGTCAGAGTCATTCGTCAGAGTCAGAGTCATTCGTCAGAGTCGTTCGTCAGAGTCAGACTCAGAGTCATTCGTCAGAGTCAGAGTCAGAGCCATTCGTCAGAGTCAGAGTCATTCGTCAGAGTCAAAGTCATTCGTCAGAGTCATTCGTCAGAGTCGTTCGTCAGAGTCAAAGTCATTCGTCAGAGTCAAAGTCATTTGTCATTCGTCAGTCATTCGTCAGAGTTGTTCGTCAGAGTCATTCGTCAGAGTCAAAGTCATTCGTCAGAGTCAAAGTCATTCGTCAGAGTCAAAGTCAGTCATTCGTCAGAGTCATTCGTCAGAGTCAAAGTCATTCGTCAGAGTCATTAGTCAGAGTCATTCGTCAGAGTCAGAGTCATTCGTCAGAGTCAAAGTCATTTGTCATTCGTCAGTCATTCGTCAGAGTTGTTCGTCAGAGTCATTCGTCAGAGTCATTCGTCAGAGTCATTCGTCAGAGTCAGAGTCATTCGTCAGAGTCATTCGTCAGTCATTCGTCAGAGTCATTTGTCAGAGTCGTTCGTCAGAGTGATTCGTCAGAGTCAAAGTCATTTGTCATTCGTCAGTCATTCGTCAGAGTTGTTCGTCAGAGTCATTCGTCAGAGTCATTCGTCAGAGTCATTCGTCAGAGTCAGAGTCATTCGTCAGAGTCATTCGTCAGTCATTCGTCAGAGTCATTTGTCAGAGTCGTTCGTCAGAGTGATTCGTCAGAGTCATTCGTCAGAGTCATTAGTCATTCGTCAGAGTCATTCGTCAGAGTCAAAGTCATTCGTCAGTCATTCGTCAGAGTCAGAGTCATTCGTCAGAGTCATTCGTCAGAGTCAGAGTCATTCGTCAGAGTCATTCGTCAGAGTCAAAGCCATTCGTCAGAGTCATTCGTCAGAGTTGTTAGTCAGAGTTGTTCGTCAGAGTCAAAGTCATTCGTCAGTCATTCGTCAGAGTCATTCGTCAGTCATTCGTCAGAGTCATGCGTCAGAGTCATTCGTCAGAGTCAAAGCCATTCGTCAGAGTCATTCGTCAGAGTTGTTCGTCAGAGTCAAAGTCATTCGTCAGTCATTCGTCAGAGTCATTCGTCAGAGTCATTCGTCAGAGTCATTCGTCAGAGTCATGCGTCAGAGTCATGCGTCAGAGTCATTCGTCAGAGTCATGCGTCAGAGTCAGAGTCATTCGTCAGAGTCATTCGTCAAAGCCATTCGTCAGAGTCATATGTCAGAGTCATTCGTCAGAGTCAAAGTCATTCGTCAGAGTCAAAGTCATTTGTCATTCGTCAGAGTCATTCGTCAGAGTCATTCGTCAGAGTCATTCGTCAGTCATTCGTCAGAGTCATTTGTCAGAGTCGTTCGTCAGAGTGATTCGTCAGAGTCATTAGTCAGAGTCAGAGTCATTCGTCAGAGTCATTCATCAGAGTCAGAGTCATTCGTCAGTCATTCGACATAGTCATTCGTCAGAGTTGTTCGTCAGAGTCAAAGTCATTCGTCAGTCATTCGTCAGAGTCATGCGTCAGTCATTCGTCAGAGTCATT
This sequence comes from Rhinophrynus dorsalis, assembly GCA_037306005.1. Classification (NCBI taxonomy): domain Eukaryota; kingdom Metazoa; phylum Chordata; class Amphibia; order Anura; family Rhinophrynidae; genus Rhinophrynus; species Rhinophrynus dorsalis. The sequence goes on along the minus strand of CM074727.1, from coordinate 92,696,934 downwards.
CATCAGAGACATTCGTCAGAGTCATTCGTCAGTCATTCGTCAGAGTCATGCGTCAGTCATTCGTCATAGTCATTCATCAGAGTCATTCGTCAGAGTCATTCGTCAGAGTCAAAGTCATTCGTCAGAGTCATTCGTCAGTCATTCGTCAGAGTCATTCATCAGAGTCATTCGTCAGAGTCATTAGTGAGAGTCATTAGTCATTCGTCAGAGTCATTCATCAGAGTCATTCGTCAGAGTCATTCGTCAGTCATTCGTCAGAGTCATTCATCAGAGTCATTCGTCAGTCATTCGTCAGAGTCATTCGTCAGAGTCGTTCGTCAGAGTCAAAGTCATTCGTCAGAGTCATTCGTCAGAGTCATTCGTCAGTCATTCGTCAGAGTCATTCGTCAGAGTCAAAGTCATTCGTCAGAGTCAAAGTCATTCGTCAGAGTCAAAGTCATTCGTCAGAGTCATTCGTCAGAGTCATTCGTCAGTCATTCGTCAGAGTCATTCGTCAGAGTCAAAGTCATTCGTCAGAGTCAAAGTCATTCGTCAGAGTCAAAGTCATTCGTCAGAGTCATTCGTCAGAGTCAAAGTCATTTGTCATTCGTCAGTCATTCGTCAGAGTTGTTCGTCAGAGTCATTCGTCAGAGTCATTCGTCAGAGTCATTCGTCAGAGTCAGAGTCATTCGTCAGAGTCATTCGTCAGTCATTCGTCAGAGTCATTTGTCAGAGTCGTTCGTCAGAGTGATTCGTCAGAGTCATTCGTCAGAGTCATTAGTCATTCGTCAGAGTCATTCGTCAGAGTCAAAGTCATTCGTCAGTTATTCGTTAGAGTCAGAGTCATTCGTCAGAGTCATTCGTCAGAGTCATTCGTCAGAGTCAAAGCCATTCGTCAGAGTCATTCGTCAGAGTTGTTCGTCAGAGTCAGAGTCATTCGTCAGAGTTGTTCGTCATTCGTCAGAGTCATTCGTCAGAGTCAAAGTCATTCGTCAGAGTCATTCGTCAGAGTCATTCGTCAGAGTCAAAGCCATTCGTCAGAGTCATTCGTCAGAGTCGTTCGTCAGAGTCATTCGTCAGAGTCATTCGTCAGAGTCATTCGTCAGAGTCATTCGTCAGAGTCGTTCGTCAGAGTTGTTCGTCAGAGTCATTCGTCAGAGTCATTCGTCAGAGTCAAAGTCATTCGTCAGAGTCATTCGTCAGAGTCATTCGTCAGAGTCGTTCGTCAGAGTCGTTCGTCAGAGTCATTCGTCAGAGTCAAAGTCATTCGTCAGAGTCAAAGTCATTTGTCATTCTTCAGTCATTCGTCAGAGTCATTCGTCAGAGTCATTCGTCAGAGTCATTCGTCAGAGTCAGTCATTCGTCAGAGTCATTCGTCAGAGTCAAAGTCATTCGTCAGAGTCATTCGTCAGAGTCATTCGTCAGAGTCAAAGTCATTCGTCAGAGTCATTTGTCAGAGTCATTCATCAGAGTCGTTCGTCAGAGTCGTTCGTCAGAGTCATTCGTCAGTTATTCGTCAGATTCATTCGTCAGAGTCATTCATCAGAGTCAGAGTCATTCGTCAGAGTCAAAGTCATTCGTCAAAGTCATTCGTCAGAGTCAGAGTCATTCGTCAGAGTCGTTCGTCAGAGTCATTCGTCAGAGTCAGAGTCATTCGTCAGAGTCAGAGTCATTCGACAGAGTCATTAGTCAGAGTCATTCGTCAGAGTCGTTCGTCAGAGTCAAAGTCATTCGTCAGAGTCAATGTCATTCGTCAGAGTCATTCGTCAGAGTCAGAGTCATTCGTCAGTCATTCGTCAGAGTCATTCGTCAGAGTCAGAGTCATTCGTCAGAGTCATTCGTCAGAGTCAGAGTCATTCGTCAGAGTCATTCGTCAGAGTCGTTCGTCCGAGTCATTCGTCAGAGTCATTCGTCAGAGTCATTCGTCAGAGTCAGAGTCATTCGTCAGAGTCATTTGTCAAAGTCAGAGTCATTCGTCAGTCATTCGTCATAGTCATTCGTCCGAGTCAAAGTCATTCGTCAGTCATTCGTCAGAGTCATGCGTCAGTCATTCGTCAGAGTCATTCGTCAGAGTCATTCGTCAGAGTCAGAGTCATTCGTCAGAGTCATTCGTCAGTCATTCGTCAGAGTCATGCGTCAGTCATTCGTCATAGTCGTTCGTCAGAGTCATTCGTCAGAGTCATTCATCAGAGTCAAAGCCATTAGTCAGAGTCATTCGTCAGAGTCATTCGTCAGAGTCATTCGTCAGAGTCAGAGTCATTCGTCAGAGTCATTCGTCAGAGTCAAAGTCATTCGTCAGAGTCATTCGTCAGAGTCATTCGTCAGAGTCAGAGTCATTCGTCAGAGTCATTCGTCAGAGTCAAAGTCATTCGTCAGAGTCATTCGTCAGAGTCATTCGTCAGAGTCATTAGTCAGAGTCATTCGTCTGAGTCATTCGTCTGAGTCATTCGTCAGAGTCAAAGTCATTCGTCAGAGTCATTCGTCAGAGTCATTCGTCAGAGTCATTCGTCAGAGTCAAAGTCATTCGTCAGAGTCATTCGTCAGAGTCATTCGTCAGAGTCAGAGTCATTCGTCAGAGTCATTCGTCAGAGTCAAAGTCATTCGTCAGAGTCATTCGTCAGAGTCATTCGTCAGAGTCATTAGTCAGAGTCATTCGTCTGAGTCATTCGTCAGTCATTCGTCAGAGTCATTCATCAGAGTCATTCGTCAGTCATTCGTCAGAGTCATTCGTCAGAGTCGTTCGTCAGAGTCATTCGTCAGAGTCATTCGTCAGAGTCATTCGTCAGAGTCAAAGTCATTCGTCAGAGTCATTCGTCAGAGTCATTCGTCAGAGTCATTCGTCAGAGTCAGAGTCATTCGTCAGAGTCAAAGTCATTCGTCAGAGTCATTCGTCAGAGTCATTAGTCAGAGTCATTCGTCAGAGTCATTAGTCAGAGTCATTAGTCAGAGTCATTCGTCAGAGTCATTCGTCAGAGTCGTTCGTCAGAGTCAAAGTCATTCGTCAGAGTCATTCGTCAGAGTCATTCGTCAGAGTCATTCGTCAGAGTCATTCGTCAGAGTCGTTCGTCAGAGTCATTCGTCAGAGTCAAAGTCATTTGTCATTCGTCAGTCATTCGTCAGAGTTGTTCGTCAGAGTCATTCGTCAGAGTCATTCGTCAGTCATTCGTCAGAGTCATTCGTTAGAGTCAGAGTCATTCGTCAGAGTCATTCGTCAGAGTCAAAGTCATTCGTCAGAGTCAAAGTAATTCGTCAGAGTCATTCGTCAGAGTCGTTCGTCAGAGTCATTCGTCAGAGTCAAAGTCATTCGTCAGAGTCATTCGTCAGAGTCATTCGTCAGAGTCAGAGTCGTTCGTCAGAGTCAAAGTCATTCGTCAGAGTCATTCGTCAGAGTCAGAGTCATTCGTCAGAGTCAGAGTCATTCGTCAGAGTCAAAGCCATTCGTCAGAGTCATTCGTCAGAGTCGTTCGTCAGAGTCATTCGTCAGAGTCATTCGTCAGAGTCATTCATCAGAGTCAAAGCCATTCGTCAGAGTCATTCGTCAGAGTCAGAGTCAGAGTAATTAGTCAGAGTCAAAGTCATTCGTCAGAGTCATTCGTCAGAGTCAAAGTCATTCGTCAGAGTCATTCGTCAGAGTCATTCGTCAGAGTCATTCGTCAGAGTCATTCGTCAGAGTCATTCGTCAGTCATTCGTCAGTCATTCGTCAGAGTCGTTCGTCAGAGTCGTTCGTCAGAGTCATTCGTCACAGTCATTCGTCAGAGTCAAAGTCATTCGTCAGAGTCATTCGTCAGAGTCAGAGTCATTCGTCAGAGTCATTCGTCATTCGTCAGTCATTCGTCAGAGTCATTCGTCAGAGTCAAAGTCATTCGTCAGAGTCATTCGTCAGAGTCGTTCGTCAGAGTCAAAGTCATTCGTCAGAGTCATTCGTCAGAGTCATTCGTCAGAGTCAAAGTCATTCGTCAGAGTCATTCGTCAGAGTCATTCGTCAGAGTCAGAGTCATTCGTCAGAGTCAAAGCCATTCGTCAGAGTCATTCGTCAGAGTCATTCGTCAGAGTCAGAGTCATTCGTCAGAGTCAGAGTCATTCGTCAGAGTCAAAGCCATTCGTCAGAGTCATTCGTCAGAGTCAAAGTCATTCGTCAGAGTCATTCGTCAGAGTCATTCGTCAGAGTCATTCGTCAGAGTCATTAGTCAGAGTCATTCGTCAGAGTCATTCGTCATTCGTCAGTCATTCGTCAAAGTCAAAGTCATTCGTCAGAGTCATTCGTCAGAGTCGTTCGTCAGAGTCAAAGTCATTCGTCAGAGTCATTCGTCAGAGTCATTCGTCAGAGTCAGAGTCATTCGTCAGAGTCATTAGTCAGAGTCATTCGTCAGAGTCATTCGTCAGAGTCATTCGTCAGAGTCGTTCGTCAGAGTCAAAGTCATTCGTCAGAGTCATTCGTCATTCGTCAGTCATTCGTCAGAGTTGTTCGTCAGAGTCATTCGTCAGAGTCATTCGTCAGAGTCAGTCATTCGTCAGAGTCATTCGTCAGAGTCATTCGTCAGAGTCATTCGTCAGAGTCAGAGTCATTCGTCAGAGTCATTCGTCAGAGTCATTCGTCAGTTATTCGTCAGAGTCATTCGTCAGAGTCATTCATCAGAGTCGTTCGTCAGAGTCATTCGTCAGAGTCAGAGTCATTCGTCAGAGTCAGAGTCATTCGTCAGAGTCATTCGTCAGAGTCGTTCGTCAGAGTCAGAGTCATTCGTCAGAGTCAGAGTCAGAGTCATTCGTCAGAGTCAGAGTCATTCGTCAGAGTCATTCGTCAGTTATTCGTCAGAGTCATTCGTCAGAGTCATTCATCAGAGTCGTTCGTCAGAGTCATTCGTCAGAGTCAGAGTCATTCGTCAGAGTCAGAGTCATTCGTCAGAGTCGTTCGTCAGAGTCAGACTCAGAGTCATTCGTCAGAGTCAGAGTCAGAGCCATTCGTCAGAGTCAGAGTCATTCGTCAGAGTCAAAGTCATTCGTCAGAGTCATTCGTCAGAGTCGTTCGTCAGAGTCAAAGTCATTCGTCAGAGTCAAAGTCATTTGTCATTCGTCAGTCATTCGTCAGAGTTGTTCGTCAGAGTCATTCGTCAGAGTCAAAGTCATTCGTCAGAGTCAAAGTCATTCGTCAGAGTCAGTCATTCGTCAGAGTCATTCGTCAGAGTCAAAGTCATTCGTCAGAGTCATTAGTCAGAGTCATTCGTCAGAGTCAGAGTCATTCGTCAGAGTCAAAGTCATTTGTCATTCGTCAGTCATTCGTCAGAGTTGTTCGTCAGAGTCATTCGTCAGAGTCATTCGTCAGAGTCATTCGTCAGAGTCAGAGTCATTCGTCAGAGTCATTCGTCAGTCATTCGTCAGAGTCATTTGTCAGAGTCGTTCGTCAGAGTGATTCGTCAGAGTCATTCGTCAGAGTCATTAGTCATTCGTCAGAGTCATTCGTCAGAGTCAAAGTCATTCGTCAGTCATTCGTCAGAGTCAGAGTCATTCGTCAGAGTCATTCGTCAGAGTCAGAGTCATTCGTCAGAGTCATTCGTCAGAGTCAAAGCCATTCGTCAGAGTCATTCGTCAGAGTTGTTCGTCAGAGTTGTTCGTCAGAGTCAAAGTCATTCGTCAGTCATTCGTCAGAGTCATTCGTCAGTCATTCGTCAGAGTCATGCGTCAGAGTCATTCGTCAGAGTCAAAGCCATTCGTCAGAGTCATTCGTCAGAGTTGTTCGTCAGAGTCAAAGTCATTCGTCAGTCATTCGTCAGAGTCATTCGTCAGAGTCATTCGTCAGAGTCATGCGTCAGAGTCATGCGTCAGAGTCATGCGTCAGAGTCATGCGTCAGAGTCATGCGTCAGAGTCAGAGTCATTCGTCAGAGTCATTCGTCAAAGCCATTCGTCAGAGTCATATGTCAGAGTCATTCGTCAGAGTCAAAGTCATTCGTCAGAGTCAAAGTCATTTGTCATTCGTCAGAGTCATTCGTCAGAGTCATTCGTCAGAGTCATTCGTCAGTCATTCGTCAGAGTCATTTGTCAGAGTCGTTCGTCAGAGTGATTCGTCAGAGTCATTAGTCAGAGTCAGAGTCATTCGTCAGAGTCATTCATCAGAGTCAGAGTCATTCGTCAGTCATTCGACATAGTCATTCGTCAGAGTTGTTCGTCAGAGTCAAAGCCATTCGTCAGAGTCATTCGTCAGAGTCAAAGTCATTCGTCAGTCATTCGACATAGTCATTCGTCAGAGTCATTCGTCAGAGTCAAAGCCATTCGTCAGAGTCATTCGTCAGAGTCAAAGTCATTCGTCAGAGTCATTCGTCAGAGTCATTCGTCAGAGTCATTCGTCAGAGTCATTAGTCAGAGTCATTCGTCAGAGTCATTCGTCATTCGTCAGTCATTCGTCAAAGTCAAAGTCATTCGTCAGAGTCATTCGTCAGAGTCGTTCGTCAGAGTCAAAGGCATTCGTCAGAGTCATTCGTCAGAGTCATTCGTCAGAGTCAGAGTCATTCGTCAGAGTCATTAGTCAGAGTCATTCGTCAGAGTCATTCGTCAGAGTCATTCGTCAGAGTCGTTCGTCAGAGTCAAAGTCATTCGTCAGAGTCGTTCGTCAGAGTCGTTCGTCAGAGTCATTCGTCAGAGTCGTTCGTCAGAGTCAAAGTCATTCGTCAGAGTCAGAGTCATTCGTCAGAGTCATTAGTCAGAGTCATTCGTCAGAGTCATTCGTCAGAGTCATTCGTCAGAGTCATTCGTCAGAGTCATTCGTCATTCGTCAGTCATTCGTCAGAGTTGTTCGTCAGAGTCATTCGTCAGAGTCATTCGTCAGAGTCAAAGTCATTCGTCAGAGTCATTCGTCAGAGTCATTCGTCAGTTATTCGTCAGAGTCATTCGTCAGAGTCATTCATCAGAGTCGTTCGTCAGAGTCATTCGTCAGAGTCAGAGTCATTCGTCAGAGTCAGAGTCATTCGTCAGAGTCGTTCGTCAGAGTCAGACTCAGAGTCATTCGTCAGAGTCAGAGTCAGAGCCATTCGTCAGAGTCAGAGTCATTCGTCAGAGTCAAAGTCATTCGTCAGAGTCATTCGTCAGAGTCGTTCGTCAGAGTCAAAGTCATTCGTCAGAGTCAAAGTCATTTGTCATTCGTCAGTCATTCGTCAGAGTTGTTCGTCAGAGTCATTCGTCAGAGTCAAAGTCATTCGTCAGAGTCAAAGTCATTCGTCAGAGTCAAAGTCAGTCATTCGTCAGAGTCATTCGTCAGAGTCAAAGTCATTCGTCAGAGTCATTAGTCAGAGTCATTCGTCAGAGTCAGAGTCATTCGTCAGAGTCAAAGTCATTTGTCATTCGTCAGTCATTCGTCAGAGTTGTTCGTCAGAGTCATTCGTCAGAGTCATTCGTCAGAGTCATTCGTCAGAGTCAGAGTCATTCGTCAGAGTCATTCGTCAGTCATTCGTCAGAGTCATTTGTCAGAGTCGTTCGTCAGAGTGATTCGTCAGAGTCAAAGTCATTTGTCATTCGTCAGTCATTCGTCAGAGTTGTTCGTCAGAGTCATTCGTCAGAGTCATTCGTCAGAGTCATTCGTCAGAGTCAGAGTCATTCGTCAGAGTCATTCGTCAGTCATTCGTCAGAGTCATTTGTCAGAGTCGTTCGTCAGAGTGATTCGTCAGAGTCATTCGTCAGAGTCATTAGTCATTCGTCAGAGTCATTCGTCAGAGTCAAAGTCATTCGTCAGTCATTCGTCAGAGTCAGAGTCATTCGTCAGAGTCATTCGTCAGAGTCAGAGTCATTCGTCAGAGTCATTCGTCAGAGTCAAAGCCATTCGTCAGAGTCATTCGTCAGAGTTGTTAGTCAGAGTTGTTCGTCAGAGTCAAAGTCATTCGTCAGTCATTCGTCAGAGTCATTCGTCAGTCATTCGTCAGAGTCATGCGTCAGAGTCATTCGTCAGAGTCAAAGCCATTCGTCAGAGTCATTCGTCAGAGTTGTTCGTCAGAGTCAAAGTCATTCGTCAGTCATTCGTCAGAGTCATTCGTCAGAGTCATTCGTCAGAGTCATTCGTCAGAGTCATGCGTCAGAGTCATGCGTCAGAGTCATGCGTCAGAGTCAGAGTCATTCGTCAGAGTCATTCGTCAAAGCCATTCGTCAGAGTCATATGTCAGAGTCATTCGTCAGAGTCAAAGTCATTCGTCAGAGTCAAAGTCATTTGTCATTCGTCAGAGTCATTCGTCAGAGTCATTCGTCAGAGTCATTCGTCAGTCATTCGTCAGAGTCATTTGTCAGAGTCGTTCGTCAGAGTGATTCGTCAGAGTCATTAGTCAGAGTCAGAGTCATTCGTCAGAGTCATTCATCAGAGTCAGAGTCATTCGTCAGTCATTCGACATAGTCATTCGTCAGAGTTGTTCGTCAGAGTCAAAGTCATTCGTCAGTCATTCGTCAGAGTCATGCGTCAGTCATTCGTCAGAGTCATTCGTCAGAGACATTCGTCAGAGTCATTCGTCAGTCATTCGTCAGAGTCATGCGTCAGTCATTCGTCATAGTCATTCATCAGAGTCATTCGTCAGAGTCATTCGTCAGAGTCAAAGTCATTCGTCAGAGTCATTCGTCAGTCATTCGTCAGAGTCATTCATCAGAGTCATTCGTCAGAGTCATTAGTGAGAGTCATTAGTCATTCGTCAGAGTCATTCATCAGAGTCATTCGTCAGAGTCATTCGTCAGTCATTCGTCAGAGTCATTCATCAGAGTCATTCGTCAGTCATTCGTCAGAGTCATTCGTCAGAGTCGTTCGTCAGAGTCAAAGTCATTCGTCAGAGTCATTCGTCAGAGTCATTCGTCAGTCATTCGTCAGAGTCATTCGTCAGAGTCAAAGTCATTCGTCAGAGTCAAAGTCATTCGTCAGAGTCAAAGTCATTCGTCAGAGTCATTCGTCAGAGTCATTCGTCAGTCATTCGTCAGAGTCATTCGTCAGAGTCAAAGTCATTCGTCAGAGTCAAAGTCATTCGTCAGAGTCAAAGTCATTCGTCAGAGTCATTCGTCAGAGTCAAAGTCATTCGTCAGAGTCAAAGTCATTCGTCAGAGTCAGTCATTCGTCAGAGTCATTCGTCAGAGTCAAAGTCATTTGTCAGAGTCATTCGTCAGAGTCATTCGTCAGAGTCAAAGTCATTTGTCAGAGTCATTCGTCAGAGTCATTCGTCAGAGTCATTCGTCAGAGTCATTCGTCAGAGTTAGAGTCATTCGTCAGAGTCAGAGTCATTCGTCAGAGTCAGAGTCATTCGTCAGAGTCAAAGTCATTCGTCAGTCATTCGTCAGTCATTCGTCAGTCATTCGTCAGAGTCATTCGTCAGTCATTCGTCATAGTCATTCGTCAGAGTCATTCGTCAGAGTCATTCGTCAGAGTCATTCGTCAGAGTCAGAGTCATTCGTCAGAGTCAAAGTCATTCGTCAGAGTCATTCGTCATTCGTCATTCGTCAGTCATTCGTCAGAGTCATTCGTCAGAGTTAAAGTCATTCGTCAGAGTCATTCGTCAGAGTCATTCGTCATTCGTCAGTCATTCGTCAGAGTCATTCGTCAGAGTCATTCGTCAGAGTCATTCGTCAGAGTCGTTCGTCAGAGTCAAAGTCATTCGTCAGAGTCAAAGTCATTCGTCAGAGTCATTCGTCAGAGTCGTTCGTCAGAGTCAAAGTCATTCGTCAGAGTCAAAGTCATTCGTCAGTCATTCGTCAGAGTCATTCGTCAGTCATTCGTCATAGTCATTCGTCAGAGTTGTTCGTCAGAGTCATTCGTCAGAGTCAGAGTCAGAGTCAGAGTCAAAGTCAGAGTCATTCGTCAGAGTCAGAGTCATTCGTCAGAGTCAAAGTCATTCGGCAGAATCATTCGTCAGAGTCATTAGTCAGAGTCATTAGTCATTCGTCAGAGTCATTCGTCAGAGTCATTCATCAGAGTCGTGAGTCAGAGTCATTCGTCAGTCATTCGTCAGAGTCAGAGTCATTCGTCAGAGTCAAAGTCATTCGTCAGAGTCATTCGTCAGAGTCAAAGTCATTCGTCATTCGTCAGTCATTCGTCAGTCATTCGTCAGAGTCATTCGTCAGTCATTCGTCAGAGTCATTCGTCAGAGTCATTCGTCAGAGTCATTCGTCAGAGTCAGAGTCATTCGTCAGAGTCAAAGTCATTCGTCAGAGTCATTCGTCATTCGTCAGAGTCATTCGTCAGTCATTCGTCAGAGTCATTCGTCAGAGTCAAAGTCATTCGTCAGAGTCATTCGTCAGAGTCATTCGTCATTCGTCAGTCATTCGTCAGAGTCATTCGTCAGAGTCATTCGTCAGAGTCATTCGTCAGAGTCAAAGTCATTCGTCAGAGTCAAAGTCATTCGTCAGAGTCATTCGTCAGAGTCGTTCGTCAGAGTCAAAGTCATTCGTCAGAGTCAAAGTCATTCGTCAGTCATTCGTCAGAGTCATTCGTCAGTCATTCGTCATAGTCATTCGTCAGAGTTGTTCGTCAGAGTCATTCGTCAGAGTCAGAGTCAGAGTCAGAGTCAAAGTCAGAGTCATTCGTCAGAGTCAGAGTCATTCGTCAGAGTCAAAGTCATTCGGCAGAATCATTCGTCAGAGTCATTAGTCAGAGTCATTAGTCATTCGTCAGAGTCATTCGTCAGAGTCATTCATCAGAGTCAGAGTCATTCGTCAGAGTCATTAGTCAGAGTCATTCGTCAGAGTCATTCGTCAGAGTCATTCGTCAGAGTCAGAGTCATTCATCAGAGTAATTCGTCAGTCATTCGTCAGAGTCATTCGTCAGAGTCATTCGTCAGTCATTCGTCAGAGTCAAAGTCATTCGTCAGAGTCATTCGTCAGAGTCATTCGTCATTCGTCAGTCATTCGTCAGAGTCATTCGTCAGAGTCAAAGTAATTCGTCAGAGTCATTCGTCAGAGTCGTTCGTCAGAGTCAAAGTCATTCGTCAGAGTCAAAGTCATTCGTCAGAGTCATTCGTCAGAGTCATTCGTCAGTCATTCGTCAGAGTCATTCGTCAGAGTCATTCGTCAGAGTCAGAGTCATTCGTCAGAGTCATTCGTCAGAGTCGTTCGTCAGACTCATTCGTCAGAGTCAGAGTCATTCGTCAGTGTCAGAGTCATTCGTCAGAGTCATTCGTCAGAGTTGTTCGTCAGAGTCAGAGTCAGAGTCATTCGTCAGAGTCATTCGTCAGAGTCAGAGTCATTCGTCAGAGTCAAAGTCATTCGTCAGAGTCAAAGTCATTCGTCAGAGTCATTCGTCAGAGTCATTCGTCAGAGTCATTCGTCAGAGTCATTCGTCAGTCATTCGTCAGAGTCATTTGTCAGAGTCGTTCGTCAGAGTGATTCGTCAGAGTCAAAGTCATTTGTCATTCGTCAGTCATTCGTCAGAGTTGTTCGTCAGAGTCATTCGTCAGAGTCATTCGTCAGAGTCATTCGTCAGAGTCAGAGTCATTCGTCAGAGTCATTCGTCAGTCATTCGTCAGAGTCATTTGTCAGAGTCGTTCGTCAGAGTGATTCGTCAGAGTCATTCGTCAGAGTCATTAGTCATTCGTCAGAGTCATTCGTCAGAGTCAAAGTCATTCGTCAGTCATTCGTCAGAGTCAGAGTCATTCGTCAGAGTCATTCGTCAGAGTCAGAGTCATTCGTCAGAGTCATTCGTCAGAGTCAAAGCCATTCGTCAGAGTCATTCGTCAGAGTTGTTCGTCAGAGTTGTTCGTCAGAGTCAAAGTCATTCGTCAGTCATTCGTCAGAGTCATTCGTCAGTCATTCGTCAGAGTCATGCGTCAGAGTCATTCGTCAGAGTCAAAGCCATTCGTCAGAGTCATTCGTCAGAGTTGTTCGTCAGAGTCAAAGTCATTCGTCAGTCATTCGTCAGAGTCATTCGTCAGAGTCATTCGTCAGAGTCATTCGTCAGAGTCATGCGTCAGAGTCATGCGTCAGAGTCATGCGTCAGAGTCAGAGTCATTCGTCAGAGTCATTCGTCAAAGCCATTCGTCAGAGTCATATGTCAGAGTCATTCGTCAGAGTCAAAGTCATTCGTCAGAGTCAAAGTCATTTGTCATTCGTCAGAGTCATTCGTCAGAGTCATTCGTCAGAGTCATTCGTCAGTCATTCGTCAGAGTCATTTGTCAGAGTCGTTCGTCAGAGTGATTCGTCAGAGTCATTAGTCAGAGTCAGAGTCATTCGTCAGAGTCATTCATCAGAGTCAGAGTCATTCGTCAGTCATTCGACATAGTCATTCGTCAGAGTTGTTCGTCAGAGTCAAAGTCATTCGTCAGTCATTCGTCAGAGTCATGCGTCAGTCATTCGTCAGAGTCATTCGTCAGAGACATTCGTCAGAGTCATTCGTCAGTCATTCGTCAGAGTCATGCGTCAGTCATTCGTCATAGTCATTCATCAGAGTCATTCGTCAGAGTCATTCGTCAGAGTCAAAGTCATTCGTCAGAGTCATTCGTCAGTCATTCGTCAGAGTCATTCATCAGAGTCATTCGTCAGAGTCATTAGTGAGAGTCATTAGTCATTCGTCAGAGTCATTCATCAGAGTCATTCGTCAGAGTCATTCGTCAGTCATTCGTCAGAGTCATTCATCAGAGTCATTCGTCAGTCATTCGTCAGAGTCATTCGTCAGAGTCGTTCGTCAGAGTCAAAGTCATTCGTCAGAGTCATTCGTCAGAGTCATTCGTCAGTCATTCGTCAGAGTCATTCGTCAGAGTCAAAGTCATTCGTCAGAGTCAAAGTCATTCGTCAGAGTCAAAGTCATTCGTCAGAGTCATTCGTCAGAGTCATTCGTCAGTCATTCGTCAGAGTCATTCGTCAGAGTCAAAGTCATTCGTCAGAGTCAAAGTCATTCGTCAGAGTCAAAGTCATTCGTCAGAGTCATTCGTCAGAGTCAAAGTCATTCGTCAGAGTCAAAGTCATTCGTCAGAGTCAGTCATTCGTCAGAGTCATTCGTCAGAGTCAAAGTCATTTGTCAGAGTCATTCGTCAGAGTCATTCGTCAGAGTCAAAGTCATTTGTCAGAGTCATTCGTCAGAGTCATTCGTCAGAGTCATTCGTCAGAGTCATTCGTCAGAGTTAGAGTCATTCGTCAGAGTCAGAGTCATTCGTCAGAGTCAGAGTCATTCGTCAGAGTCAAAGTCATTCGTCAGTCATTCGTCAGTCATTCGTCAGTCATTCGTCAGAGTCATTCGTCAGTCATTCGTCATAGTCATTCGTCAGAGTCATTCGTCAGAGTCATTCGTCAGAGTCAGAGTCATTCGTCAGAGTCAAAGTCATTCGTCAGAGTCATTCGTCATTCGTCATTCGTCAGTCATTCGTCAGAGTCATTCGTCAGAGTTAAAGTCATTCGTCAGAGTCATTCGTCAGAGTCATTCGTCATTCGTCAGTCATTCGTCAGAGTCATTCGTCAGAGTCATTCGTCAGAGTCATTCGTCAGAGTCGTTCGTCAGAGTCAAAGTCATTCGTCAGAGTCAAAGTCATTCGTCAGAGTCATTCGTCAGAGTCGTTCGTCAGAGTCAAAGTCATTCGTCAGAGTCAAAGTCATTCGTCAGTCATTCGTCAGAGTCATTCGTCAGTCATTCGTCATAGTCATTCGTCAGAGTTGTTCGTCAGAGTCATTCGTCAGAGTCAGAGTCAGAGTCAGAGTCAAAGTCAGAGTCATTCGTCAGAGTCAGAGTCATTCGTCAGAGTCAAAGTCATTCGGCAGAATCATTCGTCAGAGTCATTAGTCAGAGTCATTAGTCATTCGTCAGAGTCATTCGTCAGAGTCATTCATCAGAGTCGTGAGTCAGAGTCATTCGTCAGTCATTCGTCAGAGTCAGAGTCATTCGTCAGAGTCAAAGTCATTCGTCAGAGTCATTCGTCAGAGTCAAAGTCATTCGTCATTCGTCAGTCATTCGTCAGTCATTCGTCAGAGTCATTCGTCAGTCATTCGTCAGAGTCATTCGTCAGAGTCATTCGTCAGAGTCATTCGTCAGAGTCAGAGTCATTCGTCAGAGTCAAAGTCATTCGTCAGAGTCATTCGTCATTCGTCAGAGTCATTCGTCAGTCATTCGTCAGAGTCATTCGTCAGAGTCAAAGTCATTCGTCAGAGTCATTCGTCAGAGTCATTCGTCATTCGTCAGTCATTCGTCAGAGTCATTCGTCAGAGTCATTCGTCAGAGTCATTCGTCAGAGTCAAAGTCATTCGTCAGAGTCAAAGTCATTCGTCAGAGTCATTCGTCAGAGTCGTTCGTCAGAGTCAAAGTCATTCGTCAGAGTCAAAGTCATTCGTCAGTCATTCGTCAGAGTCATTCGTCAGTCATTCGTCATAGTCATTCGTCAGAGTTGTTCGTCAGAGTCATTCGTCAGAGTCAGAGTCAGAGTCAGAGTCAAAGTCAGAGTCATTCGTCAGAGTCAGAGTCATTCGTCAGAGTCAAAGTCATTCGGCAGAATCATTCGTCAGAGTCATTAGTCAGAGTCATTAGTCATTCGTCAGAGTCATTCGTCAGAGTCATTCATCAGAGTCAGAGTCATTCGTCAGAGTCATTAGTCAGAGTCATTCGTCAGAGTCATTCGTCAGAGTCATTAGTCAGAGTCATTCGTCAGAGTCAGAGTCATTCATCAGAGTAATTCGTCAGTCATTCGTCAGAGTCATTCGTCAGAGTCATTCGTCAGTCATTCGTCAGAGTCAAAGTCATTCGTCAGAGTCATTCGTCAGAGTCATTCGTCATTCGTCAGTCATTCGTCAGAGTCATTCGTCAGAGTCAAAGTAATTCGTCAGAGTCATTCGTCAGAGTCGTTCGTCAGAGTCAAAGTCATTCGTCAGAGTCAAAGTCATTCGTCAGAGTCATTCGTCAGAGTCATTCGTCAGTCATTCGTCAGAGTCATTCGTCAGAGTCATTCGTCAGAGTCAGAGTCATTCGTCAGAGTCATTCGTCAGAGTCGTTCGTCAGACTCATTCGTCAGAGTCAGAGTCATTCGTCAGTGTCAGAGTCATTCGTCAGAGTCATTCGTCAGAGTTGTTCGTCAGAGTCAGAGTCAGAGTCATTCGTCAGAGTCATTCGTCAGAGTCAGAGTCATTCGTCAGAGTCAAAGTCATTCGTCAGAGTCAAAGTCATTCGTCAGAGTCATTCGTCAGAGTCATTCGTCAGAGTCATTCGTCAGAGTCATTCGTCAGAGTTGTTCGTCAGAGTTGTTCGTCAGAGTCAGAGTCAGAGTCATTCGTCAGAGTCATTCGTCAGAGTCAGAGTCATTCGTCAGAGTCAAAGTCATTCGTCAGAGTCATTCGTCAGAGTTGTTCGTCAGAGTCAGAGTCAGAGTCATTCGTCAGAGTCATTCGTCAGAGTCAAAGTCATTCGTCAGAGTCAAAGTCATTCGTCAGAGTCATTCGTCAGAGTCATTCGTCAGAGTCATTCGTCAGAGTCATTCGTCATTCGTCAGTCATTCGTCAGAGTCATTCGTCAGAGTCGTTCGTCAGAGTCAAAGAAATTCGTCAGAGTTAGAGTCATTCGTCAGAGTCGTTCGTCAGAGTCATTCGTCAGAGTAATTCGTCAGAGTCGTTCGTCAGAGTCATTCGTCAGTCATTCGTCAGAGTCATTCGTCAGAGTCAGAGTCATTCGTCAGTCATTCGTCAGTCATTCGTCAGAGTCATTCGTCAGAGTGAAAGTCATTCGTCAGAGTCATTCGTCAGAGTCGTTTGTCATAGTCGTTCGTCAGAGTCACAGTCATTCGTCAGAGTCAAAGTCATTCGTCAGTCATTCGTCAGAGTCATTCGTCAGTGTCATTCGTCAGAGTCAGAGTCATTCGTCAGAGTCAAAGTCATTCGTCATTCGTCAGTCATTCGTCAGTCATTCGTCAGAGTCATTTGTCAGAGTCATTTGTCAGAATCAAAGTCATTCGTCAGAGTCAAAGTCATTCGTCAGAGTCATTCGTCAGAGTCAGAGTCATTCGTCAGTCATTCGTCAGAGTCATTCGTCAGAGTAATTCGTCAGAGTCAAAGTCATTCGTCAGTCATTCGTCAGAGTCATTCGTCAGAGTCATTCGTCAGAGTCAGAGTCATTCGTCAGAGTCAGAGTCATTCGTCAGAGTCATTCATCAGATTCATTCATCAGAGTCATTCATCAGAGTCAGAGTCATTCGTCAGAGTCATTCGTCAGAGTCATTCGTCAGAGTCGTTCGTCAGAGTCGTTCGTCAGAGTCAGAGTCATTCGTCAGAGTCATTCGTCAGTCATTCGTCAGTCATTCGTCAGTCATTCGTCATAGTCATTCGTCAGAGTTGTTCGTCAGAGTCATTCGTCAGAGTCATTCGTCAGAGTCATTCGTCAGAGTCATTCGTCAGAGTCATTCGTCAGTCATTCGTCAGAGTCATTCGTCAGAGTCAAAGTCATTCGTCAGAGTCATTCGTCACAGTCATTCTTCATTCGTCAGTCATTCGTCAGAGTCATTCGTCAGAGTCGTTCGTCACAGTCATTCGTCAGAGTCAAAGTCATTCGTCAGAGTCATTCGTCAGTCATTCGTCAGAGTCATTCGTCAGAGTCGTTCGTCAGAGTCGTTCGTCAGAGTCGTTCGTCAGAGTCAGAGTCATTCGTCAGAGTCAGAGTCATTCGTCAGAGTCAAAATCATTCGTCAGAGTCATTCGTCAGAGTCATTCGTCAGAGTCAGAGTCATTCGTCAGAGTCATTCGTCAGAGTCAGAGTCATTCGTCAGAGTCAAAGTCATTCGTCAGAGTCATTCGTCAGAGTCAGAGTCATTCGTCAGAGTCAGAGTCATTCGTCAGAGTCATTCGTCAGAGTCGTTCGTCAGACTCATTCGTCAGAGTCAGAGTCATTCGTCAGTGTCAGAGTCATTCGTCAGAGTCATTCGTCAGAGTTGTTCGTCAGAGTTGTTCGTCAGAGTCAGAGTCATTCGTCAGAGTCATTCGTCAGAGTCAGAGTCATTCGTCAGAGTCAAAGTCATTCGTCAGAGTCAAAGTCATTCGTCAGAGTCATTCGTCAGAGTCATTCGTCAGAGTAATTCGTCAGAGTCAAAGTCATTCGTCAGTCATTCGTCAGAGTCATTCGTCAGAGTCATTCGTCAGAGTCAGAGTCATTCGTCAGAGTCAGAGTCATTCGTCAGAGTCAGAGTCATTCGTCAGAGTCATTCATCAGATTCATTCATCAGAGTCATTCATCAGAGTCAGAGTCATTCGTCAGAGTCATTCGTCAGAGTCATTCGTCAGAGTCGTTCGTCAGAGTCGTTCGTCAGAGTCAGAGTCATTCGTCAGAGTCATTCGTCAGTCATTCGTCAGTCATTCGTCAGAGTAATTCGTCAGTCATTCGTCATAGTCATTCGTCAGAGTTGTTCGTCAGAGTCATTCGTCAGAGTCATTCGTCAGAGTCATTCGTCAGAGTCATTCGTCAGAGTCATTCGTCAGTCATTCGTCAGTCATTCGTCAGTCATTTGTCAGAGTCATTCGTCAGAGTCAAAGTCATTCGTCAGAGTCATTCGTCACAGTCATTCTTCATTCGTCAGTCATTCGTCAGAGTCATTCGTCAGAGTCGTTCGTCACAGTCATTCGTCAGAGTCAAAGTCATTCGTCAGAGTCATTCGTCAGTCATTCGTCAGAGTCATTCGTCAGAGTCGTTCGTCAGAGTCGTTCGTCAGAGTCAGAGTCATTCGTCAGAGTCATTCGTCAGAGTCAAAGTCATTCGTCAGAGTCATTCGTCAGAGTCATTCGTCAGAGTCAGAGTCATTCGTCAGAGTCATTCGTCAAAGTCATTCGTCAGAGTCAGAGTCATTCGTCAGAGTCATTCGTCAGAGTCGGAGTCATTCGTCAGAGTCATTCGTCAAAGTCATTCGTCAGAGTCAGAGTCATTCGTCAGAGTCAAAGTCATTCGTCAGAGTCATTCGTCAGAGTCATTCGTCAGAGTCAGAGTCATTCGTCAGAGTCATTCGTCATTCGTGAGTCATTCGTCAGAGTCAAAGTCATTCGTCAGTCATTCGTCAGAGTCATTCGTCAGAGTCAGAGTCATTCGTCAGAGTCATTCGTCAGAGTCATTCGTCAGAGTCAAAGTCATTCGTCAGAGTCAGAGTCATTCGTCAGAGTCAAAGTCATTCGTCAGTCATTCGTCAGAGTCATTCGTCAGAGTCATTCGTCAGAGTCATTCGTCAGAGTCAGAGTCATTCGTCAGAGTCATTCGTCAGAGTCATTCGTCAGAGTCATTCGTCAGAGTCATTCGTCATTCGTCAGTCATTCGTTAGAGTTGTTCGTCAGAGTCATTCGTCAGAGTCAAAGTCATTCGTCAGAGTCATTCGTCAGAGTCATTCGTCAGAGTAATTCGTCAGAGTCAAAGTCATTCGTCAGTCATTCGTCAGAGTCATTCGTCAGAGTCATTCGTCAGAGTCAGAGTCATTCGTCAGAGTCAGAGTCATTCGTCAGAGTCATTCATCAGATTCATTCATCAGAGTCATTCATCAGAGTCAGAGTCATTCGTCAGAGTCATTCGTCAGAGTCATTCGTCAGAGTCGTTCGTCAGAGTCGTTCGTCAGAGTCAGAGTCATTCGTCAGAGTCATTCGTCAGTCATTCGTCAGTCATTCGTCAGAGTAATTCGTCAGTCATTCGTCATAGTCATTCGTCAGAGTCATTCGTCAGAGTCATTCGTCAGAGTCATTCGTCAGAGTCATTCGTCAGTCATTCGTCAGTCATTCGTCAGTCATTTGTCAGAGTCATTCGTCAGAGTCAAAGTCATTCGTCAGAGTCATTCGTCACAGTCATTCTTCATTCGTCAGTCATTCGTCAGAGTCATTCGTCAGAGTCGTTCGTCACAGTCATTCGTCAGAGTCAAAGTCATTCGTCAGAGTCATTCGTCAGTCATTCGTCAGAGTCATTCGTCAGAGTCGTTCGTCAGAGTCGTTCGTCAGAGTCAGAGTCATTCGTCAGAGTCATTCGTCAGAGTCATTCGTCAGAGTCAGAGTCATTCGTCAGAGTCATTCGTCAAAGTCATTCGTCAGAGTCATTCGTCAGAGTCATTCGTCAGAGTCGGAGTCATTCGTCAGAGTCATTCGTCAAAGTCATTCGTCAGAGTCAGAGTCATTCGTCAGAGTCAAAGTCATTCGTCAGAGTCATTCGTCAGAGTCATTCGTCAGAGTCAGAGTCATTCGTCAGAGTCATTCGTCATTCGTGAGTCATTCGTCAGAGTCAAAGTCATTCGTCAGTCATTCGTCAGAGTCATTCGTCAGAGTCAGAGTCATTCGTCAGAGTCATTCGTCAGAGTCATTCGTCAGAGTCAAAGTCATTCGTCAGAGTCAGAGTCATTCGTCAGAGTCAAAGTCATTCGTCAGTCATTCGTCAGAGTCATTCGTCAGAGTCATTCGTCAGAGTCAGAGTCATTCGTCAGAGTCATTCGTCAGAGTCATTCGTCAGAGTCATTCGTCATTCGTCAGTCATTCGTTAGAGTTGTTCGTCAGAGTCATTCGTCAGAGTCAAAGTCATTCGTCAGAGTCATTCGTCAGAGTCAGAGTCATTCGTCAGTCATTCGTCAGAGTCATTCGTCAGAGTCGTTCGTCAGAGTCGTTCGTCAGAGTCGTTCGTCAGAGTCGTTCGTCAGAGTCGTTCGTCAGAGTCGTTCGTCAGAGTCGTTCGTCAGAGTCAGTCATTCGTCAGAGTCATTCGTCAGAGTCAGAGTCATTTGTCAGAGTCAAAGTCATTTGTTAGAGTCAAAGTAATTCGTCAGAGTCATTCGTCAGAGTCATTCGTCAGAGTCAAAGTCATTCGTCAGAGTCAAAGCCATTCGTCAGAGTCATTCGTCAGAGTCGTTCTTCAGTGTCAAAGTCATTCGTCAGAGTCAAAGTTATTCGTCAGAGTCATTCGTCAGAGTCAGAGTCATTCGTCAGTCATTCGTCATAGTCATTCGTCAGAGTTGTTCGTCAGAGTCATTCGTCAGAGTCAAAGTCATTCGTCAGAGTCATTCGTCAGAGTCAGAGTCATTCGTAAGAGTCAAAGTCATTCGTCAGTCATTCGTCAGAGTTGTTCGTCAGAGTCATTCGTCAGAGTCAGAGTCATTTGTCAGAGTCATTCGTCAGAGTCATTCGTCAGACTCATTCGTCAGAGTCAGATTCATTTGTCAGAGTCAAAGTCATTCGTCAGAGTCAGTCATTCGTCAGAGTCATTCGTCAGAGTCATTCGTCAGAGTCAAAGTCATTCGTCAGAGTCATTCGTCAGAGTTGTTCGTCAGAGTCATTCGTCAGAGTCATTCGTCAGAGTCATTCGTCAGAGTCAAAGTCATTAGTCAGAGTCATTCGTCAGAGTCATTCGTCAGAGTCATTAGTCAGAGTCAGAGTCATTCGTCAGAGTCAAAGTCATTCGTCATTCGTCAGTCATTCGTCAGAGTTGTTCGTCAGAGTCATTCGTCAGAGTCATTCGTCAGAGTCAGAGTCATTCGTCAGAGTCAAAGTCATTCGTCATTCGTCAGTCATTCGTCAGAGTTGTTCGTCAGCGTCATTCGTCAGAGTCAGAGTCATTCGTCAGAGTCATTCGTCAGAGTCATTCGTCAGAGTTGTTCGTCAGAGTCATTAGTCAGAGTCAGAGTCATTCGTCAGAGTCAAAGTCATTCGTCATTCGTCAGTCATTCGTCAGAGTTGTTCGTCAGAGTCATTCGTCAGAGTCAGAGTCATTCGTCAGAGTCATTCGTCAGAGTCATTCGTCAGTCATTCGTCAGTCATTCGTCAGAGTCGTTCGTCAGAGTCATTCGTCAGAGTCATTCGTCAGAGTCGTTCGTCAGAGTCATTCGTCAGAGTCATTCGTCAGAGTCATTCGTCAGAGACGTTCGTCAGAGTCGTTCGTCAGAGTCGTTCGTCAGTCATTCGTCAGAGTCATTCGTCAGAGTCAGAGTCATTCGTCAGAGTCGTTCGTCAGAGTCATTCATCAGAGTCAGAGTCATTCGTCAGAGTCATTCGTCAGAGTCAAAGTCATTCGTCATTCGTCAGTCATTCGTCAGAGTCGTTCGTCAGAGTCATTCGTCAGAGTCAGAGTCATTCGTCAGAGTCATTCGTCAGAGTCAAAGTCATTCGTCAGAGTCATTCGTCAGAGTCATTCGTCAGAGTCATTCGTCATTCGTGAGTCATTCGTCAGAGTCAAAGTCATTCGTCAGTCATTCGTCAGAGTCATTCGTCAGAGTCATTCGTCAGAGTCAGAGTCATTCGTCAGAGTCATTCGTCAGAGTCATTCGTCAGAGTCATTCGTCATTCGTCAGTCATTCGTTAGAGTTGTTCGTCAGAGTCATTCGTCAGAGTCAAAGTCATTCGTCAGAGTCATTCGTCAGAGTCAGAGTCATTCGTCAGTCATTCGTCAGAGTCATTCGTCAGAGTCATTCGTCAGAGTCGTTCGTCAGAGTCATTCGTCAGAGTCATTCGTCAGAGTCGTTCGTCAGAGTCGTTCGTCAGAGTCGTTCGTCAGAGTCGTTCGTCAGAGTCAGTCATTCGTCAGAGTCATTCGTCAGAGTCAGAGTCATTTGTCAGAGTCAAAGTCATTTGTTAGAGTCAAAGTAATTCGTCAGAGTCATTCGTCAGAGTCATTCGTCAGAGTCAAAGTCATTCGTCAGAGTCAAAGCCATTCGTCAGAGTCATTCGTCAGAGTCGTTCTTCAGTGTCAAAGTCATTCGTCAGAGTCAAAGTTATTCGTCAGAGTCATTCGTCAGAGTCAGAGTCATTCGTCAGTCATTCGTCATAGTCATTCGTCAGAGTTGTTCGTCAGAGTCATTCGTCAGAGTCAAAGTCATTCGTCAGAGTCATTCGTCAGAGTCAGAGTCATTCGTAAGAGTCAAAGTCATTCGTCATTCGTCAGTCATTCGTCAGAGTTGTTCGTCAGAGTCAGAGTCATTTGTCAGAGTCATTCGTCAGAGTCATTCCTCAGACTCATTCGTCAGAGTCAGATTCATTTGTCAGAGTCAAAGTCATTCGTCAGAGTCAGTCATTCGTCAGAGTCATTCGTCAGAGTCATTCGTCAGAGTCAAAGTCATTCGTCAGAGTCATTCGTCAGAGTTGTTCGTCAGAGTCATTCGTCAGAGTCATTCGTCAGAGTCATTCGTCAGAGTCAAAGTCATTAGTCAGAGTCATTCGTCAGAGTCATTAGTCAGAGTCATTAGTCAGAGTCAGAGTCATTCGTCAGAGTCAAAGTCATTCGTCATTCGTCAGTCATTCGTCAGAGTTGTTCGTCAGAGTCATTCGTCAGAGTCATTCGTCAGAGTCAGAGTCATTCGTCAGAGTCAAAGTCATTCGTCATTCGTCAGTCATTCGTCAGAGTTGTTCGTCAGCGTCATTCGTCAGAGTCAGAGTCATTCGTCAGAGTCATTCGTCAGAGTCATTAGTCAGAGTCAAAGTCATTCGTCATTCGTCAGTCATTCGTCAGAGTTGTTCGTCAGAGTCATTCGTCAGAGTCAGAGTCATTCGTCAGAGTCATTCGTCAGAGTCATTCGTCAGTCATTCGTCAGAGTCGTTCGTCAGAGTCATTCGTCAGAGTCATTCATCAGAGTCGTTCGTCAGAGTCATTCGTCAGAGTCATTCGTCAGAGTCATTCGTCAGAGACGTTCGTCAGAGTCGTTCGTCAGAGTCGTTCGTCAGTCATTCGTCAGAGTCATTCGTCAGAGTCAGAGTCATTCGTCAGAGTCGTTCGTCAGAGTCATTCATCAGAGTCAGAGTCATTCGTCAGAGTCATTCGTCAGAGTCAAAGTCATTCGTCAGAGTCATTCGTCAGAGTCAGAGTCATTCGTCAGTCATTCGTCAGAGTCATTCGTCAGAGTCATTCGTCAGAGTCGTTCGTCAGAGTCATTCGTCAGAGTCATTCGTCAGTCATTCGTCAGAGTTGTTCGTCAGAGTCATTCGTCAGAGTCAGAGTCATTCGTCAGTCATTCGTCAGAGTCATTCGTCAGAGTCATTCGTCAGAGTCATTCGTCAGTCATTCGTCAGTCATTCGTCAGAGTCGTTCGTGTGAGTCGTTCGTCAGAGTCGTTCGTCAGAGTCCTTCGTCAGAGTCATTCGTCAGAGTCATTCGTCAGACTCAGAGTCATTCGTCAGAGTCATTCGTCATTCGTCAGTCATTCGTTAGAGTTGTTCGTCAGAGTCATTCGTCAGAGTCAAAGTCATTCGTCAGAGTCATTCGTCAGAGTCAGAGTCATTCGTCAGTCATTCGTCAGAGTCATTAGTCAGAGTCGTTCGTCAGAGTCATTAGTCAGAGTCAGAGTCATTCGTCAGAGTCAAAGTCATTCGTCATTCATCAGTCATTCGTCAGAGTTGTTCGTCAGAGTCATTCGTCAGAGTCAGAGTCATTCGTCAGAGTCATTCGTCAGAGTCATTCGTCAGAGTCGTTCGTCAGAGTCGTTCGTCAGAGTCGTTCGTCAGAGTCATTCGTCAGAGTCATTCGTCAGAGTCGTTCGTCAGAGTCGTTCGTCAGAGTCATTAGTCAGAGTCAGAGTCATTCGTCAGAGTCAAAGTCATTCGTCATTCGTCAGTCATTCGTCAGAGTTGTTCGTCAGAGTCATTTGTCAGAGTCAGAGTCATTCGTCAGTCATTCGTCAGAGTCGTTCGTCAGAGTCATTCGTCAGAGTCATTCGTCAGAGTCATTCGTCAGTCATTCGTCAGAGTCATTCGTCAGAGTCATTCGTCAGAGTCGTTCGTCAGAGTCATTAGTCAGAGTCAGAGTCATTCGTCAGAGTCAGAGTCATTCGTCAGAGTCAAAGTCATTCGTCAGTCATTCGTCAGAGTTGTTCGTCAGAGTCATTCGTCAGAGTCAGAGTCATTCGTCAGAGTCATTCGTCAGAGTCATTCGTCAGAGTCATTCGTCAGTCATTCGTCAGAGTCGTTCGTCAGAGTCGTTCGTCAGAGTCATTCGTCAGAGTCATTCGTCAGAGTCATTCGTCAGTCATTCGTCAGTCATTCGTCAGAGTCATTCGTCAGTCATTCGTCAGAGTCATTCGTCAGAGTCATTCATCAGAGTCAGAGTCATTCGTCAGTCATTCGTCAGAGTCATTAGTCAGAGTCAGTAATTCGTCTGAGTCAAAGTCATTCGTCAGTCATTCGTCATAGTCATTCGTCAGAGTTGTTCGTCAGAGTCATTCGTCAGAGTCAAAGTCATTCGTCAGTCATTCGTCAGAGTCATTCGTCAGAGTCATTCGTCAGAGTCAAAGTCATTCGTCAGTCATTCGTCAGAGTCATTCGTCAGAGTCATTCGTCAGTCATTCGTCAGAGTCAAAGCAATTCGTCAGAGTCATTCGTCAGAGTCATTCGTCAGAGTCAGAGTCATTCGTCAGAGTCAGAGACATTCGTCAGAGTCATTCGTCAGAGTCATTCATCAGAGTCATTCATCAGAGTCAGAGTCATTCGTCAGAGTCATTCGTCAGAGTCATTCGTCAGAGTCGTTCGTCAGAGTCGTTCGTCAGAGTCGTTCGTCAGTCATTCGTCAGAGTCAAAGTCATTCGTCAGAGTCAAAGTCATTCGTCAGAGTCATTCGTCAGAGTCATTCGTCAGAGTCAAAGTCATTCGTCAGAGTCAAAGTCATTCGTCAGTCATTCGTCATAGTCAAAGTCATTCGTCAGAGTTATTCGTCAGAGTTATTCGTCAGAGTTATTCGTCAGAGTCAAAGTCATTCGTCAGAGTCATTCGTCAGAGTCATTCGTCAGAGTCAAAGTCATTCGTCAGAGTCATTCGTCCTTCGTCAGTCATTTGTCAGAGTCATTTGTCAGAGTCAGAGTCATTCGTCAGAGTCAAAGTCATTCGTCATTCGTCAGTCATTCGTCAGAGTTGTTCGTCAGAGTCATTCGTCAGAGTCAGAGTCATTCGTCTGAGTCATTCGTCAGAGTCAGAGTCATTCGTCAGAGTCAAAGTCATTCGTCAGAGTCATTCGTCAAAGTCAGAGTCATTCGTCAGTCATTCGTCAGTCATTCGTCATAGTCGTTCGTCAGAGTCATTCGTCAGAGTCAGAGTCATTCGTCAGAGTCAAAGTCATTCGTCAGAGTCAAAGTCATTCGTCAGAGTCATTCGTCAGTCATTCGTCAGAGTCATTCGTTAGAGTCGTTCGTCAGAGTCGTTCGTCAGAGTCAGTCATTCGTCAGAGTCATTCGTCAGAGTCAGAGTCATTCGTCATTCGTCAGTCATTCGTCAGAGTTGTTCGTCAGAGTCATTCGTCAGAGTCAAAGTCATTCGTCAGAGTCAAAGTCATTCGTCAGAGTCATTCGTCAGTCATTCGTCAGAGTCATTCGTCAGACTCGTTCGTCAGAGTCGTTCGTCAGAGTCAGTCATTCTTCAGAGTAATTTGTCAGAGTCAAAGTCATTCGTCAGAGTCAAAGTCATTCGTCAGAGTCATTCGTCAGAGTCATTCGTCAGAGTCAGAGTCAAAGTCATTCGTCAGAGTCATTCGTCAGAGTCATTCGTCAGAGTCATTTGTCAGAGTCAGAGTCATTCGTCAGAGTCAAAGTCATTTGTCATTCGTCAGTCATTCGTCAGAGTCAGAGTCATTCGTCTGAGTCATTCGTCAGAGTCAGAGTCATTCGTCAGAGTCATTCGTCAGAGTCAAAGTCATTCGTCAGAGTCAAAGTCATTCGTCAGAGTCATTTGTCAGTCATTCGTCAGAGTCATTCGTCAGAGTCATTCGTCAAAGTCAGAGTCATTCGTCAGTCATTTGTCATAGTCATTCGTCAGAGTCATTCGTCAGAGTCATTCGTCAGAGTCAAAGTCATTCGTCAGAGTCAAAGTCATTCGTCAGAGTCATTTGTCAGTCATTCGTCAGAGTCATTCGTCAGAGTCATTCGTCAAAGTCAGAGTCATTCGTCAGTCATTCGTCAGAGTCATTCGTCAGAGTCAAAGTCATTCGTCAGAGTCATTCGTCAGTCATTCGTCAGAGTCATTCGTCAGGGTCGTTCGTCAGAGTCATTCGTCAGAGTCATTCGTCAGAGTCATTCGTCAGAGTCAGAGTCATTCGTCAGAGTTGTTCGTCAGAGTCGTTCGTCAGAGTCAGAGTCATTCGTAATAGTCATTCATCAGAGTTGTTCGTCAGAGTCATTCGTCAGAGTCATTCGTCAGAGTCAAAGTCATTCGTCAGAGTCGTTCGTCAGAGTCATTCGTCAGAGTCATTCGTCAGAGTTAAAGTCATTCGTCAGAGTCATTCGTCCGAGTCATTTGTCAGTCATTCGTCAGAGTCATTCGTCAGAGTCGTTCGTCAGAGTCGTTCGTCAGAGTCATTCGTCAGAGTCATTCGTCAGAGTCATTCGTCAGTCATTCGTCATAGTCATTCGTCAGAGTTGTTCGTCAGAGTCATTCGTCATTCGTCAGTCATTAGTCAGAGTCATTCGTCAGAGTCGTTCGTCAGAGTCGTTCGTCAGAGTCATTCGTCAGAGTCATTCGTCAGAGTCGTTCGTCAGAGTCAGTCATTCGTCAGAGTCAGTCATTCGTCAGAGTCATTCGTCAGAGTCATTCGTCAGAGTCAAAGTCATTCGTCAGAGTCATTCGTCAGAGTCAGAGTCATTCGTCAGAGTCAGAGTCATTCGTCAGAGTCATTCGTCAGAGTCATTAGTCAGAGTCATTCGTCAGAGTCATTAGTCAGAGTCATTCGTCAGAGTCATTCGTCAGAGTCAAAGTCATTTGTCATTCGTCAGTCATTCGTCAGAGTTGTTCGTCAAAGTCATTCGTCAGAGTCATTCGTCAGAGTCATTCGTCAGAGTCAAAGTCATTTGTCATTCGTCAGTCATTCGTCAGAGTTGTTCGTCAGAGTCATTCGTCAGAGTCAGAGTCATTCGTCAGAGTCATTCGTCAGAGTCATTCGTCAGTCATTCGTCAGAGTCATTCGTCAGAGTCGTTCGTCAGAGTCGTTCGTCAGAGTCATTAGTAAGAGTCAGAGTCATTCGTCAGAGTCATTCGTCAGAGTCGTTCGTCAGAGTCGTTCGTCAGAGTCATTAGTAAGAGTCAGAGTCATTCGTCAGAGTCAAAGTCATTCGTCATTCGTCAGTCATTCGTCAGAGTTGTTCGTCAGAGTCATTCGTCAGAGTCAGAGTCATTCGTCAGTCATTCGTCAGTCATTCGTCAGTCATTCGTCATAGTCATTCGTCTGAGTTGTTCGTCAGAGTCATTCATCAGAGTTATTCGTCAGAGTGAAAGTCATTCGTCAGAGTCATTCGTCAGAGTCATTCGTCATTCGTCAGTCATTCGTCAGAGTCATTCGTCAGAGTCAGAGTCATTCGTCAGAGTCATTCGTCAGAGTCATTCGTCAGAGTCATTCGTGAGTCATTCGTCAGAGTCATTCGTCAGAGTCAGAGTCATTCGTCAGTCATTCGTCAGTCATTTGTCAGAGTCATTCGTCAGAGTCGTTCGTCAGAGTCGTTCGTCAGAGTCACAGTCATTCGTCAGAGTCAAAGTCATTCGCCAGTCATTCGTCAGAGTCATTCGTCAAAGTCATTCGTCAGAGTCAGAGTCCATTCGTCAGAGTCAAAGTCATTCATCAGAGTCATTCATCAGAGTCATTCATCAGAGTCATTCATCAGAGTCAGAGTCATTCGTCAGAGTCATTCGTCAGAGTTGTTCGTCAGAGTCATTCGTCAGAGTCAAAGTCATTCATCAGAGTCATTCATCAGAGTCATTCATCAGAGTCATTCATCAGAGTCATTCATCAGAGTCAGAGTCATTCGTCAGAGTCATTCGTCAGAGTCATTCGTCAGAGTCAGAGTCATTCGTCAGTCATTCGTCAGTCATTTGTCAGAGTCATTCGTCAGAGTTGTTCGTCAGAGTCATTCGTCAGAGTCAAAGTCATTCATCAGAGTCATTCATCAGAGTCATTCATCAGAGTCATTCATCAGAGTCATTCATCAGAGTCAGAGTCATTCGTCAGAGTCATTCGTCAGAGTCATTCGTCAGAGTTGTTCGTCAGAGTCATTCGTCAGAGTCAAAGTCATTCGTCAGAGTCATTCATCAGAGTCATTCATCAGAGTCATTCATCAGAGTCAGAGTCATTCGTCAGAGTCATTCGTCAGAGTCGTTCGTCAGAGTCGTTCGTCAGAGTCGTTCGTCAGAGTCGTTCGTCAGAGTCGTTCGTCAGAGTTATTCGTCAGAGTCAAAGTCATTCGTCAGAGTCATTCGTCACAGTCATTCGTCATTCATTCGTCAGAGTCATTCGTCAGAGTCGTTCGTCAGAGTCAGAGTCATTCGTCAGAGTCAAAGCCATTCGTCAGAGTCAGAGTCATTCGTCAGAGTCAGAGTCATTCGTCAGAGTCGTTCGTCAGAGTCAGTCATTCGTCAGAGTCATTCGTCAGAGTCAGAGTCATTCGTCAGAGTCAGAGTCATTCGTCAGAGTCAAAGTCATTCGTCAGAGTCAAAGTCATTCGTCAGAGTCAGTCATTCGTCAGAGTCGTTCGTCAGAGTCAGTCATTCGTCAGAGTCATTCGTCAGAGTCATTCGTCAGAGTCATTCGTCAGAGTCATTCGTCAGAGTCAGAGTCATTTGTCAGAGTCAAAGTCATTCGTCAGAGTCATTCGTCAGAGTCAGAGTCATTCGTCAGAGTCATTCGTCAGAGTCAAAGTCATTCGTCAGAGTCATTCGTCAGAGTCATTCGTCAGAGTCATTCATCAGAGTCATTCATCAGAGTCAGAGTCATTCGTCAGAGTCATTCGTCAGAGTCATTCGTCAGAGTCATTCGTCAGAGTCAGAGTCATTTGTCAGAGTCAAAGTCATTCGTCAGAGTCAGAGTCATTCGTCAGAGTCATTCGTCAGAGTCAAAGTCATTCGTCAGAGTCATTCGTCAGAGTCATTCGTCAGAGTCATTCATCAGAGTCATTCATCAGAGTCAGAGTCATTCGTCAGAGTCATTCGTCAGAGTCATTCGTCAGAGTCGTTCGTCAGAGTTGTTCGTCAGAGTCATTCGTCAGAGTCAAAGTCATTCGTCAGAGTCATTCATCAGAGTCATTCATCAGAGTCAGAGTCATTCGTCAGAGTCGTTCGTCAGAGTCGTTCGTCAGAGTCGTTCGTCAGAGTCGTTCGTCAGAGTCGTTCGTCAGAGTTATTCGTCAGAGTCAAAGTCATTCGTCAGAGTCATTCGTCACAGTCATTCGTCATTCATTCGTCAGAGTCATTCGTCAGAGTCGTTCGTCAGAGTCAGAGTCATTCGTCAGAGTCAAAGCCATTCGTCAGAGTCAGAGTCATTCGTCAGAGTCAGAGTCATTCGTCAGAGTCGTTCGTCAGAGTCAGTCATTCGTCAGAGTCATTCGTCAGAGTCAGAGTCATTCGTCAGAGTCAGAGTCATTCGTCAGAGTCAAAGTCATTCGTCAGAGTCAAAGTCATTCGTCAGAGTCAGTCATTCGTCAGAGTCGTTCGTCAGAGTCAGTCATTCGTCAGAGTCATTCGTCAGAGTCATTCGTCAGAGTCAGAGTCATTTGTCAGAGTCAAAGTCATTCGTCAGAGTCAAAGTCATTCGTCAGAGTCATTCGTCAGAGTCAGAGTCATTCGTCAGAGTCATTCGTCAGAGTCAAAGTCATTCGTCAGAGTCATTCGTCAGAGTCATTCGTCAGAGTCATTCATCAGAGTCAGAGTCATTCGTCAGAGTCATTCGTCAGAGTCATTCGTCAGAGTCGTTCGTCAGAGTCATTCGTCAGAGTCATTCGTCAGAGTCAAAGTCATTCGTCAGAGTCATTCGTCAGAGTCATTCGTCATAGTCGTTCGTCAGAGTCATTCGTCAGAGTCATTCGTCAGAGTCAAAGTCATTCGTCATTCGTCAGTCATTCGTCAGAGTCATTCGTCAGAGTCATTCGTCAGAGTCATTCGTCATTCGTCAGTTATTCGTCAGAGTCGTTCGTCAGAGTCGTTCGTCAGAGTCGTTCGTCAGAGTCATTCGTCAGAGTCATTCGTCAGAGTCAGAGTCATTCGTCAGAGTCATTCGTCAGTCATTCGTCAGAGTCATTCGTCAGAGTCATTCGTCAGAGTCATTCGTCAGAGTCATTCGTCATTCGTCAGAGTCATTCGTCAGAGTCATTCGTCAGAGTCATTCGTCAGAGTCATTCGTCAGAGTCAGAGTCATTCGTCATAGTCATTCGTCAGAGTCATTCGTCAGAGTCATTCGTCAGAGTCAAAGTCATTCGTCAGAGTCAAAGTCATTCGTCAGAGTCAAAGTCATTCGTCATTCGTCAGTCATTCGTCAGAGTTGTTCGTCAGAGTCATTCGTCAGAGTCAGAGTCATTCGTCTGAGTCATTCGTCAGAGTCAGAGTCATTCGTCAGAGTCAAAGTCATTTGTCAGAGTCAAAGTAATTCGTCAGAGTCATTCGTCAGAGTCATTCGTCAGAGTCATTCGTCAGAGTCATTCGTCAGAGTCATTCGTCAGAGTCAGAGTCATTCGTCAGAGTCAAAGTCATTCGTCAGAGTCATTCGTCAGAGTCATTAGTCAGAGTCATTCGTCAGAGTCATTTGTCAGAGTCAGAGTCATTCGTCAGAGTCAAAGTCATTCGTCATTCGTCAGTCATTCGTCAGAGTTGTTCGTCAGAGTCATTCGTCAGAGTCAGAGTCATTCGTCAGAGTCATTCGTCAGAGTCATTCGTCAGAGTCATTCGTCAGAGTCATTCGTCAGAGTCAAAGTCATTCGTCATTCGTCAGTCATTCGTCAGAGTTGTTCGTCAGAGTCATTCGTCAGAGTCAGAGTCATTCATCAGAGTCATTCGTCAGAGTCATTCGTCAGAGTCATTCGTCAGAGTCAGATTCATTCGTCAGAGTCATTCGTCAGTCATTCGTCAGAGTCGTTCGTGTGAGTCGTTCGTCAGAGTCGTTCGTCAGAGTCGTTCGTCAGAGTCCTTCGTCAGAGTCATTCGTCAGAGTCATTCGTCAGAGTCATTCGTCAGAGTCATTCGTCAGACTCAGAGTCATTCGTCAGAGTCATTCGTCATTCGTCAGTCATTCGTTAGAGTTGTTCGTCAGAGTCATTCGTCAGAGTCAAAGTCATTCGTCAGAGTCATTCGTCAGAGTCAGAGTCATTCGTCAGTCATTCGTCAGAGTCATTCGTCAGAGTCATTAGTCAGAGTCGTTCGTCAGAGTCATTAGTCAGAGTCAGAGTCATTCGTCAGAGTCAAAGTCATTCGTCATTCGTCAGTCATTCGTCAGAGTTGTTCGTCAGAGTCATTCGTCAGAGTCAGAGTCATTCGTCAGAGTCATTCGTCAGAGTCATTCGTCAGAGTCGTTCGTCAGAGTCGTTCGTCAGAGTCGTTCGTCAGAGTCGTTCGTCAGAGTCATTCGTCAGAGTCGTTCGTCAGAGTCGTTCGTCAGAGTCATTAGTCAGAGTCAGAGTCATTCGTCAGAGTCAAAGTCATTCGTCATTCGTCAGTCATTCGTCAGAGTTGTTCGTCAGAGTCATTTGTCAGAGTCAGAGTCATTCGTCAGTCATTCGTCAGAGTCATTCGTCAGAGTCATTCGTCAGAGTCGTTCGTCAGAGTCATTAGTCAGAGTCAGAGTCATTCGTCAGAGTCAGAGTCATTCGTCAGAGTCAAAGTCATTCGTCAGTCATTCGTCAGAGTTGTTCGTCAGAGTCATTCGTCAGAGTCAGAGTCATTCGTCAGAGTCATTCGTCAGAGTCATTCGTCAGTCATTCGTCAGAGTCGTTCGTCAGAGTCGTTCGTCAGAGTCATTCGTCAGAGTCATTCGTCAGTCATTCGTCAGAGTCATTCGTCAGTCATTCGTCAGAGTCATTCGTCAGAGTCATTCGTCAGAGTCATTCGTCAGAGTCGTTCGTCAGAGTCGTTCGTCAGAGTCGTTCGTCAGAGTCATTCGTCAGAGTCGTTCGTCAGAGTCGTTCGTCAGAGTCATTAGTCAGAGTCAGAGTCATTCGTCAGAGTCAAAGTCATTCGTCATTCGTCAGTCATTCGTCAGAGTTGTTCGTCAGAGTCATTTGTCAGAGTCAGAGTCATTCGTCAGTCATTCGTCAGAGTCATTCGTCAGAGTCATTCGTCAGAGTCGTTCGTCAGAGTCATTAGTCAGAGTCAGAGTCATTCGTCAGAGTCAGAGTCATTCGTCAGAGTCAAAGTCATTCGTCAGTCATTCGTCAGAGTTGTTCGTCAGAGTCATTCGTCAGAGTCAGAGTCATTCGTCAGAGTCATTCGTCAGAGTCATTCGTCAGTCATTCGTCAGAGTCGTTCGTCAGAGTCGTTCGTCAGAGTCATTCGTCAGAGTCATTCGTCAGTCATTCGTCAGAGTCATTCGTCAGTCATTCGTCAGAGTCATTCGTCAGAGTCATTCATCAGAGTCAGAGTCATTCGTCAGTCATTCGTCAGAGTCATTAGTCAGAGTCAGTAATTCGTCTGAGTCAAAGTCATTCGTCAGTCATTCGTCATAGTCATTCGTCAGAGTTGTTCGTCAGAGTCATTCGTCAGAGTCAAAGTCATTCGTCAGTCATTCGTCAGAGTCATTCGTCAGAGTCATTCGTCAGAGTCAAAGTCATTCGTCAGTCATTCGTCAGAGTCATTCGTCAGAGTCATTCGTCAGAGTCATTCGTCAGTCATTCGTCAGAGTCAAAGCAATTCGTCAGAGTCATTCGTCAGAGTCATTCGTCAGAGTCAGAGTCATTCGTCAGAGTCAGAGACATTCGTCAGAGTCATTCGTCAGAGTCATTCATCAGAGTCATTCATCAGAGTCAGAGTCATTCGTCAGAGTCATTCGTCAGAGTCATTCGTCAGAGTCGTTCGTCAGTCATTCGTCAGAGTCAAAGTCATTCGTCAGAGTCAAAGTCATTCGTCAGAGTCATTCGTCAGAGTCATTCGTCAGAGTCAAAGTCATTCGTCAGAGTCAAAGTCATTCGTCAGAGTCAAAGTCATTCGTCAGTCATTCGTCATAGTCAAAGTCATTCGTCAGAGTTATTCGTCAGAGTTATTCGTCAGAGTTATTCGTCAGAGTCAAAGTCATTCGTCAGAGTCATTCGTCAGAGTCATTCGTCAGAGTCAAAGTCATTCGTCAGAGTCATTCGTCATTCGTCAGTCATTTGTCAGAGTCATTTGTCAGAGTCAGAGTCATTCGTCAGAGTCAAAGTCATTCGTCATTCGTCAGTCATTCGTCAGAGTTGTTCGTCAGAGTCATTCGTCAGAGTCAGAGTCATTCGTCTGAGTCATTCGTCAGAGTCAGAGTCATTCGTCAGAGTCAAAGTCATTCGTCAGAGTCATTCGTCAAAGTCAGAGTCATTCGTCAGTCATTCGTCAGTCATTCGTCATAGTCGTTCGTCAGAGTCATTCGTCAGAGTCAGAGTCATTCGTCAGAGTCAAAGTCATTCGTCAGAGTCAAAGTCATTCGTCAGAGTCATTCGTCAGTCATTCGTCAGAGTCATTCGTCAGAGTCGTTCGTCAGAGTCATTCGTCAGAGTCAAAGTCATTCGTCAGAGTCATTCGTCAGAGTCATTAGTCAGAGTCATTCGTCAGAGTCATTTGTCAGAGTCAGAGTCATTCGTCAGAGTCAAAGTCATTCGTCATTCGTCAGTCATTCGTCAGAGTTGTTCGTCAGAGTCATTCGTCAGAGTCAGAGTCATTCGTCAGAGTCATTCGTCAGAGTCATTCGTCAGAGTCATTCGTCAGAGTCATTCGTCAGAGTCAAAGTCATTCGTCATTCGTCAGTCATTCGTCAGAGTTGTTCGTCAGAGTCATTCGTCAGAGTCAGAGTCATTCGTCAGAGTCATTCGTCAGAGTCATTCGTCAGAGTCATTCGTCAGAGTCAGATTCATTCGTCAGAGTCATTCGTCAGTCATTCGTCAGAGTCGTTCGTGTGAGTCGTTCGTCAGAGTCGTTCGTCAGAGTCCTTCGTCAGAGTCCTTCGTCAGAGTCCTTCGTCAGAGTCATTCGTCAGAGTCATTCGTCAGACTCAGAGTCATTCGTCAGAGTCATTCGTCATTCGTCAGTCATTCGTTAGAGTTGTTCGTCAGAGTCATTCGTCAGAGTCAAAGTCATTCGTCAGAGTCATTCGTCAGAGTCAGAGTCATTCGTCAGTCATTCGTCAGAGTCATTCGTCAGAGTCATTAGTCAGAGTCGTTCGTCAGAGTCATTAGTCAGAGTCAGAGTCATTCGTCAGAGTCAAAGTCATTCGTCATTCGTCAGTCATTCGTCAGAGTTGTTCGTCAGAGTCATTCGTCAGAGTCAGAGTCATTCGTCAGAGTCATTCGTCAGAGTCATTCGTCAGAGTCGTTCGTCAGAGTCGTTCGTCAGAGTCATTCGTCAGAGTCGTTCGTCAGAGTCGTTCGTCAGAGTCGTTCGTCAGAGTCATTAGTCAGAGTCAGAGTCATTCGTCAGAGTCAAAGTCATTCGTCATTCGTCAGTCATTCGTCAGAGTTGTTCGTCAGAGTCATTTGTCAGAGTCAGAGTCATTCGTCAGTCATTCGTCAGAGTCATTCGTCAGAGTCATTCGTCAGAGTCGTTCGTCAGAGTCATTAGTCAGAGTCAGAGTCATTCGTCAGAGTCAGAGTCATTCGTCAGAGTCAAAGTCATTCGTCAGTCATTCGTCAGAGTTGTTCGTCAGAGTCATTCGTCAGAGTCAGAGTCATTCGTCAGAGTCATTCGTCAGAGTCATTCGTCAGTCATTCGTCAGAGTCGTTCGTCAGAGTCGTTCGTCAGAGTCATTCGTCAGAGTCATTCGTCAGAGTCATTCGTCAGTCATTCGTCAGAGTCATTCGTCAGAGTCATTCATCAGAGTCAGAGTCATTCGTCAGTCATTCGTCAGAGTCATTAGTCAGAGTCAGTAATTCGTCTGAGTCAAAGTCATTCGTCAGTCATTCGTCATAGTCATTCGTCAGAGTTGTTCGTCAGAGTCATTCGTCAGAGTCAAAGTCATTCGTCAGTCATTCGTCAGAGTCATTCGTCAGAGTCATTCGTCAGAGTCAAAGTCATTCGTCAGTCATTCGTCAGAGTCATTCGTCAGAGTCATTCGTCAGAGTCATTCGTCAGTCATTCGTCAGAGTCAAAGCAATTCGTCAGAGTCATTCGTCAGAGTCATTCGTCAGAGTCAGAGTCATTCGTCAGAGTCAGAGACATTCGTCAGAGTCATTCGTCAGAGTCATTCATCAGAGTCATTCATCAGAGTCAGAGTCATTCGTCAGAGTCATTCGTCAGAGTCATTCGTCAGAGTCGTTCGTCAGTCATTCGTCAGAGTCAAAGTCATTCGTCAGAGTCAAAGTCATTCGTCAGAGTCATTCGTCAGAGTCATTCGTCAGAGTCAAAGTCATTCGTCAGAGTCAAAGTCATTCGTCAGAGTCAAAGTCATTCGTCAGTCATTCGTCATAGTCAAAGTCATTCGTCAGAGTTATTCGTCAGAGTTATTCGTCAGAGTTATTCGTCAGAGTCAAAGTCATTCGTCAGAGTCATTCGTCAGAGTCATTCGTCAGAGTCAAAGTCATTCGTCAGAGTCATTCGTCATTCGTCAGTCATTTGTCAGAGTCATTTGTCAGAGTCAGAGTCATTCGTCAGAGTCAAAGTCATTCGTCATTCGTCAGTCATTCGTCAGAGTTGTTCGTCAGAGTCATTCGTCAGAGTCAGAGTCATTCGTCTGAGTCATTCATCAGAGTCAGAGTCATTCGTCAGAGTCAAAGTCATTCGTCAGAGTCATTCGTCAAAGTCAGAGTCATTCGTCAGTCATTCGTCAGTCATTCGTCATAGTCGTTCGTCAGAGTCATTCGTCAGAGTCAGAGTCATTCGTCAGAGTCAAAGTCATTCGTCAGAGTCAAAGTCATTCGTCAGAGTCATTCGTCAGTCATTCGTCAGAGTCATTCGTCAGAGTCGTTCGTCAGAGTCATTCGTCAGAGTCGTTCGTCAGAGTCGTTCGTCAGAGTCAGTCATTCGTCAGAGTCATTCGTCAGAGTCAGAGTCATTCGTCATTCGTCAGTCATTCGTCAGAGTTGTTCGTCAGAGTCATTCGTCAGAGTCAAAGTCATTCGTCAGAGTCAAAGTCATTCGTCAGAGTCATTCGTCAGTCATTCGTCAGAGTCATTCGTCAGACTCGTTCGTCAGAGTCGTTCGTCAGAGTCAGTCATTCTTCAGAGTCATTTGTCAGAGTCAAAGTCATTCGTCAGAGTCAAAGTCATTCGTCAGAGTCATTCATCAGAGTCATTCGTCAGAGTCAGAGTCAAAGTCATTCGTCAGAGTCATTCGTCAGAGTCATTCGTCAGAGTCATTTGTCAGAGTCAGAGTCATTCGTCAGAGTCAAAGTCATTTGTCATTCGTCAGTCATTCGTCAGAGTCAGAGTCATTCGTCTGAGTCATTCGTCAGAGTCAGAGTCATTCGTCAGAGTCATTCGTCAGAGTCAAAGTCATTCGTCAGAGTCAAAGTCATTCGTCAGAGTCATTTGTCAGTCATTCGTCAGAGTCATTCGTCAGAGTCATTCGTCAAAGTCAGAGTCATTCGTCAGTCATTTGTCATAGTCATTCGTCAGAGTCATTCGTCAGAGTCATTCGTCAGAGTCAAAGTCATTCGTCAGAGTCAGAGTCATTCGTCAGTCATTCGTCAGAGTCATTCGTCAGAGTCATTCGTCAGAGTCATTCGTCAGAGTCATTCGTCAGAGTCATTCGTCAGAGTCAAAGTCATTCGTCAGAGTCATTCGTCAGTCATTCGTCAGAGTCATTCGTCAGGGTCGTTCGTCAGAGTCATTCGTCAGAGTCATTCGTCAGAGTCAGAGTCATTCGTCAGAGTTGTTCGTCAGAGTCGTTCGTCAGAGTCAGAGTCATTCGTAATAGTCATTCATCAGAGTTGTTCGTCAGAGTCATTCGTCAGAGTCATTCGTCAGAGTCAAAGTCATTCGTCAGAGTCGTTCGTCAGAGTCATTCGTCAGAGTCATTCGTCAGAGTTAAAGTCATTCGTCAGAGTCATTCGTCCGAGTCATTTGTCAGTCATTCGTCAGAGTCGTTCGTCAGAGTCGTTCGTCAGAGTCATTCGTCAGAGTCATTCGTCAGAGTCATTCGTCAGAGTCATTCGTCAGTCATTCGTCATAGTCATTCGTCAGAGTTGTTCGTCAGAGTCATTCGTCATTCGTCAGTCATTAGTCAGAGTCGTTCGTCAGAGTCGTTCGTCAGAGTCGTTCGTCAGAGTCATTCGTCAGAGTCGTTCGTCAGAGTCGTTCGTCAGAGTCGTTCGTCAGAGTCAGTCATTCGTCAGAGTCAGTCATTCGTCAGAGTCATTCGTCAGAGTCATTCGTCAGAGTCAAAGTCATTCGTCAGAGTCATTCGTCAGAGTCAGAGTCATTCGTCAGAGTCATTCGTCAGAGTCAGAGTCATTCGTCAGAGTCAGAGTCATTCGTCAGAGTCATTCGTCAGAGTCATTCGTCAGAGTCATTCGTCAGAGTCATTAGTCAGAGTCATTCGTCAGAGTCATTCGTCAGAGTCAAAGTCATTTGTCATTCGTCAGTCATTCGTCAGAGTTGTTCGTCAGAGTCATTCGTCAGAGTCAGAGTCATTCGTCAGAGTCATTCGTCAGAGTCATTCGTCAGAGTCATTCGTCAGTCATTCGTCAGAGTCATTCGTCAGAGTCGTTCGTCAGAGTCGTTCGTCAGAGTCATTAGTAAGAGTCAGAGTCATTCGTCAGAGTCATTCGTCAGAGTCGTTCGTCAGAGTCGTTCGTCAGAGTCATTAGTAAGAGTCAGAGTCATTCGTCAGAGTCAAAGTCATTCGTCATTCGTCAGTCATTCGTCAGAGTTGTTCGTCAGAGTCATTCGTCAGAGTCAGAGTCATTCGTCAGTCATTCGTCAGTCATTCGTCAGTCATTCGTCAGTCATTCGTCATAGTCATTCGTCTGAGTTGTTCGTCAGAGTCATTCATCAGAGTTATTCGTAAGAGTGAAAGTCATTCGTCAGAGTCATTCGTCAGAGTCATTCGTCA
Organism: Rhinophrynus dorsalis; assembly: GCA_037306005.1. Lineage (NCBI taxonomy): Eukaryota > Metazoa > Chordata > Amphibia > Anura > Rhinophrynidae > Rhinophrynus > Rhinophrynus dorsalis. Next base: position 92,659,165 of record CM074727.1, on the reverse strand, counting down.
TTCGTCAGTCATTCGTCAGAGTCATTCGTCAGAGTCAGAGTCATTCGTCAGAGTCATTCGTCAGAGTCATTCGTCAGAGTCATTCGTGAGTCATTCGTCAGAGTCATTCGTCAGAGTCAGAGTCATTCGTCAGTCATTCGTCAGTCATTTGTCAGAGTCATTCGTCAGAGTCGTTCGTCAGAGTCACAGTCATTCGTCAGAGTCAAAGTCATTCGCCAGTCATTCGTCAGAGTCATTCGTCAAAGTCATTCGTCAGAGTCAGAGTCATTCGTCAGAGTCAAAGTCATTCATCAGAGTCATTCATCAGAGTCATTCATCAGAGTCATTCATCAGAGTCAGAGTCATTCGTCAGAGTCATTCGTCAGAGTCATTCGTCAGAGTTGTTCGTCAGAGTCATTCGTCAGAGTCAAAGTCATTCATCAGAGTCATTCATCAGAGTCATTCATCAGAGTCATTCATCAGAGTCAGAGTCATTCGTCAGAGTCATTCGTCAGAGTCATTCGTCAGAGTTGTTCGTCAGAGTCATTCGTCAGAGTCAAAGTCATTCGTCAGAGTCATTCATCAGAGTCATTCATCAGAGTCATTCATCAGAGTCATTCATCAGAGTCAGAGTCATTCGTCAGAGTCATTCGTCAGAGTCATTCGTCAGAGTCGTTCGTCAGAGTCGTTCGTCAGAGTCGTTCGTCAGAGTCGTTCGTCAGAGTTATTCGTCAGAGTCAAAGTCATTCATTCGTCAGAGTCATTCGTCATTCATTCGTCAGAGTCATTCGTCAGAGTCGTTCGTCAGAGTCAGAGTCATTCGTCAGAGTCAAAGCCATTCGTCAGAGTCAGAGTCATTCGTCAGAGTCAGAGTCATTCGTCAGAGTCGTTCGTCAGAGTCAGTCATTCGTCAGAGTCATTCGTCAGAGTCATTCGTCAGAGTCAGAGTCATTCGTCAGAGTCAGAGTCGTTCGTCAGAGTCAGAGTCATTCGTCAGAGTCAAAGCCATTCGTCAGAGTCAGAGTCATTCGTCAGAGTCAGAGTCATTCGTCAGAGTCGTTCGTCAGAGTCAGTCATTCGTCAGAGTCATTCGTCAGAGTCATTCGTCAGAGTCAGAGTCATTCGTCAGAGTCAGAGTCATTCGTCAGAGTCAAAGTCATTCGTCAGAGTCAGTCATTCGTCAGAGTCGTTCGTCAGAGTCAGTCATTCGTCAGAGTCATTCGTCAGAGTCAGAGTCATTTGTCAGAGTCAAAGTCATTCGTCAGAGTCAAAGTCATTCGTCAGAGTCATTCGTCAGAGTCAGAGTCATTCGTCAGAGTCATTCGTCAGAGTCAAAGTCATTCGTCAGAGTCATTCGTCAGAGTCATTCGTCAGAGTCATTCATCAGAGTCAGAGTCATTCGTCAGAGTCATTCGTCAGAGTCATTCGTCAGAGTCATTCGTCAGAGTCATTCGTCAGAGTCATTCGTCAGAGTCATTCGTCAGAGTCAAAGTCATTCGTCAGAGTCATTCGTCAGAGTCATTCGTCATAGTCGTTCGTCAGAGTCATTCGTCAGAGTCATTCGTCAGAGTCAAAGTCATTCGTCATTCGTCAGTCATTCGTCAGAGTCATTCGTCAGAGTCATTCGTCATTCGTCAGTTATTCGTCAGAGTCGTTCGTCAGAGTCGTTCGTCAGAGTCATTCGTCAGAGTCATTCGTCAGAGTCAGAGTCATTCGTCAGAGTCATTCGTCAGTCATTCGTCAGAGTCATTCGTCAGAGTCATTCGTCATTCGTCATTCGTCATTCGTCATTCGTCAGAGTCATTCGTCAGAGTCATTCGTCAGAGTCATTCGTCAGAGTCATTCGTCAGAGTCAGAGTCATTCGTCATAGTCATTCGTCAGAGTCATTCGTCAGAGTCATTCGTCAGAGTCATTCGTCAGAGTCAAAGTCATTCGTCAGAGTCAAAGTCATTCGTCAGAGTCAAAGTCATTCGTCATTCGTCAGTCATTCGTCAGAGTTGTTCGTCAGAGTCATTCGTCAGAGTCAGAGTCATTCGTCTGAGTCATTCGTCAGAGTCAGAGTCATTCGTCAGAGTCAAAGTCATTTGTCAGAGTCAAAGTAATTCGTCAGAGTCATTCGTCAGAGTCATTCGTCAGAGTCATTCGTCAGAGTCATTCGTCAGAGTCAGAGTCATTCGTCAGAGTCAAAGTCATTCGTCAGAGTCATTCGTCAGAGTCATTAGTCAGAGTCATTCGTCAGAGTCATTTGTCAGAGTCAGAGTCATTCGTCAGAGTCAAAGTCATTCGTCATTCGTCAGTCATTCGTCAGAGTTGTTCGTCAGAGTCATTCGTCAGAGTCAGAGTCATTCGTCAGAGTCATTCGTCAGAGTCATTCGTCAGAGTCATTCGTCAGAGTCAAAGTCATTCGTCATTCGTCAGTCATTAGTCAGAGTTGTTCGTCAGAGTCATTCGTCAGAGTCAGAGTCATTCGTCAGAGTCATTCGTCAGAGTCATTCGTCAGAGTCATTCGTCAGAGTCAGATTCATTTGTCAGAGTCAAAGTCATTCGTCAGAGTCAGTCATTCGTCAGAGTCATTCGTCAGAGTCAGATTCATTTGTCAGAGTCAAAGTCATTCGTCAGAGTCAGTCATTCGTCAGAGTCATTCGTCAGAGTCATTCGTCAGAGTCATTCGTCAGAGTCAGAGTCATTCGTCAGAGTCATTCGTCAGAGTCATTAGTCAGAGTCAGATTCATTTGTCAGAGTCAAAGTCATTCGTCAGAGTCAGTCATTCGTCAGAGTCATTCGTCAGAGTCATTCGTCAGAGTCATTCGTCAGAGTCAAAGTCATTCGTCAGAGTCAAAGTCATTCGTCAGAGTCAAAGTCATTCGTCAGAGTCAGTCATTCGTCAGAGTCATTCGTCAGAGTCATTCGTCAGAGTCATTCGTCAGAGTCATTCGTCAGAGTCAGATTCATTTGTCAGAGTCAAAGTCATTCGTCAGAGTCAGTCATTCGTCAGTCATTCGTCAGAGTCATTCGTCAGAGTCAAAGTCATTCGTCAGAGTCATTCGTCAGAGTCAGAGTCATTCGTCAGAGTCAAAGTCATTCGTCAGAGTCATTCGTCAGAGTCATTCGTCAGTCATTAGTCAGAGTCATTAGTCAGAGTCAGAGTCATTCGTCAGAGTCATTCGTCAGAGTCAGAGTCATTCGTCAGAGTCAAAGTCATTCGTCATTCGTCAGTCATTCGTCAGAGTTGTTCGTCAGAGTCATTCATCAGAGTCAGAGTCATTCGTCAGAGTCATTCGTCAGAGTCATTCGTCAGTCATTCGTCAGAGTCGTTCGTCAGAGTCGTTCGTCAGAGTCGTTCGTCAGAGTCATTCGTCAGAGTCATTCGTCAGTCATTCGTCAGTCATTCGTCAGAGTCATTCGTCAGTCATTCGTCAGTCATTCGTCAGTCATTCGTCAGTCATTCGTCAGTCATTCGTCAGAGTCATTCGTCAGAGTCATTCGTCAGTCATTCGTCAGTCATTCGTCAGTCATTCATCAGTCATTCGTCAGAGTCATTAGTCAGAGTCAGTCATTCGTCTGAGTCAAAGTCATTCGTCAGTCATTCGTCATAGTCATTCGTCAGAGTTGTTCGTCAGAGTCATTCGTCAGAGTCAAAGTCATTCGTCAGTCATTCGTCAGAGTCATTCGTCAGAGTCAAAGTCATTCGTCAGTCATTCGTCAGAGTCATTCGTCAGAGTCATTCGTCAGAGTCATTCGTCAGAGTCAAAGCAATTCGTCAGAGTCATTCGTCAGAGTCATTCGTCAGAGTCATTCGTCAGAGTCATTCGTCAGAGTCATTCGTCAGAGTCAGAGTCAGAGTCAGAGTCAGAGACATTCGTCAGAGTCATTCGTCAGAGTCATTCATCAGAGTCATTCATCAGAGTCATTCATCAGAGTCAGAGTTATTCGTCAGAGTCATTCGTCAGAGTCGTTCGTCAGAGTCGTTCGTCAGAGTCGTTCGTCAGAGTCGTTCGTCAGAGTCATTCGTCAGAGTCAAAGTCATTCGTCAGAGTCATTCGTCAGAGTCAAAGTCATTCGTCAGAGTCAAAGTCATTCGTCAGTCATTCGTCATAGTCATTCGTCAGAGTTGTTCGTCAGAGTCATTCGTCAGAGTTATTCGTCAAAGTCATTCGTCAGAGTCATTCGTCAGAGTCATTCGTCATTCATTCGTCAGAGTCATTCGTCAGAGTCGTTCGTCAGAGTCAGAGTCATTCGTCAGAGTCAAAGCCATTCGTCAGAGTCATTCGTCAGAGTCATTCGTCAGAGTCAAAGTCATTCGTCAGAGTCAAAGTCATTCGTCAGAGTCAGTCATTCGTCAGAGTCAAAGTCATTCATCAGAGTCATTCGTCAGAGTCATTCGTCAGAGTCAGAGTCATTCGTCAGAGTCATTCGTCAGAGTCATTCGTCAGTCATTCGTCAGAGTTGTTTGTCAGAGTCATTCGTCAGAGTCAAAGTCATTCGTCAGAGTCATTCGTCAGAGTCAAAGTCATTCATCAGAGTCATTCGTCAGTCATTCGTCAGAGTCAGAATCAGAGTCATTCGTCAGAGTCGTTCGTCAGAGTCATTCGTCATTCGTCAGTCATTCGTCAGAGTCATTCGTCAGAGTCATTCGTCATTCGTCAGTCATTCGTCAGAGTCATTCGTCAGAGTCAGTCATTCGTCAGAGTCATTCGTCAGAGTCGTTCGTCAGAGTCAAAGTCATTCGTCATTCGTCAGAGTCATTCGTCAGAGTCATTCGTCAGAGTCATTCGTCAGAGTCAGAGTCATTCGTCAGAGTCAAAGTCATTCGTCAGAGTCAGAGTCATTAGTCAGAGTCATTAGTCATTCGTCAGAGTCGTTCGTCAGAGTTAGAGTCATTTGTCAGAGTCAAAGTCATTCGTCAGAGTCAAAGTCATTCGTCAGAGTCATTCGTCAGAGTCAGAGTCATTCGTCAGAGTCAGAGTCATTCGTCAGAGTCAAAGTCATTCGTCAGAGTCATTCGTCAGAGTCATTAGTCAGAGTCATTAGTCATTCGTCAGAGTCGTTCGTCAGAGTTAGAGTCATTTGTCAGAGTCAAAGTCATTCGTCAGAGTCATTCGTCAGAGTCATTCGTCAGAGTCAAAGTCATTCGTCAGAGTCATTCGTCAGAGTCTTTAGTCAGAGTCATTAGTCAGAGTCAAAGTCATTCGTCAGAGTCATTCGTCAGAGTCATTAGTCAGAGTCATTAGTCAGAGTCATTAGTCAGAGTCATTCGTCAGAGTCATTCGTCAGAGTCATTCGTCAGAGTCAAAGTCATTCGTCAGAGTCAGAGTCATTCGTCAGAGTCAAAGTCATTCGTCAGAGTCATTCGTCAGAGTCATTAGTCAGAGTCATTAGTCAGAGTCAAAGTCATTCGTCAGAGTCAGAGTCATTCGTCAGAGTCAAAGTCATTCGTCAGAGTCATTCGTCAGAGTCAAAGTCATTCGTCAGAGTCATTCGTCAGAGTCATTAGTCAGAGTCATTCGTCAGAGTCATTCGTCAGAGTCAAAGTCATTCGTCAGAGTCATTCGTCAGAGTCTTTAGTCAGAGTCATTAGTCAGAGTCAAAGTCATTCGTCAGAGTCATTCGTCAGAGTCATTAGTCAGAGTCATTAGTCAGAGTCATTAGTCAGAGTCATTCGTCAGAGTCATTCGTCAGAGTCAAAGTCATTCGTCAGAGTCAGAGTCATTCGTCAGAGTCAAAGTCATTCGTCAGAGTCATTCGTCAGAGTCATTAGTCAGAGTCATTAGTCAGAGTCAAAGTCATTCGTCAGAGTCATTCGTCAGAGTCATTAGTCAGAGTCATTAGTCAGAGTCATTCGTCAGAGTCATTCGTCAGAGTCATTCGTCAGAGTCAAAGTCATTCGTCAGAGTCAGAGTCATTCGTCAGAGTCAAAGTCATTCGTCAGAGTCATTCGTCAGAGTCATTAGTCAGAGTCATTAGTCAGAGTCATTAGTCAGAGTCAAAGTCATTCGTCAGAGTCATTCGTCAGAGTCATTCGTCAGAGTCATTCGAGTCAAAGTCATTCGTCAGAGTCATTCGTCAGAGTCATTAGTCAGAGTCATTCGTCAGAGTCATTCGTCAGAGTCATTCGTCAGAGTCATTCGTCAGAGTCATTCGTCAGAGTCATTAGTCAGAGTCATTCGTCAGAGTCATTCGTCAGAGTCATTCGTCAAAGTCAAAGTCATTCGTCAGAGTCATTCGTCAGAGTCATTCGTCAGAGTCATTTGTCAGAGTCATTCGTCAGAGTCAAAGTCATTCGTCATTCGTCAGTCATTCGTCTGAGTCATTCGTCAGAGTCAGAGTCATTCGTCAGAGTCATTCGTCAAAGTCAGAGTCATTCGTCAGTCATTCGTCAGTCATTCGTCATAGTCGTTCGTCAGAGTCATTCGTCAGAGTCAGAGTCATTCGTCAGAGTCATTCGTCAGAGTCATTCGTCAGAGTCATTCGTCATTCGTCAGTCATTCGTCAGAGTTGTTCGTCAGAGTCATTCGTCAGAGTCAAAGTCATTCGTCAGAGTCATTCGTCAGTCATTCGTCAGAGTCGTTCGTCAGAGTCGTTCGTCAGAGTCGTTCGTCAGAGTCGTTCGTCAGAGTCGTTCGTCAGAGTCGTTCGTCAGAGTCAGTCATTCGTCAGAGTCATTCGTCAGAGTCAGAGTCATTCGTCAGAGTCAGAGTCATTTGTCAGAGTCAAAGTCATTCGTCAGAGTCAAAGTCATTCGTCAGAGTCATTCGTCAGAGTCATTCGTCAGAGTCAGAGTCAAAGTCATTCGTCAGAGTCATTCGTCAGAGTCATTAGTCAGAGTCATTCGTCAGAGTCATTTGTCAGAGTCATTTGTCAGAGTCAGAGTCATTCGTCAGAGTCAAAGTCATTCGTCATTCGTCAGTCATTCGTCAGAGTTGTTCGTCAGAGTAATTCGTCTGAGTCATTCGTCAGAGTCAGAGTCATTCGTCAGAGTCATTCGTCAGAGTCAAAGTCATTCGTCAGAGTCAAAGTCATTCGTCAGAGTCATTCGTCAGTCATTCGTCAGAGTCATTCGTCAGAGTCATTCGTCAAAGTCAGAGTCATTCGTCAGTCATTCGTCATAGTCATTCGTCAGAATCATTCGTCAAAGTCGTTCGTCAGAGTCATTCGTCAGAGTCATTCGTCAGAGTCATTCGTCAGAGTCATTCGTCAGTCGTTCGTCAGAGTCGTTCGTCAAAGTCGTTCGTCAGAGTCGTTCGTCAGAGTCGTTCGTCAGAGTTATTCGTCAAAGTCAGAGTCATTCGTCAGTCATTCGTCATAGTCATTCGTCAGAATCATTCGTCAAAGTCGTTCGTCAGAGTCATTCGTCAGAGTCATTCGTCAGAGTCATTCGTCAGAGTCATTCGTCAGTCGTTCGTCAGAGTCGTTCGTCAGAGTCGTTCGTCAGAGTCATTCATCAGAGTCGTTCGTCAGAGTCATTCATCAGAGTCATTCATCAGAGTCATTCGTCAGAGTCATTCGTCAGAGTCATTCGTCAGAGTCATTCGTCAGTCATTCGTCAGAGTCATTCGTCAGGGTCGTTCGTCAGAGTCATTCGTCAGAGTCATTCGTCAGAGTCATTCGTCAGAGTCAGAGTCATTCGTCAGAGTCGTTCGTCAGAGTCGTTCGTCAGAGTCAGAGTCATTCGTCATAGTCATTCGTCAGAGTCATTCGTCCGAGTCATTTGTCAGTCATTCGTCAGAGTCATTCGTCAGAGTCATTCGTCAGAGTCGTTCGTCAGAGTCGTTCGTCAGAGTCATTCGTCAGAGTCATTCGTCAGAGTCATTCGTCAGTCATTCGTCAGAGTCATTCGTCAGTCATTCGTCATAGTCATTCGTCAGAGTTGTTCGTCAGAGTCATTCGTCATTCGTCAGTCATTAGTCAAAGTCATTCGTCAGTCGTTCGTCAGAGTCGTTCGTCAGAGTCATTCGTCAGAGTCGTTCGTCAGAGTCGTTCGTCAGAGTCAGTCATTCGTCAGAGTCATTCGTCAGAGTCATTCGTCAGAGTCATTCGTCAGAGTCAGATTCATTTGTCAGAGTCAAAGTCATTCGTCAGAGTCAGTCATTCGTCAGAGTCATTCGTCAGAGTCATTCGTCAGAGTCAAAGTCATTCGTCAGAGTCATTCGTCAGAGTCAGAGTCATTCGTCAGAGTCAAAGTAATTCGTCAGAGTCATTCGTCAGAGTCATTAGTCAGAGTCAGAGTCATTCGTCAGAGTCAAAGTCATTCGTCATTCGTCAGTCATTCGTCAGAGTTGTTCGTCAGAGTCATTCGTCATTCGTCAGAGTCATTCGTCAGAGTCATTCGTCAGAGTCATTCGTCAGTCATTCGTCAGAGTCGTTCGTCAGAGTCATTCGTCAGAGTCATTCGTCAGTCATTCATCAGTCATTCGTCATAGTCATTCGTCTGAGTTGTTCGTCAGAGTCATTCATCAGAGTTATTCGTCAGAGTGAAAGTCATTCGTCAGAGTCATTCGTCAGAGTCATTCGTCATTCGTCAGTCATTCGTCAGAGTCATTCGTCAGAGTCAGAGTCATTCGTCAGAGTCAGAGTCAGAGTCATTCGTGAGTCATTCGTCAGAGTCATTCGTCAGAGTCAGAGTCATTCGTCAGTCATTCGTCAGTCATTCGTCAGAGTCATTCGTCAGAGTCAAAGTCATTCGTCAGAGTCATTCGTCAGAGTCGTTCGTCAGAGTCGTTCGTCAGAGTCGTTCGTCAGAGTAACAGTCATTCGTCAGAGTCAAAGTCATTCGCCAGTCATTCGTCAGAGTCATTCATCAGAGTCATTCATCAGAGTCATTCATCAGAGTCAGAGTCATTCGTCAGAGTCATTCGTCAGAGTCGTTCGTCAGAGTCGTTCGTCAGAGTTATTCGTCAGAGTCAAAGTCATTCGTCAGAGTCATTCGTCAGAGTCATTCGTCAGAGTCAGTCATTCGTCAGAGTCGTTCGTCAGAGTCGTTCGTCAGAGTCAAAGTCATTCGTCACAGTCAAAGTCATTTGTCAGAGTCATTCGTCAGAGTCGTTCGTCAGAGTCAAAGTCATTCGTCAGAGTCAAAGTCATTCGTCAGAGTCAGTCATTCGTCAGAGTCGTTCGTCAGAGTCAGTCATTCGTCAGAGTCATTCGTCAGAGTCATTCGTCAGAGTCAGAGTCATTCGTCAGAGTCAGAGTCATTTGTCAGAGTCAAAGTCATTCGTCAGAGTCAGTCATTCGTCAGAGTCGTTCGTCAGAGTCAGTCATTCGTCAGAGTCATTCGTCAGAGTCATTCGTCAGAGTCAGTCATTCGTCAGAGTCATTCGTCAGAGTCGTTCGTCAGAGTCAAAGTCATTCGTCACAGTCAAAGTCATTTGTCAGAGTCATTCGTCAGAGTCAGAGTCATTCGTCAGAGTCAAAGCCATTCGTCAGAGTCATTCGTCAGAGTCGTTCGTCAGAGTCGTTCGTCAGAGTCGTTCGTCAGAGTCGTTCGTCAGAGTCATTCGTCAGAGTCAAAGTCATTCGTCAGAGTCATTCATCAGAGTCATTCATCAGAGTCATTCATCAGAGTCAGAGTCATTCGTCAGAGTCGTTCGTCAGAGTCGTTCGTCAGAGTTATTCGTCAGAGTCAAAGTCATTTGTCAGAGTCATTCGTCACAGTCATTCGTCATTCATTCGTCAGAGTCATTCGTCAGAGTCAGTCATTCGTCAGAGTCATTCGTCAGAGTCGTTCGTCAGAGTCAAAGTCATTCGTCACAGTCAAAGTCATTCGTCAGAGTCATTCGTCAGAGTCAGAGTCATTCGTCAGAGTCAAAGCCATTCGTCAGAGTCATTCGTCAGAGTCATTCGTCAAAGTCATTCGTCAGAGTCAAAGTCATTCGTCAGAGTCAAAGTCATTCGTCAGAGTCAGAGTCATTCGTCAGAGTCAAAGTCATTCGTCAGAGTCATTCGTCAGAGTCATTCGTCAGAGTCAGAGTCATTCGTCAGAGTCATTCGTCAGTCATTCGTCAGAGTTGTTTGTCAGAGTCATTCGTCAGAGTCAAAGTCATTCGTCGGAGTCATTCGTCATTCGTCAGAGTCATTCGTCAGTCATTCGTCAGAGTCAGAGTCATTCGTCAGAGTCGTTCGTCAGAGTCATTCGTCATTTGTCAGTCATTCGTCAGAGTCATTCGTCAGAGTCATTCGTCAGAGTCAGTCATTCGTCAGAGTCATTCGTCAGAGTCGTTCGTCAGAGTCAAAGTCATTCGTCACAGTCAAAGTCATTTGTCAGAGTCATTCGTCAGAGTCGTTCGTCAGAGTCAAAGTCATTCGTCAGAGTCAAAGTCATTCGTCAGAGTCAGTCATTCGTCAGAGTCGTTCGTCAGAGTCAGTCATTCGTCAGAGTCATTCGTCAGAGTCATTCGTCAGAGTCATTCGTCAGAGTCAGAGTCATTCGTCAGAGTCATTCGTCAGTCATTCGTCAGAGTCAGAGTCAGAGTCATTCGTCAGAGTCGTTCGTCAGAGTCATTCGTCATTCGTCAGTCATTCGTCAGAGTCATTCGTCAGAGTCATTCGTCAGAGTCAGTCATTCGTCAGAGTCATTCGTCAGAGTCGTTCGTCAGAGTCAAAGTCATTCGTCACAGTCAAAGTCATTTGTCAGAGTCATTCGTCAGAGTCGTTCGTCAGAGTCAAAGTCATTCGTCAGAGTCAAAGTCATTCGTCAGAGTCAGTCATTCGTCAGAGTCATTCGTCAGAGTCAGAGTCATTTGTCAGAGTCAAAGTCATTCGTCAGAGTCAAAGTCATTCGTCAGAGTCAGTCATTCGTCAGAGTCGTTCGTCAGAGACAGTCATTCGTCAGAGTCATTCGTCAGAGTCGTTCGTCAGAGTCAGAGTCATTCGTCAGAGTCAAAGCCATTCGTCAGAGTCATTCGTTAGAGTCATTCGTCAGAGTCATTCGTCAGAGTCGTTCGTCAGAGTCGTTCGTCAGAGTCGTTCGTCAGAGTCGTTCGTCAGAGTCAAAGTCATTCGTCAGAGTCATTCATCAGAGTCATTCATCAGAGTCATTCATCAGAGTCAGAGTCATTCGTCAGAGTCAGTCGTCAGAGTCGTTCGTCAGAGTCGTTCGTCAGAGTTATTCGTCAGAGTCAAAGTCATTTGTCACAGTCATTCGTCATTCATTCGTCACAGTCATTCGTCATTCATTCGTCAGAGTCATTCGTCAGAGTCGTTCGTCAGAGTCAGAGTCATTCGTCAGAGTCAAAGCCATTCGTCAGAGTCATTCGTCAGAGTCATTCGTCAGAGTCATTCGTCAGAGTCAAAGTCATTCGTCAGAGTCAGAGTCATTCGTCAGAGTCAAAGTCATTCGTCAGAGTCATTCGTCAGAGTCATTCGTCAGAGTCAGAGTCATTCATCAGAGTCATTCGTCAGAGTCATTCGTCAGTCATTCGTCAGAGTCAAAGTCATTCGTCGGAGTCATTCGTCAGAGTCAGAGTCATTCGTCAGTCATTCGTCAGAGTCAGAGTCAGAGTCATTCGTCAGAGTCGTTCGTCAGAGTCATTCGTCATTCGTCAGTCATTCGTCAGAGTCATTCGTCAGAGTCATTCGTCAGAGTCAGTCATTCGTCAGAGTCATTCGTCAGAGTCGTTCGTCAGAGTCAAAGTCATTCGTCACAGTCAAAGTCATTTGTCAGAGTCATTCGTCAGAGTCGTTCGTCAGAGTCAAAGTCATTCGTCAGAGTCAAAGTCATTCGTCAGAGTCAGTCATTCGTCAGAGTCGTTCGTCAGAGTCAGTCATTCGTCAGAGTCATTCGTCAGAGTCATTCGTCAGAGTCATTCGTCAGAGTCATTCGTCAGAGTCAGAGTCATTTGTCAGAGTCAAAGTCATTCGTCAGAGTCAAAGTCATTCGTCAGAGTCATTCGTCAGAGTCATTCGTCAGAGTCAAAGTCATTCGTCAGAGTCATTCGTCAGAGTCATTCGTCAGAGTCATTCGTCAGAGTCAAAGTCATTCGTCATAGTCAGAGTCATTTGTCAGAGTCAAAGTCATTCGTCAGAGTCAAAGTCATTCGTCAGAGTCAGTCATTCGTCAGAGTCGTTCGTCAGAGTCAGTCATTCGTCAGAGTCATTCGTCAGAGTCATTCGTCAGAGTCAGAGTCATTTGTCAGAGTCAAAGTCATTCGTCAGAGTCAAAGTCATTCGTCAGAGTCATTCGTCAGAGTCATTCGTCAGAGTCAAAGTCATTCGTCAGAGTCATTCGTCAGAGTCATTCGTCAGAGTCATTCGTCAAAGTCATTCGTCAGAGTCATTCGTCAGAGTCATTCGTCAGAGTCATTCGTCAGAGTCAGTCATTCGTGTGAGTCATTCGTCAGAGTCAGAGTCATTCGTCAGAGTCATTCGTCAGAGTCAAAGTCATTCGTCAGTCATTCGTCATAGTCGTTCGTCAGAGTCATTCGTCAGAGTCATTCGTCAGAGTCAGAGTCATTCGTCAGAGTCAAAGTCATTCGTCATTCGTCAGTCATTCGTCAGAGTTGTTCGTCAGAGTCATTCGTCAGAGTCATTCGTCATTCGTCAGTCATTCGTCAGAGTCATTCGTCAGAGTCGTTCGTCAGAGTCGTTCGTCATTCGTCAGTCATTCGTCAGAGTCATTCGTCAGAGTCAGTCATTCGTCTTAGTCATTCGTCAGAGTCAGAGTCATTCGTCAGAGTCATTCGTCAGAGTCAAAGTCATTCGTCAGTCATTCGTCATAGTCGTTCGTCAGAGTTATTCGTCAGAGTCATTCGTCAGAGTCAGAGTCATTCACAGAGTCAAAGTCATTCGTCATTCGTCAGTCATTCGTCAGAGTTGTTCGTCAGAGTCATTCGTCAGAGTCATTCGTCATTCGTCAGTCATTCGTCAGAGTCATTCGTCAGAGTCGTTCGTCAGAGTCGTTCGTCAGAGTCATTCGTCAGAGTCAGTCGTCAGAGTCATTCGTCAGAGTCATTCGTCAGAGTCATTCGTCAGAGTCAGAGTCATTCGTCAGAGTCATTCGTCAGTCATTCGTCAGAGTCATTCGTCAGTCATTCGTCAGAGTCATTCGTCAGAGTCATTCGTCATTCGTCAGAGTCATTCGTCAGAGTCATTCGTCAGAGTCAGAGTCATTCGTCAGAGTCATTCGTCAGAGTCGTTCGTCAGAGTCAGAGTCATTCGTCATAGTCATTCGTCAGAGTCATTCGTTAGAGTCATTCGTCAGAGTCATTTGTCAGTCATTCGTCAGAGTCGTTCGTCAGAGTCATTCGTCAGAGTCATTTGTCAGAGTCAAAGTCATTCGTCAGAGTCAAAGTCATTCCTCAGAGTCAAAGTCATTCGTCAGAGTCATTCGTCAGAGTCAGAGTCATTCGTCAGAGTCAAAGTCATTCGTCAGAGTCAAAGTCATTTGTCAGAGTCATTCGTCAGAGTCATTCGTCAGAGTCAGAGTCATTCGTCAGAGTCATTCGTCAGAGTCATTCGTCAGAGTCAAAGTCATTCGTCAGAGTCATTCGTCAGAGTCATTCGTCAGAGTCATTCGTCAGAGTCATTCGTCAGTCATTCGTCAGTCATTCGTCAGAGTCATTCGTCAGAGTCATTCGTCAGAGTCATTCGTCATTCGTCAGAGTCATTCGTCAGAGTAATTCGTCAGAGTCGTTCGTCAGAGTCAGAGTCATTCGTCATAGTCATTCGTCAGAGTCATTCGTTAGAGTCATTCGTCAGAGTCATTTGTCAGTCATTCGTCAGAGTCGTTCGTCAGAGTCGTTCGTCAGAGACATTCGTCAGAGTCATTCGTCAGAGTCAAAGTCATTCGTCAGAGTCAAAGTCATTCGTCAGAGTCAAAGTCATTCGTCAGAGTCATTCGTCAGAGTCAGAGTCATTCGTCAGAGTCAAAGTCATTCGTCAGAGTCAAAGTCATTCGTCAGAGTCATTAGTCAGAGTCATTCGTCAGAGTCATTCGTCAGAGTCGTTCGTCAGAGTCAATGTCATTCGTCATTCGTCAGTCATTCGTCAGAGTTGTTCGTCAGAGTCATTCGTCAGAGTCATTCGTCAGAGTCGTTCGTCAGAGTCGTTCGTCAGAGTCGTTCGTCAGAGTCAAAGTCATTTGTCAGTCATTCGTCAGAGCCATTCGTCAGAGTCATTCGTCAGAGTCATTCGTCAGTCATTCGTCATAGTCATTCGTCTGAGTTGTTCGTCAGAGTCATTCATCAGAGTTATTCGTCAGAGTGAAAGTCATTCGTCAGAGTCATTCGTCAGAGTCATTCGTCAGTCATTCGTCAGTCATTCGTCAGAGTCATTCGTCAGAGTCAAAGTCATTCGTCAGAGTCATTCGTCATTCGTCAGTCATTCGTCAGAGTCATTCGTCAGAGTCATTCGTCAGAGTCATTCGTCAGTCATTCGTCAGAGTCATTCGTCAGAGTCGTTCGTCAGAGTCGTTCGTCAGAGTCGTTCGTCAGAGTCATTCGTCAGAGTCAAAGTCATTCGTCAGAGTCATTCGTCAGAGTCAGAGTCATTCGTCAGAGTCAAAGTCATTTGTCAGAGTCATTCGTCAGAGTCATTCGTCAGAGTCATTCGTCAGAGTCATTAGTCAGAGACATTAGTCAGAGTCATTTGTCAGAGTCAAAGTCATTCGTCAGAGTCATTCGTCAGAGTCATTAGTCAGAGTCATTAGTCAGAGTTATTCGTCAGAGTTATTCGTCAGAGTCATTCGTCAGAGTCAAAGTCATTCGTCAGAGTCATTCGTCAGAGTCAAAGTCATTCGTCAGAGTCAAAGTCATTCGTCAGAGTCATTCGTCAGAGTCATTAGTCAGAGTCATTAGTCAGAGTCAGAGTCATTCGTCAGAGTCATTTGTCAGAGTCAGAGTCATTCGTCAGAGTCAAAGTCATTCGTCATTCGTCAGTCATTCGTCAGAGTTGTTCGTCAGAGTCATTCGTCAGAGTCAGAGTCATTCGTCAGAGTCATTCGTCAGAGTCGTTCGTCAGAGTCGTTCGTCAGTCATTCGTCAGTCATTCGTCAGTCATTCGTCAGAGTCAGAGTCATTCATCAGAGTCAGAGTCATTCGTCAGTCATTCGTCAGAGTCATTAGTTAGAGTCAGTCATTCGTCTGAGTCAAAGTCATTCGTCAGTCATTCGTCATAGTCATTCGTCAGAGTTGTTCGTCAGAGTCATTCGTCAGAGTCAAAGTCATTCGTCAGTCATTCGTCAGAGTCATTCGTCAGAGTCAAAGTCATTCGTCAGTCATTCGTCAGAGTCATTCGTCAGAGTCATTCGTCAGTCATTCGTCAGAGTCAGAGTCATTCGTCAGAGTCAGAGACATTCGTCAGAGTCATTCGTCAGAGTCATTCATCAGAGTCATTCATCAGAGTCAGAGTTATTCGTCAGAGTCATTCGTCAGAGTCGTTCGTCAGAGTCGTTCAGTCATTCGTCAGAGTCAAAGTCATTCGTCAGAGTAAAAGTCATTCGTCAGAGTCATTCGTCAGAGTCAAAGTCATTCGTCAGAGTCAAAGTCATTCGTCAGAGTCAAAGTCATTCGTCAGTCATTCGTCATAGTCATTCGTCAGAGTTGTTCGTCAGAGTCATTCGTCAGAGTTATTCGTCAGAGTCAAAGTCATTCGTCAGAGTCATTCGTCAGAGTCGTTCGTCAGAGTCAGAGTCATTCGTCAGAGTCAAAGCCATTCGTCAGAGTCATTCGTCAGAGTCGTTCGTCAGAGTCAGAGTCATTCGTCAGAGTCAAAGTCATTCGTCAGAGTCAAAGTCATTCGTCAGAGTCAAAGTCATTCGTCAGAGTCAGTCATTCGTCAGAGTCAAAGTCATTCATCAGAGTCATTCGTCAGAGTCATTCGTCAGAGTCAGAGTCATTCATCAGAGTCATTCGTCAGAGTCATTCGTCAGTCATTCGTCAGAGTTGTTTGTCAGAGTCATTCGTCAGAGTCAAAGTCATTCGTCAGAGTCATTCGTCAGAGTCAAAGTCATTCGTCAGAGTCATTCGTCAGTCATTCGTCAGAGTCAGAATCAGAGTCATTCGTCAGAGTCGTTCGTCAGAGTCATTCGTCATTCGTCAGTCATTCGTCAGAGTCATTCGTCAGAGTCATTCGTCATTCGTCAGTCATTCGTCAGAGTCATTCGTCAGAGTCAGTCATTCGTCAGAGTCATTCGTCAGAGTCGTTCGTCAGAGTCAAAGTCATTCGTCAGAGTCAGAGTCATTCGTCAGAGTCAAAGTCATTTGTCAGAGTCAAAGTCATTCGTCAGAGTCATTCGTCAGAGTCATTCGTCAGAGTCAAAGTCATTCGTCAGAGTTAGAGTCATTTGTCAGAGTCATTCGTCATTCGTCAGAGTCATTCGTCAGAGTCAGAGTCATTCGTCATTCGTCAGAGTCATTCGTCATTCGTCAGAGTCATTCGTCAGAGTCAAAGTCATTCGTCAGAGTCATTCGTCAAAGTCATTAGTCAGAGTCATTCGTCAGAGTCATTCGTCAGAGTCATTTGTCAGAGTCAGAGTCATTCGTCAGAGTCAAAGTCATTCGTCATTCGTTAGTCATTCGTCAGAGTTGTTCGTCAGAGTCATTCGTCAGAGTCAGAGTCATTCGTCAGAGTCAGAGTCATTCGTCAGAGTCAAAGTCATTCGTCAGAGTCATTCGTCAAAGTCAGAGTCATTCGTCAGTCATTCGTCAGTCATTCGTCATAGTCGTTCGTCAGAGTCATTCTTCAGAGTCAGAGTCATTCGTCAGAGTCATTCGTCAGAGTCATTCGTCATTCGTCAGTCATTCGTCAGAGTTGTTCGTCAGAGTCATTCGTCAGAGTCAAAGTCATTCGTCAGAGTCAAAGTCATTCGTCAGAGTCATTCTTCAGTCATTCGTCAGAGTCATTCGTCAGAGTCATTCGTCAGAGTCGTTCGTCAGAGTCGTTCGTCAGAGTCGCTCGTCAGAGTCGTTCGTCAGAGTCAGTCATTCGTCAGAGTCATTCGTCAGAGTCAGAGTCATTCGTCAGAGTCAGAGTCATTTGTCAGAGTCAAAGTCATTCGTCAGAGTCAAAGTCATTCGTCAGAGTCATTCGTCAGAGTCATTCGTCAGAGTCAGAGTCAAAGTCATTCGTCAGAGTCATTCGTCAGAGTCATTAGTCAGAGTCATTCGTCAGAGTCATTCGTCAGAGTCATTTGTCAGAGTCAGAGTCATTCGTCAGAGTCAAAGTCATTCGTCATTCGTCAGTCATTCGTCAGAGTTGTTCGTCAGAGTCATTCGTCTGAGTTATTCGTCAGAGTCAGAGTCATTCGTCAGAGTCATTCGTCAGAGTCAAAGTCATTCGTCAGAGTCAAAGTCATTCGTCAGAGTCATTCGTCAGTCATTCGTCAGAGTCATTCGTCAGAGTCATTCGTCAAAGTCAGAGTCATTCGTCAGTCATTCGTCATAGTCATTCGTCAGAGTCATTCGTCAAAGTCGTTCGTCAGAGTCATTCGTCAGAGTCATTCGTCAGAGTCGTTCGTCAGAGTCGTTCGTCAGAGTCGTTCGTCAGAGTCATTCATCAGAGTCATTCATCAGAGTCATTCGTCAGAGTCATTCGTCAGAGTCATTCGTCAGAGTCAGAGTCATTCGTCAGTCATTCGTCAGAGTCATTCGTCAGAGTCATTCGTCAGAGTCAGAGTCATTCGTCAGAGTCGTTCGTCAGAGTCAGAGTCAGAGTCATTCGTCATAGTCATTCGTCAGAGTTGTTCGTCAGAGTCATTCGTCAGAGTCATTCGTCAGAGTCATTCGTCAGAGTCATTCGTCAGAGTCATTCGTCAGAGTCATTCGTCAGTCATTCGTCATAGTCATTCGTCAGAGTTGTTCGTCAGAGTCATTCGTCATTCGTCAGTCATTAGTCAGAGTCATTCGTCAGAGTCGTTCGTCAGAGTCGTTCGTCAGAGTCGTTCGTCAGAGTCGTTCGTCAGAGTCGTTCGTCAGAGTCAGTCATTCGTCAGAGTCATTCGTCAGAGTCATTCGTCAGAGTCATTCGTCAGAGTCATTCGTCAGAGTCAGATTCATTTGTCAGAGTCAAAGTCATTCGTCAGAGTCAGTCATTCGTCAGAGTCATTCGTCAGAGTCATTCGTCAGAGTCAAAGTCATTCGTCAGAGTCAGAGTCATTCGTCAGAGTAATTCGTCAGAGTCAGAGTCATTCGTCAGAGTCAAAGTCATTCGTCAGAGTCATTCGTCAGAGTCAAAGTCATTCGTCAGAGTCAGAGTCATTCGTCAGAGTCAAAGTCATTCGTCATTCGTCAGTCATTCGTCAGAGTTGTTCGTCAGAGTCATTCGTCGAGTCATTCGTCAGAGTCAAAGTCATTCGTCATTCGTCAGTCATTCGTCAGAGTTGTTCGTCAGAGTCATTCGTCAGAGTCAGAGTCATTCGTCAGAGTCATTCGTCAGAGTCATTCGTCAGAGTCATTCGTCAGAGTCATTAGTAAGAGTCATTAGTAAGAGTCAGAGTCATTCGTCAGAGTCAAAGTCATTCGTCATTCGTCAGTCATTCGTCAGAGTTGTTCGTCAGAGTCATTCGTCAGAGTCAGAGTCATTCGTCAGAGTCATTCGTCACTCATTCGTCAGAGTCATTCGTCAGAGTCATTCGTCAGTCATTCGTCAGTCATTCGTCATAGTCATTCGTCTGAGTTGTTCGTCAGAGTCATTCATCAGAGTTATTCGTCAGAGTGAAAGTCATTCGTCAGAGTCATTCGTCAGAGTCATTCGTCATTCGTCAGTCATTCGTCAGAGTCATTCGTCAGAGTCAGAGTCATTCGTCAGAGTCAGAGTCATTCGTCAGAGTCAGAGTCATTCGTCAGAGTCAGAGTCAGAGTCATTCGTGAGTCATTCGTCAGAGTCATTCGTCAGAGTCAGAGTCATTCGTCAGTCATTCGTCAGTCATTCGTCAGAGTCATTCGTCAGAGTCAAAGTCATTCGTCAGAGTCATTCGTCAGAGTCGTTCGTCAGAGTCGTTCGTCAGAGTCACAGTCATTCGTCAGAGTCAAAGTCATTCGCCAGTCATTCGTCAGAGTCATTCGTCAAAGTCATTCGTCAGAGTCAAAGTCATTCGTCAGAGTCATTCATCAGAGTCATTCATCAGAGTCATTCATCAGAGTCAGAGTCATTTGTCAGAGTCATTCGTCAGAGTCATTCGTCAGAGTCGTTCGTCAGAGTCGTTCGTCAGAGTCGTTCGTCAGAGTCATTCGTCAGAGTCAAAGTCATTCGTCAGAGTCATTCATCAGAGTCATTCATCAGAGTCAGAGTCATTCGTCAGAGTCATTCGTCAGAGTCGTTCGTCAGAGTCGTTCGTCAGAGTTATTCGTCAGAGTCAAAGTCATTCGTCACAGTCATTCGTCACAGTCATTCGTCATTCATTCGTCAGAGTCATTCGTCAGAGTCGTTCGTCAGAGTCAGAGTCATTCGTCAGAGTCAAAGCCATTCGTCAGAGTCATTCGTCAGAGTCATTCGTCAGAGTCATTCGTCAGAGTCAAAGTCATTCGTCAGAGTCAAAGTCATTCGTCAGAGTCAAAGTCATTCGTCAGAGTCATTCGTCAGAGTCATTCGTCAGAGTCATTCGTCAGAGTCAGAGTCATTCATCAGAGTCATTCGTCAGAGTCATTCGTCAGTCATTCGTCAGAGTTGTTCGTCAGAGTCATTCGTCAGAGTCAAAGTCATTCGTCAGAGTCATTCGTCAGAGTCAGAGTCATTCGTCAGTCATTCGTCAGAGTCAGAGTCAGAGTCATTCGTCAGAGTCGTTCGTCAGAGTCATTCGTCATTCGTCAGTCATTCGTCAGAGTCATTCGTCAGAGTCATTCGTCAGAGTCATTCGTCAGAGTCGTTCTTCAGAGTCAAAGTCATTCGTCAGAGTCAAAGTCATTTGTCAGAGTCATTCGTCAGAGTCGTTCGTCAGAGTCAAAGACATTCGTCAGAGTCAAAGTCATTCGTCAGAGACAGTCATTCGTCAGAGTCGTTCGTCAGAGTCAGTCATTCCTCAGAGTCATTCGTCAGAGTCATTCGTCAGAGTCATTTGTCAGAGTCAAAGTCATTCGTCAGAGTCAAAGTCATTCGTCAGAGTCAGTCATTCGTCAGAGTCGTTCGTCAGAGTCAGTCATTCGTCAGAGTCATTCGTCAGAGTCATTCGTCAGAGTCAGAGTCATTTGTCAGAGTCAAAGTCATTCGTCAGAGTCAAAGTCATTCGTCAGAGTCATTCGTCAGAGTCAAAGTCATTCGTCAGAGTCATTCGTCAGAGTCATTCATCAGAGTCATTCGTCAGAGTCATTCGTCAGAGTCATTCGTCAGAGTCATTCGTCAGAGTCAAAGTCATTAGTCAGTTATTCGTCAGAGTCATTCGTCAGAGTCATTCGTCAGAATCAAAGTCAGGGTCATTCGTTAGAGTCATGAGTCATTCGTCAGAGTCAAAGTCATTTGTCAAAGTCATTCGTCAGAGTCATGAGTCATTCGTCAGAGTCAAAGTCATTTGTCAAAGTCATTCGTCAGAGAAAGTCATTCGTCAGAGAAAGTCATTCGTCATAGTCACTTGTCAGAGTCACTTGTCAGTCATTCGTCAGAGTCATTTGTCAGAGTCAGAGTCATTCCTCAGAGTCATTCGTCATTCGTCATTTGTCAGAGTCAAAGTCAGGGTCATTCGTCAGGGTCATTCGTCAGAGTCATTCGTCAGAGTTAGAGTAATTCGTCAGTCATTCGTCAGAGTCATTCGTCAGTCATTCGTCAGAGTCGTTCGTCAGAGTCATTCGTCAGAGAAAGTCATTCGTCATAGTCACTTGTCAGAGTCACTTGTCAGTCATTCGTCAGAGTCATTTGTCAGAGTCAGAGTCATTCCTCAGAGTCATTCGTCATTCGTCATTTGTCAGAGTCAAAGTCAGGGTCATTCGTCAGGGTCATTCGTCAGAGTCATTCGTCAGAGTTAGAGTAATTCGTCAGTCATTCGTCAGAGTCATTCGTCAGTCATTCGTCAGAGTCGTTCGTCAGAGTCATTCGTCAGAGTCTTTTGTCAGCGTCAGAGTCATTTGTCAGTCATTCGTCAGAGTCATTCGTCAGAGTCATTCGTCAAAGTCATTCGTCAAAATCATTCGTCAGAGTCAGTCGTCAGAGTCAGTCGTCAGCGTCAGTCGTCAGAGTCACTCGTCAGAGTCACTCGTCAGAGTCATTCGTCAGAGTCATTCGTCAGAGTCATTCGTCAGAGTCATTCGTCGAATCAGTCATTCGTCAGAGTCAGAGTCATTAGTCAGAGTCAGAGTCATTCATCAGAGTCAGTCGTCAGAGTCATTCGTCAGAGTCAGTCATTCGTCAAAGTCATTTGTCAGAGTCATTCGTCATTCGTCAGTCATTCGTCAGAGTCATTCGTCAGAGTCATTCGTCATTCGTCAGTCATTCGTCAAAGTCATTCGTCAGAGTCGTTTGTCAGAGTCAAAGTCATTCGTCATTCGTCAGTCATTCGTCAGAGTCAGAGTCATTCGTCAGAGTCGTTCGTCAGAGTCGTTCGTCAGAGTCATTCGTCAGAGTCATTCGTCAGAGTCATTCGTCAGAGTCATTAGTCAGAGTCATTCGTCAGTCATTCGTCAGAGTCGTTCGTCAGAGTCATTCGTCAGAGTCATTCGTCAGAGTTAAAGTCATTCGTCAGAGTCATTCGTCAGAGTCATTCGTCAGTCATTCGTCAGTGTCATTCATCAGAGTCAAAGTCATTCGTCAGAGTCATTCGTCAGAGTCATTCGTCAGAGTCATTCGTCAGTCAAAGTAATTCGTCAGAGTCCTTCGTCAGAGTCAAAGTCATTCGTCAGAGTCATTCGTCAGAGTCATTCATCATTCGTCAAAGTCATTTGTCAGAGTCATTCGTCAGAGTCAGAGTCATTCGTCAGAGTCATTCGTCAGAGTCATTCGTCAGAGTCTTTCGTCAGAGTCTTTCGTCAGAGTCAGAGTCAGAGTCATTCGTCAGAGTCGTTCGTCAGTCATTCGTCAGAGTCATTTGTCGTTCGTCAGAGTCATTCGTCAAAGTCATTTGTCAGAGTCATTCGTCAGAGTCATTCGTCAGAGTCATTCGTCAGAGTCATTCGTCAGAGTCATTAGTCAGACTCAGAGTCATTCGTCAGAGTCAGAGTCATTCGTCAGAGTCATTCGTCATTCGTCAGTCATTCGTCAGAGTCGTTCGTCAGAGTCAAAGTCATTCGTCAGTCATTCGTCAGAGTCATTCGTCAGAGTCATTCGTCAGAGTCAAAGTCATTTGTCACAGTCATTCGTCAGAGTCATTCGTCAGAGTCAAAGTCATTCGTCAGAGTCATTCGTCATTCGTCAGTCATTCGTCAGAGTCGTTCGTCAGAGTCAAAGTCATTCGTCAGTCATTCGTCAGAGTCATTCGTCAGAGTCGTTCGTCAGAGTCAAAGTCATTTGTCACAGTCATTCGTCAGAGTCATTCGTCAGAGTCAAAGTCATTCGTCATTCGTCAGAGTCATTCGTCAGAGTCAGTTGTCAGAGTCAGAGTCATTCGTCAGAGTCAAAGTCATTTGTCAAAGTCATTCGTCAGAGAAAGTCATTAGTCAGAGTCATGCGTTAGTCATTTGTCAGTCATTTGTCAGAGTCAGAGTCACTTGTCAGAGTCACTTGTCAGAGTCATTTGTCAGAGTCAGAGTCAATCCTCAGAGTCAGGGTCATTCGTCAGGGTCATGAGTCATTCATCAGAGTCATGAGTCATTTGTCAAAGTCATTCGTCAGAGAAAGTCATTCGTCAGAGTCATTTGTCAGAGTCATTCGTCATAGTCATTTGTCAAAGTCATTCGTTAGAGAAAGTCATTCGTCAGAGTCATTTGTCAGAGTCATTCGTCATAGTCATTTGTCAAAGTCATTCGTTAGAGAAAGTCATTCGTCAGTCATTCGTCAGAGTCAGAGTCATTCGTCAGTCATTTGTCAGAGTCAGAGTCAATTGTCAGAGTCATTTGTCAGAGTCAGAGTCAGAGTCACAGTCAGAGTCAGAGTCATTCGTCAGAGTCATTCGTCAGAGTCATTTGTCAGAGTCAGAGTCATTCGTCAGAGTCATTCGTCAGAGTCATTCGTCAGGGTCATTCGTCAGGGTCATGAGTCATTCATTAGAGTCATGAGTCATTTGTCAGAGTCATTTGTCAGAGAAAGTAATTCGTCAGAGTCATTCGTCAGAGTCAAAGTCATTTGTCAAAGTCATTCGTCAGAGAAAGTCTTTCGTCAGAGTCATTTGTCAGAGTCATTCGTCAGAGTCATGAGTCATTCATCAGAGTCATGAGTCAGAGTCAGAGTCAAAGTCATTTGTCAGTCATTCGTCAGAGAATGTCATTCGTCAGAGTCATGCGTCAGTCATTTGTCAGTCACTTGTCAGAGTCACTTGTCAGAGTCACTTGTCAGTCATTCGTCAGAGTCATTTGTCAGAGTCAGAGTCATTCCTCAGAGTCAGAGTCATTCGTCATTTGTCAGAGACAAAGTCAGGGTCATTCGTCAGGGTCATGAGTCATTCATCAGAGTCATGAGTCATTTGTCAAAGTCATTCGTCAGAGAAAGTCATTCGTCAGAGTCATTTGTCAGAGTCATTCATCAGAGTCATTTGTCAAAGTCATTCGTCAGAGAAAGTCATTCGTCAGAGTCATTCGTCAGAGTCAGAGTCATTCATCAGTCATTCGTCAGAGTCATTCGTTAAAGTCATTAGTCATTCGTCAGAGTCATTCGTCAGAGTCATGCGTCAGAGTCATTTGTGAAAGTCATTCGTCAGGGTCATTCGTCAAAGTCATTCTCAGAGTCAAAATCATTCATCAGAGTCATTCGTCAGAGTCAAAGTCATTCGTCAGAGTCAAAGTCATTCGTCAGAGTCATTAATCAAAGTCATTAGTCAAAGTCATTCGTCAGAGTCAAAATCATTCGTCAGAGTCATTCGTCAGAGTCAAAGTCATTCATCAGAGTCATTCGTCAGAGTCATTTGTCAGAGTCATTCGTCAGAGAAAATCATTCGTCAGAGTCATTCGTCAGAGTCAAAGTCATTCGTCAGTCATTCGTCAGAGTCATTCGTTAAAGTCATTAGTCAGAGTCAGAGTCAGAGTCATTCGTCAGAGTCATTTGTGAAAGTCATTCGTCAGGGTTAGAGATGACCGAGCACCGCCGGAGGCTCGAGTGCTCGGCCGAGCACCCGAGCCCCATTCAATTGAATGGGGCGACACGAGCATTACACCAGGCACCCCCTGCTCTGAAGAGGGGAGGGTGCCTGGTCAATGCCCCCCTTCATCTCCGCAATGTCCCCCTTCATCTCCGCAATGTCCCCCTTCATCTCCTCTATGCCCCTCTTCCACAATGTCCCCATTCATCTCCGCTATGCCCCTCTTCCACAATGTCCCCCTTCATCTCCTCTATGGCATAGAGGAGATGAAGGGGGACATTGTGGAAGAGGGGCATAGCGGAGATGAAGGGGGACATTGTGGAAGAGGGGCATAGAGGAGATGAAGGGGGACATTGTGGAAGAGGGGCATAGCGGAGATGAAGGGGGACATTGTGGAAGAGGGGCATAGACTCTATGCCCCTCTTCCACAATGTCCCCCTTCATCTCCGCTATGCCCCTCTTCCACAATGTCCCCCTTCATCTCCACACTGTCCCCCTTCATCTCCGCAATGCCCCCTTCATCTCCTCAATGCCCCCGTACCTCCAGTCCCTGGTGGTCCAGCGGAACGTCTTCAGATCTGTGCCTCCTCCGGCACAGATCCCCGCCACCCGAACACGGCGGGCGAGCACATGGCGGTACTCGACGAGTACCGCCACGTGCCGAGCAGAGCGATGCTCGAGCCGATCCGAGCATCGGCCGAGCACGCTCGCTCAACACTAGTCAGGGTCATTCGTCAAAGTCATTCTCAGAGTCAAAATCATTCGTCAGAGTCATTCGTCAGAGTCAAAGTCATTCGTCAGAGTCATTCGTCAGAGTCATTAGTCAAAGTCATTCGTCAGGGTCATTCGTCAAAGTCATTCGTCAGAGTCAAAATCATTCGTCAGAGTCATTCGTCAGAGTCAAAGTCATTCATCAGAGTCATTCGTCAGAGTCATTCGCCATTCGTCAGAGTCATTCGTCAGAGTCATTCGCCATTCGTCAGAGTCATTCGTCAGAGTCAAAGTCATTCGTCAGAGTCATTCGTCAGAGTCATTAGTCAAAGTCATTCGTCAGGGTCATTCGTCAAAGTCATTCGTCAGAGTCAAAATCATTCGTCAGAGTCATTCGTCAGAGTCAAAGTCATTCATCAGAGTCATTCGTCAGAGTCATTCGCCATTCGTCAGAGTCATTCGTCAGAGTCATTCGCCATTCGTCAGAGTCATTCGTCAGAGTCATTCGTCAGAGTCATTCGTCAGAGTCATTCGCCATTCGTCAGTCATTCGTCAGAGTCGTTCGTCAGAGTCAAAGTCATTCGTCATTCGTCAGTCATTCGTCAGAGTCATTCGTCAGAGTCAGAGTCATTCGTCAGAGTCATTCGTCAGACTCAGAGTCATTCGTCAGAGTCAAAGTCATTCGTCACAGTCATTCGTCAGAGTTATTAGTCAGAGTCAAAGTCATTCGTCAGTCATTCGTCAGACTCATTCGTCAGAGTCATTCGTCAGAGTCAGAGTCATTCGTCAGAGTCATTCGTCAGAGTCAAAGTCATTAGTCAGTCATTCGTCAGAGTCATTCGTCAGAGTCATTCGTCAGAATCAAAGTCAGGGTCATTCGTTAGAGTCATGAGTCATTCGTCAGAGTCAAAGTCATTTGTCAAAGTCATTCGTCAGAGTCATGAGTCATTCGTCAGAGTCAAAGTCATTTGTCAAAGTCATTCGTCAGAGAAAGTCATTCGTCAGAGAAAGTCATTCGTCATAGTCACTTGTCAGAGTCACTTGTCAGTCATTCGTCAGAGTCATTTGTGAAAGTCATTCGTCAGGGTTAGAGATGACCGAGCACCGCCGGAGGCTCGAGTGCTCGGCCGAGCACCCGAGCCCCATTCAATTGAATGGGGCGACACGAGCATTACACCAGGCACCCCCTGCTCTGAAGAGGGGAGGGTGCCTGGTCAATGCCCCCCTTCATCTCCGCAATGTCCCCCTTCATCTCCGCAATGTCCCCCTTCATCTCCTCTATGCCCCTCTTCCACAATGTCCCCCTTCATCTCCGCTATGCCCCTCTTCCACAATGTCCCCCTTCATCTCCTCTATGGCATAGAGGAGATGAAGGGGGACATTGTGGAAGAGGGGCATAGCGGAGATGAAGGGGGACATTGTGGAAGAGGGGCATAGAGGAGATGAAGGGGGACATTGTGGAAGAGGGGCATAGCGGAGATGAAGGGGGACATTGTGGAAGAGGGGCATAGACTCTATGCCCCTCTTCCACAATGTCCCCCTTCATCTCCGCTATGCCCCTCTTCCACAATGTCCCCCTTCATCTCCACACTGTCCCCCTTCATCTCTGCAATGCCCCCTTCATCTCCTCAATGCCCCCGTACCTCCAGTCCCTGGTGGTCCAGCGGAGCGTCTTCAGATCTGTGCCTCCTCCGGCACAGATCCCCGCCACCCGAACACGGCGGGCGAGCACATGGCGGTACTCGACGAGTACCGCCACGTGCCGAGCAGAGCGATGCTCGAGCTGATCCGAGCATCGGCCGAGCACGCTCGCTCAACACTAGTCAGGGTCATTCGTCAAAGTCATTCTCAGAGTCAAAGTCATTCGTCAGAGTCATTCGTCAGAGTCATTAGTCAAAGTCATTAGTCAAAGTCATTCGTCAGGGTCATTCGTCAAAGTCATTCGTCAGAGTCAAAATCATTCGTCAGAGTCATTCGTCAGAGTCAAAGTCATTCATCAGAGTCATTCGTCAGAGTCATTCGCCATTCGTCAGAGTCATTCGCCATTCGTCAGAGTCATTCGTCAGACTCAGAGTCATTCGTCAGAGTCATTCGCCATTCGTCAGTCATTCGTCAGAGTCGTTCGTCAGAGTCAAAGTCATTCGTCATTCGTCAGTCATTCGTCAGAGTCATTCGTCAGAGTCATTCGTCAGAGTCAGAGTCATTCGTCAGAGTCATTCGTCAGAGTCATTCGTCAGACTCAGAGTCATTCGTCAGAGTCAAAGTCATTCGTCACAGTCATTCGTCAGAGTTATTAGTCAGAGTCAAAGTCATTCGTCAGTCATTCGTCAGAGTCATTCGTCAGAGTCATTCGTCAGAGTCATTCGTCAGAGTCATTCGTCAGAGTCATTCGTCAGAGTCATTCGTCAGAGTCAAAGTCATTAGTCAGTTATTCGTCAGAGTCATTCGTCAGAATCAAAGTCAGGGCCATTCGTTAGAGTCATGAGTCATTCGTCAGAGTCAAAGTCATTTGTCAAAGTCATTCGTCAGAGTCATGAGTCATTCGTCAGAGTCAAAGTCATTTGTCAAAGTCATTCGTCAGAGTCATGAGTCATTCGTCAGAGTCAAAGTCATTTGTCAAAGTCATTCGTCAGAGTCATGAGTCATTCGTCAGAGACAAAGTCATTTGTCAAAGTCATTCGTCAGAGAAAGTCATTCGTCAGAGAAAGTCATTCGTCATAGTCACTTGTCAGAGTCACTTGTCAGTCATTCGTCAGAGTCATTTGTCAGAGTCAGTGTCATTCCTCAGAGTCATTCGTCATTCGTCATTTGTCAGAGTCAAAGTCAGGGTCATTCGTCAGGGTCATGAGTCATTCATCAGAGTCATGAGTCATTTGTCAGAGTCATTCGTCAGAGTCATTCGTCATACGTCAGTCGTTCGTCAGAGTCGTTCGTCAGAGTCTGTCGTCAGAGTCGTTCGTCAGAGTCTGTCGTCCGAGTCTGTCGTCACAGTCAGTCGTCACAGTCAGTCGTCACAGTCATTCGTCACAGTCATTCGTCAGAGTCGTTCGTCAGAGTCATTCGTCAGAGTCAAAGTCAGAGTCAAAGTCATTCGTCAGAGTCAAAGTTATTCGTCAGAGTCATTCGTCAGAGTTAGAGTAATTCGTCAGTCATTCGTCAGAGTCATTCGTCAGAGTCAAAGTCATTCGTCAGAGTCATTCGTCATTCGTCAGTCACTCGTCAGAGTCTTTCGTCAGAGTCAGAGTCATTCGTCAGTCATTCGTCAGTGTCATTCGTCAGAGTAATTCGTCAGAGTCAGTCATTCGTCAGAGTCATTCGTCAGAGTCACTCGTCAGTCAGTCATTCGTCAGAGTCAGTCATCAGAGTCAAAGTCAGAGTCAAAGTCATTCGTCAGAGTCAAAGTTATTCGTCAGAGTCATTCATCAGTGTTAGAGTAATTAGTCAGTCATTCGTCAGAGTCATTCGTCAGAGTCAAAGTCATTCGTCAGAGTCATTCGTTATTCGTCAGTCATTCGTCAGAGTCTTTCGTCAGAGTCAGAGTCATTCGTCAGTCATTCGTCAGTCATTCGTCAGAGTCATTCGTCAGAGTCAAAGTCATTCGTCAGAGTCAGTCGTCAGAGTCAGTCGTCAGAGTCAGTCGTCACAGTCATTCGTCAGAATCATTCGTCAGAGTCAGAGTCATTCGTCAGAGTCATTCGTCAGTCATTCGTCAGAGTCATTCGTCAGAGTCGTTCGTCAGAGTCAAAGTCATTCGTCATTCGTCAGTCATTCGTCAGAGACAAAGTCATTCGTCAGAGTCAGAGTCATTCGTCAGAGTCGTTCGTCAGAGTCGTTCGTCAGTCATTCGTCAGATTCAGAGTCATTCGTCAGAGTCATTCGTCATTCGTCACTCATTCGTCAGAGTCAGTGGTCAGAGTCATTCGTCATTCGTCACTCATTCGTCAGAGTCAGTGTCATTCGTCAGAGTCAGAGTTATTCGTCAGTCATTCGTTAGAGTCAAAGTCATTAGTCAGAGTCAAAGTTGTTCGTCAGAGTCATTCGTCAGAGTCATTCATCAGAGTTGTTCGTCAGAGTCATTCGTCAGAGTCATTCATCAGTCTTTCGTCAGTCATTTGTCAAAGTCATTCGTCAGAGTCATTCGTCAGAGTCATTCGTCAGAGTCAGAGTCATTCGTCAGAGTCGTTTGTCAGAGTTATTCGTCAGAGTCAGAGTCAGAGTCAGAGTCAAAGTCATTCGTCATTCGTCAGCCATTCATCAGAGTCATTCGTCAGAGTCATTTGTCAGATTCGTTCGTCAGATTCATTCGTCAGAGTCATTAGTCAGAGTCAAAGTAATTCGTCAGAGTCAAAGTCATTCATCATTCGTCAGTCGTTCGTCAGAGTCATTCGTCAGTTATTCGTCAGAGTCATTCGTCAGAGTCTTTCGTCATTCGTCTTTCGTCTTTCGTCTTTCGTCTTTCGTCTTTCGTCATTCGTCTGAGTCAGAGACATTCGTCAGAGTCATTCGTCAGAGTCGTTCGTCAGAGTCGTTCGTCAGAGTCGTTCGTCAGAGTCGTTCGTCAGAGTCGTTCGTCATTCGTCAGTCATTCGTCAGAGTCGTTCGTCAGAGTCGTTCGTCAGAGTCGTTCGTCAGAGTCGTTCGTCATTCGTCAGTTATTCGTCAAAGTCATTTGTCAGAGTCATTCGTCAGTGTCATTCGTTAGTGTCATTCGTTAGAGTCAGAGTCATTCGTCAGAGTAGTTCGTCAGAGACAGTCACTCGTCAGAGTCAAAGTTATTTGTCAGAGTCATTCGTCAGAGTCAGTCATTCATCAGTCATTCGTCAGAGTCATTCATCAGTCATTCGTCAGAGTCATTCGTCAGAGTCTTTCGTCAGAGTCAGAGTCATTCGTCAGAGTCAGTCGTCAGAGTCGTTCGTCAGAGTCGTTCGTCAGAGTCGTTCGTCAGAGTCGTTCGTCAGAGTCGTTCGTCAGAGTCTGTCGTCAGAGTCTGTCGTCAGAGTCAAAGTCATTCGTCAGAGTCATTCGTCATTCGTCAGTCATTCGTCAGAGTCTTTCGTCAGAGTCAGAGTCATTCGTCAGAGTCAGAGTCATTCGTCAGAGTCAGAGTCATTCGTCAGAGTCAGTCGTCAGAGTCGTTCGTCAGAGTCGTTCGTCAGAGTCGTTCGTCAGAGTCATTCGTCATTCGTCAGTCATTCGTCAGAGTCTTTCGTCAGAGTCAGAGTCATTCGTCAGAGTCAGTCGTCAGAGTCGTTCGTCAGAGTCGTTCGTCAGAGTCGTCCGTCAGAGTCGTCTCAGAGTCGTCCGTCAGAGTCGTCCGTCAGAGTCGTCCGTCAGAGTCGTCCGTCAGAGTCTGTCGTCAGAGTCGTCCGTCAGAGTCTGTCGTCAGAGTCAGTCGTCACAGTCAGTCGTCACAGTCAGTCGTCAGAGTCAGTCGTCAGAGTCGTTCGTCAGAGTCGTTCGTCAGAGTCATTCGTCAGAGTCAAAGTCAGAGTCAAAGTCATTCGTCAGAGTCAAAGTTATTCGTCAGAGTCATTCGTCAGAGTTAGAGTAATTCGTCAGTCATTCGTCAGAGTCATTCGTCAGAGTCAAAGTCATTCGTCAGAGTCATTCGTCATTCGTCAGTCACTCGTCAGAGTCTTTCGTCAGAGTCAGAGTCATTCGTCAGTCATTCGTCAGTGTCATTCGTCAGAGTAATTCGTCAGAGTCAGTCATTCGTCAGAGTCATTCGTCAGAGTCACTCGTCAGTCAGTCATTCGTCAGAGTCAAAGTTATTCGTCAGAGTCATTCATCAGTGTTAGAGTAATTAGTCAGTCATTCGTCAGAGTCATTCGTCAGAGTCAAAGTCATTCGTCAGAGTCATTCGTTATTCGTCAGTCATTCGTCAGAGTCTTTCGTCAGAGTCAGAGTCATTCGTCAGTCATTCGTCAGTCATTCGTCAGAGTCATTCGTCAGAGTCAAAGTCATTCGTCAGAGTCAGTCGTCAGAGTCAGTCGTCAGAGTCATTCGTCAGAGTCAAAGTCATTCGTCAGAGTCAGTCGTCAGAGTCAGTCGTCAGAGTCAGTCGTCACAGTCATTCGTCAGAATCATTCGTCAGAGTCAGAGTCATTCGTCAGAGTCATTCGTCAGTCATTCGTCAGAGTCATTCGTCAGAGTCGTTCGTCAGAGTCAAAGTCATTCGTCATTCGTCAGTCATTCGTCAGAGACAAAGTCATTCGTCAGAGTCAGAGTCATTCGTCAGAGTCATTCGTCAGAGTCGTTCGTCAGAGTCATTCGTGAGAGTCTTTCGTCAGAGTCATTCGTCAGAGTCAAAGTCATTCGTCAGAGTCATAGTCATTCGTCAGAGTCATTCGTCAGTCATTCGTCAGAGTCATTTGTCAGAGTCAAAGTCATTTATCAGAGTCAATCGTCAGAGTCATTCGTCAGAGTCAGAGTCATTCGTCAGAGTCAAAGTCATTCGTCAGAGTCATTCGTCCGTCAAAGTCACTCGTCAGAGTCAGAGTCATTCGTCAGAGTCAAAGTCATTCGTCAGAGTCATTCGTCAGAGTCAGAGTCATTCGTCAGAGTCTTTCGTCAGAGTCAGAGTCATTCCTCAGAGTCCTTCGTCAGAGTCATTCGTCAGAGTCAGAGTCATTCGTCAGAGTCTTTCGTCAGAGTCAGAGTCATTCCTCAGAGTCCTTCGTCAGAGTCAAAGTTATTCGTCAGAGTCATTCGTCAGAGTCATTCGTCAGAGTCATTCGTCAGAGTCATTCGTCAGAGTCAGTCATTCATCAGAGTCATTCGTCAGAGTCACTCGTCAGAGTCACTCGTCAGTCAGTCATTCGTCAGAGACATTCGTCAGAGTCGTTCGTCAGAGTCAGTCTTCAGAGTCAAAGTCAGAGTCAAAGTCATTCGTCAGAGTCATTCGTCAGAGTTAGAGTAATTCGTCAGTCATTCGTCAGAGTCATTCGTCAGAGTCGTTCGTCAGAGTCATTCGTCAGAGTCTTTCGTCAGAGTCAGAGTCAGAGTCAGAGTCAGAGTCATTCGTCATAGTCAGTCGTCAGCGTCAGTCGTCAACGTCAGTCGTCAACGTCAGTCGTCAACGTCAGTCGTCAGCGTCAGTCGTCAGCGTCAGTCGTCAGCGTCAGTCGTCAGAGTCATTCATTAGAGTCATGAGTCATTTGTCAGAGTCATTTGTCAGAGAAAGTAATTCGTCAGAGTCATTCGTCAGAGTCAGAGTCATTCGTCAGAGTCATTTGTCATTCGTTAGAGTCATTTGTCAGAGTCATTCGTCAGAGAAAGTCAAGAGTTAGGAGTCAGGAGTCAGGAGTCAGTCTTCATGTACCAACGTAATGGATAAGAGAATTAAGTTTAAAAAAAAAAAAAAAAAAAAAAAAAAAAAGTAGCCTTGGAAAGCCTGAGTGTATGTCAAGGTTTGTTTTGACTCTCAGACACAGAGTTAAGATAAAAACACAACTTTATTGAAAGTTTAAAGAGAACCCTAGCCCGTTTGGCATACACATATAACAACACGACATTAGTACAATGCAAGAGAGAATGGTGATAAAGTGTATAATAGAAAGGCTCTACCGGCCTTGCCAATACCGGGTAAGGCAACCTTAGGACTGGCACAATGGAAATAGGTTCTACTGGCCTTACCAATATACAGAGCAAGGCAGCCTGGAGTCTTGCAAACAACAGAGGAGGCTCTACCGGCCCTGCCAATATACCTGGCAAGGCAGCCTTGAGACTGGAACAGTGAGAAAGGAGGCTTTACCGGCCTTGCCAATATACCGGGCAAGGCAGCCTCGTTAGTCCCAGAACTGCAAGTACAGAAGCATAAACAGAGATGGCCTCAGCGACTGTAATGTAGGTGGAGCAAACCAGTCACCAGACTGGGCACACAGAGGCCTACTGGGGCTGAATAGATGTAAGCTAGCACCTGGTATAGATGGAGCAAATCAGTACCCGCGTAATAGACAACACTGACACCACCGGTGCTATTTGGATACTGTGAGCAACCGGCTATACATGGAGCGAACCAGTACCCGCGTACTGGGTAAACAAGACTCTACCGGTGCAGAATGGAAATGCCGCAAGCAACCGGTTATACATGGAGCGAACTAGGACCCGCGTACTGGATAAACTAGTGTATACCGGTGCTGAATGGAATGCAGGAAGCAACTGGTATATATGGAGCGAACCAGTACCCGCGTACTGGACTAAGCACAACTCTGCCGGTGCTTTATGGAAAGCAGCAAGCAACCGGTTATACATGGAGCGAACCAGTACCCGTGTACTGGACTAAGCACAGCTCTACTGGTGCTGTATGGGAAGCAGGAAGCAACCGGTTATACATGGAACGAACCAGTACCAGTGTACTGGACTCAGCACAACTCTACCGGTGCTGTATGGGAAGCAGCAAGCAACCGGTTATACATGGAGCGAACCAGTACCCGCGTACTGGACTAAGCACAACTCTACCGGTGAGTATGGAAAGCAGCAAGCAACCGGTTATACAAGAAGCGAACCAGTACCCGCGTACTGGACTAAGCACAATGCTACCGGTGCGTACGGAATGCAGCAAGCAACCGGTTATACATGGAGCAAACTAGTACCCGCGCACTGGATACACAAAACACTGAATGATCAGAATGTCGCCCAAGGCGACATGAAGGAAGAGACACTCTGCACGTGATCCAGGAGCAGGAACACAGCTAGGTCAGGACAGGAAGCAGGAACCGCAACGGCAGCCAACCGGTTCAGGAACGATAGCAGGAACAGTGGACCATACCGGATCAGGAACGGAGGCAGGAACCAACACCACGAGGACGCTGTCAGGCAGGTACACAGGAGATCTCAGGAGCTTAGAAGAATAGTCACGGCACAGGAAGCTCAGGAACCCAATGCAGGTGTTAGCAACATAGACACACCACGAAAGGGCAACCAAAGGGTGCCCAAGCTCAGTCTAAATAGGCAATACAGGGCGGGCTGAAGACAGGCAGCCAATGGGAGCCCAATCACCTAACTGACAACAGAAGGCAGCAATCACGGGCACCGTGATAGTGTAGTGGTATTGTTCTTAGTTTGGGGAATTAATTTTCTAATAAGATACATATAATTATTTCATTAAAAGTAATAAGTAAGATCAATTTTCAGAAGTAATGATAGAAGCAGCCTAGCAACTACAACAACAAGGCCTACAACAGTGCTTCACAACTCTTCCACCTAAGACACCCCTAATATGCAATCTGGATATTCCAGGGCCCCCCTTGAGGGCACAAGGGAATACCCAAATAAAAACATATGCCCAACATCAGGTCCCACTGTGTCAATGGAAATGAGGAGAATATAGTGCCTCAAATGTCCCATACACACATCTCCCCAAAATATGTGCAAAATCAATATCATCAATCAACAATGCAGAACATAGCAACAGGGGAAAAGTGACGAACCCTGAGCTGGTGCACATGTCGCACCAACATCACATGACACCCTGGTTGCGAACCACTGGCCTACACAGACAAACAATAAGAATCCAGCAACCCTACAGGGACAAGGGGAACACAAAGCAGCACAACACAAGCCATCCAAAAACACCTTTGACCAACAGGGGTTAACACACAACACGACATGCACACCTGTCACTCCAACAACAAATCAAGCTCACCTATGTAACCTCAGCAGTCCATGGAGATAAAACACACACCTGACATGTACATACCAATTACAAATAATCACACCACTAACCACAGACACACCAGAAAACAATTACCTTGATAACACACACCTTACCGTTAGTCCATTATGACCACATGACTACTGATGGACAACACCCCACTACTGTTCAAAAGTGACAGCCCACCCTCCTCAGATGTAGAGAGAGAGAGAGAGAGAGAGAGAGAGAGAGAGAGAGAGAGAGAGAGAGAGAGACTGATAGAGGACAGACCAACAGCAGTATGTACACATACTTGTACTTGAGACGACAGCGGAGGTGAAGGAGTGAGAGGGCTAGGGCTCACCATCCTCCTCCAAGCACCCGTCTAACAGCCATCACCTCCTGCAACTGTTCATGCTCCAGCTGAAGAGCCATCCCCACCTGGAGGACAGCACCTGCTAGCAGCACCCCAGCTGCAACAGGAATCCCCCCCAGCTGCTACAGGGACCTGTGGAGCAGCAGAGGAATGGCAGACAAATGGCCAGGCCTAGGATATACCGCACCAGGGTCACACTGCTGGGAATGACAACGGAAGAAGTCAGAGACCGATATAGACTGACATCCGAGAGCATAATAAACCTATATGAGGTGATAAAGGATGACATAGACCCTGTTTACAGTGAAAACTGTGCCCTGACAGGATTGCAGAAACGGATGTGTGCCATCCATTTCATGGCAAGTGGATCATTTCAATCCACAGAAGGATACGTGTCTGGCATGTCCCAGTCCACCTGCTCCAGGGCACTAACACAGGTGTTGACAGCAAGTGCCTATGTCCACTTCCCCACAACAAACATAGAGTGGGCATGGGTTAAACAGGCCTTCTATGCCAGGGGTGGAATGCCCAGGGTTATGGGTGCCATTGACTGTACACACGTCCGATTAAGAGCCCCTGCACATGATCCACATCTCTACGTCAACAGGAGTTACCACTCAATAAATGTCCAGATGGTGTGTGATGCCGGGATGAAGATCACCAACGTGTGTGCCAAATTCTCTGGAAGTTGCCACTACTCACATATCCTCAACAACTCCTCTGTACACAGGGATTTCGAGAATGGGACACATACAGGAGGATGGCTGTTGGGCGAGTCAACAGAGAACACACACCACCACATCCACAGGTGTACACACATGACGCATGTACACATACACCTCAGTATGTGCGTGACACAAAAGGGGGGGAGATTCGCCAAGCGGTGACGAAGAGGTGATGAAGAGCAGATGACTCCACCATGTCATCATGTCTCCACCTTCCATGTAATGACATGTAGGTTAGGTGCCTAGGTCCCTTCAACTGTGGGCATCTCTGTGCATAGGCTCCATAGAATAACATGGGAATTGAAGAAGTGATGGACCGTAGAAGTCATCTCCATCACATCACATCACCTCTACATCACTGCTTTGTGAATATCCCCCCATGAATACATCATCCATTCACATGACACCATGTTACTACTCATCTACCGGTGATGCTGGCTATGGGTGCAAGTCTTGGCTGCTCACGCCAATCGCCAATCCACACACACCTGCTGAGGACCACTACAACGAGGCACATGTCCGGACCAGGAATGTCATTGAGCGCACCTTTGGGCAGCTCAAATCCAGGTTCCGTTGCCTGGATCACTCTGGGAGCGCCCTGCAGTATGCACCTGCTAAAGTGTGTGATATCATCCACGCATGTGCCCTGTTACACAACATAGCTGTGGACACATGTCTCGTGGAGGATGTGCAGCCACACCAGCCTGTGGAGGTCCCTGTTCCCACTGATGGAGGGGAGGATCTGTTGACTGGGACACAGATGCGAACCAGGCTCATCAGGGACTACTTCACCTGTGAGTACCATGCATGTGTGATTGTGGATGTGCTTGTGGAATGCATGCGAACACGCAAACCAACAATAATTATCTATTCCACTCCACAGGATGACCCAACAACATAGTCCTAACATGTCCAGGACATCATCCTGCATCCTGGGATCAAAGGTAAACCATATTGTTCATGTACACCACATACTGAGTCATACTGATGTAAAACTACATTTACCAAGTTGAACATAGCCATGACACATGTGGAACCCTTTGAGTCACAGGGGGTTACCCATTGCAATGACATGCAATGGATGCCACATAGGAATACCATGTTATAACCCCTTGAGTGCCATTGCAAGGCAATCCGTTGTGTATCCCTCTGGCACTCAATTGGTTCAGGGGATAATGGATCAGACTTAGCTAGCATGTGAGCAATGCCTAATGGAGCTGAATGGGGATGGTGGTTGTGTGTGGTGTTGGCTAAGGTATGGCAGTAACGATCCATTAGTCAGGTTGCAAAGCCTGCCATGCTGACTTGCTTGCGTGTGTGTATAGCACAATGATTATTCCACTCCATTGCTTGACAATGTGTTGTCCAGGCATCATGACCATATGAGGTGTTCATCAAGGGGATGGCAAGCAGACATATGTATGTGTGTGACGCGGACCCTGAGCGCACACACACCTCATCAGTATGTAGATCAAAATCCATGAAATAGCTCCCCTGTTCCAGGGGGCTTGGTTTACAATATGATGTGTGCGCCCACTCACATATACATATGTCTGCTTGCCAACACCTTGATACAAAAACAAAAGGTCCTGATGGCTAGACAACACCTTGACAAGCAACGGATTGTTCACTCTGTCACATAACATAATTGTCCCCGTGGAGTGCCAGTAAGGTCTCCAAAGCATTGTTGAGCAATGTGTTGTGTACATCAAGGGCATGATGATGGTAAACCAATAGCACGACTGTTGTGTTCATAGTGCACCTTCAAATCTAGTTTTCATTCTCTGCAGGCATCTATGGCATGATCCCTCATGGTCCAGAAGTTTGTTCCGGTGACATGTTTACTCCACGTCCATGAGGATCATCTGTTAGTGTTGATGTCAATAAAACATATGATCGTATATGACTATCTTGTGTCATTGATCACCTTTCCCTTATCAGGGTTTGTAAACAGTTGATAGTAATACTTTGAATGTTTGAAAATCCACGTAGTAGGGTTTATCACCCTGAGTGAAACAAGTGAACTCCCACTGCTGACAGGTGTTTGATTCCAAAGTTGTTCCATCTCAAAGTTTACATTCATAGATCAAATATCACAGTGGCCTGAAAGTGTCAAATGGCTCTGTTGCTACACCATCCTATGGACAGCTCCGGACCCTGCACTATGGATCCTCATAGGATGATGTAGCCACAGTGCCATTTCACACCTTCAGGCCACTGTGATATTTGATATATGACTTCAAGCTTTGAGCTGGGATAACCTTGGAATGAAACACCTTACAGCAGTGGGAGTTCCCTTGTTCCAATCAGGGGGGTGAACCCAATGACATATGTCTTGACACATCCTAAGCATTAGGGAGACAAAAAGAGTTGTGAGGCGCACACATCAAGCACGAACAAGATAAAGTGTCTTGTTCTAAGGCATGGTAGCCTCTCTACAACTCACGTTTTTCACTCCCATGTGCCATTGCAGAGAGGAAATCTCCATATCCATATCAGACTGGTCCCGCCCACAGACAGTCCAGCTCCGAAATGTCAGGCAAATCCTCTCCGCACGAGAGAAACAGCAAAACCACAGACGTACGTTTCGGCCTATGTGAACCTCGTCAGTGTGGTGCAGCTGAATCCCTCTAGGCACATGGAAGCAAGGGCCCATGCCTGGGATGCCCTTATACTTAGGTGCTACAATTCACGTTTTTCACTCCCATTTGCCTGATATTTCGGAGCTGGACTGTCTGTGGGCGGGACCAGTCTGATATGGATATGGAGATTTCCTCTCTGCAATGGCACATGGGAGTGAAAAACGTGAGTTGTAGCACCACTGAGAGGCTACCATGCCTTAGAACAAGACACTATCTTGTTCATGC
Source organism: Rhinophrynus dorsalis (assembly GCA_037306005.1). Taxonomy (NCBI): domain Eukaryota; kingdom Metazoa; phylum Chordata; class Amphibia; order Anura; family Rhinophrynidae; genus Rhinophrynus; species Rhinophrynus dorsalis. Next base: position 92,620,790 of record CM074727.1, on the reverse strand, counting down.
TTGATGTGTGCTCCTCAACTCTTTTTGTCTCCCTAAGTATAAGGGCATCTAGACATGGGCCCTTGCTTCCATGTGCCTAGAGGGATTCGGCTGCACCACACTGACGAGGCTCACATAGGCTGAAACGTACATCTGTGGTTTTGCTGTTTCTCTCGTGCGGAGAGGATTTGCCTGACATTTCGGAGCTGGACTGTATGTGGGCGGGACCAGTCTGATATGGATATGGAGATTTCCTCTCTACAATGGCACATGGGAGTGAAAATCGTGAGTTGTAGCACCATTGAGAGGCTACCGTGCCTTAGAACAAGACACTTTATCTTGTTCGTGCTTGATGTGTGCTCCTCACAACTCTTTTTGACATCCTAAGCATTACTATCCCCTTAATTGTGATCATGTTGTTGATCTGTTGATGTAGTAATGTGTTCATGTTGTTTAAGTTCAAATCACATCATGGAACAACACCCTGATGTTGTTTGGCTTTCAAATGTCTGTGAGTTGAACTTGGACAAACATGTCTGTATGTGATATGTGTGTTCACCCCTGCTGTAAAATCTTGTGACGCCATTCAACGTGCATGAGTTGTGTTCACTGCATAGCTTTGCAATGCATTGGAGACAACTCTGCCACTAACTGTATCTGAATAAAACACAGACATGGACATGTTTTGAAGCAACAACTGCACATTTATTTTCTCTTACTGGGGGGTGCTTTGGGAGGGGCTGCAGGTGTGGACTCCTGCACTTGACACTGAGGCCCTAGTGGTTCTGGAGGCTGTGGGTGCCACTGGTGGAGTGCTGGCAGAGGTTGTGGCACTGGAACCGGAGGCCTGGGCCTGGTGAATGGTCTCCAGCCTGTTACTCTCCCGCATCTCAACAACCACCTGGACAATGGAAGCTGTCATCCGGTTGGTGTAGGTGACCAGGTGGTTGGTGAGGGTTACCTGCTGGGCTTCCATTGCCCTCATGCTGACCAGGAGGTGTGCCATATACTGCTCCAGCCTGTTGAGGGACTGCGCACACCTCCTGGCCACCCGGAGTTGCCTCCTTTGAATTGCCAGACACTACTGATCCATGACCATGGTGTTGGCAAGAGTGTGTGGTGTGGAGGGAGACCGGGACAGTGGTGGGTATGCTCTCTGGCTGTCCTGTGGCTCCACCACAGGCGATGGGGGAGATGGAGTGGAGCCATGTGCTCCGATGTGGAGGGAGCATGGGGACCTCATAAATGCATCCCCAGATGAGTCACCCCCTGGGGATGTCCCATCCCCCATATGTGTGGCTACCATGGGTGGTGGGGGTGTTGTGGGTTGGGGTGGTGATGGTGGGTGACCACCACCAGGGCCTGTGGCCGTTGTGGCTGGCCAATGAGGCTGATATATTCGTAGTCCAGCGGCCACTGGCTACTGTCCTGCGGCTGTGGCCTGGTGCCTGCCCACACTGGCCCATGCTGTGGCATACTCATGGTGTCGGGCATCCGGTGCCTCCCGATGGATGGTGGTGCATTCAGCAGTGTGGTGTATCGGTGCTGGACTGTGGGAGGTGGACTCTGGGGGCCATGCTGGGGCCACTGCTGAGGCTGCAGCTGCTGGTGGTGAAGTGGACCCTGGAGGCCATACGATGGCCACTGCTGCTGCTGCTGGTGATGCGTTGGACCCTGGGGGCCATACGATGGCCACTGCTGCTGCTGCTGTGGTGGACCCTGGGGGCCATATGATGGCCACTGCTGCTGCTGTGGCGGCTGGTGGTGGGGCAAACCCTGGGGGCCATACGATGGCCACTGCTGTTGAGGCTGCAGCTGCTGGTGGTGGGGCGAACCCTGGGGGCCATACGATGGCTACTGATGCTGCTGCTGTGGCTGCCGCTGTAGAGGTGGACCCTGGGGGCCATGCTGGGGCTGCTGCTGTGGCTGCCGCTGTGGAGGTGGAGGCCTCCTCAGAGGAGGTGCCTCCTGAGTCCTCTGCTCCTGCTGACTAGTGTGCTGTGTGGGGAAATGACATGATGTAATTAGTGATGTGAGCCATGACAGGAGTGCTGCAGGACTATTAAATTGACATGTGAACCGTTGAATGGCAGGGTGGCATTCATTGCACTGCTTTGCAATGCATTGGTTACCATCCCGACTCACATTGCTAAGTTTGACGTGATCCCATACATTGATTCTACTTACCTACAGTGGTGTGGGTTTGGTCATCATATGTATCCTGAGCAGTGGGTATGGCAAGGCATATACCTCCTTGCTATCCCCATTCATCAGAATCCATGTGGTGAGCAAAACTGAACCATCACACATTGAGTGATACAAACCCACTGCATGTCCTACACCTAGGCCTCAACAGCAAACACACTAGGACCTCTAAACACAGCAATGCACCAGTGATGACCAATGACTACGGAGTCCAACCAATGATGTCAGCAACAGTGATAAACACACTAAGCATACCAACCAACATGATCTGTGGAACCCAGCAACCCAATCAGCTGGAGGACACACAAACACACCCAGGACAGCTAAAAATCCTAACACACAACAAACATGTGCATGGTTAGACTGTACTATTGGAGGTTACTTCTAACTTTTTCTATGTTATGCTATGGAGACTGAGCACTGGTATGTCACGTGTTTAGATCTCCACAGAATAACACAGGGATTGCAGGTGTGATGACACTGCAGTTGTCATGTACACATTATCACCTCTTTCTGACACCCTAGTGAATGCCCCCCCCCATCAGGATTGAGCCTTGTGAATCACATATGTCCTGCAGAGTGGGGTTGGCCCCTGGCCATCCACACTCTGCAGGCTACGTATGATGCAGAAAGCTGAACCTTGACTATTCCGCTTGGACTAACTACCTACATGTTCAACGCCTAGCCCTGACATACAGTAATAATACAATAGGAAACACACCAATTCCCCTCCTTGATATTCTCTGGGAACCCTTTGGGTGCCAGGGGACTAGCCAATGTATTGTCAAACAATGCATTACTTATTCCTGTGGCACTCAAGGGGTTGTGTGCTGACCTCTTTGTCACTCTATGTATGACATTGTGATACACATCACAGTTAGATCTGTGACTGACACATGACAGTGTGCATTGTTTTTGTGCTGTGCATGATGTTGTTGTGGACAGCATGAAGGGGGTTCAACAGGGACTTGACCATTACCATTCAGGCTGGGTTGGTCGAGTATTCTGTCCTTGTTTGACATCCCTCCAAGCTGTGTTGCTGAATTGTCGTGTGGAATGCTGTCCGTGTGTACAGGTGTCACTGTGTTGGCCTCTGTCTGGTAGATGTCAGGATTTGTGTGATGTGTGTGTGGGCCTTGATGCACTTACCAGTGGACTGGAGACTACTTTCCTCCCCGGTGTCACTCCATCCAGGGATCCCACACACCATGACGGAGGAGATTGTCCTGCGCACGGCCTCCTCCCACTGGCTGTATTCCACGCGCAGGGGTGGACCACCTCCTGTTCCAGCAGCGTGCAAGGCCTGCTCGCCCATCTTCCTCTTCACCTTCACAATGGTAGACAGAAATAGGAAAAGGGTTGAACTAGATGTATGCAAGTCTTTTTTCAACATAGATTACTGTGTTACTATGTTACTATCTTACCTTGGCCTTGCAGTCTGTCCACCTTTTCTTCACTGACTCCAGCGACCAGCTACGGCTGGAGACAGCATTTACTGCAGCCATGACCTCCTTCCAGGCTGCCTTCTTTTTGGAGCCCATGCCAACAACAGGCCCCTTGGGAAACAGGATCCTCTGTCGTGCTACCACAGCCTCACAGAGGACAAGGTTTTCCTCCTCTGTGAACCTGGGCTCTCTTGACCTCTCCTCCTCCTCACCCCCAGAGGTTTGTTGAGAGCCCTGGCTGTGGCTCTCCAGCCCTTCCTGCACTGGCCCTGGCTGTGTGTGGTGCAGGGGGACTACCCCTCATCCCACTCTCACTGCCCCTGCACTGGATGTGCCTTCTCTTGGGTGGCTGCCCCTCCGCCCCAGGGATCTCCCTCTCCCTCCCCCAACCAGGGATACCCACCTGTATCTCATCCTCCTCTCCTCCTACACTCCCCACCCCTCTCTCCTCTCCATCCCTCTCACCCACTCACGCCCAGGCACTCACTCAGACCCTCACGCTCACTCACTCTCTGTCACTCCCTTTCACTCACAGACTCACACTGTCAAATAAAAGATAAAAGTCTGCGTGTTTTACAAAAAAAAATATGGGCTATGTGTGTGTGTATGTGTGTTTGGAAGCGTGTATTTGATATGTACAAAGGTATATTGTGTCGCTTTGTATGCTGTCAAACTCTCCTACTACCTGTGTGTGTGCCGCCTCAAACTCCCTTTCTCTCAGAACTAACCTCAGCTCCTGGGTCCTGATATCTAGCTCTTGGGAACTAGATAACAGACAAAGGTGCGTAGGTAATTTTGGGTCTATTTATAGTTTATTCAACTCAACTTGATACTTTGGGGTGCTGTGATTGGCTGGGGCACTTGGTAACGTTGGACGTTCCGCTTTTTTTTGTAGACTTTTCTCGCGTTTAATATGCTTATACATGATTGAATGAGATATAGAGGGGGGCACACTTTTTTTTTTTTTTTTAACACAAGAAACCCATTTTTCGTCATCTTCAAAAAGGAGTTTAAGTTTATAATGCTTTATTAAGAAATTTGCAATTACAAAACAATAACAGTATGGACTACCAGAATGCATAAAACAGATGTAAAACAGATTATGCAAATGTTCACATCTTACAAAGAGTACAAGAAGTACAACAGGTTGCTGTATAGAGGCATAAGTCATGAGGACACCTTGGGTTAAATAATGTCGAAGGTGACATTATTACCAGATCACTGGGTGGAAGTGTGGAATCTGTAGCCATGTAGTATTGTAGCTCAGGGCAGAATGCCATCAAAGAGGGTTGCAACGATATGGCACTGGCATCTGCCGCGGTAAGTACAGCAGTTCAGGCACGTTATCGTCCATGAGTTCGTTTTGCTAACCTGCACAGCTAACCGCCATGCTAAGCACTTGTATCCACTGGCAATGAATGATATACTGCACTGATAGAATATCATATATGAACTAGAGTTATCTATCTAGTCCCCTGGCACTTCTGTATGAGTAACTGTTCTATAGTGGAAGACAAACCGCAAAATACCTGGATACTTCAGGGAGGGACAAACATGCTCCTTCTTTGTAAATCACAAACTGCTTTATTTTCAGCCAACAGCATTTTACTACAGTTCAGAGCAAAAGGGGCAGTAACCACATCAAAGTTTACTAGAGGCAGAGGTGAGTTAGCACAAAGGGCCCTGAATACATTCCCAGACCACAAAACAATTAACCTGGATGTTATTTGCAGCTCTGAGTGGGGGAAGGTGTCACGGTTTATTACGACTCTCAGACGTAAGGTTAGGTAAAAACACAACTTTATTGAAAAGTTTAAAAATAATCCCATAGGATTTCATACATGTACATACAATACATAGAATGGTAAGTAGAATGGTAATATAGAACCAGACTCTACCGGCCCTGCCAAAATACCGGGCAGGGCAGCCTGGGCAAACAATATAAAGGTGGCTCTACCAGCCCTGCCAATATACCGGGCAAGGCAGCCAGATGATAGTCAGGAGGGTACAGGCTCTACCGGCCCTGCCAATATACCGGGCAAGGCAGCCTAACAATAGTCAGGATTACTCAGGTTCTACCGGCCCTGCCAAAATACCGGGCAAGGCAGCCTAACGGATAACCAGCTAAACAGACTCTACCGGCCCTGCTAATATACCGGGCAAGGCAGCCTGAAGGAACACAGAAAGGCTAGGTTCTACCGGCCCTGCCAATACCGGGTAAGGCAACCATAAGATGGAATGTAAAGGTTCTACCGGCCTTACCAATATACCAGGCAGGGCAACCAAAGGAAGAGGTGTCAACCAGAGTGGCCCCAATTACTGTCAGAAGATAATGACAGTCTAAGATGTAAATAAATGCGTAGCCCAAATACTACAGATAGTATGTGACCCTATAACAGGCTATAGATGGAGTAAAGGCAGTCAAAGACTGGACAGCACACTGAGTGCCAACAGTATAACTGAGTAGTGAGTCACGAGGGCCAGGAGCGAACCAGCATCCGCACGCTGGGAGCCAACAAGTCTTTATGTGAAATGCTGAGAAGCAATGGAGCGAACCAGCACCCGCGAGCTGGGTACCAACATACTTGTATAATATAGCCACAAGGCTTAAGAGCGAACCAGTGTCTGCACGCTGGGAGCCAACAATCTCAATGAGAAATGCTATAAGGAAAAGGAGCGAACCAGCACCCGCGCGCTGGGAACCAACAGAGTTGTATAATATAGCCGTAAGGCTTGGGAGCGAACCAGCGTCCGCACGCTGGGAACCAACAGAGTTGTATAATATAGCCGCGAGGCTTGGGAGCGAACCAGCGTCCGCACGCTGGGAACCAACAGAGTTTTATAATATAGCCGCAAGGCTTGGGAGTGAACCAGCGTCTGCACGCTGGGAACCAACAGAGTTTGTATAATATAGCCGCAAGGCTTGGGAGCGAACCAGCACCCGCACGCTGGGAACCAACAGAGTTGTATAATATAGCCGCAAGGCTTGGGAGAGAACCAGCGTCCGCACGCTGGGAGCAACCAAATCTCAATGAATAGTGTCGTGAGACAGTGGAGCAAACCAGTGCACGCGTGCTGGGAACCAACTGACTGGAATGTCACCAAGCGACCGATGAACAATGTCGCCACCGCTGTAGGAACCAGGCTCAGGAAGAAACAGGAACCAGCAAGGACGTCCAACCGGATCAGGAACGGTAATGGAGATCAATAGCAGGAAACAGCAACTACAGGAAACTCAACCGGAACAGGACTGGAACCATCACAGCAGACAGCAGCACTGGAACAGCACAAACTCAGGAACTCAGGAACGCAGGTACTCAGCAGAATGGCCAATAAAGCTTCTGTAGCATGGTGGTAAAGGAATACTCAGAGACACCACGAAAGGGCAACTAAAGGGTGCCCAAGCTAGGTTTAAATACGCAATATGAGGCGGGCCAAAGGCAAGCAGCCAGTGGGAGCTTCCTATAGGTGATAGACACAGCAAAGCAGCAATCACGGGCACCGTGATAGAAGGTTGGAGCAGGAATCAATGACAATCCATATTCTCTCTATACCATGCAGTATCTGTGTCCACGTGATCCCAGCCACGTGGAGGAGAGGCTCTGCCTCTTGTGCCGTCTGACCTGTGACAGTCCTATTTGTCACAAGAGGTAAGTAGGGGAGAGTTAAGAAGAGTTAAATGGGGGGGGGAGGGAGAGTGGGGAACATGTAACAAAGTGTGATACGGTGAGGAGTGAATTTCCTGAAGGGGTAGTTCCATCTCCAACACTTAAGAGCTTGTGGTATGAAGATGGGTAGGAATCCTTGTTTGGAAATACACTATCCACCTTGCACATTGGATGGAGAAAGTTAGTTCTACCCATAATGCAGGAGTGGTTGATTTCCATCTCAGATCTTCACTCAGTCGACCATGCCACTGACAGTGGGAGGATCTACTGATTTCCAGCGACAAGGTATGCATGTCTTCTCCACCGAGATGGCCAGTAGACATTGATATTTGGGTAATTTGGCAGCTTCTGGAACAGTAGGTAGCATATTCAACAATACCAACTGTGGCGAGGGAGGGGGAGGTACAAAAGAGTCACGACCGTTCCACAAAGACCGCAGCCCAGAGAATATTTGCGCCAATTTGTGCGGAGTTAAGCACAATCTGGTTTGTAATTCGTAATTTGTCTCAGAGATGTATTCTTAAGTGAGGATGTTGTGAGGGAGAGTGAGGTCCGCCATTACTCTGAGAACCCAGTCCCCAACTCCCTCTCCCAAGCCATTTGAAACACCCACTTTTAGGGAAGCAAGTAAAATAGTATAGAAGCAAGAAATTGGTTTTATTACAAAGTTCTCCTTGGCAAACAACTTCTTAAATAGGGTGTTACAACTCATGGCAGGAGTTATAAGGTAATACTTGCTAAGAAAGTGATGAATCTGATTATAGTGCCTCCATTCTGTTGCAGGGAATGAGTTGTAAGTCCTCGAATGGCAACATACCAGAGTCTAAGCAGATGAGCAAGTTTACTCACACCAGCTGTGTACCACAAAGTGAAGGCACCGGAAGGGAGGCCAGGGGGAAAACTAGGGTTACCCACAAAGGAGAAATGCGGGGTGCCCAGGCACACTGTGTATTGAGGAAGTGTCACGGTTTTGATGAACACTCAGACAAGACTTGTAAGGTTAAAATAACTTTATTGAAAATAAAGTACAAACAGCAGTAATGTTCACTCCCACAGAAGCCCAGAAGAAGACAGAACAAGTACTGTCTACAATACACAATGGTTATGTAGTTACAGTATAACAATAATATACAGACAAGAAGCAAGTCCCCTAGAGAGCTAGGGTAAGGAGGAGGCAGTGACTTGCTGATGGTGACACGGAGACCCTAGAACCCTAAGGTATAGCAGAGGCCCACAATACTTGACTACTGGCAGCAAGGACCCTAGATCGCTAGGGGTTAATGGACGGCCAAGACCAACGGATACTGGCAACGAGACCCTAGAACGGTAGGGTAGAGAAAGGCACATGGACCACGAGTACTGGCAACGAGGACCCTAGAACACTAGGAGTCCCAAGGCTCACCAGTGGCAAACTCAGACCCTAGAACGCTAGGATAAACAGGAGGCCCAGACTTCGGATGCTGGCAGCAGAGACACTAGAAAGCTAGGGGTAAATCGGAGGCAACAGACCACGGAAGGCACCAGGTGTCCAAAGTACAAGAGCACGGAGACAGGTACACCATCATACAGATGGCTCTAGAGCCCTAAGGCTACAGTGGATGTTAGGCAGGACGAGACAGTGAACCAGACCTACAGTACCTAGGTACAACAAGGTTCACAGATAGTAATGCACCCAGAAGAATGCCTGTAACTCCCCACAGGGAGTGAGCCCAGCTAGTGGCAGTGGTAAAGATGGACACGTAATCAAGGTAATGAGTAACACAGCCCGAACTGTTGACAGCACGGAAACTGGTACTCCGTACGTGCACACCGCCAGAGGCGGTTGATACCAGTAAGAGCGGCTGAAGCAGCGAGTGCTCAGCCCAAAGGTCGGCAACATAATCAGGTTAAGATCCAGCCCAGTCAGCAACGTCAGCGGTTTCACAGCCAGTCCGGTCAGCAATGAATGCGGGATCTCAGCCTGATCAGTCAGCAACGTAACTGTTTCTCACCCAGGCCAGTCGGCAATGTAGCGGGTTCTCAACCAGTCTAGTCAGCAACGGAATCCGAACAGATCAGGATACGCAGGAACGTCGTCAGTCAGGCCAGGTTATACACGAACAGAGCATCAGCAGGAACTAGCGCTAGGTACAGGTACACCACGAAAGGGCACCCGACTACTGACATGACAGGGTATAAAAAGGGCTGGCCCTGGGTGGAGTCAAGTTCAGGGACCAATAAGAATGCGGCACTCAAAACAAGGAAATGAAAATGTCGCCACCCGCCGCTAGGAGCACGGGCACCGTGATAGGAAGTGCCAAAATGAGGAAGTGTGCAAGAATAGGTTGTTAGACATTGTCTTGGTGTGTCTATTCTCCTGCACCAATTAAGTTGACCCAGATTAACCAAAGGAAAGGAAACCTGTAGCAATGATATCTATCCAACTGTCACATCTGAGACACGTGCAGTGGTGAATAGAGTTGCTAGACTGCAGGCCTCATAGTACAACAAAACTTTTGGCACACCCAAACCACCAAAAGAGGGAGGTTAAAACTGGGAGTGCTACAGGCAGGGTCTTTTATAATGCCAAATGACGGACAAAAGTAGTGATTGAATCTCATCTAGTAAGGTGGGTAAAAGTTTCAAGGGGATGGTCTGAAAGAGCAAGATCATTTTTGGAAGGGCAATCATTTTGATCAGTTGAATACTCCCTAGCCACAAGACAGAATTCCATCTTAAGAAATCTTGTTTAACAGAGGAGAGAGGGGATGAGAAATTTAGCAGAATTATGTCTTCCATAGAGGAGGACAGAAGTATGCCCAAGTATTATACCAACCAGGTCGCCCAACGGAAGAGGAAGGAGTGTTCTATTGAAAGTGTCAGCAGATGGGACATTTACGCTCAGAATTTCCAATTTGGAGAGATCAATTTTGAAACGTGAGTGCGTGGAGAATTGAGTTAAGAGATCGCTCAGCACATTAAGGGACACTGTCGTTTTAGAGAGAAACATCTGACAAGCGCTAGCATAGGTTCCAAATATGAGCAGGGATAGTGGGCACCCCTGTCTGGTCCCATTAGTAATGGAAAAACTCGATGAGAGTGATCCATTGACTTGAGCTTTGGCTGATGGGGAAAAGTATAGGGAGAGGATGGATGAATAAAACTTTGGACCCAGGCCAATCCATTCCAGTACTCCTTTCATGTAGGGCCATTGTACTCTGTCAAAAGCCTTTTCAGCGTCTAATGACAAGAATAATGCAGATTGTTTGGATAATTTTGCACGGTAGACCAACGCAATTGCTTTAGAGAGTGCTATTCTCACCAGTCTACCCGATACAAACCCTGCTTGGTCAGGGTAAATCAGACTGGGAAGGAACCTCTGCAATTTCACTGCCAACAGCTTGAGGTCCACATTCAAGAACAATATGGGTCTATAGCTGCTGCATTGCAGAGGATCCTTACCCTATTTATATAGCACTGTAATCTGTGATTCCAGAGACTGAACCGGCCAGGTGGTTCCAGACAGAAGAGTATTGAAAGTGTTTAACAAATGGCATTAAGACACCTTTGAAGGTTTTATAGTACGTGACCGGATACCCATCTGGGCCTGGGATTTTGCCTGATGGGGTCATTTGAAGGATGTATCACGGTGCCCGTGATCCCTTGTTTATATGTTTCTGTCAGTTATCCTATGTGTGGCTCTCATTGGTTGCCCTGTGTTAAGCCCGCCCAGTATGGCCTTTATATACTGGGCTCCTGCACCCACACATTGCCCTTTCGTGGTGTTCCTGTGCCAGTGCTACATTTGCTCAATAAGTTTCCAGTGTGCCGACTTGGCTTGCCTGACTACTCTCCAGTTCCTGCACCTGTGTACCGAATTGCCTAACTATTCTTCATTGTCCACTCCTGTGTACCGACCCGGACTGGCTGACTTTCCTGCTCCTGTGTTCTGATCCGGCCTGGCTGACGTTCCTGTTCCTGTGCTCCGACTCGGCTGATCTCCGTTTGGGTCCTTGTCGCCTCGGTGACATTCTGATTTCCAGTGCCTTGATTGGTCTGGCACCTCTGCTCCCGCAGGCTTGACAAGTGTTGTCCCATTTTGGCTCTACGGAGCACCTCTGGCCTAGTCCTCCATTCAGTCTAACCGGTTGCAAGTGTTGTCTCTGTGATTGCACCGGTACATTGCCATTGGCTACGCTCCATTCAGTCTAACTGGTTGCAAGTGTTGCCTTCGTGATTGCACCGGTACATTGCCATTGGCTACGCTCCATTCAGTCTAACCGGTTGCAAGTGTTGCTTCCGTGATTGCACCGGTACATTGCCATTGGCTACGCTCCATTCAGTCTAACCGGTTACAAGTGTTGCCTCCATGATTGCTCCGGTACATTGCCATTGGCTTACGCTCCATTCTGTATAACCGGCTGCAAGTGTTGCCTCCGTGATTGCTCCGGTAAATAGTCTTTGGCTTACGCTCCACTCTGTCAAACCGGTTGCAAGTGTTGCCTCCGTGTCTGCACCGGTAGCGCTCCTGTTACCTCAGTGACTGGTAACTGTCAGTGGATACAGATTTTGGCGTGTTTAAGAATCAGTTCAATACCTTCACTTATGGGACTGTTTTTCTGCCTTGATGAACTTTAACTCCTACATTGCTGAAACCTGGAAACCTTATCCTCTGCCTGACCAGTGTCAGCATAAACTGTTAGTCTCCTATATTTGTGCTGGATCTGTGTGGGCCTATATATTACCTGTCGTGTGTCTGTACTATACATTGTATATTACAGGACCTGTGAGGGTTCTTAATGTATTATTGTATTCAATAAAACTGTGTTTTTTATCCTGTGTCTGTGAGTCAAACAAACCGTTACAGTACGAAAGGGCCATGACCTCAGACAATAAGGGTGAAGGTAATACACAGAACATCCATTGGAGGAAGGATGTACATGAGCAGCATTTGGATCAGTTGGCATTGGCTATACAAACTATTCTCTAGCCTACAGTGCACCTTGACAAGCCTGTCCCTAATCCGGTGGTCTCCTCAGCTTCGACACCGGAGAGTCAATCCATGACTTCTGTGGCCTCAGTCAAAGGGTTAACCGCTTCTGCCCCGTTGCCACTCAGATATGATGGCGAACCCAGTCTATGCAGAGGGTTTATTAACCAACTTGAGATATTTCTAGAATTAACCCCTCATGCCTTTCCTAATGAACACAGTAAAGTTGGGTTCATGATATCTTTACTGACCGGCAGAGCCCTGGCATGGGCCAATCCCTTATGTGAAAATGCTAAACCTTGCACCAGGAATTTCTGGGAATTTGTGCAAACATTTCGGAGAGTATTTGAAGTTCCTGGTAGAACCGCCTCTGCTGCTAAACGTCTGATGGAAATACAACAGGGCAACCGGACGGTGGGCGACTATGCCATAGAATTCCGCACATTAGCAGCAGAGGTAGGTTGGAATAATGAGGCATTGGTAGCAGCATTTGCCCAAGGTCTGGCTGACCATATGAAAGATGAGACCGCAGCTAGAGAATTGCCTAATGATTTGGACGAATATATGGATTATGCCATTCTGATTGACACTCGGATCCGTGAGAGACTTGTGGCTAAAGACCGTAGACTACGGCCTAAAAGCAGTGGGCTCAACAGTCCGTTGTGCCCACCCACCCCTCCCTCGTTGCCTAAACCTCATGACCTTAAACAAGAATCCTGCGAACCTATGCAACTAGGGTTTACCAGGTTAATCAAGTAAGAACGGGCACACCGCAGGAGGCAGGGGTTATGTTTGTACTGTGGTAAAGCTGGGCATTTGTTACGAACCTGTCCCGTACATCCGGGAAACAAACGCACCTAGGGTACCTTGGGGGACAGGACGTAGGTGGTGTTCAATCGTCCCAGATCCTATCCTACAGAAACCCACGATCCAGGTGGTATTCTCGTGGGCAGATCACTCAGTGGAGGTTCTGGCCCTGATTGATTCTGGCGCGGCCGGTTACTTTATGGATAGTGCCTTTGCTGCGCTACACAAGATTCCGCTGGTTAAAAGGGAATCGTCTCTAGCCATTGAAGCCATTGAAGGCAGACCATTAGAACCAGCTCAGATTACAATGGAAACCGTACTACTACCAATGACGATTGGGGTCCTTCACAGAGAGGAACAGCAGTTCCAGATAATCCATTCCCCTCACCATGCAGTCATTCTGGGGTTCCCTTGGTTGCATCTGCATAACCCCCAGTTTGATTGGCAGAATTGTGAGATTACTTCTTGGTCTCAATATTGTATGAAGCATTGTGTGTCTCATCCTGTTAAGAGCCTGTGTGCCTCTCCCTCCTTGCCAGTTGAATACCAATAATTCAGTGACGTTTTCAGTAACGGAGAGGCTGGCACCCTGCCTCAAGACAGGTCGTACGATTGTGCCATTGGATTTGCCCACGGGGGGGTGCCCCCTAGGGGGGAGGATCTGGGGCGGGGTTAGTACAGATGATAGGGAGAAGCCTATAAACCACATCAAAATTAAATCACAAATGGAACACAGCAGTGGCATAAATTGTATGCTTGCAAATGCCAGAAGTTTAACTGGTAAAATAGGGGAACTGGAGCTGGTAGCTGAAATTGAAAACTATGACTTGATAGGCATAACAGAAACATGGTGGGATGACACACATGATTGGTCAATCAATTTAGAGGGCTACATGTTATTTAGAAAAGATAGGTCAAGCAAAAGAGGTGGTGGGGTCTGTCTGTATATCAAACCAGCATTATTGCCTCAATTGCGGGAAGATATATGTGATGACAGTAGAGAACATGTGGAATCCCTGTGGGTTGAAATAGTCACTGGGGGTAAAACTGCCCAGAAAATATTAGTGGGTATTTGTTATAAACCACCAAACATTGGTGACCTTGAAGAAACACAGCTGTTAATGCAAATAGAAAAGGCTTCCCAAATAGGGAGAACTATAATTATGGGGGATTTTAATTATCCAGAAATAGACTGGAAAAATGGAACAGCTAACTCTGCTAAAAGCAGCAAGTTTCTGAACTTGTTGAATGACAATTTTTTGTCACAACTAGTGCAGACCTCAACCAGAGGGAATGCATGTCTGGATTTGGTAATAACTGACCATGAAGAACTTATCTCTAACATCCAAGTAAGGGAGCACTTGGGGAATAGTGACCATAACATGGTATCGTTTGAGATTAATTCAAAAAAACAAGTTGATATGAGTTCCACCAAAACACTGAATTTTAAAAAGGCCAACTTTAGCAGGTTTAATTCATCCCTTGGTCTCGTTGACTGGGATAAAATATTTTCAGGAAAAAACACAGAAGGTAAGTGGAATGCCTTCAAAATAACATTGCAAAAATACACATATAAATTTATCCCTGTTGGAAACAAATACAAAAGAAGCAAATTAAAACCAATGTGGCTAACAAGTAAAGTAATTCATGAAATAAATAACAAGAAAGCGGCATTTAAACATTACAAAGCTGAGGGATCAGCAGAGGCATTTGCAAAATACAAAAATGTCAACAAAACCTGTAAAAAGGCTATTAAATTAGCTAGACTGGAGAATGAAAAACATATTGCTAAGGAGAGCAAAAGCAACCCAAAAAAATTCTTTAAATACATAAATGGCAAAAAATTAAAGTCTGATAATGTTGGGTCCTTGTTATCTGAAACGGGTGAGATGGTCAAAGGGGACAGAGAGAAGGCAGATATTTTAAATAATTTCTTTTCTTCTGTTTTTACCAAGGAACACCCATTGGACAAGGATCTGCAAACTACTTTTACAGAACAGGCACAGCAAGCATGGGACTGGCTATCACAAGAAGAAGTGTTAAAACAATTGAATGGTGTCAAGGTAGACAAAGCTCCAGGGCCAGATGGTATACACCCACGGGTACTTAAAGAGCTAAGCCAGACCCTGGTCAGACCGATATATCTGATTTTCAGGGATTCTTTTATTTCTGGTATGGTGCCCATGGATTGGCGTAAAGCAGATGTGGTGCCCATATTTAAAAAGGGATCAAAGTCCCAGCCAGGAAACTACAGACCCGTAAGCTTGACATCTGTGGTAGGGAAGCTGTTTGAAAGATTGCTAAGGGAATATATTCAAGAATTCTGCTGGAACATGAATATCATTAGCAATAGCCAACATGGCTTTGTGAAAGATAGGTCTTGTCAAACGAACTTGATCGTATTTTATGAAAAAGTAAGTAATAATATAGATGAGGGAGCGGCGGTTGACGTGATCTATTTAGACTTTGCCAAGGCATTTGATACAGTTCCGCACAATAGGTTACTGTACAAATTGAATGAAATAGGACTAGGGGAAAATGTTTGTGTGTGGATTGGAAATTGGCTGAAAGATAGAATGCAAAGAGTGGTAGTAAATGGCAAGTTCTCCAGTTGGATAAACGTGATAAGTGGAGTGCCTCAGGGATCTGTCCTGGGTCCTCTTCTTTTTAATTTGTTTATTAATGACCTCCCAGAGGGCATAGGAAGCCATGTATCAGTGTTTGCCGATGACACAAAATTAAGTAAGGTAATAAAGTCTGAACTCAATGTGTCTTCATTACAAGAGGATTTGGACAAATTGAGTAACTGGGCAGGCAAATGGCAAATGAGATTCAATATAGACAAGTGTAAAGTTATGCATTTTGGGTATAATAATAAAAATGCAACATATAGTTTAAATGGTGTTTCTCTGGGGAAATCTACTAATGAAAAGGATTTAGGAGTAATGGTAGACAATAGACTTAGCAGTAGCATGCAGTGCCAGCTGGCAGCTGCAAAGGCCAATAAGATATTGGCATGTATCAAAAGGGGTATTGACTCAAGGGAGGAAGATATAATTATGCCTCTTTACAGGTCCATGGTAAGACCCCACCTAGAATATGCTGTTCAATTCTGGGCGCCCTTTCTGAAGAAGGACATTATGGAACTAGAGAGAGTGCAGAGGAGGGCTACAAAACTAGTAAGGGGAATGGAAAGTTTTAGTTATGAAGAGAGACTAGAAAAGTTAAACTTGTACACACTAGAGAAACGGCGTCTTAGAGGGGATATGATAACACTATATAAATATGTTCAAGGCCCATATAAAGGGCTTTCAAAAGACCTGTTCATTAACAGAACAGTACACAGGACAAGGGGCCACCCGCTTAGACTTGAGGAAAGGAGATTTAATCTACAACAGCGGAAGGGTTTCTTTACAGTAAGGACAATAAAGGTATGGAATGCACTTCCGGAGGAGGTGGTGCTATCAAATACATTAGATGCCTTTAAAAGGGGCCTGGATACTTATTTAAAAGAGCATAACATAGAGGGCTATGCACTTTAGTATTGGGATTAATATTTAGTTAGGGCTTGTTGATCCAGGGAGAAATCTGATTGCCATTTTGAGTCAGATGCCTTCTTTTGGGTCAGCGATGGTAAACAGGAATAGGAAAAGGGTTGAACTGGATGGACGCAAGTCTTTTTTCAACCTAAATTACTATGTAACTATGTAACATACGTATCCACTATCATGTGATGAAAATCGAGCTATGGAAGAATACATTGAGGATGCCATCAAGGGAGGGATCATTAGGAAATCTACCTCGCCTGCTGGTGCTGGGTTCTTTTTTGTTAAAAAGAAGAATGGCGAATTAAGACTGTGTATTGATTACCGTGGTCTAAATAAGTTAATGCCCAAGAATGCCTGATACCACTCATCACCAAATTATTTGACAGGTTAAAAGGTTCCTCCATTTTTACGAAATTAGACCTACGTGCGGCCTATAACCTGATCAGGATAAAAGCTGGGGATGAGTGGAAAATGGCATTTAATACTAGATGAGGGCATTATGAATATCTAGTTATGCCATTTGATCTCTGTCGCGCACCTGCGGTTTTCCAAGAATTTATTAATGATATCCTCTGTGATATGCTACAGTCCTGTGTTGTTGTCTACATTGATTATATAATTATACACTCGGCTAATTTGTCCCAACACATCAAGGATGTGTCCGAGGTGTTGCTCTGCTTGCGGAAAAATAAACTATTTTGTAAAATGGAAAAATGCAAGTTTCACAGATCCAGAGTGCCCTTTCTGGGGTTTGTGATCGCTAAGGAAGGTATCGCTATGGATCAGGAAAAACTTGCGGCAGTATTACAATGGCCTCGGCCCAAAGGGTTAAAGGCGATCCAGAGCTTCTTGGGGTTCGCCAATTATTATAGAAAGTTTATCAAGAATTTCTCCACTATTGTGAAACCACTGTCTGACCTCACGCACAAGGGTGCTAATCCTTCCCAATGGTCTGAGGCAGCCGAACATGCATTTTAGACACAGAAATCAGCTTTTGCAGCTGCTCATGTACTATCCCACCCCATCTCTTCCATTTATGCTAGAAGTCGATGCCTCAGATATTGGGGTAGGGGCAGTACTATCTCAACGCCGGGTGGCAGGGGGCGCTCTCAGACCATGTGGATTTTTCTCTAAGAAGTTGTCGAGTGCCCAAAGTCATTATGAGATAGGGGACAGAGAACTGCTGGCTATCATTCTTGCCCTGAAGGAATGGCGTCACCTACTGGAGGGTACCAGAAGTCCTGTGTTAATCCTCACTGACCACAAAAACCTGACCTATCTTTCAGAGGCTAAGAGACTGTCCTCTCGTCAGGCCAGATGGGCTCTGTTTCTATCCCGATTCAATTTTGTAGTATCATATTTGCCGGGTTCCAAGAATGTTAGGGCTGATGCCCTGTCTAGACAATTTGAGCCTGAAACTGATAGGGATGAGGTCCCAGTACCCATTATACAGCCTGACCGCATTTTGGCTACTCTACGTACTAGTATCACTTCGCCACTGGGGGAAGAGATTTGGCCACCCAGGCTACAGCCCCCCGGAAGCCCCAGTGGGCAAGTGTTTTGTTGATGAGCCATTTCGCACTCGATTACTTGAAGCATACCACTCATCTAAGGCTGCTGGGCATATCGGTAGGGATCAATTAATATTGTCTCTCTCACAAGTTTTCTGGTGGCCCTCTCTGAGGGCTGACTGTTCTGCATTTACCGCAGCCTTTGCCACTTGTGCGCATGCCAAGACCCCTAGACACCTCCCCGTGAGCCTACTCCAACCAGTGCCCAATGGTGAACGTCCCTGGTCCCACGTATCCATTGATTTCCTGGGAGAGTTGCCAGTATCTAGAGGGTATTCATTCATCCTAATGGTGGTTGACAGGTTTTCTAAAATGACTCATTTTGTGCCCCTCCCTGGCCTTCCCTCTGCCCAGCAATTGGCTGTTTTCGCTAAGGAGGTGTTTCGGTTGCATGGGGTACCTAGAGTTCTGGTGTCCGACCGTGGGAGCCAGTTCGTGTCCACATTTTGGAGAGCATTTTGTGAAGAGATGGGCATTCAACTGTACTTCTCCTCTGCCTACCATCCCCAGACCAATGGGGCCGCTGAGCGTGCTAATCAGGGACTGGAGCAGTTCCTGCTCTGTTTTGTCTCAGATGATCATGATAACTGGGCTGACCTGTTGCTGTGGTCAGAGTTCGCCAGGAACTGTGTGGTTAATTAATCATCCGGGAGCTCCCCGTTTCTCATCAACTACAGGTTCCAGCCTTGTTTGCTCCCGGACTCCTTCCAGATTATTTTTTTATATAAATTACTCATTATACTCGGTTCTCATATCCCCAACATTGTTAATGGGGGATTTTATGCCCTAATACCAACTCTATGTATGTGGGCTGACATATAAGAACTACACTTGATTAAGGGGACCCTTCAATCAGAGGACTGTCATTGGCCTGGAGGGACCCCCTAAATATCCAGTGCGGGCTTTCTAACTGAGAGCCAGGGGAAGCCTCTCGGACATGTGAGTAGTTTACTATAGGGGCACAAGGGATTTAATTTATTATACTATACACACCTAAACTACTACGCATAGAAGTGTGTTTGTTGCGCTGTTCCTTATTTTTTCTGCAGTTCTTCGGAGACGTGGGGTGATGACCGTGATAACCCACAAAATACAGCGGCACGAGCTAACACATACCAATATTGAATTTCTACCCTATCACTCACGGACTAAGTGTGCACTTTTTAATTTAATTATTTTTTATGCCTAGATTCTAGCTCATCAATAGCGTTCAGGAGTTGTTCGACTCTTATTTCTCTTTCTGTGGGCAAACCTTTTAATGAGAGCCTCAGATCACACACTTATGGGTCTCCCAAATTACAGGTAAAGGAAATACTGGGGTCAGATTGTCCCACAAAAAATGTGGAAATCTTCAAAGTTATTTTCTGCACTGAAGAATGATTGACAAGCAAGGACCTGAGGCACTAGAGCTAGAGCGGGGAGTCAAAGCTAGTGTCAGGGAAATTGGGGCGTGATCAGAGATGGTTTGATACTGTGGTTATGAAATCAAGGAGAAAGCAATGAACAGGTAATTTATTCTGGGGTATGACTTATGGACCGCTGAATAGCAGGAGTAACCCTATCCAGTGAACGTGTCACGGTTTTTTGATGAACACTCAGACAAGACTTGTAGGGTTAAAATATCTTTATTGAAAATAAAGTACGAACAGCATAAACGTTCATGCCCACACAGGCCCAGAATAAGACGGTACTGTCTACAATACACAATGGTAGGTAGGTACAATACATCAACCGTGAACAGACAAGCAGCAAGTTCCCTAGAGAGCTAGGGTGAGGAGTAGGCAGTGACCTGCTGATGTAGACACTGGACTTTAGAACCCTCGAACTCTAGGGATGACTGGAAGCCCAAGACAACGGATACTGGCAACTTAGACCCTAGAACGCTAGGGTGACCAATGGAACATGGACCACGAGTACTGGCACAAGGACCCTAGAACGCTAGGAGTCCCAAGGCTCACAACTGGTGAACACAGACCCTAGAACGCTAGGGTCGACCGGAAGCCCAATATGGATACTGGCAGCAAGGACCCTAGAGCACTAGGGTATAGGGAGGCCCAAGAAACAGTTACTACTAGCAGAGACCCTAGAACGCTAGGGGTGAAATGGAGGAAACAGACCACGGAAGGCAACTGGTGTCCAAATACGAGGGTACAGAGACAGGTATACCACCCTACAGCTGGCTCTTTAGCCCAAAGGCTACAGCGGACGTGAGGCAGGACAAGCAGTGAACCGGTCCTAGGTTTCTTAGGTACAGCAAGGTTCACAGATGGTAATGCGTCCAGAGGAGTGCCTGTAACTCCCCACAGGGAGTAAGCCCAGCTTAAGGCAGTGGTAGTGATGGACACATAGAGAGTAACGAGTAACACGGCCGAACTACAGATAGCCCGAGATCTGGTACTCTGTCCGTGCACACCGCCAAAGGCAGTAGATACCAGTATGAATGGCTGAATCAGCGAGTGCTCATCCCAACAGTCGGCAACATAAACGGGTTAGAGCTAGCGCAGCCAGCCACATCAGCTGTGTCTCAGCCAGTACGGTCAGCAACGAATGCTGATACTCAGCCAGTTGGGTCGGCAACGTAACGGGTTCTCAGCCAGATCAGTCAGCAACATAACGGGTTCTCAGCCAGTCCAGTCGGCAACATAGCGGGTTCTCAGCCAGATCAGTCGGCAACATAGCGGGTTCTCAGCCAGATCAGTCGGCAACATAGCGGGTTCTCAGCCAGTCCAGTCGGCAACATAGCGGGTTCTCAGCCAGATCAGTCAGCAACGTAGCGGGTTCTCAGCCAGATCAGTCATTGACGTAGCGGGTTCGTAGCTAGATCAGTCAGCAACGGAATCGGAGCAGATCAGGATACACAGGAACGTCATCAGGCAGGCCAGGTCATACATGAACAAAGCAGCAGCAGGAACTAGTGCAAGTATAGGTACACCACGAAAGGGCGCCTGTCTACTGAAATGACAGGGTATAAAAAGGGTTGGCCCTGGGTGGAGTCAATTACACGGACCAATAAGAAATGTGGCAGTCAAAACAAGTAAGTGAGAATGTCGCCGCCTGCAACCAGGAGCATGGCACCGTGATAGAATGGCAGTACAGAAAGTGATCAGAAACAGGTATAGAGTAGGGGAAGGGGTCACAGTATGTTGGAGAGAAGAATAGTATGTTCATGGGAAATGCATGGCTACCTGAGAAGTGGGAGCTGGAGTAGGCATGAGCTCCCCAGTGAGTATGTTTGGTCTTGCCCCTTGACATCTCCCAACAAACTGCGGGATGGTGCCTCAGGAGGTCTGAGCGACAAGGGCCTAGAGTGAGACAGATTGCCCATAAAGGGCCGGAAGCATTGTAACATAATAGGAATAAAATTAACACAATAAAAAGAACCAGTTTCCATATAAGTACACTATCAAGAAGATCATCTGTGTTATTATTTCCTTAACATGCCGATGAGGGATGAGCCGCAGCAGCAATCTCCTGATTAAACTAGCCAGCTATAAACCCAAATCATTGAGCTTAAGGCTACTCACTGGAACAACGCAACCCCCGACCAGGCATATACTCCCCACCCACAAGCTAAAGACATGAAGGTAGGGATGCCAGACCTAACAGGCAATGTGTCAGACAGGGTAGTGTGGAGGTTCACAAATGTAGCTGCTAGAGACATACTTCAACATTGACTCCCAAGTGCAGAATACATTGGGAAAGGGAAGACAATGTGTGACCTGGGTGTCAGTGATAGGTCGCAGAGGCCCATATCAGAGGTCTGGTATATGGTACTATGGGGTAAGGGTATGAAACAAGTCAAGGAATAGAGGAAGATTGCTTAACTGGAGTTAGGGGCAGCAACGACTTCAGTTAGGGTCTGGCTGGGGAACGGCTATAGGTGAAGCTACCAGAAGGAAGTCGACTAAACAACTGAAGTAATGGAAGGTCAGGACCTATGAACAATGGTAATGGCCCCGGGTACGTAAACAAGATGTGTAAAGCAATGAGGTAAACAATTCAGTAACAGTCCTTTAAACAATTATCCCTTCACAATATCCCAAGCCAAGTCTTTAACAAAATACAGGAGTAGATGGGTAGACCCCAAAGAAGTGTATAAACCAAGAGGGAATTTCAGGAAGAGGAAGGTCTATATTGCAGGCCCTACTTATCTGAATAGGTGGTATAACTGGGCCGTCAGTTTACAGCAGAGATAGCCGCTTTCAAAGTTTCCTCTTCCCTGCTGTCAGCGTTCTGCTGCCAGCAGGAGAATCCGGTCTTTGAGTCAAGCAGAGACTCTTCAGCAGAGCCTATATCTCGTCATGGAAGGAAAAATGATTAATTGAAACAGTCTTCTACGTGTACTTGGTAACCAAGCACACGTAGAAGACTGTTTCAATTAATCATTTTTCCTTCCATATCGAGATATCGGCTCTGTTTAAGAGCCTCCGCCGGTCCCGGAAACTTTGAAAGTGGCTCTCTCTTAAACCATAAAGGTTTGAGAGATGCCACTGGTGTCATTTAACTCAGTTTATTAAGGGCTACAATATGAGGGATAGTAATTTTGAAGTAATACTATCCCTTTAAGACTCTGCACGTAAATATAATCTCTAGATTGTGTTTTTTTTTTCTTAATAAAGGGGTATGAAGTTTCCCAGATTGTGCTCCATTTTCTAATTTAATTTAGCAAGGCTTTATAGAGAGATTCCCATATTTATCAAGTGAAATACATGTAATTTTGAGCACCATAGGGTAAATGTTTCACTTTATTTAAATGGGAGTTTTAACACCCTGAATGCTAGGGTGGACTATAATGCATTGCTTTGCAATGCATTGGAGATCTCTTGATTATTCTAGGTGTTAAAAGCCTAATTTAAATCAATAGGAATCAGCTGGGGGGAACTTACTTTTAGAGTGACACGGGGGCTGTGGGGGTACAGAGTAACACAGGGGGCTTGTGGGACTAAGAGTGACACACAGGGTTGGGAGGAGAGACTAAAGTGACACAGGGGGCTGGGGGTACTAAGAGTGACACGGGGGGCTTGTGGGACTAACAGTGACACGGGGGGCTTGTGGGACTAACAGTGACACAGGGGGTTGGGAGGAGAGACTAAAATGACACAGGGGGCTGGTATAATGACACAATGCTATGGGGCTGATCAGCAATTTTTTCCAGGGCTGATTTTTATTCCCAGTCCGGCCCTGAGGGGAAGCCCCATTTATAACAAATATGAAGGTTTTGCAGGTGTTCAGCCAGGAGCTTCAGGGTTCTGTAAAGTGAAGGGAGTAATATCTTGGTACAATTGTATCTTACATCCCGCATATACATTTTTGCCCATATCTCTGGTTATGGACATGGGGTTCCTCATCAGAATAGTAATGGGGCCTACAGATAATGTCTCTTGAAGGGTCTGAGGGAGAGCCTCTGTTTCAGAGCCTGTGTGCGCTCTATCCAAACAGAGAGTAGAGTCCAGTGGGATGCCCAGGATATGGGGAGATTATTTGGGGAAAATATGGCAAGTCCTTGGTCAGCGTGGATTCTGGAATGTTCCGGATTTGGAGATTGTTCTGGAGTCCTCTATTTTCCAGGTCTTCAAGATTATATCGTTATGCGGTGAGAGTTGATCTGGTCTGCCACGATTTGTTCCAGATTGCGAAGTTAGTATATTCCTTCCACAGACTCTACTACATGATGGACCCTATGATCCAGACTCAAAAGGTCCTCTCTCAAATCCACAATGATGGCCTTTAAACCAGTCTTTATATCCGTGGCCAGACTAATCAGATCAACCTTAGTAAGTGGGGATGATAGGTTAGGTGTTGTGCTTGCATCGATCTGGGCAGCCAGAGGGTCAGTCCCCCTGCTAGTAGAAAAGGTAGGTGGGCTGTACAAAGCTTGCTCAGTAAGCATGGTCACTGCATCCTTAGGCCTAGCAGTGCTTTGGCTGTGATGTAGCAAAGAAACTATGTCTGCAGAGCATGTGGGAAGTTTACAGTTTACCCTGTTTTCCCGACTGGTTAGATCTGTTCTTTGGCATCAGTGTCCAGTGACTTTGTAACTATGCTACATTGCCGCTATAGAGTTGAAATGGGGAATTCTGAGTTATATTAGAGGCATGATGTTCAGGAGCAGTCTCAATGCACATCCATTGCCTAGACTTGTTGGCTCCACACACCGACAAACTCCCTCTTTACCCGCCCAATTCTATAGCTCTGCCCAGGTGAAAGGTGTGGGGCTCTTAATACACAGATCTTTACCCTTTAAACTGCTAGACAGTCAGCTAGATACAGATGGTAGGTACGCTCTTGTTAAAGGTGAAATGAGGGACTTAATCACACTAGCCAATGTGTACATTGCTAATTCTTGACAGGGGCATTTCTTAACCACCTTTTTGGACAGGCTGTCATCCTTTCGACAGGGATTGGTAATCAGAGTGATCTTAAAACTGCTCTATGCCCTTGACCAGATTGCTCAAAGGGTAAATCTGCAGTTTCTTTCTCACAACTCTAGGATAAACAAGACCCTAAACTTGATGGGTCTGGTTGATCCATGGAGGACAATATGCCTTGACCTGCAATTACACATTTTATAAAGCAAGTAAATCTCAATCTCACTTTATCATTTATACGTTGGTCAGACACATCTGCACTATTTAAAATCAGCAGATATTCTCCCGACCACCTGGTCAGACTATGCCCCCATAGAATTAATGTTACTCATTCCCCTGATTTTTGCAAGACATTCAATCTGGCGCTTAAAACCTTCTCTATTGGAAGACTAACACACATGCAGAGATTGAGCCATCAATTAGAGAATTTCTTGAAATAACTTACCCTCCTTGACCTCAGAAACCAGTGTTTGGAGGCACTAAATTGTTACATCAGGGGCATTTACATCAAAATAGATTCCCGCATTCATAAACAAAGTGGTTTACAACTAACCAATTTATTTCACCATCTATCAGAACTAGAACAAAGCCTTCTCTGATGGGATGGACAACGCCTAAGAAACTTTAGCAACCGCACACCATCAGATTACTGAACTTATACATAAAATATTGAAAAGTCATTAGAGCATCTCAAGAGACCACTATGAATGGGATAAAAATGGTAAACTTCCGGCAACACAACTCAGGGATCCTACCCCCCCTCCCATACAAAGAATCACTTCCCCTGAAGGCGAAATCAAGAAAGCTATCCTTTCCATAATCACAGTATTCCAAAAGTATTCAGCCCTTTATAGTATTCCATCGCCACACTGTTTCTCATTGGAAAGTTACATAGCCAGTTCCAAAACACTTACACCCTCCCAAGCTCTAGAACTGGACAACAACATATGCTCCTCTTACATTAAAAAAAAATTCTTACTTTCTCCCCTCCTCACTAGCGTATTTAATGAGCTTCCAGACTCCGTATCGTCTCACTCTTTGTTTACTGAAGTCCATACAACCATTATACTAAAACCAAACAAAGATCCCAATCTCCTATCTAGCTACTACCCCATATCATTACTGAATACAGAAAAAAATTCTTGCATCCAGACTTCATAAGTACTTGCCTGAACTTTTGATCTTTACCAAACTGGTTATGTGCCTGGAAGTGAAGCCAGGGACAAACCATGAAACCCATTCAACTGACTGTAATAGCACATTCTCTTGCTCGACACTGAGAAAGTGTTCAATAGGGTATCCTGGAGCGCTCTCAGCTACCCTACAATATATTGGCTTGAGCCCCAAAACTAGCAATCTAATATTTCACTTTATACACTAATCCCTCAGCTCATATCAGATGTAATGGTATGGTTTTAGACCTTCCTTTCGCTTAACAGGACCAGACATGGTTGCCCCCTTTCCCCCTTACTATTCTTGCCAACAACGGAAGCCTTCTCCAGTTCAATTAGAAACTACCATCTAATCACAGATATTCTAACCAACAATAGAATGCAAAAATTATCACTGTTTGCCAATGACAATGCTTATTGATCAATAACCACAACAATCGCTCCCAGCCATCTGCACAAAACTTATAACCTTCTGACTATTGTCTAATTTTAACCTAATCTAGATAAATCAGAAATCTTTAAATCTTACCACCCCCCTTCACCAAATGGCAGCAATATCCCCACTGGTTCCCTTTAAACTGGCAAAAGGGCATCTTAATTTAGGAATTCTTCTACCCTCATCTCCATCTCAACTCTTCAGGTACAACTACACTCCTTTGCCATCTTCGATAACCAACACGCTCAAAAATATTGGAGAAACAAGCCCTTCTCTTGGACAGGTAGGATAAGTAGTAAAAACCCAAAATATTATGTAAACTATTCCTATTGCTCTACCCACTGTTTTTATCAAGAGACTCCAGAGATGTATCAGCTCCTTCATATGGCTACACAAACCTGAACGATTAAAATTTCTCTTTAGCTAGGATAAAAAAAATAAATAAAAAAATTAAAAAGTTTGACCATTACACTCATCCAGCTATATTACCAAGCGATTCATCTTTCTAATATAGGTTAATAGAAACATAGTAACATAGTAACATAGTAATTTAGGTTGAAAAAAGACTTGCGTCCATCTAGTTCATCCCTTTTCCTATTCCCGTTTACCATCGTTGATCCAAAAGAAGAGATTTCTCCCTGGATCAACAAGCCCTAGCTAAATATTAATCCCAATACTAACGTACATAGCCCTCTTTGTTATGCTCTTTTAAATAAGTATCCAGGCCCCTTTTAAAGGCATCTAACAAACACTCTTACAGTATATACCTTCCCCTAATGCCTCTCCTCCAAAACAACATGTTTCACCAGGATTACATCCAGATTACTTAAATCTGTGGCCTCATAAAAACCATCTTTGTCCTGCCCTACTTACCCAACATAATAAACTCTGCTCTTCAAGACTCGTTTCGACTACCGAAGGAAAATTGGATGTCAAGACAAATTCATAACTTCAAACTCATAAGGAAACCGCTACTATTGAGGGAATTGACTTCCTTTGAAAAATTTCATCTTTCTCAAATGCTTAAAAAAACACACACACAAAAAAAAAAAAACATAGGTCGTCCTCCATGTATCAACTACTAACCAGATCCTGGACTCTGGGGGTAGATTCAGACCGGAGAGGTTGGTCCCAGGAGATAGAGCATACTATATCGGATTCCCATTGGTGCACAGTGGTATGAAACCGCTGAATAGTTACAGAAATGCCCTTGAATAAGAATCCAGTTTCAAATTATTACACAGATGGTACAGAACTCCCTCCACACTTCATCCTGGGGTTTCTGATCAATGCTGGAGATGCCAATCAACCTCTGGTACTTTTCTTCATATCTGGTGCACTTGCCCAGTGATTTCCCCATACTGTGACAGTTTGACAATATTTCTCATGCAATAGGAATTAAATTAACTCCCAGCTCCACAGTTATATGATTATACCTACCTGATCAGCCATCTTCACCCCACCTCAAAACTGAAACTTGCTTGTTTTGACACCTATTAAATGCAGCTAAACTATGCATCCCAGCAAATTGAAAGCACCCCTTAGGTCCTACAGTAGCGTATTGGTTGGCTAGAGTGAATAAAATCCTTGTCTTGAAAGATTTGTTTCGCTCTAAACCAGAAACACTAATCTTTGACAACGTCTGAGTAGCTTGGTCAACTTTCTGCCACAAGATGAATCCGTCTCCACCCTAATAACTGGGAATACACTCCAGTCAATCATATCCCTCATAACCGCTACTTCAAGGGAGGTCGAGTGACATCACCTTTCCCCTCTGCCCCACCGACTTCCCTGCACCCCCTCTTCCTGTCCTCTGTTATCTTCTGTTCTATTTTTCTTACTACTCTTGTCTATTCAGGACATACTCAATAAGTATTTTGATTCAATGAAAGTTCTCATAAAGATACATTGTACATGCTCTAGCCAAGAGACTTTTTAAATACAGGTTAAAGTCACCTCAATGGAGTCTAATTGCTATAGTCTGGGTCTTCCTTTAATTCTTCGCTTATATACTTCGTGACATTGCATGTTCTGTATACTATGACATTGCTATAATCTTTTTATTCTCAATAAAAAAATATTTAAAATTAAAACCAAATTGAAAGTTTTATCACACACTTGTTTGCTCAGGAATTGCTACGCTTTTCACCTCCTAAGTCATCCCCAATCCTTATTCAAACAAACACCTCCCCTGTGCAGACTTGTACTTTCTCAGCTGCACATGCTGGAAGAGACTGCTCACACTGGTTACCCACTTCTGCACCAATGTTAGTGGATTTTAGTATTAACTGTTAAATCCTTCTCTTAGTCCATATAACTCACAGGTACCATGGGGAGATGACAGCTCCTCCCGGTGAGATGGAACAATTCTATAGAAGTGCAGAGGTGGAGACTCCCCCTGCTCCATATCAGACTACCTAGCCAATCCCTGCCCAGATAGACTTGTGAAAAGCCTACCAACTAGATAGCAAGAAAGAGAGAGGAAAACTCCTGTGAGCAATGAACCCAAAAGAACTCCCACATCCAGCCACGAGACCCAGCATGCTCCCTTTCACTGGGTGGGAGACCTGTGAGTTATATGAACTAAGAAAAGGATTTAACAGGTAAGACAAATACTCTGTACGCTCCGCGGCAGTAGAGTGGGCTTTAGTCTCCGCAACCCAGCTGGTATGACCACTCATTTTCAGTTTAATATCCTGTTCACCTTTCCTATTCAGTTGTTGGTCCTACCAAGCTGAGGGATGAAGAGGACTTCCTCCCATCTTTTGTTTATTTTTTTGCTCCCCTTATATTTTCCTCCCTGCCTTAGCCGCATTTTAGGTTGTCCCTGGTTGGAGATGTGCCTTGCGATGTCCAGCCATCTGAACCACATCTATTGCGATGTTCTGGGTTTAGGATGATCATAATGCACAGAAAACTGTTTTCATGCCTCACCTCTCCTTCCCTGGTTCTCCTTGTGTGAAGCCAGCATCGCATTTCAAACTACCCATATTTATAACCTCATGGGTCGGACACGCGCTGTTGATGTCACGTGTGCATTCCAGGGGTGAAATGCAAGCTGTAATCGGCTCTGGGACAGGCATAACTCAGGATTAAGGTTAGTAGCCCTTATTTTAAGTTCTATAATGGAGAAAATCAGCTGGACAGGACATGTCATTTTCAGAGCTTACTAACTTAGATGAAGGCATCCATGCAGGATACACTTTCATCCATACAGCAAAAAAAAAAAAAAAAAAAAAAAAAAAAAGGGGCTCGCACTGAGGACCCTGATGAAGGTCCATCAGTATGTACTGGTACACAAGAGGATAATTTAAGCATTTAAGACTTGGACTTTTTGTATTCTTCTGAATAAGAGGGTGAAATCTTGGAAGAAAACACCTCTAAATTGTGATAGAGCAGAATCATTAATAAAGTTCATTAGGAAAACATTAGGGATTACAGAGGTTCACAAGGAGTTGGATGTAATGGACACTGCTTTAGTTAAAAAATCCTCTTCATCCTTTCTAGTCCATAGCTCAATACAGTATATCATCAAGACAGAAAGGTCCAAAGTTGATAGACATTTTTCATTGTCTAAATGTTTTCTGAAGGTTTCCTTTTGAAAAATCAGAGGCTCAAAGCTGCGTTAATCCACCAAAAATTCATGTGGCACTCTCAATTGGCAAAAATTATGCTGCCCATGGAGGATGGTTTTTCCTCATGAGATCCAATGGGCAGTAAAATGGAGAACCTGCTAAAATCAGTTTTGCTAGGTGAGAATATGAAAGCAGTCACAGCTATTTTACATCTATCCAGAGCTATGCATATTTGGCTGACAGACCTGGAAGAGAATAGAGTCCTCCACATCCAGAGCAAAATTACTAAAAGTGGCGACAAATAAAGAAGTAAACAATTTTGCATTTAATTCCTCCCTGGACATCCTTAAGATACTCGCCAAATCTTCAGCCATGCCCATTGTAACCAGAAGATCCTTGTGGATCTGTTCCTGGGGAGCAGATTCCACATCCAAGGCAAGGCTTGTAGCCTTACCTTTCTCAGATGAATTCCTTTTTGGATCACAGTTGGAAGATTTAATCAAGTCAGGTGGGAAAAGTGCCTTTCTTCCCTAAGAGATCACCTAAGCCCTTTTGTGTCTCCAGTTCTCGAACCGGAAGATTTCAATTTAGAGATAATAGAAGGCATCAACCACAGCGTACCTTTGACCAATCCAAGTCAAATGCCAATCAGAGGGGAGGATTCAGAAGAGCGTTTTCCCAGAAGAACCAATTCAGAAAACATTTTGCCTGAAGTTCAGTGGGCCCCTTTCTTATGGTTAGTAAGGGGAAGGTTGACCCAGTTCTCACTGGTTTGGGATCAATTTTGCCAGGATCAGTGGGTACATCAGACAGTGGAAATTGGGTATCCACTAGAATTTCTGTCCATAACAGATTTTCCAACATTCCAGTCTGCCAGGATCACTAAAAGCAAAAAAGAAAAGATTTTTGTTCAGCAGATGATTAGGTACGAGGTCAGAAGAAGTTCCAGTAGACCAGAGGAAAAGAGGCATATACTCCATCCTATTATTGGTATTGAAAGAGTCCGGGGGATACAGGACAATTTTAGACCAGAAGTTTGTCAACTCTTGTGAAGAGTACTTTTTGCATGGAAACTTGTCACGGTTTTGTAAGAACACTCAGGCAATTAGGTAAGGTTAAGATCAGCTTTATTGAAAACAATAAATTAACAAGTAATAATCACCCTACTCAGGTCCAGATAAGGACAGTACCGTGGTACTTCCCGAATCTGATACAGGTCAGAATGAACAGAAATTATAGGCAAGCAAAATATACAGTAAGAACCAAGTAGGCTTGATCCGTCGACTGGTAACTGGAACAGAGTAAACCACAGCAGTACCAAACAGCGGAAAGGCCCTTCTATTCTAGCAGTAGGTAACTTCAGGGCAAATCCCTAGAAGACTAGGGGTAGTGGAGGCAACACAGAATGGTCACTGGAAAGTGACAGAGTCCCTAGCACACAAGGGATAGCGGAGGCAACACCGAAAGGACACTGGCAGATGACCAAGTTCCTATAACACTAGGGATAGTGGAGGCAACACAGCTAGGACACTGGCAAGTGACTGAATCCCTAGGCAGCACTGATAGAATACTGGCAAGCAACAGGAGCTACACGCAACACAGTCTCCCAGATGACTTAGGGGGTGACAGGCCAAGCAGGTGTGGTAGCGGCAGTCACTGCATAACGACAGTAAGAGTAACGGAGCACAGGGTACGCACCCTGATGGGTCAGGAGCCAGAATGCCAGATCGGTACACACACAGGTAGTAGCCAGTCCTAGTCAGCAACAGAATCGGATACTCAGCCAAAGCCAGAGCGGTACACACGGAGGTAGTCAGCCAGTTCTAGTCAGCAATGGAGCGGGTTCTCAGCCAAAGCCAGATCAGTACACACGGAGGTAGTCAGCCAGTCCTAGTCAACAATGGAAGCAATAACACAGGAGAGACAGGAGCAAAGTCAGGCGAGCCGGGTCATACACTGAGCAGGAACAAGCAGCAACTCAAACGCTAGGTACAGGTACACCATGAAAGGGCACAGAAAAGATGACAGGAGAGAGTTTAAAAAGGCTAGCCCTGGGTGGAGCCAGAGCCCAATAATCAATAAGAAACGTGCAAGGAGAAACCTAGAAGTAACAATGTCGCCCTTCCGCTAGGATCACGGGCACTGTGATAGACCCCCTCTCAATGACCCCCTGCCCACGGAGTAGGACCAGACTTCAGTGGGAATTTAGCATGGAATCTGTGCAACAGGAGCAGAGCATGGATGTCAGAGTGCTTCACCCATGAGCGTTCCTATGGACCTTATCCCTTCCAGTGCACCAAGTATTGGATCTGCCCATGGAATCTACGTGAATCCAAAATAATCTGCACCTCGTATTCATTGTGGTCTTGAATACGAACCGGGCCAGGGACTGCAGGAGTAGATGTGTATCGATTACATACCAAAGGTTAGAGTAGAGATACATGGAACACGTTGTGTATACGCATAGATGCGGGCAACTCTAAGGCATAGGAAAAAAGGGTTGACTCTATGGAGTACCCAGAATGGACCCACGAATCGGGGAGCCAACTTATTGCATGGGACTTGCAACTTAAGGTTCCTGGAGGATAACCATACTGTAACGGTTTTGTAAGACACTCAGACCAGGAGGTTAGAATAAAACACAGTTTTATTAAAAGACAAGGAACACTGCCCACTACAGGCTAGTATGGAAAGACAGGTAAATGATATACAGGTATATGTATGCCCTCTCAGGCCCAGTATATAGAGAAAGAACAAATACTGTCACAGGACAGGCATAATTACGAAGTATCAGTATCAAATGGGTTAAAGTTCTAGGTAGGTAATCAGTCTCTGTTGTGGTGTGTTTGACAACGCCCAGTAGATGTTAAGTTTAGCAAGAGACTGTGGTGCAAGATGTGGAAGCACCTTAGCAGTGAGGCAGAACTGACACACACTCCCAGGTCAGGCAAGGAGAGGAGATACACAACACTCTGGAAGAGCTAGCACTACTGTTGAGCCGTGAGCACCCATGCAGTGCCGTAATGGAGGCAATGCACACTGCTAGAGCTGAGGGACCAGAGCCATTAGCACCCTTGTAGTGCGGTAACGGAATCACAAAACACTGCAAGAGCTGAATGGAACCAGAGCCAATAGCACCCTTCCGGTGCGGAAACGGAACCCTGTACACTGCGAGAGCTGATGGAATCGCCCAATAGCACCACCCGGTGCTGTAACTGATACATTGCGCGTAGTAAGGGTTAAGCGGAAGCACAGTGTTAACGGAGGCTGCAATGCTCTGCAAGTGTAAACAGAAGGCTCAATAAATCGAAGGCAAATGCTCTGCAAGTGTTAACAGAAAGGCTCAGTATAACGGAGGCAACAGTGCTCTGCAAGTGTAACGGAAGGCCCAGTATACGGAGGCAACAGGCTCTGCAAGAGTTAATGGAATGTTCAGTCTGCACAAACACTGCACTAAGAAAGTTTAGAATGTCGCCAAGCAACACAGGATCAGGATCGCTGCTGGAACACTCTCGGGATGTTAGGATAGCCAGAATCAGGTCACGGAGCAGGAACGTCAGCCAGGCCGGGTCAATCACAGAGCAGGAACGTCAGCCAAGCCGGGTCAGATCACGGAGCAGGAATGTCAGCCAAGCAGGGTTAGATCACGGAGCAGGAACGTCAGCCAAGCCGGGTCAGATCACGGAGCAGGAACGTCAGCCAGGCCTGGTCAATCACGGAGCAGGAACCAATGAGTGTAGTCAGACGGGCCAAGTCGGTACACAGGAACGCAGGAACACAGCAACAGTAGCACTGGTACAGGAACACCACGAAAGTGCACCTGACAGGTGGCAGAGGCCCGGTATATGAAGGCCATACTGGGCGGGCCAAATAAGCTCAGCCAACGGGAGAGCACCACAGCAAAGAGTGACAGAGAGATCACGGGAACCGTGATAGTACCCGCCCCTCTTAAAGACCCCCTCTCCTGGCAGAGGGTCTAGGTTTCTGGGGATATTTAGAGTGGAAATTGCACAATAATCTCGGGGCATGGAGGTCCTTCTGATCGACCCAAGAACGCTCTTCAGGGCCATAGCCCTTCCAATGGACCAAATATTACAATTTCCCTCTAACCCTCCTAGAATCAATAATACTCTGAACTTCGTACTCCTCTTGGCCTTGAACGTCCACCGGCCCAGGAACCACTGGAGTGGTAGTATAGCGGTTGCATACCAAGGGTTTTAACAGAGACAGAGATATCATGAACCCCAGGAAGGGCACTTTGGACCTGTGAAACTCACATTTTTCTAATTTACAGAACAGTTTATTCTTGCATAAGTGAAGCAAGACTTCAGACACATCCTTGATGTGCTGGGTTAGGTTGGCAGAGTGAATCAATATATCATCGAGGTATATGACCACACAAGAGTGAAGCATGTCACAGAGGATGTCATTGATAAACTCTTGAAATACCGCAGGTGCATTACATAGACCAAATGGCATCACTAAGTATTCATAATGCCCCGAACTAGTGTTGAATGCCGTTTTCCGCTCATACCCAGCCTTAATTCTGATCAGGTTATACGCGGCCCGCAGAGCAAGTTTTCATAAAGATAGAAGAGCCCTTTAACCTGTCAAATAACTCTGTAATAAGTGGTATGGAGTAGGCATTCTTAGACATGAGTTTATTCAGTCCACAGTAATCAATACATGGTCTTAGTTTGCCATTTTTCTTTCACAAAAAAGAAACCGGCACCAGCCGGTGAGGTAGACTTGTGTATGATTCCCCTTTTGAGGGCATCCTCAATGTAGTCCTCCATAGCCTTGTTCTCATTGCAGGACAAAGGTATCACGGTCCCCGTGATTCCCTGTCAATCTTTGACTGTGTTACCTTTGCATTGGAGGAGGCTGATTGGCCCGCCCAGGATGTTCCTTTTTATACTGGCTCTTGGGCACTTGTCAGTTGCCCTTTCGTGGTGTTCCTGATCCTGCGCCTCGTTGCTGAGTTCTAGTGTCTCCTGTGTACCGACCCGGCTTGTCTGACTCCTCTTCTGATCCTGCTCCGCGATTGACCCGGTTCTGGCTGACGACCCTGCTCCGTGATTGACCCGGTTCTGGCTGATGACCCTGCTCCGTGATTGACCTGGTTCTGGCTGACGACCCTGCTCCGTGATTGCTCCGTTCTCCGGCTGATGTTCCTGCTGCCGTATCGATCCGGTTCTGGTTGACGCTCCTGTCCTGTGTGCTGTTCCGGTGTTCCTGTGTTGCTCCGGTCGCTCCGGCAACATTCTGAACTGTTTAGTATCTCGCTGATCCTCTCTCTCTCTTCTGAGCTGTAGCCTGTGGTTGCTTTGCCATCCGCTGTCTGCTGAGCTGTTCTCTCCTGTACAGAACCAGATTAACCCATGCAGTACCTGTAGTCTCTGGTTAAGTGCCTCATATATTGCTTGCCAAGCCTCTGGTTACCCTTTGCAACACTGCAGAGAGTTTGTCTTTGAGTTTGTCAGGAGGCATGGGAGGTGAGGGAGGCATGGGTGGGAAACCAGGACTGGGCAATGACCCAGTTGAAGGCCTCTGCTTACAGTCTTATAAAGGTTCGAGTGTCAATCAGGGTAGCAAATTCAATGAATTTGTCCAGCTCCTCCGGCAATTCACAAGCTGTGATTTCATCTTTTATTTTATCATAGAGACCTTGCGCGAAGGCTGCCACAAGTGCCTCATCATTTCAACCAACATCTGCTGCAAACGTGCAAAATTCAATCGCATAGTCTGCAACCGTACATGTGCCCTGTTGGATTCTCATTAATCATTTTGCTGCAAAGGTGGAGCTCCCAGGAGCCTCAAATACACTACGGAAGGCCCTTACGAACTCGGCAAAATTTGTGGTAATCGGTTTGGCCGTCTGACAGATCGGATTAGCCCAGGCCAGTGCAGTGCCTGTCAACAAGGATATCATGAATCCCACCTTGCTTCTCTTGCTCAGAAAAGCCTGAGGTACCAGTTCCAAAAAAAATTCTAGCTGGTTCAGGAAACCACGGCATAAAGTAGGTTCCCCATCATATCTCAATGGGAGTGGAGCGGTTGCGGACAACCCTCTACATGGATTACTTAGAGCCTGAGCTTGTGCCATTGGTGCCAAGACTTGGGTGGCCACTGATGCCTGCACAGGTTTGTCAAGGTGTTCAGTACGCTCCAGAATAGTCTGCACGGCCAGTGACAACTGATCCAAGCTTTGCTCGTGTGAATCCATTCTCCAATGGATATTTTGAGATCTACCTTCACCTGTATTGTCTGAGGTCATGGCCCTTTCGTACTGTCATGGTTTTGTAAGAACATTCAGGCAATTAGGTAAGGTTAAGATCAGCTTTATTGAAAACAATAAATCAACAAGTAAGAATCAGCCTACTCAGGTCCAGATAAGGACACTACCGTGGTAATTCCCAAATCTGACACAGGCCAGGATGAACAGAAATGATAGGAAAGCAAAATATACAGTAAGAACTAAGTAGGCTTGATCCGTCGACTGGTAACTGGAACAGAGTAAACCACAGCAGTACCAAACCGCGGAAAGGCCCTTCTGTTCTAGTGGTAGGTAACTGCAGGGCAAATCCCTAGACGACTAGGGGTAATGGAGGCAATACAGCTAGGACACTGGCAAGTGACTGAATCCCTAGGTAGCACTGATAGAATACTGGCAAGCGACCGGATCTACTCACAACACAGTCTCCTAGATGACTTAGGGAGTGACAGGCCAAGCAGGCGTGGTAGCGGCAGTCACTGCATAACGAGAGTAAGAGTAACAGAGCACAATCAACTTATGTTAGCCTCTGTCAGAAGCAGAACAGCAAGGATTTTGGAAACTGTTCAATGTTTCAGACTACTGTTCAATGTTTCAGACATACATAGAAGCACATTTCAGTGCTTCTGGGAGTTCTTACATCAACCATCCAGATCGTGCCTTGGGCAAGGTTTCATATGAGAGCCATTTAGACCAACTATCAGATTTTGGGACAAAAATCCATACACCACCAGTCAAGTAATTCCTCTTCTCCCATCAACAAGGAAGGAATTACAGGTGTGATCGAAAAGGTGAAATTTACAGATATTGCTTTTTCCCTCTGTCCTTCCACGGCATACTGTGGGTTTTGGCTCTACCCTCCAGCTGGTAGGACCAATGCAAACTCTTTAAATGCTGCTGACTTCCTCCCTCTTTTAGTTATACAATTGTTCAAGCTACAAGACATAAGAGGCTAGCGATGGCCAATAACAGTAATGCACAATATAGGAAACATGTTAACAGTCCATGAAACTATACGATACCAATAACCAGATAGGGAGAGTTTCCGTGGAACACAGAGGAAAAAACAGTGTGTAAATTTCACCTTTTCCTGCGTCCAATTCATGGCATACTGTGGGACTTACTAAAGCAGTACCCAGAAGACAGGGAAGGGCTGGTTTGGACTATAACGGGATGGCTGCTTCCAGCACCTTCCACCTGAACTTCGCATCTTCAGATGCTTGGACATCCAGTCTAATGTTTTACAAAGGTAGAGACTGAGGTCCAGGTTGCAGCACAGCACATTTCATCTGGGGTTGCTGCAGCTTTATGTGCCCATGAGGCAGCCATGGCTCGAGTAGAATGGGCTTTAATACCTTCTGTTGGTTGAACATCTGCTGAATTGCATGCCAGATTTATACAGACTAATCCATCTGAAAATTGAAGGTTTTGATGCTGAGGTACCTTTAAATTTGCCACAAAACTGTATGAAAAAGTTATTAGTTTTGCGGAAGAGATAATTTCTGTCAAGAGAGATTCTTAGACAATGGATAAGATTCAGATTGTGAAGTCTCTTTCCAGGTCATGGGAAGGGTTTGAGCAAAAAGATGGCAAAACGATTTCTTGATTTCGATGAAACTGAGACCACTTTGGAGCGAAACAACAAATTTGGTCTCAGGACTACCTTGCCTTGATAAAAAACTAAAAAGGGTGGAACCACCATCAAAGCTTGTAACTCACTGACCCGTTTTGCCGATGTAATGACCGTGAGAAATACTACCTTGAGTGGGAGATGTTTACAGAAACAGACTCCATAGGTTCAAAAAAATGGATGAGAGGACAGTTGTTGCAGGACCAAGTTCAAGTTCCAAGTAGGAACAATATCCTGAATAGTTTGTTTTATCTTGAAAATAGAGGTGTAACGGTTTTCAGACACTCAGACAGAGGGTTAGGATAAAATACAATTTTATTAGAGCCAAAAAATAATAACAAGCTTGCCCCCTAGAGGCAGTACTGTGAATAGCAGAATATAGGCTACATATGCCAGTATACAGAACAGGGAATATATATATCTTAGTACAGGTCAGATCAGGCAAAACAGCGACTGGAGACAAATGGTTAATTACAAGGGTAATCAGTCTCAAATGTGGTGTTAGGCACGACCTTGGTGAACAAGACTGCAGTAGGTGCTAGATCATACAACACCTTAAGTCCATAAAATGTGTAACGCTGTTGATAAGAGCTGCGACTGAGACTGAAGCTGCAGGGTAGTTGTTTGGTAGCCCCCACGGGCGTATATAACGGAGACCAATAGTATTGGGATCACTTGAGCCAATAGCCCCCACGGGCGTAACGGAACCAACAGTATTGGAATTGCTTGAGCCAATAGCCCCCACGGGTGTAACGGAGACTAACAGTATCGTGATAGCTTGAGTAATAGGCCCCACGGGCGTATACCGGAGACCAACAGTATTGGAATCGCTTGAGCCAACAGCCCCACGGGAGTAACGGAGACCACCAGTTGTTGCACTGCTTGCGCCAATAGCCCACGGGCTTAACGGAGAACTACTGCTCTGCAGATGACTATGAGCCGCCGACTACTGAGGCTCACAACGCGGCCGGCTCGGCAGAAGCAGAGTGTATGACAAAGGCTTAGCAAGGGTTAAAGTGGCAGTAAGGTAGAAGGAAGCAACACAAGTGATCGGAGGCTCACTAGTAGCGATACGGCACAGCAAGTGTCAATGAGACTCAGCTATACTTCACAATACAAGGAGAACGGAAGGCTCATCTCAGCAGACGCGGCTCAGCAATGGCTAACCCAGTAATCTCGAGAGGCTCAGATCCACACACTGCAGCGATCAGAATGTCACAGAGGCGACAACAGGAGGTATAGACTGGAGCGGCAGAAATCCGGAACAAGTCCAGGAGCAGGTAGTCGGCCAGGCCGGGTCAGGACACTGAGGAGATTCGCAGACAAGCCGGATCAGCAACAAGCAGGAAGTCAGCCAGGCCGGGTTAATCACGGAACAGGAACACAGGAGCGTAGTCGGTACAGGCCAAGTCGGTACACAGGAGATCAGGAACACTGGAACACAGCAATACTGGCTCTGAAACACCACGAAAGGGCACCTGACAGGTGCCAATGGCCAGAATAAAAAAGGTCACCAGGGGCGGGCCAACACAGCTCAACCAATCAGGGAGCAGCACAAGTGAGTGACAGAGAGGATCACGGGCACCGTGATAGTAGCCCCCTCTCCCTGCCGGAGGTCTTGGTTTTTGAGGGTATTTGGAGTGGAAGTTGCGCAACAGTCTGGGCGCATGGAGGTCCTTCTGATCCACCCAGGAGCGTTCCTCTGGGCCATAGCCCTTCCAATGGACCAAATATTGCAACTTCCCTCTAAATGTCCTAGAATCAGTGATACTCTGGACTTCATATTCTTCCTGGCCTTGAACGTCCACCGGCCCAGGAATCACTGGAGTGGTAGTGTAGCTGTTGCAAACCAAGGGTTTCAACAGAGATACATGGAACACATTATGTATGTGCATAGAGGCTGGAAGTTCCAATGCATACGAGACGGGATTCACTTTGCGGATGACCTTAAATGGCCCAATGAACCGGGGTGCCAGTTTGTTGGAGGGTACCTGCAATTTGAGATTTCTGGAGGAAAGCCATACTCTATCCCCAACCTGGAAGGAAACCGCTGGCAGCCGTCTACAATTGGCATGCTTCTGGTAGCGCTGAAACGACTGACTGAGGGTCCTCTGAACCTCTGCCCAAGTGGAGCGAAGCTGCTCAATATGCTCATCCAGAGCTGGGATTTGTTGTGCCTGGAATGAGTCCGGGAGTAGGCACGGCTGGAACCCATAATTAATGAGAAACGGGGAGCTCCCGGACAATGAATTGACTGCACAATTCCTGGTAAACTCTGCCCACGGCAACAGGTCAGCCCAATTGTCATGATGATCAGTCACAAAGCAGCGCAAGAACTGTTCCAGTCCTTGATTGGCACGCTCAGCGGCTCCATTGGTCTGGGGATGATAGGCGGAAGAAAAGGACAACTGGATGCCCATCTGCCCACAGAATGCCCTCCAAAATCTGGACACAAACTGGCTCCCACGATCAGACACCACCACTCTAGGCACCCCGTGCAAACGAAACACTTCCTTGGCAAATACCATAGCCAACTCCTGAGCCGATGAAAGACCAGGGAGGGGCACGAAATGAGCCATTTTAGAGAACCTGTCGACCATCATAAGGATAAATGTGTACCCCCTAGACACCGGCAATTCTCCCAGAAAGTCAATGGATATATGGGACCATGGGCGGTCGCCATTGGGCACTGGTTGGAGTAAACCTACTGGAAGATGCCTAGGTGTCTTGGCACGAGCACAGGTGGCACAGGCTGCAGTAAAGGCGGAGCAATCAGCCCTAAGGGAGGGCCACCAAAATAACGGAGATAGAGACCAAAATAATTGGTCCCTACCGATGTGCCCAGCAGCCTTAGAAGAGTGGTAGGTTTCCAATAGACAGGTACGGAATGGCTCATCGATAAAACACTTGCCCACTGGGGTCTCTGGAGGAGCACTAGCCTGTGAGGCCAAAATTTCTTCCCCCAGTGGCGAAGTGATGCTAGTACGGATCGTAGCCAGAATACGATCTGGCTGAATAATAGGTACTGGTTCTTCCTCCTTCTCAATGTCTGACACAAACTGTCTGGACAAGGCATCTGCCCTGACATTCTTGGAACCCGGTAGATAGGAAACCACAAAGTTGAACCGGGACAAAAAGAGCGCCCACCTAGACTGCTGTGAGGAGAGTCTCTTAGCTTCAGAGAGATACGTTAAATTCTTGTGGTCAGTTAGGATTAATACTGGCGTCTTGGTACCTTCCAAAAGATGACGCCACTCTTTCAGAGCCAGGATGATAGCCAAGAGCTCCCTGTCACCAATCTCATAATGGCTTTGGGCACTGGGCAGTTTTTTCGAAAAGAACCCACAAGGTCTCAAGGTACCGCCTCCCACAGGGCGTTGGGAGAGCACTGCCCCAACCCCAACATCAGAGGCATCAACTTACAGGGTAAATGGCAGGGCTGGGTTAGGGTGGGAAAGTACCAGGGCAGAAGCAAAAGCGGATTTCAGTGTTTCAAACGCACTCTCAGCTGCCTCAGTCCATTGAGAGGGAGTAGCGCCCTTATGTGTTAAGTCAGACAGAGGTTTCACAATAGTGGAAAAGTTCTGGATAAATTTCCTATAATAGTTGGCAAAGCCTGGAAAGCGCTGAATAGCTTTTTACCCTTTGGGACGGGTCCACTGTAGAACTCCTGGTCCATAGCAATGCCATCTCTAGATATCACGAATCCCAGGAAGGGTACTTGGGACCTATGAAATTCGCATTTCTCAAGTTTACAGAAAAGTTTATTTTTGCGTAATTGGAGCAAAACCTCAGAGACATCCTTGATGTGCTGGGTAAGGGTGGTAGAGTGAATCAATATATAGTCTAGATATACCACCACACAGGACTGGAGCATGTCACGAAGGATGTCATTAATAAACTCCTGGAACACCGCAGGAGCATTACATAGGCCAAATGGCATTACCAGATATTCGTAATGCCCTGATCTGGTATTAAATGCAGTCTTCCACTCATCTCCAGCTTTAATTCTGATCAGGTTATATGCAGCCCGTAGATCGAGTTTAGTAAAGATGGAAGAGCTCTTTAACCTGTCGAATAACTCTGTAATGAGTGGAATGGGGTAGGCACTTCTAAACATTAGTTTATTCAGACCCCTGTAATCAATACATTTTTCTTTTTTACAAAGAAGAACCCGGCACCCGCCGGCGAGGTGGATTTGCGAATAATCCCTCTTTTGAGGGCATCCTTAATGTACTCCTCCATTGCCCTGTTCTCCTCACATGACAATGGATAAGTGCGGCTCCTCGGGGGCACCACGCCCGTAGTCAGATCAATGGCACAATCATAAGGTCTGTGCTGAGGTAGAGCCCCAGCCTCCCCCTTGCTGAATATGTCACTGAATTCCTGATATTCAGTTGGCACGGAGGGAGAGGTACACAGTAACCTGACAGGGTGTGAGAGACAGTTACCCGCACAGTACTCTGACCAGTCAAACTGGGGATTGTGTAATGATAGCCATGGTAATGAGGTGAACAAATTATTTGAAAACGTACCTCCTCCTTGTGGAGGGCCCCAACAGCCACAGTAATAGGGGTCATTTCCATGGTGATAAATGCCGGTTCCAACGGCCTGCCATCAATGGCCTCAATAGCGAGAGGAGACTCCCTTTTGACTACTGGAATTTTGTGCAGATCAGCAAAGGATTGGTCCATGAAGTAACTGGCTGCACCGGAATCTACCAGTGCCATAACTGTCACAGACAGGTCTGCCCATGTGAATACCACCTGGATGGTGGGTCTCTGTGTACTAGTATCCAGGGACTGCTGTACGCCACCTAGGGCCTGTCCCCCAAGGTACCCTAGGTGCGTCCGTTTCCCGGCCGAACCGGACATGTGCGTAATTGGTGCCCAGCTTTACCACAGTATAAGCATAGACTCATTCTTTTACGGTGTGCCCTCTCCTCCTTCGTCAGTCTGGTGAATCCGAGCTACATTGGCTCCCCAGCCTCAGATGGGCGTTCAGGAAAAAAAGGGTGGCGAGGGTGGGTTCAAAAGACTGTCATGACCACAATTTCTGGATTTTGCCCTCTTAGCCATCCGCCTCTCATGGATGCGGGAGTCAATAAGCATGACGTAGTCTATATACTCATCCAGATCACTAGGCACGTCTCTGGCAGCAATTTCGTCTTTAATGGATTTGGTCAGGCCCTGAGCAAAGGCTGCGACCAATGCCTCATTGTTCCAGCCCACCTCTGCTGCCAAGGTTCGAAATTCAATTGCATAGTCGCCCAAGGTACGATCGCCCTGTTGTATCTCCATCAGCCTTTTGGCAGCAGAAGCGGCTCTACCAGGTACCTCAAACACTCTGCGGAACTTTCTTACGAACTCATTAAAGTTCAGAGTGCAGGACTTGGCATTCTCCCACAGAGGATTAGTCCAAGATAATGCCTTGCCAGTTAATAGGGAGATCATGAATCTGACCTTACTTCGGTCGTTAGGAAATGCCTGAGGCGTGAGCTCTAGGAATATCTCCAATTGGTTTATAAAGCCTCTGCAATGGGTAGGTTCGCCATCATATCTTAACGGTAACGCCGCGGCCGCCATTAGCCCTCTGGTCTGTGTAGTAGGAACTACAGGCAGATTGTCCGGTGTCGAGATTGGGGTGACCACCGGATTCTGGTTAGGTTTGTCTAGGTGTACCTACCTCCCCGGGATGATCTCGTACCATGTACCGGGCTGGTGAGCTCCTGCAGCTGCTAGAGATGGACAGAACCCTCGGTCTCCCGTATCGCTTCTCCGCCAGAGGTGGGGGTCGCAAGAAGACCCTTGATACCACCTCTCAATGAAGACACAAGACATGCTTCTTGGTCAACCAGAAAGAACACTTTATTCACATGAAATCAGCACTTTTATGCTCAGTTAACTAAGTTATGTTAATTCAATCATATCACAGTGACAAAAGGCTGAATTCACTAACAATAACACACAGGTAAACTTAACATACACACAAAAGAAGGTCGTGGGAA
Organism: Rhinophrynus dorsalis; assembly: GCA_037306005.1. Taxonomy (NCBI): domain Eukaryota; kingdom Metazoa; phylum Chordata; class Amphibia; order Anura; family Rhinophrynidae; genus Rhinophrynus; species Rhinophrynus dorsalis. Next base: position 92,577,136 of record CM074727.1, on the reverse strand, counting down.
CTTTGGGGATACAGTGGTTCTTGGGAACATACAATGGGTCTGGGTGATGGACTGGGACAATGGGCAGTAGACTTGGGGACGCCAGAGTTCGAACTCAGCTTTTAGGTTTTAGCCAGAGGCCGTGCCGCGGAGTCCTTACAGCCAATCCCTGGGCCGCCGACATTTTCCCATGTTAAGTCTATGGAGTCCCTTTATCTCAGTCCGGATGTCGACGGCCAATCAGGGAGCAGGCGACGGCCAATGGGAAAATCCTCTTTTGGGCTCGATGTTCGAGAGCCAATGAGAACGGGGCTGACCATTCGGCATGTTAAGTCTATGGCGTTCCTTTAAACCCCAGTCCACCAATCAGAGGGAGGCCGACCATTCGCCATGTTAATCCTATGGCGTCCCTTTAACTCCATTTTCCTCAATGGGACGCTGGCCGGCCGCATAGAGTCCCATTACCCAGTGTCTGTCCCGTGCCCCCATGAATTCCACTCCTTCATGAACCGGTTTCCCGGGCAGTTCCTTGGGTACATTTCCAGTAACGGGTCCCTACCCGTTACACCACCCCCCCCTTTCAGCGCCCAAGACCTCCATAGTCTATGGAGGAGGACTTGGGAGACAGCCAGGCAGTGTCCCCGGATGCCCCTTACTGGTCCTCTTGCCGGGACAGTCCATCCGCATTCCGATTGTTTTTCCCGGAGCGGTATTGCACAGAGAAGGTGTACGGTTGTAAGGCCAGGCTCCACCGTAATAAGCGTCCGTTATCCCCCGCAGTCTTGTTCAGCCAGACCAGGGGGTTGTGGTCCGTAATCACAGTAAACTCCCGTCCATATAAATAGGGCTGAAGCCGCTTGATTGCCCACACCAGAGCCAAACATTCCTTCTCAATGACTGCATACCCTTTTTCCCTGTCCAACAGCTTGCGGCTCTGTTAGGAGATGGGATGCTCCTCTCCGGACTAGTCTACTTGGCTCAGTACTGCTCCCAAGCCGACGTTGGAGGCGTCTGCGTGGAGCAGAAAAGGGCGGTTAAAGTCCGGTGCAGCAAGAACAGGAACTTTTCCTAACGCTGTTTTGAGAGCCTCAAAAGCCTGGGCACAGGCTGGGGTCCAGGACACTATTCGGGGCAGAGCTTTTTTAGTCAGGTCCATCAAGGGCTTGGCCAGATCACTGTAGCGGGGCACGAACCGGCGGTAATACCCAGCTGTCCCCAGGAATGCTAAGACCTGTTTTTTAGTCTGGGGCTGGGGCCAGTTCACTATGGCCTCTACTTTAGCCGGGTCTGGTCTCTGGCACCCGCTGCCCACCCGGTGACCCAAGTACTGCACCTCTCCCTTCCCTACTTGACACTTGTCAGGGCGGATGGTTAAGCCCGCCTTGTGTATCCTCCCCAATACTGCGGCTATGTGGAGCAGATGATCTTCCCAGGACTCACTATAGATCGCTATGTTGTCCAGGTAGGCGCAGGCAAACTCCTGGGCTCCATTGAGCAGGCGGTCCACCAACCTTTGAAAGGTGGCTGGTGCATTCTTCATCCTGAATGGCATGACCGTGAATTGGTACAAGCCAAACGGGGTGATGAAGGCTGATTTACGCCTGGCCTCTGGAGTCAGACGAATCTGCCAGTAGCCCTTGATTAAGTCTAGCGTGGTGACATAGCGAGCTCTGGCCAGCCTGTCTAGGAGATCATCCACCCGGGGCATGGGGTAGGTGTCAGTAACTGTTTTCTCGTTCAGGCGTCTATAATCTACACAAAAACGGGTAGTGCCATCCTTCTTGGGTACTAGCACTACCGGGGAAGCCCAGGGACTGTCCGATTCTTCAGTCACCCCTAGCTCCTGCATCTCCATAAGCTCCCTCTGAATGTGGGACTTAACGGCCTCCGGTACCCGGGTTGTCGAAGCAGGGCTGTGTCCCCAGTCTCCACCCGGTGGTCAGTCAGGGAAGTTCGACAGGGTAAAGGCGAGAACAACCCGGGCCATCGTTCCACGATTTCCCCACAGCTGCTCCTGTCGGTCTGCGGGGAGGTGACTACCTAGGGACAGGGACCCCCCTGACGCTTCCCCCTGCACAACAGACAGAAAATCAGGAATATCCCGTTCCTCTGTCTCTTGGGCCGGGGGAGTGCATATCGCCATGACCTCTTCTGGTCTCTGCTCGTACGCCTTAAGGGCATTTATATGGCAGATCCGTCTATCCTTTAGCTGGGATCCCCTGGCTATGAGGTACGTGGTCTCCCCCTGTTAACCCACCACTTGATAGGGGCCTTCCCAAGCGGTTTGTAACTTCTTCTGGCGGACTGGCCGTAGGGCCAGTACCTGCTGCCCCACTACAAACTCCCGGACCCTGGCTTGTTGGTCATAGTATGTCTTCTGACGGCCTTGAGCCCGCTGGAGATTCTGACGGGCCATGCCCATCAGGGTCTCCAGACGGTCTCTCAGCTCCAGTACATAGGTGACAGCTGGGGTTTCCTCTGTCTCACACTTCTCCTCCCAGTATTCCCGAAGGATGTTCAGGGGTCCCCGGACTCGCCGCCCATATAGTATCTCAAAGGGCGAGAATCCCGTGGACTCCTGAGGCACCTCCCGGTATGCAAAGAGGAGATGGGGCAGATACTTTTCCCAGTCCCTACAGGAGTCTGTGAAAGCCCGCAGCATTTGCTTGAGGGTCCCATTGAACCTCTCGCAGAGACCGTTAGTCTGGGGGTGATAAGCGGTGGTGTGTGCCACTTTGACCCCGTAGAGCTTCCACACTTGTTGCAGCAGTTCAGAAGTGAACTGCGTCCCCCTGTCTGACAGTATTTCCTGGGGAAACCCTACTCTTGTAAAGATGGCAACCAGGGCGTCAGCTATGGATTCTGCGGTTACATTGGCTAAGGCAACGGCTTCAGGGTAGCGGGTGGCAAAGTCCACCACAGTGAGAATGAATTTCTTCCCTGAGCGGCTGCACCTAGCCAAGGGACCCACTATGTCCACCGCTACACGTTGAAAGGGAACCCCTACAATGGGTAAGGACTGTAATGGAGCCTTAGGGTGATCCCCACGTTTGCCAACCCGCTGACAAGTGTCACAGGTCCGTCAGAACGTATGGACATTCCTGGAGACTTGTGGCCAGAAAAAGGCCAGAGTAAGCCGCTCTTCTGTGCACCTGGCCCCGAGGTGCCCAGCTAGAGGGACCTTATGAGCCAGGGCCAGGAGAGCAGACCTATACCAGGCGGGTACTACCAGCTGCTTTTTGGCTACTTCCACACCACCCTGCCCTGTGGAAACGGTCTCTCTATATAGCAACCCATTTTCCAAATATACCCTCTCCCCACTTGGGCTAATGTCCCCACTGTCTGCCCTGCGCCTGTACCCTGCTAGCGAGGTGTCTGCCTGTATCGCATCCCTAAATTCGGCCGGGTGCGCCCACTGAGCTACCCCAGAATCTGAAGGGGAAGTCGGGGTTTGGTCATTTGAACTCACCGCTGCTGCTGATCTGGCTTGTGCCCGGGTGACAGCCTGGCAATCTTCGACATGACCCTTCGACGTGAACTGGCTCTCCAGTCGTCCCAGGTCATTCCCCAGCAGTACGTCGGTCGGGAGTCCTGGCATGACCCCGACAATTCGATGTCCTTGTCCGGTGCCCCAATCCAAATGTACCCTGGCCGTAGGGAGTTGGTAGACCTTTCCTCCGGCCACTTGCACTTCCACCGCCTGATTGGTACGATGCTGGCGCTGCAGGCACTGTGGTTGCACCAGGGTCAATGTGGCTCCTGAGTCCCGCAGCCCCTCTGCTGGGTAGCCGTCCACTTGAACTTTCTGCAGGTGATGGCTTCTGTTGTCCAGGCCCGATGCTTGAGCCAGAGCCACCTCATGATAATGTCCCCAGGGAGCGAAATCATCTCTCCCTCGTGTTATTTCCCTGGGAGCGGGCCAGTCATACTCCTCTTCTTCTGGGGTGCTAATGCAATTGACAGTCCGGGGTGGCAACCATGTCTGAGTTGGTGGGGGTCCCCACCGGGCTGGTCCTGCTAAGGGTCGGTTGTTAGCCCTGTTCAAGGGGCAGTTAGGGTGCAGATGCCCTCGTTGATGGCACAAGTAACATTCCGGCCCCGTATTGTTCATAGCCGGTAGACCCGAGGGCCTTTTAGATGGGCCAGCATGTGTGGGACGGGAGTGGCCTGCGGATCCCCCCAACATCCTGGTCCCTGCTGGCCCCGATGGCCCATGCACCATAGCCGCCCGCGGCCCCATACGTCGCGATTCCTCAAACCGATCTGCAAGTTCAGCTGCCTCTGTGACCGTGTGGGGGCTATGGTCATGAACCCAGTCTCTCACCTCAGGGGTGACATCATGAAAGAATTGTTCTAACAGAATCTGCTGATAGCAGTCCTCCACAGATCGTACCCCACACCCTTCCATCCAGTTTCTGCAAGCTCTTTCCAGGGTATGCACCCATTCCGTGTGGGTGTCCTTCTGCTGCCACCTGCTTTCCCTGAATTGCCTCCTATAAGTGTCCGGGTTATGGCATAGCAGTGCAACAGTCTCCTCTTTATCTCCGCGTAATCAGAGCTCCACTCCTCTGGGATCGCCCTGTATGCATCCGCCGCCCGTCCTGTCAGTTTCCCCGCCAGTATGGGCACCCAGTCCTGAGGGTCCAATCGGACCTGGCGACATTGCCTTTCAAAGTCCCGCAAAAACCCATTAATGTCCCCAACTGTGTCATCAAAAGTTTTAAACAGCTGGTGCGGTAACTTGTAGGTATACTCTGCAGAGTTACTGTGGGTCTCCGTGGCCAGGCTGTGTAAACTGGACCGTGTTTGTTACAGCTCTCTTAAGTATTCCTGTTCCACGGCCACAATGGTCCTGGTCACAAAGTCCTGTGGTGGGTTTGGTCCCAGAAAAGCCAGGCGGCTTGCCACTCTCTCTGCCACCACATCCACATGGGTAGGAGGGTTCACCAACCCTCTGGGTGACTGACGAGTGCGAGTACCTGCTGTATCCATCTTCTGGTGACAGATCTGTGTTCCTGGCTCGGTCCGCCATGTCCTCATCCAAGGACTGCAGCTGACCAACTCTTTTTGAGGCCCTGCACCTCCTGTCCTCTTTCCTCTGCTGCAGCTCGGCCACCGACTTTTGCCTGTATAGGTCGGCCATACCCCGTCTGACAACCGGGTTCCTCTGCAGACTGCTGCTTCCCCATGAAACGTTGCTGGAATCTGGGGTCAAGCCAATGGCTATTTTTCCCCCTGCTGGGCTGGTTCCAGGAGATCCTCCGGTCCCGACGCGTTGCTGGAACCTGGGGTCAAGCCAATGGCTATTTTTCCCCCTGCTGGGCTGGTTCCAGGAGATCCCACCATCCCGAAGCATTGCTGGAACCTGGGGTCAAGCCAATGGCTATTTTTCCCCCTGCTGGGCTGGTTCCAGGAGATCCGGCCGCTTGCCACCAGTGTAACGGGGTTCGTACCTCCCCGGGATGATCTCGTACCATGTACCGGGCTGGTGAGCTCCTGCAGCCGCTAGAGATGTACAGAACCCTCGGTCTCCCGTATCGCTTCTCCGCCAGAGGTGGGGGTCGCAAGAAGACCCTTGATACCACCTCTCAATGAAGACACAAGACGCGCTTCTTTGTCAACCAGAAAGAACACTTTATTCACATGAAATCAGTACTTTTATGCTCAGTTAACTAAGTTATGTTAATTCAATCATATCACAGTGACAAAAGGCTGAATTCACTAACAATAGCACACAGGTAAACTTGTTAAAATACACACAAAAGAAGGTTTTGGGAACTTTGGGGACATAATGGTTCTTGGGAACATACAATGGGTCTGGGTGATGGACTGGGACAACGGGCAGTAGACTTGGGGACGCCAGAGTTCGAACTCCGCTTTTAGGTTTTAGCCAATCAGAGGCCGTGCCGCGGAGTCGTTACAGCCAATCCCTGGGCCGCCGACATTTTCCCATGTTAAGTCTATGGAGTCCCTTTAACTCAGTCCGGATGTCGATGGCCTATCAGGGAGCGAGCGACGGCCCCGTTCTAAGTCAATGGGAAAATCCTCTTTTGGGCTCGATGTTCGAGAGCCAATGAGAACGGGGCTGACCATTCGGCATGTTAAGTCTATGGCGTCCCTTTAAACCTCAGTCCACCAATCAGAGGGAGGCCGACCATTCGCCATGTTAATCCTATGGCGTCCCGTTAACTCCATTTTCCTCAATGGGACGCTGGCCGTCCGCATAGAGTCCCATTACCTAGTGTCTATCCCGTGCCCCCGTGAATTCCACTCCTTCATGAACCATTTTCCCGGGCAGTTCCTTGGGTACATTTCCAGTAACGGGTCCCTACCCGTTACAGTACCGTATGCTCAAGTAAGGTTTGCAAGGCAAGAGCCAACTGGTGTAAGCGCTGCTCGTGCACATCCATTCTCCAATGGATGTTCTGTGTGCTAGTGTCACCCTTGCTATCTGAGGTCATGGCCCTTTCGTACTGTAACGGTTTTCAGACACTCAGACAGAGGGTTAGGATAAAATACAATTTTATTAGAGCCAAAAAATAATAACAAGCTTGCCCCCTAGAGGCAGTACTGTGAATAGCAGAATATAGGCTACATATGCCAGTATACAGAACAGGGAATATATATATCTTAGTACAGGTCAGATCAGGCAAAACAGCGACTGGAGACAAATGGTTAATTACAAGGGTAATCAGTCTCAAATGTGGTGTTAGGCACGACCTTGGTGATCAAGACTGCAGTAGGTGCTAGATCATACAACACCTTAAGTCCATAAAATGTGTAACGCTGTTGATAAGAGCTGCGACTGAGACTGAAGCTGCAGGGTAGTTGTTTGGTAGCCCCCACGGGCGTATATAACGGAGACCAACAGTATTGGGATCACTTGAGCCAATAGCCCCCACGGGCGTAACGGAACCAACAGTATTGGAATTGCTTGAGCCAATAGCCCCCACGGGTGTAACGGAGACCAACAGTATTGGAATTGCTTGAGCCAATAGCCCCCACTGGCGTAACGGAGACCAACAGTATCGTGATAGCCCCCATAGGCGTATACCGGAGACCAACAGTACTGGAATTGCTTGAGCCAACAGCCCCACGGATGTAACGGAGACCACCGGTTGCTGCATTGCTTGCGCCAATAGCCCACGGGCATAACGGAGAACTACTGCTCTGCAGATGACTATGAGCCGCCGACTACTGAGGCTCACAAAGCGTCCGGCTCGGCAGAAGCAGAGTGTATGGCAAAGGCTTAGCAAGGGTTAAAGTGGCAGTAAGGTAGAAGGAAGCAACACAAGTGATCGGAGGCTCACTAGTAGCGATACGGCACAGCAAGTGTCAATGAGACTCAGCTATACTTCACAATACAAGGAGAACGGAAGGCTCAGCTCAGGAGACCCGGTACAGCAATGGTTAACCCAGTAATCTCGAGAGGCTCAGATCCACACACTGCAACGATCAGAATGTCGCCGAGGCGACAACAGGAGCTGTAGACTGGAGCGGCAGAAATCCGGAACAAGTCCAGGAGCAGGTAGTCGGCCAGGCCGGGTCAGGACACTGAGGAGATTCGCAGACAAGCCGGATCAGCAACAAGCAGGAAGTCAGCCAGGCCGGGTCGGATCACGGAACAGGAACACAGGAGCGTAGTCGGTACAGGCCAAGTCGGTACACAGGAGATCAGGAACACAGCAACAGCAATACTGGCTCTGAAACACCACGAAAGGGCACCTGACAGGTGCCAATGGCCAGAATAAAAAAGGTCACCAGGGGCGGGCCAACACAGCTCAACCAATCAGGGAGCAGCACAAGTGAGAGTGACAGAAAGGATCACGGGCACCGTGATAAGAGGCTAGATATCTTTTGATAAGATAGTTGTCATCCAGAGGAGTGGCTAATATGGCAGAAATAACAGTTGAACTCAAGGATACAGGTTTTAACCCTTTCTTGAATCCTGCCTGTAAAAAGTCCAAAATGCATGATGGGGAAATGAAGGTGCAGTCAAGGTTATTAGTAATACACCAGTTGTAAAAGGTAGTCCATACTCGATAGTAGATTTTTGTGGTAGAAGATTTTCTACTTTGCAATATTGTGTCCTCAACTTCATTAGATGCTCCCTGTTTCAAAGATTCCTGCTCAGCCTCCAGGCCTTGAGCTTGAAGTCTGGGTTTGGATGAGCTATGGGACCTTGAGTGAGTAGGTCTTTTCCAAATGATAGAAGCAGTGGCAGTGTTACTTACAGTTGAAGCAAGTCCGTGTACCATGCCTTTCCTCGGCCAATCTGGGGCAATGAGAATCAATTCTGTTTTGTCTTTCCTGATCTTTTGTGTCACCTCTGGGATGAGGGGTAGAGGGGGAAAACATATGCTAGAGGAAAGACCCATGGTACCCTCAGGGCGGCTTGTGCCAAGGCTTGAGGTTCCCGCCAATGGGATATGTATGAATGGCATTTCCTGTTTGTTGCGGTTGCCATTAGATCTATTGATTGATTTCCTAGTGACTACCACCAGATTGAAGATTTCCTTTTTTAGACTCCATTCTCCTGGGTCTAATGTGTGGCAACGTAGAAAATCCGCCTGACAATTCAGGCGTCCGGACAGAAAGGATGCTGATAGATTTTGAAGATTCCTTTCTTCCCAATGCAGAATCTTCAGGGCCAGGATGTTTAACTGCCTGCTTTTTGTTCCACCTTGATTGAAAAGGTATTGGACAGTAGACACATTGTCTGATCGTATCAGAACAGATTGCTGTTGCAGGGGAATGCTGAAGTGGGCGAGTGTGTTCCAAACTGCCAGAAGCTCTTTTAGGTTTATATGTAGCAGAGACTGTCTGGACCAGTGCCCTGGACTGAGTGTTGCTCCCAAACCCCTCCCCAGCCTGAACTGCTGGCATCCGTATGAATGATGATCCATTGTGGCTCTATTAGAAGTCTTATTTTTGTTAGGAATTATGGTGGACAAAACCACATCGCTTGTCTTGAATACTGGAATCCGAAGGAGGGGTTGTGAGGATTCCATCAGGAGATTTTCCTGGGACTGTCTGGCATGGACTTTTGTCCAGGGTAGGATCTGGAAGGAGGAGGAGAGATGACCCAAGAGCCTCAAAGTTTTTCCAGGGATTGTACTTTCTTCTGTAGGAATCTTGAAGGCGCTTGGGTAATGAGACTGTCAATCCTGAGACAGAGTAGCCATTCCCTTGGACGTATTGAATGTTATCCCCAAGAATGTTAGAGACTGGGAAGGAACTAGGCAGCTTTTTTCCTGATTTATCACCCAACCCAGGTTGGTCAGAAATGTCTTGCACTTGAGGGAGCTGCTTGCAGAACGTTTCCTGGATGTGTCTATGATGAGAATGTCGTCTAAGTAGGGAATCGCTCGAACTTTATTCCGTCTTCTCAACTCCACCATGGCGACTGCCAATATCTTGTAGACTCGCGTAGCTGATGCCAGGCAAAATGGGAGTACCCTGTTTTGATAAAAGGTTCCCAGGATACGAAATCTGAGGTATTTACGGTGAGTGTGATAAGGATGTGATGGTACGCATCCTGTAAACCCAGTCTGGTGAGGAATGCATTTGAAGGGAGTAGTTTCAATGTTGACGGAATTGTCTCCATCTTGGAGAGCCTGTGTTTCAGGAAGGTGTTCAATTTTGTGAGGTCCAAAATGAGGCGGAACTCACTGGAAGGTTTCAGAACAGGAAAGAGTGTGGAGTAGAAGCCTGTGAACCTTTGGTGATATGGGACTTCTTTTACTTTGTTGGACAGTAATTGGCATATGGAACGTTTCATCTGAAGTTGCGATTTTTGTTGACGACTGATTTTATGAACCGACAAGTTACTGGGACAGTTTGAAATTCTAGTGCGTATCCCCTTTCAATATATATCCAGCACCCAGATGTCTTGTAGTAGATGATCCCAGGCATGCTGGAACTCCCCCAGTCTACCCCCTACTGGATGGGAAGGGATAGCACTGACCTCATTGCTGGAACTGGCTCTTTTGCTGGAAATCCTTTTGATCTCCTTCTGTTTGGCCTTGAGTTGCGCCTCCTCTCTTTTGATCAAAGCTTCTACCTGGTCGGTAGCGTCCGGCCTCACAAAAGGACTGTCTGTAATATTGTCCAGGTCTAGTAGTAGGACTTCTGGGCTTTTTTCCTTGGGGAAGAAAGACTTTCCTCCTGATAGTTTAACAAACTCTTCAAGCTGGTCTCCAAACAGCTTTGAACCAGTGAAGGTCAGGGAAAGTAGACTTTGGATAGATCAGCTTCCCAGGCTTTAATCCATAATGCGTATCGTGACATGTACAAGGCTGATGCTAATGCTAGTAGCCTGATGTTGTCCAGGGAGGCATTGCATGAAAAATTTAACTCATCCTTGAAAATGCTTAAATCTTTCAAAATTCTACTCCTAGAGACAGCAGATTAAATTTTTTCATCTAGATCCGTGAGCCAGATGCGCATAGTGCAAAACACGGAGGCCATTGCAGTTGCTGTTTTTAACTAAGTGAAGAATGGTTTCTTTAGTGCCCCATCAGTTCTTATCCATCTTCCAGCAAAATAGTAGTTCGTCTGGATGTCTGGGCTATAGCTGCAACCACTTTAGGAGGCGTATGCCAGGTCAAAGTGTCTTTGTCTGCGAACGGGTATATGCGATTGAACCAGCGAGAGAATTACGCTTATCACACTTCTTCCATTCTCCTGCGATGATATCCTGGATGGAAGAATGTACAGGTATTTGAGAGCATGCTTTTTTGTAACCCACAAATGCCGAGTCAATGATGTTAAGGTCTTTCTGTACTTCAGAAAGGCCAAGTGACTTCCGCATGGATTTTACAAGATTGTCCATTTTATTTAAGGGAAAGCTACCTGTGTCCTCTGTTATTTCCCCCTCCTCTTGGAACTGGGCTGGATCATAACTAGTAGCAGCTCTTTTAAGGCAATCTGCACATAACTTAGAGGGATCTAAGGGCAGTTTCTAGTCACATCTTAAACATGTTTTAGATCTAGGCTTATCCTCTGTAGCAGCCTTAGAAGTTTGTTTTGTCTGATTTTTGGTCTTTAGACATCAAAAGCTGAAAAACAAAGCATGTAAGTAGAAGACCAGCAGCTTGCTATTTTTACATGCATATAATAAGTACAAGCATCAGAAAAGGGTGAAATTTACTTACCAATATTTCCTTTTCTTCTGTGTATCTCCACAGCACTGTATAAACAATGGGTTTTATCCTCCACATTCAGCTAGTAGGACCGAACAAACTTGTGTATATAAGGTTACTCCTCCCCTTCCGTTTCAGTTATCTTTTTTAGCCAAGCTGATAGACCTAAGCAATATATGAAGTTAGAACAGGTTAATTACAGGATGGGTGTGCTGTGGAGATACACAGAAGAAAAGGAAATATCGGTAAGTAAAGTTAACCCTTTCTTCTGTGTACTCCCAGCATTGTATAAACAATGGGATATACCAAAGCTTAGTAAGGGGGAGGGAAAGTTCATATTCATATCATATCTAAGTCTTTAAAAAAAACAATATAAACAAAAACAGTAGGTAATGGCAGACTTTATTTCCTACCCTGATTCAAGGAGGGATCACCGCCTGCAGCACCTGCCGTCCAAACTTGGCTTTCGCTGAGGATGTTACATCCAATTTATAGTGTCTGATGAAGGTAGACACCGATGTCCAGGTAGCCGCTTTACAAATCTCGGCTGTAGAGGCCCTCGTCTTCATTGCCCATGAAGTGGATACTCTCTGGTGGAATGAGCTTTCACCTTCAAAGGAGGAGCTAAGTTAACCTCCTTATATGCGGCCATGATACACTGCCTGATCCAACTAGATATAGATGGTTTTGAGTCATCTGCCCCTTTTCTTTTCCTTTGGAAGTGAACAAACAGGGAATCTGAAGAGCTAAAGTTCTTAGTTGTATCCAAGTACATAGAAATAAATCTCACTAAATCCAGAGTGTAACCTCTTCTTCTTGTCTCCTGATGAGTTATTACAAAAGGAGGGAAGGACCACTTCCTGATTTAAGTGAAAGTCTGATATCACCTACCTCTAAAACTAGGTTTCATCTTAAAAACTACCTTATCCTGGTGAAAGGTTAGGTATGGGCTCTGAAAAGACAAGGCCTGTAGTTCATTCACCCTTTTAGCTGAGGTGATTGATGGGTATCTGCTGGATAGGTTCAAAAATCTGGGAATCTATGAGTTGATTCAAAACAATGTTTAAGTACCATGATGGTACAATTTCCCTAATCCTAGGGCGAGCCTTCTCTACTGCTCTAATAAACCTCTTGATCAAGTCTTTTTCTGCCCAGTGCTTCACAAACATCACAGATAGGGCTGATGTCTGAACCTTCAGTGATGAAGGATTGAGGCCCAGGCCAAATCTTTTCTGTAAGAGCTCAAGAACTGTAGATACATTCTGTTTAGAAATCTTTTTTTAATGCACCAATACCTAAAGGGTATCCAAATTCTATTGTAAACTCTCTTGGTAGAGGCTTTTCTTCCTGAGACTATTGTTCTTATGACTTTATCCGAACAACCTTTGGCTTTTAGGTATTGCTGCTCAACCTCAAGGCTGTTAGGTGGAAAAACTCCGGATTCTGATGATATATCGGCCCTTGGTGTAGAAGATCCTCCCTGTTTGGAAGTATTCATGGTTACCGACATGATAGTCTCACCATCTCAGAGTACCAAGATCATCTGGGCCAGTCTGGAGCTATAAGTATGACCTCTGCTCTGTGCATCTTGATTTTCCTGATCACTTCCCTTATTAAAACAGTATTAGAGGAAACACATATGCTAATGAGTGCATCCAGGGTTGCTTCAGAGCATCTTGTGCTATTGCCTGGTTGTCTCTCCATCTGGAAAAATACTTCCTGAATTTTGAGTTTTCCTTTGTTGCCATCAGGTCTATGTCTGGATTCCCCCACCTGTGGACTATTTGGAGATATATCTCCTGATTTAGAGACCATTTCCCTGATTGTATCTTTACCCTGCTTAAAAAAAAAATCTGCCTTTATGTTCTGGGTTCCTGCGATGTGTGAGGCTGATATCTTCCTTATGTTTACTTCTGCCCACTGGAATAATTGGAACATTTCCTTGTTTAAGGCCAGACTCCTTGTTCCTCCCTGGTTCCTTATGTATTGGACAGAGGTCATGTTGTCCGACCTGATATGGACTGCAGCATCTTTTAACTGATCCTGGAAATGGAGTAAAGCGTATCTTACTGCTCTTATTTCCAACACATTTATGTGTAGATCCTTTTCTTCTGTTCTCCATGTTCCTTGTACTATCTTGGAATTCCAGGTTCCTTCCCATCCTGACAAACTTGTGTCTGTCTGAATGATCTCCCAATGATGGTCCCTTAATGGTGTTCCCTTTGTTAGATTTTTTTCTTTTTACCCACCGGGCAAGGGTTGCTTTGATTCTTGGAGGAAGCTGGTACATTTGGGAAGAATCCTTGTGAATAGTCCAATGCTTCGGGAAATACACTTGCAGAGCTCTTGAGTGGTATCACGCCCATGGAACTATCTGGATTACTGAGGTCATTACTCCTAAGATTTCCATGATCGCCTGAGCGGTCTGAACTTTTTTCTTGAACGCCTGAATCCTTTTGATGACATTTAGCACTCTTTTGTCCGATAGGGTTGCTAATGAGTGTTTTTTGTGTCCAGTCTTATCCACAGGAATATCAGATTCTGTGTTGGGACAAGCTGGCTTTTTTCGATATTTACTAACCAACCTAGGTCTGAGAGATGTGTTAACACCCTTCTTGTGTGAAGTGCCATTTATTTGGATTCTGTCACAATGAGGAGATCGTCCAGATACAGGATAATAGGAATTCCTTCCCTTCTTATGGATTCTAGGGCTGCCGCTAACACCTTTGTAAATGTTCTTGGGGCAGTAGATAGCACGAAAGGAAGGCACCTGAACTGAAAATGTCTCCCTCCTATGGCAAACATTAGGTACTTCTGATCTTCCTTTCTTACTGGGATGTGGTGGTACGCGTCCTGGAGGTCTATTTTTGTCAAGAAGTTGCTTGGGCAGATCTTATAACGGAGTTCACTGATTCCATCTTGAAGCACCTCTGTACCAAGTACTTGTTGAGATATTTCAAGTCTAGGATAATCCTACATGCCCCTGACGTCTTTGGTACTGCAAACAGTATGGACTTGAATTCCTGTTTTGAAGAAGTCTTTCTGAAGTCCAGTGGATATCCTGTCTGTGGGATAGAGTGAACCCACTTGTCCTGAGTTTCCCAGTACTCTACAAACTTCTGCAGGCGACCCCCTACCTACTCCTGAGACAGGACCCGCTGAGCTTCAGAATTCTTTCTTAAATGATGTTTTCTTAGAGAATTCTCTTCTAAAGGAACCTCTTGTGTTTTGGCCAAACTGTCTCTTGGATTCCAATTGTCTGTTCTGGTATCTCCCTTGACCTCGAAAGGAATAATTCTTAGATCTATAATGAGAGGAGCGAACTGGAGATGATCTGTTTTGTCTGGCTTGAGGCAGAAAAGCACCATGGCCTCCTGTAACCTTCTTTATTATTTCCTTTAAATGGTTTCCGAACAACTTTTCCCCTTTGAAGGGTAAAGAGATCAGCTTGTTCTTAAAAGGTATGTCTGCTCCCCATGATTTCAGTCAGAGCTCCCGCCTTGAGGACACTGACAGCGCCAAAGCCTTTGCTGCTAGTCTGACTGAATCCAATGATGCATTGCATATGAAATTATTTGCCTCTTTGATGACAGCCACTTCTTCTAACAGCCTAGATCTTGAGACTGATGAGTCAATCTTTTCTTCCAAAGCACTTAACCAGATTCTCATAGTTCTGGAAATGGATGCAACAGCTGTAGCTACCTTAATATTATTTCCTATTAAGGTGTATTGTTTTTTCAAGACAGCCTCCATTCTCCTTTCCATCGGATCCTTTAGAGCCGATCTATCTTCCAGAGGGATAGTTGTGTGTTTGGCCAGACATGACGACACTGCAGCGTCAATCTTAGGAGGGGTAGACCATAGGTTAACATCTTCTTGAAACTGATACGTCCTTGAAAATCTTTTGGTTGTACTAGATCTCTTGTCAGACTTTTTCCATTCCTCCTGTACTATGGTTCTGATAGAATGATGTACAGTAAACATTGGGGTTGTCTTTTGATTTCCTAAAAAGGCTGTATCCATGATACTGAGTTCTTTTTGCTCTTCTTCCATACCTATCGATTTTCTTATATATTTGACAAAGCCATCAATCTTATCTAAGGAAAAGGAACCTACTCCCTCAATGATTTCACCCTCTTCTTCTTCTGATGTATAGTCAGATGGCTCCTGGCTATTATATCCTCCCATGTCTACATCCTTTGTAGAAGAGATGCCTTCACCTGGATCCTCTGTTCTTGCTCTCTTATTTGGGTTCACTGATTCTTGCATTGCTACAAAAGTTTCCTTCATTGAGTTCTGCCTCCAGGCCAAAAAGTTTTGAAACTGCTGTGGAACTTCCTGCCCTCAATCTTTCTTCAAACATTTAATGCATAATTTTGAAAATTCAACAGGCAAATTTTTCTTATCACAGCCCATACAAATTTTAACCTTAGCAGTGTTAACTTCTGAACCACCACTGTATCACGGTGCCTGTGATTGCTGCCTTTGGGTGTCTATCACCTGTAGGGGGCTTCCATTGGCTGCTTGCCTTCTGCCTGCCTCACTTTGCCTATTTAGACTGAGTCTGGGCACCCCTTGGTTGCCCTTTCGTGTTGTCTCTAAGATGCATCTATTTTCATCATGTTCCTGAAGTTGTATGGGCCATAGCTGTCTTCCTGTTATCCTGAGAGCATCCAGTTCCTGAGTCTCCTGATTAGCGGTTCCTGGTTCCGTTCCTGATCCGGTTGGAGTCACCCCACGTTGCTGCTTCCTGCTGCCAGTCCTCGTTGCCGTTCCTGATCTGGTTGACCATCGGAGTCCTGGTTCCTGTTTCGTCTGCAGCGTCCAGTTTCCTTCTCTTCTGTGGCAGCTGTGATCCTCGGTCGCCCAGGCGACATTTCTACACTGTTGGTTCCCAGCACGTGGAAGCTGGTTCGCTCCACTGCCTTACGGCTTACTACACATTGATACTGTTGGTTCCCAGCGAGCGGGCGCTGGTTCGCTCCACTGCCTTACGGCTTACTATACATTGATACTTTTGGTTCCCAGCGCACGGGCGCTGGTTCGCTCCACTGCCTTACGGCTTACTATACACGGATACTGCTGGTTCCCAGCGCGTGGGCGCTGGTTCGCACTACTGCCTTATGGCTTACTATACATTAGTACTGTTGGTTTCCAGCGCGCGGACGCTGGTTCGCTCCACTGCCTTACGGCTTACTATACATTGATACTTTTGGTTCCCAGCGCGCGGGCGCTGGTTCGCTCCACTGCCTTATGGCTTACTATACACGGATACTGTTGGTTCCCAGCGCGTGGGTGCTGGTTCGCACTACTGCCTTATGGCTTACTATACATTAGTACTGTTGGTTTCCAGCGCGCGGACGCTGGTTCGCTCCACTGCCTTACGGCTGACTATACAGCGATACTGTTGGTTCCCAGTGCACGGGCGCTGGTTCGCTCTACTGCCTTACGGCTTATTACACATTGAGACTGTTGGTTCCTAGACAGCAAGTTGATTGTCCAGTACGTGGGTACTGGCGTTTCCAGTAACCTGGTAGTACCACTAGCTCATTTAGCCTCCATATATCACCTCTATACTATTGTTGCCATCTGACAGTCATTGAGGCCATAGTGGTTGCTATCATCTCCTTAGGCTGCCTTGCCCGGTATATTGGTAAGGCCGGTAGAACCTTCCTGTCATTTTCATTTTGGGTTGCCTTAGCCGGTATTGGCAAGGCCGGTAGAGCCTATATCCTATTGTGTTCCGTTGGGCTGCCTTGCCCGGTATATTGGCAGGGCTGGTAGAACCTGTATTTCCCTGGTAGTCCGATAGGCTGCCTTGCCCGGTATATTGGCAGGGCCGGTAGAGCCACCTTTCCTCGTTGCATGCCAGGCTGCCTTGCCCGGTATATTGGCAGGGCCGGTAGAGCCTGTATTTCCCTGGTAGTCCGATAGGCTGCCTTGCCCGGTATATTGGCAGGGCCGGAAGAGCCACCTTTCCTCGTTGCATGCCAGGCTTCCTTGCCCGGTATATTGGCAGGGCCGGTAGAGCCTGTATTCTCATTATATTCCGATTGGCTACCTTGCCCGGTATATTGGTAGGGTCGGTAGAGCCACCTATTTCCCATTGCTTGCCCAAGCTGCCTTGCCCGGTATATTGGCAGGGCCGGTAGAGCCTTATTCGCTATTATTACCACTTTCCTGTCATTCCTATGTATGTGTATGTATATGTATGAGATCCTATGGGATGGTCTTAAACTTTTCAATAAAGTTGTGTTTTTACCTAACTTTGCGTCTGAGAGTCTTAACAAGCTGTGACAGTATGAAAGGGCCATGACCTCAGACAATAAGAGTGATAGTAACACACAAAATATCCATTGGAGGATGGATGTTCATGAGCAACGCCTGGATCAGCTAGCGGTAGCGATCCAAACTATTCTTGAAAGCACTGTACCCCAGGTCAGACACCAGAGAACGATACTATGCCCTCAGGGGCTGCAGTCAAGGGGTTAACTGCCTCCGCACTGTTGCCCCTCAGATATGATGGTGATCCTAATCTTTGCAGAGTGTTTATCAACCAACTTGAAATATTTATGGAATTGACTGCACATGCCTTCCCCAGTGATCTCAGTAAAGTTGGTTTCATGATATCCCTGCTGACTGGCAAAGCATTGGCATGGGCCAATCCATTATGGGAGAATGCTAAACCCTGCACAAAGAATTTTAGAGAATTTGTGCAGTCATTTCGGAGAGTGTTCGAGCCTCCTGGTAGAACCACCTCTGCTGCTAAACGCCTTATGGAGATACAGCAGGGCAGGCATACGGTGGGCGATTATGCCATAGAATTTTGCACCTTGGCAGCAGAGGTAGGGTGGAACAACGAGGCATTGTTGGCAGCCTTTGCCCAGGGCTTGATTAAAGATGAGATTGCAGCGAAAGAATTGCCCACTGATCTAGATGACTATATTGAGTACGCCATACTAATTGACACCCGGACCCGTGAGAGATTAATGGCCAAAGACCCAGGCTACGGTAAAAAAATAATGGATCTAGCAGTACATTTTACCCACCCATCCCTCCCTTGGCATCTAAGCCTAATGAACAGTTACGGGAACCAGGTGAACCTATGCAATTAGGCTTCACTAGGCTAACCAAGGAAGAGAGAATATATCGCAGGAAACAAGGGCTGTGCTTATATTGTGGCAAGAATGGGCACCTGCTAAGATCTTGTACTGTACGTCTGGGAAACGAACACACCTAGGGTACCTTGGGGGACAGGCCCTAGGTGGTGTTCAATTGTCCCCAGGTTTGGGTACACTGAAACCTACCATACAGGTAGTACTTTCTTGGGCAAAACGCTCAGTGGAGGTTTTGGCCCTGGTTGATTCTGGTGCAGCTGGGTATTTTATGGATAATACCTTTGCTGAATTGCATGGGGTCCCACGAATTGAAAGAGAAACCTCTCTTACTATTGAAGCAATTGATGGCAGACCCTTAGAACCTGCTCAAGTTACCTTTGAAACAATGCCATTATCTATGACTATTGGGGCTCTCCACAGAGAAGAACAGCAGTTCCAACTTATCAATTCTCCTCACCATGCTGTAATATTGGGATTTCCTTGGTTACAGTTACATAATCCACAGTTTGATTGGCAAAAATGCGAAATCTCCGCTTGGTCTCAGTCTTATATGGAGAATTGTGTAACTCATCCGGTTAAGGTCCTGTGCACCTCCCCTTCACTGCCAGACGAGTACCAGCAGTTTGGCGATGTATTCAGTAAGGGAGAGGCTGGCGCCCTACCCCAGCACAGACCATATGATTGTAGTATTGAGTTGCCTCCTGGAGTGGTGCCCCCTAGGGGACTCATGTATCCATTGTCTTGTGATGAGAACCAAGCTATGGAGGAATATATTTTTGATGCCCTTAAAAGAGGGATCATAAGGAAATCTACCTCTCCGGCCAGGGCCGGATTCTTTTTTGTAAAAAAGAAAAATGGCGAGCTGAGACCATGCATCGATTACCGTGGCTTAAACAAGCTAATGGCAAAAAATGCTTATCCGATACCACTCATCACTGAGCTATTTGACAGGCTCAAAGGTTCGTCTATGTTCACCAAATTGGACCTGCATGCTGCATATAATTTGATTCGGATCAGAGCCGGTGATGAGTGGAAAACTGCCTTTAACACTAGATCTGGGTACTATGAATATCTAGTCATGCCATTTGGTCTTTGTAACGCACCTGCAGTTTTTCAGGAATTGATCAATGACATCCTCAGAGATATGCTACAGTCATGTGTCATTGTCTACCTTGACGATATACTTATTCATTCCAAAAATATGTCACAACACATTAAAGATGTGTCTGAGGTGTTGCTTCGTTTGCGTAAGAATAAATTATATTGTAAATTGGAAAAATGTAAGTTTCACAGAACTAGCGTGCCATTCTTGGGGTTCGTAATTGGCAAAGAGGGCATTGCCATGGACAAAGAGAAGCTAGCGGCAGTGTTACAATGGCCACGGCCTAAGTCTTAAAGCCATCCAACGATTTTTGGGCTTCGCAAATTATTATAGAAAGTTTATTAAGAACGTCTCTTCCATTGTTAAACCGTTGTCTGACCTTACGCATAAGGGAAACTTACAGAGCGAAATCGTTTTTCGGCCCTGAGAGAAGAAGAAGGAATAAAAAGATTAGGGCCCGGGGATGCAGGGGAGGTAGGAAACACCCCCAAAAAAACAAGAACAGAAAACGAGGCAAAAACAACCAGAGTGGAGATACATGCATAATTAATTTATCTAGACATGTATTGACTGAAGCTGAAACCTCTTTATTGAACAAGGGTCTTTCGTTTTGTCCTTCGAAAGGTCCGAATATATTTGAGATTTATGTAGATGTTCAGGAATATTTAAGGAAACTATCTTTGAAAAGGTTCTTTCATATGAAGAAGTTGAAAGGAAAGAGTGATATTATACCGGTTATCACTAGTGAACCAATTATAAAGGAGGGGGTGGAGATAGTACCATATTTTGAGAAATGTGAGAACTTTATTCTGGAAGGTTGTGTACCGACAGAACTGAAACCGAAATCTTCATTTAATCCCACGGGTTTTAGAGGGAATTTTGTGAACACCTTTGGAACTCTTCTGATGGAAGATCTGAGGAGGATGCCAAAGAGGTCTTTTCATACTAATTTAAGGTTAGAGGAAAGGATAGCCCTTGATAATTTACAGAAGAATCAAAAAATTGTCGTTAAGCCAGCGGATAAAGGGGGGGGTGTAGTGATACAAGATGTAGAAGCATATATGGAGGAAGCATATAGAATTTTAAAGGATAAGGAATATTATAAAATTTTGAGAGAAGACCCTACATTGGAATATATGAAGGAGATGAGTGTACTTATTGAACAGGCCTTTGTGGATGGTCTTCTTTTAAAAGCTGAGAGAGACTTTATATATGTACGGAATCCTAGGATTCCTGTTTATTATCATCTACCCAAAGTGCATAAAAGCTTGATTTCCCCTCCAGGGAGACCTATAATATCAGGTATCAACTCTCTCACTTCGAATTTGTCATCATTTATAGATCATCACTTGCAGAGACATGTTCTTGGTTTACCTGCCTTTTTGAGAGATACAGGTCATTTATTAGAAATAGTATCTGAGATTAAGTGGAAATCAAGTTATTATTGGATAACATTGGATGTGTCGGCATTGTATTCCAATATCCCACATAAGGGGGGATTGGAAGCAATCCGATATTTTTTATTACAGGATTATTTGATGCCTTTGAAACAGAGTGAATTTTTGATTGAAATGATTCGTTTCATTTTGACTCATAATTTTTTTGAATTTGATGGAAATTTTTTTCTCCAAGTTAAGGGAACGGCGATGGGAACCAGATTCGCGCCTAGTTACGCAAATTTATTTATGGGGTATTTTGAGGCCCTTAAGATCTTTGGCGATAACCCTTTTGGCGCGGGTCTGGTTCTATATCGCCGTTTCATTGACGATATTATTATTATTTGGGAAGGTACGGAATTGGAGATTGGTAATCTGGTGGAATATATGAATAATAATCCTTGGGACTTGAAGTTTACCAGTATAAGCAACAAGTCTGTTATTCAATTTTTAGATTTGGAGCTTATGGGGTCACCAGGGTATAAGATTAAAACACGAACATATTTTAAGAGTGTAGATAGAAATAGTTATTTAAACTTTGATAGTTGTCATCACAAAAAATGGCTACGGAATATACCGTATAGTCAATTTCGGCGAATTCGTAGAAATTGTTCTACCATTAAAGATTATGATGAACAATCGGAAATTCTGAAACAGAGGTTTTTGGAGAAATTATATCCAAGAGATTTGATTGAAGATGCTTGGGGCAGAGCCAGAAAGTGGTCAGAGGAGAAAGATCCTAAAAAGAGGAAAGTGGAGGGGACCTTTGGGGATGCTCCATTGTTTGTTACTCGTTATAATGATAGGATTTTTGATATTGGGAAGATTTTTTCCAAGCATTGGAGCATTCTGAAAAGAGATCCTCTTTTAAAAGACCTGATTCCTGACAAACCGAGGATAGTATATAGGAGAGCCCATACATTGAAGAATAGTTTAGCACCCAGTAAATTTAATAAGACTAGTAGAGATGGGGGTAGACAGGTGGTTATAGGTAGTGATTTTAGGTTAGGTGAAGACTTGAGAGGGTCCTATAAGTGTTCTATACCTAGGTGTTTGACGTGTAATTATATAACACATAGAGTGGATACGTTCTCGTCATTTGTAACTGGAGAGAGTTTTAAGATTAAGGAATTTTTAAATTGCGGGAGCAAATTTGTAGTATATTTACTTACATGTATTTGCGGTCTGCAATATGTGGGCCACACTACACAAAATATTAGATCTCGGTTTGGTCAGCACAGACGGAATATATTGAAGGGTTATAGATTACATAGTGTCTCTAGACATTTTTTGAATTATCACGATAGGAATCCGGAAGGATTGACTATTACTCCTATCGAACTAATAGGCCCATCTAACACTTATGATAGAACACGGAGACTAATAAATAGAGAGTCATATTGGATATTTAGATTAAATACTTTAATACCAACAGGTTTAAATGAATGTATTGAGACACCATTTAACTAAGTAGAGTAAATGATTTAAGAATATCACTTAATTTATTATTATTTTTTCCTATATTAATATTTATGATAGAACACGGAGACTAATAAATAAGAGAGTCATATTGGATATTTAGATTAAATACTTTAATATTAACAGATTTAAATGAATGTATTGAGACACCAGTTAACTAAGTAGAGTAAATGATTTAAGAATATCACGTAATTTAATATTATTTTTTCATATGGGTAGAGTATACTTGTCGGGTAGATATATATATAGGTTATATGTAGTTTTAGTGAATAGATTGAGATTTTACTTAGTTTTGATCTATTAATTATAAGTAGGTCATATTATTGGTATATTTTTTCACATGGGTGGATAATATATAAATAGGTAGGTTATATAGTAGATGGATGAAGGTATAGGGAGAAAGAGATGGACACTATTAATATTGATGTTGTGGCTCTTCTCCTTTTTGGGATCTATTATTAATTCAGATAGATGTATGATAAATATCTCTATAGAGATATGGGTGAGGTATGTATGGAGTTAGGTATGAATGCAGGTTCTTCACACGTTTTTTCTTTATTTTATTTATCTCTCAGCATGTTATTTTATTATTTAGTATATATTTTTTATGTATGTTTTTTCTTTATTATATTTATTTTTTAGCATGTCAGTATATTTTTATATGTATATTTTTATTTTGATTTTTTCGCCAGGTTGTGTTCTCTTGTAGAGAATCATGAGAGGTTCTTTCCAGTGTAGTTTTGTTGTGGATTCTTTGAGGACTTTGGTATGTTTATGTACTCGATTTTTTGTAGCACATTTACTAACATTTGTGGTATATGTGCTTCTACATTGGATCGTTCTTCTTTGACTGGATTGGGAGCATGCGCGGTGGTGTCCTTGGAGGCCATTTTTTCGGCGCATGCTCAGTATTGTCCTTGAGGGCACGGCCTGGCGGAAATGATGATTGGGAGGATTGTTATGAACAGGTGAGTGGGATCGAGCGATACCCTATGGAAGTAGTTTCTGTGGGGTAGTGCTTGGTTCTATTGGACCTTGTTTTATATCGGGATACATTTATATGGGGGTTGCTGGGAGATAGTGTCCATTATTGTATTTCCTAAAGGCTTGATAAAGCGGTAGTGTACCGCGTAACGCGTGGCCGATTTTATAATTGTACAATATCGATGTTGTATTTTACATATATATATTTGGAATAAATAATCTTTGTGAAGATCAGACGGTGTGGAGATCCTGTTGCGTGAAGAGTGTTGGAGTGTGAGATCACCGAACGAGGACGGTGAGATTTCCTCGTAAGCGTTATGGTCAGCTCAGATTATCCCCTGTAGCTGACAGAGTTATGTGAGTAAATTTATGATTATTTTATTTTGAAGAGTGTTTATGGTATTACACTATTGGGCGCCATCCCTTTGTTTTTCTTTTTTGGAGATTTTTTTGACCACTTGGGAGGAGTGAGAGGAGTCTGGCAGCCGGAGTGTCATCTGAAATACACCTGTAACTGGGACAGGTTATAACCCAGTGTTGCTTATATGCTGTTTACCATATATTTGCTAGACAGCCACTACAATTGTGAGTACCCACGTGTGGGGTGAATCTGGTGGTGGTACTGATATCCGTATTTATTGCACTAGGGCGCTCCCTATTGCTTCTTCCCTTCTTTCTATTTTTCTTACGCATAAGGGTGCTAACCATTCTCTATGGCCAGTGGTTGTGGAGGAGGCCTTTGAGAAGCTGAAATTGGCTTTCGCTAATGCACCTGTGTTATCCCACCCCAACCCATTGCTCCCGTTTACATTGGAGGTTGATGCCTCGAATATTGGGGTTGGGGCAGTAATTTCTCAATGACCTATTAAAGGTGGAACGCTCAGACCCTGTGGGTTTTTTTCTAAAAAATTGACCGGAGCTCAAAGCCATTACGAGATAGGGGACAGAATTACTGACCATTTTCCTCGCTCTTAAGGAATGGGGCCACTTACTTTAAGGCACAAAAAACCCTGTCTTAATTTTGACTGATCACAAAAACCTGACTTATCTCTCCGAGGATAAGAGATTGTCCTCACACCAGGTTAGGTGGGCACTGTTCCTGTCTTGATTCAATTTCATTGTAGCATATTTGCCGGGGTCTAAGAATGTTAGGGCTGATGCACTGTCAAGACAATTTGAGGCTGAAATTGACAAGGATGAGGTACCAGCACCTATCATTCAACCTGATCGAATATTGGCTACTATACGTACTAGTATCACTTCACCACTAGGGGAAGAGATTTTGGCCTCCCGGGCCTCTTCTCCCCCTGAAACCGGGTGGGCAAGTGTTATGTTGCTGAGCCATTCCGCACTCGATTACTTGAAACTTACCATTCCTCTAAGGCTGCGGGACATATTGGCAGGGACCAATTGTTATGGTCCCTCTCTCAGATATTTTGGTGGCCTTCCTTGAGAACAGATTGTGCTGATTTTATGAATGCCTGTGCCACCTGTGCCCGTGCCAAGACCCAAAGACACCTTCCGGTGGGCTTGCTGCAGCCGGTACCCAATGGTGAATGCCCCTGGTCTCACGTTTCCATTGATTTTATGGGAGAATTGCCCATGTCTTGAGGGTATTCCTTCATACTGATGGTAGTGGACAGGTTTTCTAAAATGGTTTCATTTCGTGCCCCTTCGTGGCCTTCCCTCTGCTAAAGAATTGGCGATGGTGTTTGCTAAAGAAGTATTTTGGTTGCATGGAGTACCCAGAGTGCTGGTGTCCGACCGGGGGAGCCAGTTCGTGTCCAGATTTTGGAGGGCATTTTGTGAACAGATGGGCATACAACTATCCTTTTCCTCTGCTTATCACCCCCAGACCAATGGGGCCGCTGAGCGTGCCAGTCAAGGATTGGAACAGTTCTTGCGCTGTTTCATTACTGACCATCATGACAATTGGGCCGACTTGTTGCCCTGGGCGGAGTTCGCCAGGAACTGTGCGGTTAACTCTTCATCCGGGAGCTCCTCGTTTTTGATTAATTATGGGTTCCAGCCCCGTTTGCTCCCGGATTCCTTTCAGTCATAACAGATTCCATCTCTGGATGAGCATATCAAGCAACTCCGTTCCACTTGGGAACAAGTTCAGAGGGCACTTGGTCAATCATTCCAGCGCCACCAGCGCCATGCTAATAGCAGAAGACTGCCAGCGGTCTCCTTTTAGGTTGGGGATAGAGTGTGGCTTTCCTCCAGGAATCTTAGACTTCAAGTCCCGTCTAATAAGTTGGCTCCCCGGTTCATTGGTCCTTACAGAGTTATTCGCAAAATTAACCCTGTTTCCTATGCTTTGGACATCCCTGCATCCATGCGCATTCATAATGTTTTCCATGTATCTCTCCTCAAGCCTCTCGTATGCAACCGTTATACTACTAACCCTGTGGTGCCAGGTCCTATTGAGGTTGAAGGTCAGGAGGAGTATGAGGTTCAGAGTATCACTTATTCCCGCAGGCTTAGAGGAAGGGTGCAGTATTTGGTGCATTGGAAAGGTTATGGTCCTGAAGAACGATCTTGGGCGGATAGTAAGGACCTTCATGCACCTAAACTGCTGCGAATTTTTAATACCAAATACCCTCAGAAACCCAGACCCTCTTCTAGGAGAGGGGGTCTTTGAGAAGGGGGTACTATCACGGTGCCGTGATTGCTGCCTTTGGGTGTCTATCACCTTTAGGGGGCTCCCATTGGCTGCTTGCCTTCTGCCCGCCTCACTTTGCCTATTTAGACTGAGTCTGGGCACCCCTTGGTTGCCCTTTCATGTTGTCTCTAAGCTGCATCTATTTTCATCATGTTCCTGTGTTCCTGTTATCCTGAGAGCATCCAGTTCCTGAGTCTCCTGATTAGCGGTTCCTGGTTCTGTTCCTGATCCGGTTGGAGTCGCCCCACGTCGCTGCTTCCTGCTGCCAGTCCTCGTTGCCGTTCCTGATCCAGTTGACCATCGGAGTGCTGGTTCCTGTTTCGTCTGCAGCGTCCAGTTTCCTTCTCTTCTGTGGCGGCTGTGATCCTCGGTCGCCCAGGCGATGTTTCTACACTGTTGGTTCCCAGCGCGTGGGCGCTGGTTCGCTCCACTGCCTTACGGCTTACTACACATTGATACTGTTGGTTCCCAGCGCGTGGGCGCTGGTTCGCTCCACTGCCTTACGGCTTACTACACATTGATACTGTTGGTTCCCAGCGCACGGGCGCTGGTTCGCTCCACTGCCTTATGGCTGACTATACACGGATACTGTTGGTTCCCAGCGCGTGGGCGCTGGTTCGCACTACTGCCTTACGGCTTAGTATACATTAGTACTGTTGGTTACCAAAGTGCGGACGCTGGTTCTCTCCACTGCCTTACGGCTGACTATACAGTGATACTGTTGGTTCCCAGCGCACGGGCGCTGGTTCGCTCCACTGCCTTACGGCTTACTATACACGGATACTGTTGATTCCCAGCGCGCGGGTTCGCTCTACTGCCTTACGGCTTACTACACATTGAGACTGTTGGTTCCCAGCACAAGGGCGCTGGTTCGCTCCACTGCCTTACGGCTTACTATACACTGATACTGTTGGTTCCCAGCGTGCGGGCGCTGGTTTGCTCTACTGCCTTACGGCTTACTACACATTGAGACTGTTGGTTCCCAGCGTGCGGGCGCTGGTTTGCTCTACTGCCTTACGGCTTACTACACATTGAGACTGTTGGTTCCCAGCACGCGGGCGCTGGTTTGCTCCACTGCCTTACGGCTTACAATACATTGATACTGTTGGTTCCCAGCGCACGGGCGCTGGTTCGCTCCACTGCCTCACAGCTGACATTACGTGATACTGTTGGTTACTGGTGCGCGGGCACTGGTTCACTTCACGCTGGTTGCTGTCAAGTCCTAGACAGCAAGTTGATTGTCCAGTACGTGGGTACTGGCGTTTCCAGTAACCTGGTAGTACCACTAGCTCATTTAGCCTCCATATATCATCTCTATACTGTCGTTGCCATCTGACAGTCATTGAGGCCATAGTGGTTGCTATCAACTCCTTAGGCTGCCTTGCCCGGTATATTGGTAAGGCCGGTAGAACCTTCCTGTCATTTTCATTTTGGGTTGCCTTACCCGGTATTGGCAAGGCCGGTAGAGCCTGTATCCTATTGTGTTCCGTTGGGCTGCCTTGCCCGGTATATTGGCAGGGCCGGTAGAGCCTGTATTCTCCTTGTATTCCGATTGGCTACCTTGCCCGGTATATTGGTAGGGTCGGTAGAGCCACCTATTTCCCATTGCTTGCCCAGGCTGCCTTGCCCAGTATATTGGCAGGGCCGGTAGAGCCTTATTCGCTATTATTACTACTTTCCTGTCATTCCTATGTATGTGTATGTATATGTATGAGATCCTATGGGATGGTCTTAAACTTTTCAATAAAGTTGTGTTTTTACCTAACTTTGCGTCTGAGAGTCTTAAACCGTGACACACTGTCCTTAGGGACACTAGAATCAGACTTATCCTTGGAACTACTACTCTTAGCTGGGGTAGACATCCTGACTAACTGGACTAGAAAAGCTAAAATGCAATACTTTATTAAGATACTATTAAAATTTTAATTCAAGAATTCACACCTTTCCCTGTGCTGGCCCTCTGTTTAAATAGGTCCTGCGTTCCACTGCTGGAGCGCATGCCGATTGGGCGCCTTTTCCCGGTGCTAGGATAAATTCTATGCCAACAACAGCCTCCCCCTTCCATCCAGGCTTGCCCATGCTGATGATGCCGCCACTGCTGACATCATTCTGATGTGCCCGACAACACGAGGAAGACGCTGTCCGACATTGGAAGCCAGGTACTTCAGGCAATGGGGCAAAATTGCATGATATGGGTGCATTTTCTTAAACTCCTATCCACATACACTGTGGGGGAAGGAGTAAATACATCCGCTGACTAGAAGCAGATGATCCGGGCCACACAATTCTTATATCTTTTCTTTTTAAAAAGGCAAAGAGGCTACTCGCCTCATGTCCTCCAGCTAGTAGGACCAAAGACAACTGAAGCAAAAGGGGAGGAGTAACCTTATATACACAAGTTTGTTCGGTCCTACCAGCTGAAGGTGGAGGATAAAACCCATTGTTTGTACAGTGCTGGGGAGATCACAGAAGAAAAAGCATTTGCTCATGTTAGGAGATCCCTCTGCCCCACTGCTCCGTTTTTATGGCTGCTTCATTGCATCCAGGACGCTGTCTGTGTTTCACTGTGGAGCGCATAATGTACTTCCGGTTTGCCATTTCCAGATCTGTCGGCAGAGCAGAGAGCGCTTGGGTGAACACGGAGAGCAGAGGAAACGCTGGTGACTGCACTTCAAGCGACTGGCCAGACATGCAGGGAGAAGGGTGGCAGACTCAGTTATCTGGGAGGCTTGCCAAAGGGGAATCCTAACACCCCATATGACCGTGGTAAGGCCAGCTACATAATTTACATAAAATAAAATGATGAAGGTAGAAGAGGGACAGAGTCCCTCTGTCCTACAGCTTAGTAGGACCAAATAACTAAAGGAGGGAGGAATTTAGTAGCATTTAAATATTTTGCATTGTCCTACCAGTTGAAGGGCAGAGCCAAAAACCACAGTATGCCATGGATTGGACACAGAGAAAATTAAAGAATCATAACAAGGGTCATTCCCTTATGGATCCAGAATGAGAGATTGTGAGGACAGACATGGACCGAAAAACTGCTCCACATAAACATCCTGGAGATGAGGGCAGTTTGGAGAGCCAAACTAAAACACCTTCAAAACAAGGCAGTATGGATAAGATCAGACAACCAAGCCACAGTCATGTATAAAAAAAAAGGGGGGAACCAAGAGCATACAACTCCTGAAGGAGACAGCCTAAATATTCCTTTGGGCTGGAAATATTCCTATTCCTTAAATGTATTAAGAATCACGGCATCTCACATTTCCGGCAGAATGAATCTTCAAGCAGATTTCCTCAGCAGGACAAAAATAGACCAAGGGGAATGGTCTCTAAAGGTGTCTGTTTCAAAAAAATCGTGACAATATGGGGCCAACCAGAGATCCCAGAGCCCTAAACCAGGATGCTTTAAGGACAAAGTGGAAATTCAAGTTGGCATACATTTTGCTCCCCCAATTCCTCTAATCTCGGATGTCCTAAGAGATAAAAGGACAGAGCATAAGTGATCTTGATTGCTCCAAATTGGCCAAGAAGAGCTTGGTATCCCCATCTAATTCAGATGAGAGTTGCCCCATTTTGGCCAGTATCACAAGATCTCCTAACACAAGGACCATTTGTCAGCCCAACCAAGTTGTTTTTAAACTGACGGCCTGGAGGCTGAGTGGAATTCTCTAGCAGCCAAGGGTCTTTCTAAGGAAGTATAAGTACCATCCTTTAGACTCCTGAAACCACTTGTAATACCCACTGATCTGCGCTGTCTGAAAAATGCTGCAGGCAGCCACCAACAGGTAGACACAGACCAGGGTTCAGAGAGTCATGGTGAAGGAGGTTTGTTGGATTTGGGTTTGGTGGAGGAGTGTTTTTATCAGTTCCTGCGCCTGTGTACCGACCCGGATTGCCTGACTATTCTACAATGTCCACTACTGTGTATCGACCCGGCCTGGCTGACGTTCCTGCTCCTGTGTACCGACCCGGAATGGCTGACGTTCCTGCTCCTGTGTTCTGATCCAGCCTGGCTGACGTTCCTCTTCCTGTGCTCCAACTCGGCTGATCTCCGTTTGGGTCCTTGTCGCCTCAGCGACATTCTTATTTCTGGTGCCTTGATTGGACTGGCACCTCTGCTCCCGCAGGCTTGCCAATTGTTGTCCCATTTAGGCTCTACGGAGCGCCTCTGGCCAAGTCCTCCATTCAGTCTAACCGGTTGCCTGTGTTGCCTGCGTGATTGCACTGGTACATTGCCATTGGCTACGCTCCATTCAGTCTAACCGGTTGCAAGTGTTGCCTCCGTGATTGCTCCGGTACTTTGCCTTTGGCTCACGCTCCACTCTGTCAAACCGGCTGCAAGTGTTGCCTCCGTATTGCTCCGGTACATCGCCTTTGGCTTACACTCCACTCTGTCAAACCGGTTACAAATGTTGCCTCTGTGTCTGCACTGGTGGCGCTCCTGTTACCTCAGTGGACTGGTAACATGTCAGTGGATGCAGACTTTGGCGTGTTTAAGAATCAGTTCAATACCTTCACTTATGGGACTGTTTTCCTGCCTTGATGAACTTTAACTCCTACATTACTGAAACCTGGAAACCTTATCCTCTGCCTGACCCGTGTCAGCATAAACTGTTTGTCTCCTATATTTGTGCTGGACCTGTGTGGGCTTAAATATTACCTGTTGTGTGTCTTTACTATACGTTGTATATTACAGGACCTGTGAGGGTTCTTATTGTATTATTGTATTCAATAAAAGTGTTTTTTATCCTAACTCTGTGTCTGTGAGTCAAACAAACCGTTACAGTATGAAAGGGCCATGACCTCAGACAATAAGGGTGAAGTAATACACAGAACATCCATTGGAGGATGGATGTACATGAGCAGCGTTTGGATCAGTTGGCATTGGCTATACAAACTATTCTCGAGCGTACAGTGTACCTTGACAAGCCTGTCCCTAATCCGGTGGTCTCCTCAGCTTCTACACCAGAGAGTCAATCCGTGACTTCTGTGGCCTCAGTCAAAGGGTTAACCGCTTCTGCCCTGTTGCCACTCAGGCATGATGGCGAACCCAGTCTATGCAGAGGGTTTATTAACCAACTTGAGATATTTCTAGAATTAACCCCTCATGCATTTCCTAATGAATGCAGTAAAGTTGGGTGTATGATATCTTTACTGACCGGCAGAGCCCTGGCACAGGCCAATCCCTTATGGGAAAATGCTAAACCTTGCACCAGGAATTTCAGGGAATTTGTGCAAACATTTCTGAGAGTATTTGAAGTTCCTGGTAGAACCACCTCTGCTGCTAAACGTCTGATGGAAATACAACAGGGCAACCGGACGGTGGGCGACTATGCCATAGAATTCCGCACATTAGCAGCAGAGGTAGGTTGGAATAATGAGGCATTGGTAGCAGCATTTGCCCAAGGTCTGGCTGACCATATGAAAGATGAGACCGCAGCTAGAGAATTGCCTAATGATTTGGACGAATATATGGATTATGCCATTCTGATTGACACTCGGATCCGTGAGAGACTTGTGGCTAAAGACCGTAGGCTACGGCCTAAAAGCCGTGGGCTCAGCAGTCCGTTGTGCCCACCCACCCCTCCCTCGTTGCCTAAACCTCATGACGTTAAACAAGAATCCTGTGAACCTATGCAACTAGGGTTTACCAGGTTAACCAAGGAGGAACGGGCACACCGCAGGAGGCAGGGGTTATGTTTGTACTGTGGTAAAGCTGGGCATATGTTACGAACCTGTCCCATACGTCCGGAAAATGAACGCACCTAGGGTACCTTGGGGGACAGGCCCTAGGTGGTGTTCAACCGTCCCCAGATCCTATCATACAGAAACCCATGATTCAGGTGGTATTCTCGTGGGCAGACCACTCAGTGGAGGTTCTGGCCCTGATTGATTCCGGCACCGCCGGTTACTTTATGGATAGTGCCTTTGCTGCGCTACACAAGATTCCGCTGGTTAAAAGGGAATCGCCTCTAGCCATTGAAGCCATTGACGGCAGACCATTAGAAACAGCTCAGATTACAATGGAAACCATACCACTACCTATGACGATTGGGGTGCTTCACAGACAGGAACAGCAGTTCCAGATAATCCATTCCCCTCACCACGCAGTCATTCTGGGGTTCCCTTGGTTGCATCTGCATAACCCCCAGTTTGATTGGCAGAATTGTGAGATTACTTCTTGGTCTCAATATTGTATGAAGCATTGTGTGTCTCATCCTGTTAAGATCCTGTGTGCCTCTCCCTCCTTGCCAGTTGAATACCAACAATTCAGTGATGTTTTCAGTAACGGAGAGGCTGGCACCCTGCCTCAACAGAGGTCGTACGATTGTGCCATTGATTTGCCCCCGGGGTGGTGCCCCCTAGGGGACGTACGTACTCACTATCATGCAATGAAAATCGAGCTATGGAAGAATACATTGAGGATGCCCTCAAGAGAGGGATCATTAGGAAATCTACCTCGCCTGCTGGTGCTGGGTTCTTTTTTGTTAAAAAGAAGAATGGTGAATTAAGACTGTGTATTTATTACTCTGGCCTAAATAAGTTCATGCCCAAGAACGCCTATCTGATACCACTCATCACCGAACTATTTGACAGGTTAAAAGGTTCCTCCATCTTTATGAAATTAGACCTACGTGCGGCCTATAACCTGATCAGGATAAAAGCTGGGGATGAGTGGAAAAGGCATTTAATACTAGATCCGGGCATTATGAATATCTAGTTATGCCATTTGGTCTCTAACGCACCTGCGGTTTTCCAAGAACTTATTAATGATATCCTCCGGGATATGCTACAGTCCTGTGTTGTTGTCTACCTTGATGATATACTTATATACTCGGCTAATTTGTCCCAACACATCAAAGATGTGTCCGAGGTGTTGCTCCGCTTGCGCAAAAATAAACTATTTTGTAAAATGGAAAAATGTGAGTTTCACAGATCCAGAGTGCCCTTTCTGGGGTTTGTGATCGCTAAGGAAGGCATCGCTATGGATCAAGAAAAACTCGTGGCACTATTACAATGGCCACGGCTCAAAGTGTTAAAGGCGATCCAGCGCTTCTTGGGGTTCACCATTTATTACAGAAAGTTTATCAAGAATTTCTCCACTATTGTGAAACCACTGTCTGACCTCACGCACAAAGGTGCTAATCCTTCCCAATGGTCTGAGGCAGCCGAACATGCCTTTGAGACACTGAAATCCGCTTTTCCAGCTGCTCCTGTACTATCCCACCCCAACCCAACCCATCTCTTCCATTTACGCTTGAGGTCGATGCCTCAGAGATTGGGGTAGGGGCAGTACTATCTCAACGCCCGGTGGCGGGGGGTGCTCTCAGACCATGTGGGTTTCTCTGGCGTCACATACTGGAGGGTACCAGAAGTCCTGTGTTAATCCTCACTGACCACAAAAACCTGACCTATCTTTCAGAGGCTAAGAGACTGTCCTCTCGTCAGGCTAGATGGGCTCTGTTTCTATCCCGATTCAATTTTGTAGTATCATATTTGCCGGGTTCCAAGAATGTTAGGGCTGATGCCCTGTCTAGACAATTTGAGGCTGAGACTGATAGGGACGAGGTCCCAGTACCCATTATACAGCCTGACCGCATTTTGGCTACCCTGTGTACCAGTATCACTTCGCCACTGTGGGAAGAGATTTTGGCCACCCAAGCTACGCCCCCTCCTGTAAACTCCAGTGGGCAAGTGTTTTGTTGATGAGCCATTTCATACTCGATTACTTGAAACATACCACTCATCTAAGGCTTCTGAGCATATCGGTAGGATTCAATTAATATGGTCTCTGTAACGGGCCATAACCAGTTACTGAAAAATGTTTTGCTTGGCTACAATGTTATAAACCACTTTCAATGAGAAGAGCTGAAGTTCAGGACAGCTACGCTCTCACTGTTCCAAAAAGACTGAAATGCATGGACTGTAAAACCTGCCGCAGGCTGGCTGCTGTACCGGCAGCCTATTCAACAAGTCCCATAGACTTTACATGGGAAAGTAGGCGGCTCCCTGATTGGCCAGTCTGAGTTAAAGGGACTCCATTGACTTTGCATGGGAAAAGTAGGCACCCCTTGGATTGGCCAGTTAGCTGCTTGCCCACTGGTGCCGATTGGCTGAGACAGCAATGATGATCTTGGCCCGGATTGGCCATCGGATTCCAGGCTCCTGATTGGCCAGGGTTTGAAGCGGAATATTCAAAGATGCTTCAACCCCCTGGCCATTGTGTAAAGATGTGTATTCGAGTCCCTCAGCCTTTTGTCACAGTGTTTACCCTTACTCAGTCCCTTTGTGTAAATAATGTAATAATGTCTGGCCCTTTGTGTTATGTTTACACCATCTGTCTCTGTCCATTGTCTAGTATTGTATCTTGATGTGGGTCACCATGTATAAAAGAGTTGAAGTTTGTGCAATAAAGCGTGTTACAGTTTGAACTTCAACTGGCTCCTGTCTCTCTGTTGCTGGATGGTATCAAGGGACTTCTGTTGTCCCCCATCCTAGGAAGAAATGCTGCCTGAATAACTGGTGGAGCTGCCTACTTGTAGCTGACCTCTGGAGGGAGAATCATGAAACGACGGCCTGAGTCCAACCCAAGGACTTGGGTATCCCTTACACTGGTGGCAAGCGGTTGGATTGAACTGAAACCAGCCCAGCTGGGGGGAAAAATAGCCACTGACTTGACCCCGGTTTCAGCAACAGTTCGTGGGATATTCTACTTCGGTCAACTGAGGGCATCCAAACAACATCAGGGATCCAGGTAGTAATATGGCTGATGCATACAGGCAGAAATCAGTGGCAGAGTTGCAGCAGATGGCTGAGGAACGAGGACAAGAGACTTGTGGATTGAAGAAAACAGAACTAGTTAGCCTGCTGCTGAGTTTGGATGAGGACATTGTAGAGCGGGCAAGACATACAGATTTACCACCAGAGGACAGTTACAGTGCCGGCTCTCATCAGTCGCAATCCCCCGGGGTTATGGTGAGCCAGGGGATTCGAGTGAATATTGTAGCAGAGAAGATTGCGAGTCGCATGGCTTTTCTGGGACCTAACCCCCCGCAGGACTTTGTGGCCAGGACTATTGTGGCTGTGGAACAAGAATACTTGAGAGAAATGGAACAGACCCGGTCCAACTTGCACAGCCCGGCCAGTGATTCTCGGAGCAACCCGGCTGAATATACCTACAAACTGCCCCATCAACTTCTTAAAACTTTTGATGATACCATTGGGGACATTGATGGGTTCCTTCGGGATTTTGAAAGACAGTGCCGTCAGGTGCGATTGGCTCCCCAGGACTGGGTGCCTATTCTAGCAGGGAAACTGACTGGGCGAGCAGCTGATGCATATAGGGCTATTCCTGAGGAGTGGAGCTCGAACTATGCCGAGATCAAGCGGCGATTGCTCCAAAGGTATGCCATCACCCCGGACACCTACAGGCGGCAATTTCGGTTAAGTCGCCGGCAGGCCAAGGATACCCATACAGAATGGGTGTACACCTTAGAAAGGGCATGCAAAAACTGGCTGCAGGGTTGTGGGGCACGGACTGTCGAGGACTGTTGTCAACAAATGCTGTTGGAGCAATTTTTTCATCATGTTACCCCAGAAGCAAGGGACTGGGTGTATGACCACAACCCCCGCACAGTTACAGCTGCTGCCGAGCTGGCAGACAGATTTGAAGAGTCCAGACGCCTGGGACCATGAGCAGCCACCGTTTATGGACACGTGGGGATGACAGGGTCCCGTGCCACTGGGGGTCCGACCTCTACTCCTCGCCCCACGCCTGCTGGGCCCCCAAGAGGGCCTCCTGTTACACAAACAAGGACTAACCAGGGACCTGAGTGCTTC
The DNA here is from genome assembly GCA_037306005.1 of Rhinophrynus dorsalis. Classification (NCBI taxonomy): domain Eukaryota; kingdom Metazoa; phylum Chordata; class Amphibia; order Anura; family Rhinophrynidae; genus Rhinophrynus; species Rhinophrynus dorsalis. Next base: position 92,541,383 of record CM074727.1, on the reverse strand, counting down.
CAATGCCATCAGCGGGGGCATCTGCGCCCCAACTGTCCTTTGAACCGGGTCAATACTCGATCCCAGCCAGCACCATCCCATTGGGGACCACCCGCCGCCCAAACTCGTATGACACCCCGGGCCGTTAACTGTATCCGTACCATGGAAGAGGAGGATTATGCATGGCCCTCATCACGGGAAATTCTGCGGGGCTCTGATGACTTGACGCCCTGGGGTTATTATCATGAAGTGGCCCTAGCCCAAGGTCCTCTTCCGGATAACAGGAGTCATCACATCCAAAATATCAAGGTGGATGGCTACTCAGAGGGATTGCGAGATTCAGGGGCCACGCTTACATTGGTCCAACCACGATGCCTGCGGCCCCATCATCGTACAGATCAAGCAGTGGAAGTCAGAGTTGCGGGAGGAAAAGTATACCAGCTTCCTACCGCCCGTGTACATCTGGATTGGGGCTCTGGGCAAGGTTTCCAGATCGTAGGAGTTATGCCAAGATTACCTGCAAATGTACTGCTGGGGAACGATTTGGGGTGCCTGGAAAGCCACTTTGCCACAGAAACTCCCGTGGAGGATTGCCAGGCTGTAACCCATGCCCAAGCCCGACGACCAACGGTAAGCTCCTCTGACTTGACTCCTTCTCCCCATCCTGAACATAGGGCCTTACAGTGGTCACCCCCGGCCGAATTCAGGGACGCCCTACAGACAGATCCCTCGTTAAATGGGTACAGGCAACAGGCAGATAGTGGGTTTCCTGGTCCCAGTGGGGAGAAAGTGTACTGGGAGAATGGGCTCTTGTATAGGCAGACCCTTTCGACAGGACGAGGTAGTGTAGGAGGTAGCCAAAACACAGCTGATAGTGCCCGCTGGTCACCGTGCCGCTTTACTGGCTCTGGCTCATCAGGTCCCGCTCGCTGGGCACCTTGGGGTTAGAAGCACAGAGCAACGGCTCACCCGGACCTTCTTTTGGCCCCAGATCTCCAAAAGTGTCCATACGTTCTGCCGAACCTGTGACATCTGTCAGCGGGTCGGCAAACGGAGGGACCGACATATAGCTCCCTTACAATCCCTTACCATCATTGGTGTTCCCTTTCAGCGTGTCGCTGTGGACATTGTGGGTCCCTTGGCCAGATGTAGCCACTCAGGGAAAAGATTTATCCTCACCGTGGTGGACTTTGCCATCCGGTACCCTGAAGAGGTTGCCCTGTCCAACGTGACAGCAGAGTCCATAGCTGATGCGCTGGTTACTATTTTTACCACGGTAGGGTTCCCCCAGGAAATTTTGTCGGATCGGGGAACACAATTCACCTCGGAGCTGCTGCAACAACTCTGGCAGCTCTGCGGGGTTAAGGCGGCACACACTACCGCCTATCACCCTCAGACCAACGGCTTTTGTGAGAGGTTCAATGGAACCCTCAAACAAATGCTGAGGGCCTTTACTGACTCGCATCGAGACTGGGAGAAATATCTGCCTCATCTTCTCTTCGCATACCGGGAGGTTCCACAGGAGTCCACAGGCTTCTCTCCCTTTGAACTATTGTTTGGGAGACGAGTCCGGGGACCCCTGAACATCCTCCGTGAGTACTGGGAGGGGAAGTGTGATACAGAAGAAACTCCTGCTGTCACCTATGTCCTAGAATTGCGGGATCGCCTGGAGAGTCTGATGGGCATCGCCCGCCAGAACCTCCAAAGCGCCCAAAATAGGCAGAAGAGGTATTATGACAGGCAGGCTACATTCAGGGAGTTTATAGTAGGACAACCAGTACTCGCCCTTCGACCTGTCCGCCAGAACAAGCTGCAAACAGCTTGGGAAGGCCCGTATCAGGTGGTGGACCGCCAAAACTTCCTGACCGACACCCAGCGGGATGCCACCCCTAGCTTCCTCCCCTTGGGTGACCATCTTTCCCCAGAATGGCAGGGACAACTTCGGGACATTCTAGCTAGGTGGCCAGATTTATTCTCCCCTTTGCCCGGACGCACCCCTCTGACAGACCACCGTGTAGAAACCGTAGACCAAGCTCCCCTCCGGCAGCCCACCTACCGGGTGCCCGAAGCGGTTAAGTCCCACATCCAAAAAGAGCTTAGGGATATGCAGGATCTAGGGGTAATGGAGGAGTCAGACAGTCCTTGGGCTTCCCCGGTAGTCCTGGTCCCTAAAAAAGACGGAACCACCCGGTTCTGCGTGGACTACCGGCGTTTAAATGACAAGACGGTCACAGATGCATATCACATGCCCCGGGTAGATGACCTCCTAGACAGACTTGCTGGGGCTCGTTATGTTACCACCCTAGATCTGAGCAAAGGTTACTGGCAGATTCCATTGGCCCCAGAGGCAAGGAGGAAATCAGCCTTCATCACCCCGTTCGGCCTGTACCAGTTTACAGTCATGCCGTTCGGGATGAAGAACGCTCCCGCCACCTTCCAGAGGTTGGTGGATCGCCTGCTTGCTGGGGCCCAGGAGTTTGCCTGCGCCTACCTGGACGATATCGCAATATATAGCGAATCCTGGGAGGAACATCTCCTCCACATAGAAGCAATTTTGGGTAGGATCCATAAGGCTGGCCTGACTATACGCCCTGACAAGTGCCAACTAGGACGGGGGTAAGTACACTACCTGGGTCACTGGGTGTCAACGGCCCGACACAGCAAAGATAAAAGCCATTGTAAACTGTCCCAAGCCCCAGACCAAGAAACAGGTCCTAGCATTTCTGGGTACAGCTGGCAGATTTGTTCCCCGGTACAGTGACCTGGCTAAACCCCTGACTGACTTAACAAAGAAAGTCTTGCCCCGCTTAGTAACCTGGACCCCTGCCTGCACACAGGCATTTGAAGCCCTGAAAACAGCCCTAGGACAAGCGCCCGTTCTCGCTGCTCCCAATTTTAACCGACCCTTTCTGCTTCACACAGACGCCTCAAATGTCGGTTTGGGAGCAGTTTTGAGCCAGGTGGATGCTGCAGGAGAGGAGCACCCCATAGCCTTTCAAAGCCGCAAGCTGCTAGATCGAGAAAAAGGATATGCTGCAATTGAGAAGGAGTGTCTAACCCTGTTATGGGTGATCAAGAGATTCCAGCCATACCTGTATGGGAGGGAATTTACCGTGCTGACAGACCATAACCAGTTGGTATGGCTAAACAAAACTTCAGGGGATAATGGCCGCCTACTGTGCTGGAGTTTGGCCCTGCAACCATATACTTTTACTGTACAGTACCGGTCTCCAAGCACAACCAAAACGCTGATGGGTTGTCCCGGCAGGAGGATGTCTAAAACCAAGTGGATTATGACTTTCAGCGCCCAAGTCCTCTGCTGCTCCATATAGGAGGACTTGGGCACTGAAAAGGGGGGGTAGTGTAACGGGCCATAACCCGTTACTGGAAAATGTTTTGCTTGGCTACAATGTTATAAACCACTTTCAATGAGAAGAGCTGAAGTTCAGGACAGCTACGCTCTCACTGTTCCAAAAAGACTGAAATGCATGGACTGTAAAACCTGCCGCAGGCTGGCTGCTGTACCGGCAGCCTATTCAACAAGTCCCATAGACTTTACATGGGAAAGTAGGCGGTTCTCTGATTGGCCAGTCTGAGTTAAAGGGACTCCATTGACTTTGCATGGGAAAAGTAGGCACCCCTTGGATTGGCCAGTTAGCTGCCGGCCCACTGGTTCCGATTGGCTGAGACAGCAATGATGATCTTGGCCGGATTGGCCATCGGATTCCAGGCTCCTGATTGGCCAGGGTTTGAAGCGGAATATTCAAAGATGCTTCAACCCCCTGGCCATTGTGTAAAGATGTGTATTTGAGTCCCTCAGCCTTTTGTCACAGTGTTTACCCTTACTCAGTCCCTTTGTGTAAATAATGTAATAATGTCTGGCCCTTTGTGTTATGTTTACACCATCTGTCTCTGTCCATTGTCTAGTATTGTTTCTTGATGTGGTTCACCATGTATAAAAGAGTTGAAGTTTGTGCAATAAAGTGTGTTACAGTTTGAACTTCAACTGGCTCCTGTCTCTCTGTTGCTGGATGGTATCAAGGGACTTCTGTTGTCCCCCATCCTAGGAAGAAATGCTACCTGAATAACTAGTGGAACTGCCTACTTGTAGCTGACCTCTGGAGGGAGAATCATGAAACGACGGCCTGAGTCCAACCCAAGGACTTGGCTATCCGTTACAGTCTCTCTCACAAGTTTTCTGGTGGCCCTCTCTGAGGGCTGACTGTTCTGCATTTACCGCAGCCTGTGCCACCTGTGCGCGTGCCAAGAGCCCTAGACACCTCCCTGTGGGCCTACTCCAACCAGTGCCCAATGGTGAATGTCCCTGGTCCCACGTATCCATTGATTTCCTGGGAGAGTTACCAGTATCTAGAGGGTATTCATTCATCCTAATGGTGGTTGACAGGTTTTCTAAAATTGCTCATTACATGCCCCTCCCTGGCCTTCCCTCTGATCAGGAATTGGCTGTTTTCACTAAGGAGGTGTTTCGGTTGCATAGGGTACCTAGATTTCTGGTGTCCGACTGTGGGAGCCAGTTCGTGTCCAGATTTTGGAGAGCATTTTGTGAACAGATGGGCATTCAACTATCCTTCTCTTCTGCCTACCATCCCCAGACCAATGGGGCCGCTGAGCATGCCAATCAGCGACTGGAGCAGTTCCTGCGCGGTTTTGTCAAAGATCATCATGATAACTGGGCTGACCTGTTGCTGTGGTCAGAGTTCACCAGGAACTTATCACGGTGTAACGGTTTTTAAAGACTCTCAGACCAGTGTGTGAAATAAAACACAATTTATTTAGAGTAAGGGAAGGCAAAGGTTCGCCCTCTAGTGGCGATTGATATACACCAGCAATGATGTCTGATAGATACAAATGTAAATGCACAAACGTATTACATGTACAAATACAAAGCAGAAGAATGGCATATAACCACAGAGGGTTAAGTCCTTGATAACAGTCAGTCTCAGATGTGGATGTTTGGCGCGCCCTGGGTGTTCTTACGCTGTGCTGGAGACAACATTCACCATAGACAGGATACAGGACTGCCTCGTCACGGTGTTCAGTAATAAGCAGAACAGGAATCCACTTAGCCCCCTCGGACGTATTTTCTGGAACTGTTACTGCTAGTGCGAGTGAAAATAGCCCCACGGGCGTAGCTGGAACCGGCCTGCAATGCAAGAGCTCCCAAGCCTCCTCGGACTCAACCGGACACTGGGATATGACGTACAAGAGCCAATAGCCCCACGGGCATAGTAAACGGATTTGCTGAAGCCTTTGCCTGCCACTACTCGGTATAACGGAATCGCCCAGTATTTGCAATGAGAGAGAGAGAGCCAAAAGCGCCCAACCGGTCCAACGGATGTGAATACTCTGCTAGAATGTACAGAGTTGCCGACGGAAAGCGGCCAACTCAGCAGGAGTATCACCGTGAACGAGGCTCACACTGGAGTAGCGAGAGTAGGACCAAGGCAGCACTGCTAGGGTTAAAGAGCACGTTTACTCGAGGCTTTTCAGTGGTACAGCAAGGCTCTGCCGTATGAGTGAGGCGTACAAACACACAGCTCTACACAGGTAGAATCACTGCACTGATCGGGGTAACACCAGGCAAGACAGCCATACAAAGACTGGAACAACGGATGATAATGTCGCGGCGGCGACAACTGGAACGCAGGTCACTGGAACAAGTTGGAAGTCGATCTTCGGAGCAGGAAGTCAGCCAGGCCGGGTCGGAGCACGTAGGAGGTAGTCATGCAAGCCGGGTCATACACAAGCAGGAACGTCAGCCAAACCGGGTCAGGATCCAAGGGTGCTAGGGTTAATTAGCACTTTTACTCGAGGCTTTTCAGCGGTATAGCAAGGCTCTGCAGTCTGAAGGAGGCGCGTATACGCACAACTCTGCAAGGAAAATACACTGCACAGATCGGAGTACACCAGGCAAGGCAGTCACACCAAAAGCTGGAACAGCAGATAGAAATGTCGCGGCGGCGACAACTGGAACACAGGTCACTGTAGAAAGCAGGAGTCGGTCTTCGGAGCGGGAAGTCAGCCAGGCCGGGTCGGAGCACGTAGAAGGCGGTCATACAAGCCGAGTCGTACACAAGCAGGAACGTCAGCCAACCCGGGTCAGGATCCACGGGTGGTAGTCAGACGGGCCGGATCATACACAATCAGGAACACTGGAGAATAGTCAGGACAAGCCGAATCGGTACACAGGAATCCGAAACACAGGAACACAGCAACAGTATAACTGGCTCAGAAACACCACGAAAGGGCATCTGACAGAAGTGATAGCCAGGTATAAAAAGGTCACCAGGGGGCGGGCCAAACCAACTCAGCAAATCAGTATCTGCCATAGATGAGAGTGACAGGAATCACAGGCACTGTGATACACGGTGCCCGTGATTGCTGCAGTTCTCTATCACCTGCAGGGGGCTCCCATTGGCTGTCTGCAGTAAGCCCGCCTCTGGTTGCCTTTTTAAACTCAGTCTGGGCACCCTTTCCTGGTGTCTCTGACAGCATTCACTTTGCCTGTCTGCTGAAGCTATTGGGCCTCTTCCTGTGTTCCTGCCTGCTTGTCAGTTCCAGTCCAGTTCCTGTCGTTCCGGTTGCCAGCTGACTTGCGGTGCTCGTCCCGGTTGAGCCTCGGCCTGCTCCTGCCGTTTCCTGTGTTCAGTTCTTGTGGCGATATTTCTCTCCTGTCGCTCCGGCGACATTCTGTCTGTTGGTCCCAGCGTGCGGACGCTGGTTTACTCCATTAGCCTTGCGGCTCACAATACTGTCTGTTGGTCCCAGCGTGAGGACACTGGTTTACTCCATTAGCCTTGTGGCTCATTCTACTGCCTGTTGGTTCCAACGTGCGGACGCTGGTTTACTCCATTTGCCTTGCGGCTCAAGGTACAGTTGTTGGTCCAGCGTGCGGACACTGGTTTACTCCCTGACTTGCAGTCAGGGTCCTGGTGCTGTCCAGTCCTAGCAGCACTTGTTTCAGATGTGTGCAGACACTAGCCTCTCCTTGGGTGAGACAGCTTCACCGCATACTCTATTTACCATCCTACTTTCATTGTCATCTGACAGTCACTGGTCTTAGTGCTGTCTCCCTTCTTGGGCTGCCCTGCCCGGTATTGGTAAGGCCGGTAGAACCTCTCACGTTGCCACCTTTAGGTTGCCTTACCCGGTATTGGCAGGGCCGGTAGAGCCTATCCTTGGGTATCCATTCTGGGCTGCCCTGCCCGGTATTGGTAAGGCCGGTAGAACCTGTTACGTTGCCACTCCACGGTTGCCTTATCCGGTATTGGCCTGGCCGGTAGAGCCTATTCCTTGTGTATTCCTCAGGCTGCCCTGCCCGGTATTGGCAAGGCCGGTAGAACCAGTACGTTACCATCTTACGGTTGCCTTACCCGGTATTGGCAGGGCCGGTAGAGCCTACTTATCTCTATTCCTTCAGTATCGTTTGGGTTGCCTTGCCAGTATTATTTGCAAGGCCGGTAGAACCTATCTCAATTGTCAATTGCTTATATATATGTGATGTTTGTATGTGTATGAAAACCCTATGAGACTGCCTTAACTTTTCAATAAAGTTATGTTTTTACCTAAACATTACGTCTGAGAGTCTTAACAAACCGTGACAGTACTGTGCGGTTAATTCCTCATCCGGGAGCTCCCCGTTTCTCATCAACTACGGGTTCCAGCCTTGTTTGCTCCCGGACTCCTTCCAGTCACAACAGATTCCAGCTCTGGACGAGCATATAGAGCAACTCCGCTCCACTTGGGCACAGGTCCAGAGGGCCCTCAGTCAGTCATTCCAGCGTCATCAGAGCCACGCCAATAGTAGACGGCTGCCAGCGGTCTCCTTCCAGGTTGGGGACAGGGTATGGCTATCCTCCAGAAACCTCAAGTTGCAAGTTCCGTCCAACAAACTGGTTCCCTGGTTTATTGGCCCATTCAGGGTGATCCGTAAAATGAACCCTGTCTCATATGCCTTGGATCTCCCTGCGTCTATGCACATTCATAATGTGTTCCATGTATCCCTCTTGAAACCTCTGGTATGCAACCGTTACACTGCCACTCCTGTGGTTCCTGGCCCGGTAGAGGTGGAGGGTCAGGAGGAGTACGAGGTTCAAAGTATTATTGATTCACGCAGATTTAGAGGAAAATTGCAGTACTTGGTCCATTGGAAAGGCTGTGTTCCTTAGGAACGTTCATGCTCCTAGATTACTGCATATTTTTCACTCCAAATATCCTCAGAAGCCAGATCCTTCTTCTAGGGGGGGGGGGGGTCTTTGAGAGGGGGTACTATCTGTCAGAGACTTTGTCCTGGGGGAGCATAGAGGGTTAACTCCAATAGTAGAAATTAACTGAAATTCTGTTTAAAATGTGTTCAGATTCTCTCCTCTTTAAGACAAAGAAATAACTAACTGACAGTAATGGTGATTAATTGAGTTTGCTAGAGACCCATGGTGTCTAGTCAGTAATTTTATCTTATGAGAAAGATACTCCCTATTAAACGTCTGAAAATCATTGGCAGATTTATATGACGTTTAATGCCCTCTTACATACATCATTGATGACATAAAAATTGATTATATGTAAGATGTTAAGTAGAGTAAGAGTGCCCTCTAGAGAAAGAGAGCATCATGACTGGGGTATCCACATTCCTTGAATAATTAGGGATATATTAATATCCAATCAGGGCAGACTGGTGATGTCATGGTATAATGAGATGGATCTTTGTCCAATCATTAGAAAAAGGCGGGGATTACTGATAAGGCAAAAATTGCCAATATAATGCCAAAATACTCTAAGTTCAGGGCTTCACTTCCTGAAAAAGAAAACTCCTGGGAGATTCCTGGCAAAAGAAGGCTCTGATGATTAAATTCCTGACAATACCTGAGAACTTCAAGAATCCACACTGATTGAGCTGGTAATTATATTTTATTTATTCTATTTCTGCCTAATTTCAAAATAAGTATATTTCCTCAATATTTGAGGAAAATTATATATATATATATATATTTGCCCATAGAAGCCTGGCCAGTTTTATGGAAAATATTATAATCTGCTATATTTAGCATAGTCATTAAGAAATTACGCAGAATTAACTAATTAATTAATTGTTATAAATTACCAGAGAGATCATAAAATAGAGATAGCAGTGAGATATATTTATCCTTGTGTATATTGGTGTTACGGTTTTTAGGACACTCAGACCAGTAGGTAAAATAAAACACAATTTAATTTTAATCGCAATAATGCAAACAAACGCCCTCTAGAGGCGGTAGAAATAAACACGCAGTGATGACTGATATAGTACAGAGAGACAATGCACAGTATAATTGACATACAAGATCTCTTCACAGTGAATGGTGTTCAATACCCCAAAGGGTTAAGAGCATAAATCAATCAGTCTCAGATGTGGTGGGTTGGCACGCCCTAGGTGTTAAAAGGAGGTACTGATAGAGACAGTTCACAGTGTACTGGAAACGTGAATGCCTAGCCGAAGTGACCAAATAGTTAAGCAGAACAGAAATCCAAATAGCCCCCACGGGCGTACCTACAGGAAGACGGCTTCTGTGAGTGCGAGTGTGTATAGCCCCCACGGGCGTAACGGAAACCGGCCCGCAATGCAAGAGCTGACTAGGCCTCCTCAGACGTTAATAGTAGTGCTAGAGCCAATAGCCCCCACGGGTGTATACAACGGGAATATCACAGTGCCTGTGATTCCTGTCAGTCTCATCTATGGCAGATACTGATTTGCTGTGTTGGTTTGGCCCGCCCCCTGGTGACCTTTTTATATCTGGCTAGCACAGCTGTCAGTCGCCCTTTCGTGGGGTTTCTGTGCCAGTTATACTGTTGCTGTGTTCCTGTGTTCCGGATTCCTGCGTACCGACTCGGCTTGCCTTGACTATTCTCCTGTGTTCCTGCTCGTGTATGACCCGGCCAGTCTGACTACCACCCGTGGATCCTGACCCGGGTTGGCTGACGTTCCTGCTTGTGTACGACTCGGCTTGTATGACCGCCTTCTACGTGCTCCGACCCGGCCTGGCTGACTTCCCGCTCCGAAGACCGACTCCTGCTTTCTACAGTGACCTGTTTTCCAGTTGTCGCCGCCGCGACATTTCTATCTGCTGTTCCAGCTTTTGGTGTGACTGCCTTGCCTGGTGTACTCCGATCTGTGCAGTGTATTTTCCTTGCAGAGTTGTGCGTATACGCGCCTCCTTCAGACTGCAGAGCCTTGCTATACCGCTGAAAAGCCTCGAGTAAAAGTGCTAATTAACCCTAGCAGTGCCGCCTGGGTTCCACTCTCTCGCTACTCCTGTAAGAGTCTCTTTCTCGGTGATACTACTGCTGAGTTGGCCGCTGTCCGTCGGCAGCTCCACACATCCTTGCAGAGTATTCACATCCATTTGGGCCGGTTGGGCGCCTAAGACTCTCTCTCTTGTTCATTGAGCGATTCTGCTTTACCGAGTGGTGGCAGGCACAGGCATCAGCATTCGTATTCCGGTTATTACGCCCGTGGGGGCTGTCGGCTCTAGCGTATGTTATCCCGGTGTCCGGTTTAGTCTGAGGAGGCTTGGCAACTCTCGCATTGAAGGCCGGTTCCAATCACGCCCGTGGGGGCCTTTTGCACTTGCACTAGTTGAAGCAGTTACAGTAGGTACGCCCGAGGGGGCTACGTGGACTCTTGTGCTTCTTCTTACTGAACACCGTGGCGAGGCAGTCCAGTATCCAGCCGGTGATAGTCTTGATCTCCAGCACAGCCTTATAACACCCTGGGCATTCCAAACATCCACATCTGAGACTGACTGTTATCAAGGACTTAACCCCTTGGGGGTATATGCTATTCTACTGCTGTGTAATTGTACTTATAAGTCATTTATGCATTCACCATCGTATCTATATATATAATTACCACTGGTGTATATCTACCGCCACTAGAGGGCGTGTTATTGCCTTATTTTATTTTTAATAAAATTGTGTTCTTATTCACACACTGGTCTGAGAGTCTTAAAAAACCGTGACAGGGAACCTGCCAGAACTTGAGCCTTCCCTCTACTGCCACACTACCACGGTAGATATCGCCCAGTAGACAACGAGAAGTGAGAGCCAATGACGCCCTACCGGCCCACATAAAGTGACTACTCTGCAGTAGGAGAGATAGAGTCGCCGTCGGTAAGCGGCCAACTCAGCAGACGTAGCACAACGAAAGAGGCTCTATTCTGGGAATCGAGGTAGCGAGAGTAAGGCAGCACTGCAAGGGTTAATATGCACTTTTACACAAGGCTCTGTAAGGTAATGAGGCTCTGCAAGTATAGTGAGGCTCACGGAGGCACGCACAGCTCTGCAAGACAACAGTACACTGCACTGATCAAAGGCAACACAAGGCAGGGTGGTCACATGATGGCTGGCAACAGCGGGTGAAAAATGTCGCCACGGCGACAACAGGAACAGAAGTCACTGGAACAGGCTGGAAGTCGATCTCGGAGCAGGAAGTCAGCCGGGCCAGGTCGGAGCACGCAGGAGGTAGTCATACAAGCCGGGTCATACACGAACAGGAACGTCAGCCAGGCCGGGTCAGGAAACAGAGGTGGTTCGCAGACAAGCCGGGTCAAACACGATCAGGAACACTGGAGCGTAGTCAGGACAAGCCAAGTCGGTACACGAGAATCCGGAACACAGCAACAGCACTACTGGCTCAGAAACACCACGAAAGGGCATCTGACAGATGTCTGTGCCAGGCATAAGAAGGTCACCAGGGGCGGGCCAAACTGGCTCAGCAAATCAGAGCGAACCACAAGTAAGAGTGACAGAGAATCACAGGCACTGTGATAATTGGTTAATATAATTGTGGTATATCTAAAATATTGTGTTTCTGGTAAAATTATAATAGCCAATATTTAATCAAGGGAATTCTTGGAATTAATTTATTAACTCTCTAACTGCTGCTTGTCTATTTATTTGTGGTATGCATTCTAAAGTTCTTGGTGAGGGTACTATGCTTATATTTTGTAATTTGAAGGTATTCACTTTTAATAGACAAAATAACTTCTGGGTGTGGCATCTATTTTAAACGAGTGGATTAACCCTTGGAGTGCCTATAGGTTTTATATATGTTGCTGTAGTCATAATTATGATATATGTTGCATGAAGTTGGTTACTTTATAGACATATGTTACTGGATTAATTCTGGTAGATTATTTATATAATCTTTGACTATATTAATTGCAATTTATATGTTTTATTCAGGAGGTATTCAATATTGAATTCAGTATATAATTAAATTATAGTGATTCCAGTTATTCCCTAAATTTGATTATTATTGATATATGATACAAGGAATTGTTAGAGGAATTATTTAATTCATCTCACAATACCCCTTACATAATAATTCGCATAGTCTATACAGTTTCTGGGGCTGAGTTATTAAGAGACACTGCTGCCAACTGTATTATATTAATTGTAACAATCAATTAACCTTTTCTATGCTACTGAATGCAAGTATTGTTATTAATACCTCTGAATATACCTATGTGTGGTTAACCCTTGCACCGCTGGTAATCCTTATGGTAATAAGTGTGGTTTGGTTTTCTATGTACCTATTATAATTGCTAATCACTTATATATTTCATTGATGCTGATTATATATATATATATATATATATAAAAATTGTATTTTAATAAAATATATATTTTTGCACAAATATGAAGGATTGATTCTTGTGATCAATTCGTTACTGTGAAGTAGCGTGTCAATACATATTAAAGATAAAGTTCTCGAATTTATTATATTGTCATTTGCCTATTTAAGTGAAGAAATCCAACCTGAGTGGTTCTCTGTTTTAACCCTTTGGATAGCTTCATATAAATAGCCCTACATATCACGGTGCCCTATGTGTGGTTCTCATTGGTTGCCCTGCATTAAGCCCACCCAGTATGGCCTTTATACACTGGGCTCCTGCACCCACACATTGCCCTTTCGTGGTGTTCCTGTGCCAGTGCTACATTTGCTCTAATAGTTTCCAGTGTACCGACTTGGCTTGCCTGACTACTCTCCAGTTCCTGCGCCTGTGTACCGACCCGGATTGCCTGACTATTCTTCAGTGTGCGCTCTGTGTATCAACCCGGCCTGGCTGACGTTCCTGCTCCTGTGTACCGACCCGGACTGGCTGACGTTCCTGCTCCTGTGTTCTGATCCGGCCTGGTTGACATTCCTGTTCCTGTGCTCCGACTCAGCTGATCTCCGTTTGGGTACTTGTCGACTCGGCGACATTCTGATTTCCGGTGCCTTCATTGGTCTGGCACCTCTGCGCCCGCAGGCTTGCCAAGTGTTGTCCCATTTAGGCTCTACTGAGTGCCTCTGGCCTAGTCCTCCATTCAGTCTAACCGGTTGCCTGTGTTGCCTCCGTTATTGCACTGGTACATTGCCATTGGCTACTCTCCATTCAGTCTAACCGGTTGCAAGTGTTGCCTCCATGATTGCATCGGTACATTGCCTTTGGCTCACGCTCCACTCTGTCAAACCGGCTGCAAGTGTTGCCTCCGTATTGCTCCGGTACATTGCCTTTGGCTTACGCTCCACTCTGTCAAACCGGTTGCAAGTGTTGCCTCCCTGTCTGCACCGGTAGCGCTCTTGTTACCTCAGTGGACTGGTAACTGTCAGTGGATACAGACTTTGACGTGTTTAAGAATCAGTTCAATACCTTCACATATGGGACTGTTTTCCTGCTTTGATGAACTTTAACTCCTACATTACTGAAATCTGGAAACCTTATCCTCTGCCTGACCCATGTCAGCGTAAACTGTTTGTCTCCTATATTTGTGCTGGACCTGTGTGGGCCTAAATATTACCCGTCGTGTGTCTGTACTATACGTTGTATATTATTACAGGACCTGTGAGGGTTCTTATTGTATTATTGTATTCAATAAAACTGTTTTTTTATCCTAACTCTGTGTCTGTGAGTCAAACAAAGTGCTGATACCCCCAGTGGCCTCATTGATGTGCAGGCCCAGAGTGATGTGCCCTGAAAGGGAAGAAAAAGGTGAAATTTACTCACTAATGTTTTGTTTTCCTCTGTGTCCTTCCACGGAATAGACTGTGGGTATTAGATCCACCTCCCAGCTGGTAGGACCAATCAAAAATTATAAATGTGTACTTCACCTCCCCACTTGCAGTTATACTATTGTCCAAGCTGAAGAGAGACAATAGGTTATATATAGGAAAATGAAACAAGCAGTAACACAGGCCTAGCACAAAGAACTAGGAATGATACATGACCAACCAAGGAGCAGAGAGGGTTACCATGGAAGGGCAGAGGAAAACAAAAATGAGTAAATTTCACCTTTTCCTCTGTCCAAGACACGGCATAGACTGTGGGACTTAACAGAGCAGTACCCCAGCCATTAGGGAGGGAACAACACCCTTAACACAGTAATGGCAGCTTCCAACATTCTCCTGTCAAATTACACCTTTTTGGATGCTTGAAGGTCCAGTCCATAGTGTTGGACAACGCAGAGACTGAGGACCAGGTGGCAGCTTGCATCTCTTTGCGGTAGCGACTGCCCTTCGTGCCCCTGAACTGTAAACAGACCCAGTAGAATGTGCTATAATGACAGTAGGAAGATCCATAATTGCTGATGTATGTGTCACGGTTTGTTAAGACTCTCAGACACAAAGTTAGGTAAAAACACAACTTTATTGAAAAGTTTAAGACAACCCCATAGGGTCTCATACACATTCATACATATATCTTTATTGATGGGAAAAGCAATAATAACAAAAGTGATACAGGCTCTACTGGCCCTGCCAATATACTGGGCAAGGCAGCCTGGAGACTAGGACACGGAGGAATAGTTGGCTCTACCGGCCTTGCCAATATACTGGGCAAGGCAGCCAGGACTGGTACTGAAGGATAGAGGCTCTACCGGCCCTGCCAATATACCGGGCAAGGAAGCCAATATACAGACAGCGATATACAGGCTCTACCGGCCTTGCCAATACCAGGTAAGGCAATCCAAGATGGACAATAGTGTAGGTTCTACCGGCCTTACCAAAATACCGGGCAAGGCAGCCTAATAAGGAGAGGATGGCAACCACTGAAGCCTCAGTGACTGTACATATATTAACAGCAGTCACAAGGATGGCATAAGAGGCTAAGTCAGCATAAGTGGCAAGCCAAGGAATGCCAGGGAACCACCCGTACCCACGTACTGGGAACACAGTAATGCACAATTCGATAATAGACGTAAGGGTGGTGTAGCGAACCAGTACCTAGTACTGGCAGCAAGTCTACAAGGTGCAACTGCAGCCGGGAGGTTAAGAAACGAACCAGTACCCGCGTACTGGGAAACCTGAACACATAAGTTGCAATAACAACCCAGGAGGCTGTGGAGCGAACCAGTACCTTGTACTGAGAGTGCTATTCGTATCTTGTAATAGCAGCCGGATGGCTATGGAGCAAACCAGTGTCCACACACAGGGAACTCTGTACGTTTCCTGCAATAACAGCCGGGTGGCTGAGGAGTGAACCAGTACCCTGTACTGGGAACGTTATTCGTATCCTGCAATAACAGCCAGGTGGCTGTGGAGCGAACCAGTACCCAGTACTGGGAACGCTGTTTGATCGTGCAAGAACAGCCGGATGGCTATGGAGCGAACCAGTGCCCACCCACTAGGAACGCTATATGTATCATGCCATAACAGCCGGGAGGCTGTGGAGCGAACCAATGCCCACGCACAGGGAATGCTATTTGATTGTGTGATAACAGCCGGATGGCTATGGAGAGAACCAGTACCCTGTACTGGGAATGCAATCGTATCCTGCAATAACAGCCCTGCGGCTGTGGAGCGATCCAGTGGATAAACCGGCAGAGAATAGAAATGTCGCCAAGGCGACCCGGGAACATCAGTTGACTACAGGCGAACTGGATAGGAACCAGCAGGTGGAAACAGGAACCAGCACTCAGACGATCAACCGGATCAGGAACAGCAGCGGGGACTGGTAGCAGGAAACGGTGACCATATGGCAGCTCCAACTGGATGAGGAACGGAAGCAGGAACCAATGGACAGGTAACTACAGGAACTAGACGATCTCTGGTAGCAGGAACACAGCAAAGGGCCCAGTAAGCTCAGGAACATAATGGAGATACAAGCAGCATAGAGACAACACGAAAGGGCAACCAAAGGGTGCCCAGACTCAGTCTAAATAGGCAATGCAGGGCGGGCTGAAAGCAGACAGCCAATGGAGAGCCCCCTATAGGTAATTGACACAAAAAGGCAGCAATCACGGGCACCGTGATAGTATGCTAGTTTACTCCAGTCTGAATCAATCTCGGAATGGATGATTTGGAGGTCGCTGAGCCTATAATTTTCCAAAAGAAAGAAAGAGCTCAGTCTTATGAAGGAGCAGTTCTACTTTCACGTAATTCTGCACACAATAGACCAAGTGCCGGATATATAACTTTTCTGTATAATGGCTGGAATCTAAACAGAAGGATGGAAGAACAATTCCCTGACTAAGATGGAATTGGGTCACCACCTTAAAGAAATGTAGCTTTTGAACATAATGGGCTTAGTCATGATGGGATATCATATGGAGGGACACATAATGGATGTGATTCACTTTACCCCTGAAGCAGGAGTCACAGCTGTAAAGAAGAAAGTTGTGAGTGTGAGAAGCTTAAAGGATATATCCCCCAATGTTTCAAATATGGATGGGACGATTAATATAGTAAGCCCAAATTAGGATCCCAAAGTGGTATAAGCCTCCAGATGGTAGGTGTAGTTGCTGAAGTGTCTTTCTTAATGTGACAATTGCCAGCAAGAAAGGTTCTCCAAAACTGCAGAAAGTGCAGCTAGTTGAACCTTGAGTAAATCAGGCTTGAAACCCTTCCAGCATCCATTGAGAAGGAATATCAAATTATGTCTGCAGTAACAAAGGACCTATCCATATTCTGGGATAGACACAGGCTCTGAAAAATAGATCAGAAGCTGAAGTAGATCTGGAGAAGGAAGGCCGCCAACCTGCTAGGGTTTATGCCCTTAGCTTGATCTGATGTTGCTCTTAGGTCTGTGTGTGGACTCTCCCAAATCTGTAAGATGCTGGAGTAACAACTTTTGCCTTGCGTTACCCTGTTCCCAGGTACCAAGTTGTCCTGGCTAAGGAACAAAAATGTGTTGTCTCATCTATGAAAGGCAAAAATAAAAAACTGAAGAGAGGATTCTCTGTCCAGAGAAGAATCTTATAGACTTCCAAATTTAATGTATGCACCCGGTTCCACCACACTAGGAACATAAACATGGTCACAGTGATGTCGTCAGACTGGATCAGCACTGCTTTTTCTCCTGAGACATTCTTGAATGATTGCCTAGTGTCTTACGTCCAATCTGTAAAAGTAAACGTTTTCATCTGAGAGAACCATATCCCATGAACTGCTGTATACAACCCAGCAACCATCCTTCTGATCTCTGAAACAGTATACTAAAGAGCCTGCTCTGTTTGAGGTTCTTCTGGAATAACTATCACCTCAATGTTCTTCTGGGTTAGGGAAGGAAAGGGATAAAATTATGTTACCCATAGATCGAAATAAACTGACTCCCCAAATACAAATGTTTTTGGGAGGTGTCAGGTTGGGCTTAAGAATCTATCCCCTCCTAGATAGGTGTCTGTGAACAGTGCTAGTTTTCTTGAGGATTTCCCTTGACTCTATGATGAGGATGTCATCCAAGTAAGTAATTATACAGATTCCTTATTGTCTCAGGATCCAAAGACAGGGAGCCAGGCTTTAAACCTTGATATAGGGATCAGACCTGAATTGATAGAAGAATTATATTTAAATGGAACCCTAGAGCACTGTGTCTAGCAGATACAAGAATGTAATGGTACGTGTCTGTAAACTCTATAGTGGTCATGAAGGTGCTTGGGGTAGTCCAGGCAGTTAGTCTGAAAAACAAACTGGATCCCCTGAGCGGTTTAATGGGGAAGATACTGAGAAGACCCTGCAGAGCTGAAGTTCCAGGACTTCACGATAGAAGGATTAAACCCTGAATATCCAGCTCTGAATTCTTTGAGCAAGAAGACTACCCGTGAAAAACTGCAGTGCATACACTTCCTACATAATACGCAAGGACCTGCGGTCTGATAAGACTGCTTTACTGGTCTGAAAAAAATGCTCCAGTCTGCCCACTACTGGATCCGGATATATATATATATATATACACACATTCCTAACTCTCACAGAACCTCAGTGGAAAGTCACTGAAACAAATTAGCCTCTTTTCCAGCATTATGTGTTGAGTACCTTATATAGTGATAAAATCACCTACCTGGATGATATCACTACCATCCCTAAAGGACTGTCTCCAAGTCCTGAAAAACCTAACTATGGAGCTAATAATGCTTGTTCCTTCAATCTTGAGGTGGGAAAAAGAAAAGCTTTTTCCTCCTGAAGATCTGCCAATTGTTCAAACAAGAATTGACCCAGGAAGGTAAGATACCAAACGGTTCTTTGAAAGCCAGCTGCCTCAGAAGGAAGTAACTTTCCTGAAAACATATACATAAAACTTCTAAACACCAAAAGGCTCATTTGTGCCTGAAAAAATATGACATCCATAATTACCAGCTCGTGTGATTATGTGAGACCTAAGGTCTATAAATATCTAATTGGATTGTCTAATATATGCAGGATGAAAGCAATGTCATCCTAAACCAGTTACAGATCCGTTTATGGGGACCACACCAAAAAGGATATTCTAGAGCTGGAGAAATTACAGAGAAATGACAAATTTAATTATGGGAATGGAGGACTTTACTATGAGAAAAAAGTAGACAAACTGGTATTTATGCTAGAGACAGACTACTAAAAGGATATCTTAGCACAATGAACGAATATATACAAAAAGATCAATACAAAGATCTCTGGAAGCTATTAATCCCAAGGTCTGATGAACCAGGGGACAGCCCTTGAGATATGTGGAAGAGGGGGGAGGTTCCGACTCTAGCAGAGGAAAAGGGGTTCCTAAACAGAAAGGTCTGTAAGATCCTGAAAATCCTAGCCCAAGAAGTCCATTATGTCAGGTAGAATGGATACTTTTAAAAGAAGATACATGTAACGGACCCTAGGCCGTTACATGGCAGCAATTTATATGACTATGGCAGCACGCCACCTAAGGGTCATTGTGGCGGCCCGTGGATCAGTGTCTGGCAGTTGTTTGGGGGTTACATGAAGAACAGCTCCTCCAAAAAGACTGAAATACACAGACAGGCTGGCTGCCATGCGGGGCAACCTATTGAACAAGCCCCATAGACTTTACACTGGAAAGTAAGCGGCTTCCTGATTGGCCAGTCCAAGTTAAAGGGCCTCCATTGACTTTGGGAAAAGTAGGACCCCCTTGGATTGGTCAGTTGTTTGCCCGCCTACCGATTCTGATTGGCTGAGATGGCCATGATGATCTTGGCCAGGATTGGCCATCGGATCACATGCTTCTGATTGGACAGGGGTTGAAGCGGAATATTCAAAGATGCTTCAACCCCCTGGCCATTGTGTGAAGATGTGTATTCGAGCCCCTCAGCCTTTTGTCCAAGTGTTTAACCTTCATCAGTCCCTTTGTATAAATAATGTAATCATGTCTGGTGCTTTGTGTATGTTTACACCATGTTACTGTCCTTTGTCTAGTATTGTATCTTGATGTGGCTCACTATGTATAAGAGAGCTGAGTTCAATCAAATAAAGTGAGTCAGTCTGGAACTTCATCTGTGTCCGGTCTCTGTCGCTGGATGGTATCAAGGGTCTTCTGTTGACCCCCATCCTAGGAAGAAAAGCCGCTTGAGTAACCAGTGGAGCTGCCTGCTTGTAGCTGACCTCAGGAAGGAGAAACCTGGAACGACGGCCTGGGTCCAACCCAAGGACTTGGGTACCTGTTACACTGGTGGCAAGTGGTTGGATTGAACTGAAACCAGCCCAGCGGGGGAAAAATAGCCTCTGGCTTGACCCCGGTTTCAGCAACCGTTCGTGGGATCTTCTCCTTCTTTTATTGGTTGTATCAAATGCAGCATGTCGGCACGAGGACCCGGAGGAGCAGTAGTGCCTGAATGGTGTTTCCTGGACTCCTTGGAACTTGTTGAATGAGTCGGACCCGCATGGGGTCTCAGTAACTTCCAGAAGCACCTCGGAGCTGTAGAGCCTGACTGGGAGTTCATTGAATTCGTAGTGGAGCAAAAATGGCGCATCATTGGAATAGGACCGAGTTCTGACCAGGTGTACCAGAGGATGGTGAACCTCATTCCGCTCCTGGGATCACAAGCCATCATTCACCAACACAGAGCGACTGATGGATACCGTACATGACCGGTACATGTGTGAGCTTTGTGCGGGGGGAAATGAGGAAGGAGGTTCTCCCCAGTGGTAAAGTTATCCCCAGCTTGGTGAGTGGAAATGCGCACCGCACCAGACCCCGTGAGGCCCCTTTTGCTGACCTTGCTTCAGGAAATGGGACAACCGTCCTCCCTAATGAACCTGTTGCCCTGGATATTGTTACCCCTCACTTGAGGAGTGGGAATTCGCTCCTCCTCAGCCCCAAGAATGCCCCTGAATCAGGAGGTGGGACAACCGTCCCCCCTGATGGGCATGTTGCCCTATCTCCTGTTTTCCCTGCTGCAATGGACGAGATGCAGGTCCCCACCACCAGCAATATTTTGCCTGAACTGATGGGTGGGAGAGAGCCCATCAGCCCTTGTGAACCCCCTACTATGGTGAGTGGGAGAGAGCTCCCCAACCCCTGTCCTGTCCCGGCGCTGGTGAGTGGGAGTGGGCTCACCAGCAGCCCCAAGATTATGGCCCCCTTGTTAATGGATACTGCCCTGGAGAAGGAGAAATGTGTGCTCTCCAGGGGCATGGATGCTACTGGCCTGAGGGATGGGACGGAGGTATTCCTCAAGGCAGAAAATGGCCATGAGGTTTGTGGCCTGGAAGAGGAGGGACCCAGCAGGCTGACACAATACAGTGCTGCTGGCCCTGTGGATCTGGAACTGGTGAGAGAGGAGGCATACCTCACCAGCAACCCTACAATTTTCCCTGTAACCCCTATACTGGCAAGTAGGAGAGAGCTACCCAGACCCCTGTGACCCCTACACTGGTGAGTGGGAGCGAGCCCACCAGGCCCTCTGAAAACCCTGCTGCGGTGGGTGGGACAACAGTCCTCATCAGCAGCCCACCTCTTGTTGCCCCTTTGCCTGAGTCCCCAGCCTTGGTGAGTGGGACCATGGTCCTCACCAGGGATGTTGGGGTGTCCCCTGGATTCCTTGACCCCAGCCTGGTGAGTGGGAATTCATTCCCCACCAGACCAACCGTTAACCCAGCTTCAGGGAGTGGGACCACTGTCCTCCCTGGGGGCTGTTTGATTTATCCCAGTGAATCCATTTGTCCTGGATTGGTGAGTGGGATTACGCTCCTCACTTGTCCTCTGGATGCCCCTACCCTGGGCAAGAGGTCCATCAGTATTGACAACAGTCCTTTCAATGTTGCCCCAACCCAGAAGAGTGGGAACAGCATCCTCTCCTGGCCCTGTGGGGCACTTGCCCAACAAAACGGGGGAGATGTGCCCATCTTCCCCCATTTTGATCCCCAGGTCATTGAAAGCCCAAAGACCCCCTATAGACTGGTTATGGACCCTGAGTCACTGGCCCCAGACCCAGAAAAGTTTGACACCTGCTCTGCCTGGAGCATGGCCTCCAAACCTAGGGCTAGCCAGGACCAATAGGCACCAGTTTCCATGGCCCAGGACCAAGGATCCCAGTTTTACTTCTGGCCCAGGACAAGGGGAGCATCTATTGTTTAATGGTCCAGACAAGGGGCTCAACTTTACTCCTGGCACGGACAAGTGTTTTCCTGGCCCGGTAAAGGGACTAACATTTTCTCCTGGCAGAGGACAAGGGGCTCAAGTTTTATTGCTCAACACAGGACCAGGGGCTAATACTTTCCTCCTGAGCCCAGACCAGGGGCTGCCCTCCTCCATGCAGGAACGTGTCTAACTTCCCAAGCTAGCGTTCGTCCAAGCTGTCTCTGGCTTGGGTCTCGAAGGGGGGGGAGTGTAATGGACCCTAGGCCGTTACATGGCAGCAATTTATATAACTATGGCAGCACGCTGCCTAAGGGTCATTGTGGCGGCCCATGGATCAGTGTCTGGCAGTTGTTTGGGGGTTACATGAAGAACAGCTCCTCCAAAAAGACTGAAATACAAAGATTATAAACCGGCCACAGGCTGGCTGCTGTGCGGGGCAACCTATTGAACAAGCCCCATAGACTTTACACAGGAAAGTAGGAGGCTTTCTGATTGGCCACTCCAAGTTAAAGGGCCTCCATTGACTTTGTAAGGGAAAAGTAGGCGCCCCTTGCATTGGTCAGTTGTTTGCCTGCCTACTGATTCTGATTGGCTGAGATGGCCATGATGATCTTGGCCAGGATTGGCCATCAGATCCCATGCTTCTGACTGGCCAGGGGTTGAAGCGGAATATTCAAAGATGCTTCAACCCCCTGGCCATTGTGTGAAGATGTGTATTCGAGCCCCTCAGCCTTTTGTCCAAGTGTTTAGCCTTCATCAGTCCCTTTGTATAAATAATGTAATCATGTCTGGCCCTTTGTGTATGTTTACACCATCTGTCACTGTCCTTTGTCTAGTATTGTATCTTGATGTGGATCACTATGTATAAAAGAGCTGAGTTCAGTCAAATAAAGTGAGTCAGTTTGGAACTTCATCTGTGTCCTGTCTCTGTCGCTGGATGGTATCAAGGGTCTTCTGTTGACCCCCATCCTAGGAAGAAAAGCTGCTTGAGTAACCGGTAGAGCTGCCTGCTTGTAGCTGACCTCAGGAGGGAGAAACCTGGAACGACGGCCTGGGTCCAACCCAAGGACTTGGGTACCCATTACAATATATTACTTCCAAAGGAGAACATACGTGTTAGAGAGCATGCTACTATAATCTAAAGGTATCGCAACAGGAAGAATATATTGAGATTTTCTCTCAATTTCAAGCATGTCCTGGGTAAAGAGATATTATGAATGATACTCCTAATGCCTCAGAAGGATGAAAAACTGAGTTCACCAGAACCTTTAATTCCTCAGTCTGCATCGATTCTGCAGCAGGTGCATTGACCAACAGTCATTTAACCAGCTCGATTATCCTCCTCTTAGTATACTGCTGATTTGAATCTCCCAAGGAGAAAAGGCAGATAATCTAAATGCAATGATATACTCTTCATCTTCCTTCAGATAATGCATGAAAGAAGTTAATTCTCCCGGGAGATGGAATATCTGTAGTAGCCGCTTCCTTAAAAGCATACCTGACAAAGCTTGCTGGGTCAGCAATAATTATTCATATACATATGCAGCATGGCCTAAACTTAGGGCCACTCATATCTTAGCAGAAGGGAACCCTGGGGCTGAGGCTTGTCTCATTAAATTAAACACTGTAAAGCAATATACACAAATATTCTTAATATGATGAACTTAAAGGCATAAAAGCTCCTTACCCTGCTCATTGATGTTGAGACCTGCAGTCTCCTCTGAGTCAGCGTGCATTCCATCTGGGGAATGCATAGGTACTTCCGGCCTGTATCAGAAACAAAGGCCTATCAGAGGTCCAGCCCTGCTTGAACATAGTAAAAGACATGCTGACAATGTACCTCTCCCAGGAGAGATCATGTGCCAGTACTGCAGAGGCTATTCAATGCAGCTTATATCCAGACTGATTACAGGAGAGGTAAGCAAATGGGCAGCAGTTCCTTCAGGCTGGTCCAGCCTTGCTTCACTGTAGAAACAGACAGTGCATTCCATGTTGAAATGCACCACGTACTGGTGAGATCATGGCACCAGCTTTTTTGCACTCACAAGGCCCATGGTTACCTTTCTGTCTTTCCCATGTAGTGGAACTCAATAAATGCTGTTTCCTCGTGCATGCGTTCCACACAGCCGCACATCTGGTTTGAGGCGGAGATCTGCTGTCCCACACATTGCATCTGTTTGGCACCTGCAGAAACATCTTGATGGCCGCAAGTAGAGTCTGAACCTGGGCAGGAAAAAGCACTGGACAAGACCAGGTAGCCCAAAGAACAAGAACCCATGCAACCTCATGAAAGGAAAGAGGTATGAGGTCCTGGTACAGAGTGGGGATGCTAGCCATGGTTTAGGCAGGCTGCATAGAAAGAGAAAATAAAAACCCATGCTGTGAGAGAGAGGCTCCTGCCTCCATCCTTCCAGCTTGGAAGGACCAGAATAACTGCAAGTGGGGCGGTGAAGTATACATTTGTATTTTGATTGGTCCTACCAGCTGGGAGGCAGAGCTAATACCCACAGTGTATGCCATGGATTGGACACAGAGGAAAGTATAGGCAATTTGAATTTAACTGTACTGCAAGGGCATAATATGTAAAATCAAAATAAAAGGTTACTAACCCTTTAATGAGATTCATATTTAAATACTAACCTTCAAAGAGCAATTTCTGTTGCCTGGGATTTATGTACAGAGATTTTAGGTTTTTCCATCTCTGTACAGTTTGGTCCGCTTCTGAACATAAACTGCAGTCAGCCAAAATACAAATAAGATCATTTAATCTTAGACAATAAGATAGTGAGACATTAGAACTGAAGTCCTACAACTATATAATTCATGTTAAAACATGAAAGATACAGCAGTAAGGAGGAATAATCCAATGAGTTTAACTCTGTGTATGCCAAGGATGTTGGAGATGTTCCTAGCATCCAAGGGGTTAGTTCTTTGAGTGCAAGAGGGGTGTACAATTCATTGCACACCCCTCAGGCTCTAAGGGTTAAAGTGACAGTGAACCTACTTTTGGTCTTTACCAAATATGGACTTGCAGAATAAGTAAAGTCAAATTGCCTGTACTTGCTTTTTTCCCCTTCATCTTCACTCATTTACATTATTTTGACACAGACATGGAGCTATCTGAATTTCTTTTCAGAAAACAAAAGAGACAGACAGTGTAGAAAAGCTGGCCACTGCAGCACACAAGTGCTACATGGAGATTGTCCACTTTCACTTTGCCCAGCTGAAAGCCCTCTGGATAGAAAAACTGAGCTCAATATAAAAAATCCAAAAAAGATCAAAATTAAAATGGCTAAATAGCATAAGCAATTTGACTTTATACATTATGCACTTACCGAAAATGGAAAGGTCAAAAAGGAGGTTGAGTAACTCTTCTGTCACTGAGTCTCAGTGATTGCTATCCCTGGTAAAGGCTGAAGCTGGCAAAATACATAGTCATTGAAGAGTGACTGACTTTGCAATGTGTAGACCAGGGCTGACAAAGTTCAGTTCTCAAGGGCCACCAACAGGCCAGGATTTAAGGATTTCCCCACTTAAGCACAGGTGAGTTAATCAAAATGAATGAGCCACTGATTAACTCACCTGTGTTCATCAGGGAAATACTTAACCCCTTAATGACAGGTTTTTTTTTTTCCATTATAGCGAATGACTTCCTGGACTTACCAGGTAAGTCGTCTGTCACTAAGGGTTTTTTAAATCTTGGCCTGTTTGTGGCCCTTCAGGACTAAACTTGGACAGCCCTGGTGTAGATCATTGATCGCTCTTGTGAGCAGTCTGAGCAGCATGAAAGCCAGACTGTAAAGCAGGGGTGTACAACATGTGGCGCACCTGACTTTTTATAAACAAACACCTTTATAACGAATTAACTTGCACAAATGAACTAGTAGTCCAACAAGACAATCCCATACCTACCAGTACAATTCAACAATAAATTTCTGTTAAATGTCATTGACTAGTACAATTTATCCATACTTAAGTAGCAACTGCAAGGGAAATTATAGCCTATAATTCACCATAAAAAAAAAATAAATTAAAAAAAAAGTTTCTCTAGGTAGTGGTTATGCTGGGTCCTGAGCAGGCTTCAGTTTCCAGCATGAAGAGGATAACTCCACATTGCCTTCACATGTACTTTCGGGCATACTGAGTTTAATTTTTTTTAGGTGCAATATCACAGTGGCCTGAAATTGTCAGTGGTGTTATTGCTACACCATCCTATGAAGATTTATGGTCCCTGGACCAGAGCTGACCATAGGATGGTGTAGTAACAGCGTCATTGTACAATTTCAGGCCACTGATATTGCACCTAAAAAAAAATTTAACTCTGAGCTGTAATAACTTTTGAATAAAACACCTTTCAGCAGTGTGAGTACCCTTGTTTCACTCAGGGGGATAAACCCTACAACATTTTTTTTTTATACATTTTAAGTATTACTATACCTTTAAAACCAGTAATAGTAGTGCATGGGAGAGCCAATTTGATCAAATGAGAATGTAGCAGAGGTTAACAGGCAAGTCAATTCCTCCTACATGACAGGTGATAAATGAAAAAAAGCTCAGTCTCAGGTTACAAATTGTACCTCATTAGCCTCAACTTAACTCTCGTCTTTATAAGTGTGAACAAAATGCACTAGTTTATGCCATCAACATGTCAGCCCCACTTTGGGCCTACGTTAGCATCTTGACAAAGGCCCAAAGTGGGGCCAAACACTGATGGAATAAACCAGCTCATTTTGTTCACCCTTACAAAGACCTGTGAGTGCTTTTTTTTTAAATTTATTTATTTTTATTATATAGTAGAGTTTATACCTCTGTGTAATACCAAGGGTATCCCCACTGCTGAAATGTGTTTTATTCAAAAGTTATTCCAGCTCAAATTTAAATTCTTAGTTGCATTATCAGTGGCCTGAAATGGTACAGTGGTGCTGTTGCCACATCATCCTATGGTGATTTATGGTAAACTGACCAGAGCTGTCCACAGGATGTTACAGCAACAGTGCAATACAATTTCAGGCCACTGATACTGCACCTAAAAATTAAAGTTTGAGCTGTAATAACTTCATAAAACCTTTCAGCAGTGGAAGTACCCTTGTTTTACACTAGGATATAAAAACCCTACAACACAATTTTACATATTAAATACCTAACATCTCTTTAACACCTATGTTTCAACTACAAACCCTACTTACCAAGATGGAAAGATTTCAGGCTCTAACAGTATTTCTGGCTTCTAAATGTAGGTAGGAGTTATCTATACTATAAAAGTGGTCACGTGACCACAGATTCTGCATCAGTGGCACACACCCCTGGGTGGCAGCTAGGAGGAGACCTGCATATCTCCTCTACACTTCCTAAGGACAACATTCACAGTCACCAAGACTTGCATACCCCAGGGCAACATACACAGGGGCGTGATTTGCCCCTCTCCACTATCTCCTCTTGCAAGAAAAAAAAAACACAACATTGCTGTCTTCCACCAGAAGAAACCTTTGCCTGCTCACTCTCTCCTCTCCGAACACCAAAAGAACATGTCCCATTTACACGACTGGCACCCTTTCCATATCTCCATAGTGCCACTTTTCTCCTTCTGGTTCCTCCCCTCTACCTTGAGTACTACACATGTCACATTTAAACTTTTGAATGCCAGAGGGATACGCAAATCTACACTGTGTTGCATACCCCTCTGCCACTCAAACTGTTAGTGGCCACTCATGTCTCCTGCTCTCACCTCCACCTTCAGAAGCTCTGCATTACACAAGTGCATTCAAAACTATTAGTCTGTACTTTTTTATAGCATTGGATAAACACTTACATTCTAAATAATTTTACTTATTTCAATTATCACCTACTATACATCTCATTTCTTCCTGTTCCGACACAGATTTATTAGCACCTTAACTTGTTTGAGTTGCGTACACCTCTGCTACTCAAAGGGTTAAGCAAGTAGCAGGAGGCTGCTTTCAAACTTGAAAATAGTTAACATGAAGAGCCCAATTAGGGACCGTGCTGTACATATCCCTTCTATAACAACTGGTGCCTACATACAACCACCATTAAAAACTACACGCCCCACTCATCTCACATTTAACCCTTTCAGTGCCAGAGGCATATGCAACACATTGTGCTCAAACAAATCTGACATGATAAATATACAAGTAAGGGAACATTTGTGCAGCAGTGCCCACAATATGGTATATTTTGAAATTTGGTACGAGAAACCCAATAGCAAGGATTTAACTAAAACATTCAATTTTAAAAAGGTTAATTTTACAAAGCTAAAAGTATTAAAGGATATTCGATGGGAAGGAATTTTCCAGGATAAAAATGCACAAGAATCATGAAACATGTTTAAAATGCTCTTAAAGCTTAACTACCACCCAATAAGGACATCGACAAACATAATTGCCCATCTGGCGACTAGCTGCTCAGTAGCGCTAGTCGCCAGAATTACCAGATTACAGGGAATTCGCTATTCTTCCCGGACTGACAGCAGGATGGAGCACGGACATCTTGCCATAGTGAAGTCCGCGAGCCTGAGCTGTCAGTTCCTTTTGGAGCCTGACAGCTCCTAGCAACGCCTCCTAGACCCAGCTGGGACTGACAGAGCAGGCGTGCAGACGTCACTGTGGCAAGATGTCCGCCCTCATCCTGCTGTCAGTCCAGGAAGAATAGAGAATTCTCTTTAATCTGGTAATAATTCTGGCGACTAGCACTACTGAGCAGCTAGTCGCCAGATGGGCAATTATGTGGGGCAATGTTCTTATTGGGTGGTAGTTCCGCTTTTAACAAATATGTACATCAATATACCATTGGGGAATAAGCACAAGAGGAGTAAAGTGAAACCATTGTGGCTTATGTTTAACAATTAGGTTTGCAGGTAAATAAGAAATAAAACAGGCTTTTAAAGTGTTTAAGTCAAACAAGTCAGATTCATCATTTAAAATATAAATGTAATTGTAACGGATCCTACCCGTTACTTGTGCCCTTGTCTGGCCATAAGACTGTTTAGCCAAAGACTGGACATTTTGCCCTGTTTGGACTCTGCTTTGGGCCCTGTCATACGAACTGGCCAGCCCTTACCCTATTCTGAGACTGATTGTATGACTCTTCAAACCAGAGGCGTACACTAAAATACACACTGGGTGAATGGGCAGCTTGATACATAGAGCTGCCCTGGGTTACATTCATGTACGAGTGTATTAAAGGGATAGTAATACTTAAAATGTAAAAAAAAAAATGTTGCAGGGTTTATCCCCCTGAGTAAAAGAAGAGTACTCCCACTGCTCAAAGGTGTTTCAATCAAAAGTTATTAATTTTCAAAGTTGAATTTTTTAGGTGCAATATCACAGTGGCCTGAAATTGTACAGTGGTGCTGTTGCTACACCATCCTGTGGAGATTTATGGTCCCGGGAACAGAGCTGTCCATAGGATCGTGTAGCAACAGCGCCACTGTACAATTTCAGGCCACTGTGATATTGCACCTAAAAAATTCAACTTTGAAAATTAATAACTTTTGAATGAAATACCTTTCAGCAGTGGGAGTACCCTTGTTTTACTCAGGGGGATAAACCCTACAACATATTTTTTTTTACATTTTAAAGTATTACTATCCCTTTAAGTTTGGTTTTATGTATTGTCAAACATTGTATGTGTTTAATTGTACTTGTCCAATTCGAAGGTTTGTGCAATCACCAAATACCAGGTATGCAAATATCTTCTATAGCCTAACAAGAGGAATGGTAGGCAGATCAGTGATTGGTCAAGGTTGGAGCAGGACATTCAAAATAGTCAAACAAAGGCTCCAACCTTGGTCCCTTGTCCCTAGGATGTGTATTGTAGCCACTCCAGCCATTGACTGTGTTGTACTGTATTGAGACCACCTGTGGTGTGTTAATGTAATCACGTCTGGGTCATTGTATTTGTTAAGACCATCTGTTGCTGGCCTTTGTCTTATGTGTTGTGATTGAATTATGTTCCCCATTGTATCTGGTTTCCTCATGAATTTCAATGCGCTTGCTGTGTATAAATATGTGTGGTTTGGTGCAATAAAGCTGAGAGTTACTTTTGGAGTGAACAAGCGTCTATCACGGTGCCCGTGCTCTTTCCTGTCAGTCTCCGTGTGTTGCACTCCCATTGGCTGAGCTTGGTTTGGCTAGCCCCAGTGTGGCCTTTTTATACTGGGCCTCTGGCACCTGTCGGGGGCCCTTTCGTGGTGTTCCTGTACCAGTGCTTCCGAGTTACTGTGTTGCTGTGTTCCTGCGTACCGACTTGGCCCATCTGACTACTCCGCTTCTGGTTCCTGCTCCGTGATTTGAGCTGGCCTGGCTGACGTTCCTGCTCCGTGACCTGACCCGGCTTGTCTGACGTTCCTGCTCCATGATTTGACCCGGCCTGGCTGACGTTCCTGCTCGGTGACCTGACCCGGCTTGTCTGACGTTCCTGCGCTGAGAACAACTATCCTGCTCCTGTTCATCATGTCGCCTGGGCGACATTCTGACTCCCGCTTAGTCTGGCCCAGCCAGACTGAGAATCACTGTTGCCTCCGTTACTGCTGAGCCTCCTGTTAACTCTTGCAGTGCTGTTGTTGCCTCCATTACCGCTGAGCCCTTCTGTTAACTCTTGCAGAGCACTGTTGCCTCCGTTACCACTGAGCCTTCTGTTAACTCTTGCAGAGCATTGTTGCCTCCGTTACCACTGAGCCTTCCATTAACTCTTGCAGAGCATTGTTGCCTCCGTTACCACTGAGCCTTCCGTTATTTCCTGCAGAGCGATTGTTGCCCCGATTACTTCTCCAGCATTGAGCCCGTGGTTGCGTTCCGTTCAGCTCTCGCAGAATACGGTTGCCTACGTTACAGCACTGGCAGGGTGCCATTGGCTCATTTCTTTGCTCTTGCAGAATACTGTTGACTCCATCATGGCACCGGTCGGGTGCCATTGGCTCAATATTACCAGCTCTTGCAGAGTACCGTGCCTCTGTCACTGCACCGGCCGGGTGCTATTGGCTCAAGTTTACCAGCTCTTGCAGAGTACTGTTCCTCCGTTACTGCACCGGTCGGGTGCCCGTGGCTCAAGTCCGTTCAGCTCTAGCAGAGTATTGTGGCCTCCGTTACCGCTACGGCAGAGGGAAAAAGTCTCAGCCCTGCTTTGCAGATCTTGGTGCTTGTCTACATCTCGCACCACAGTCTCTTGATAGCCATTTACCATCATACTGGGCGTTGCCAAACACACCACATCAGAGACTGATTATCATCATTGGACTTTAACCCATGCTGTGCTGTAGTTGCCTTGTTATGCCTGACCTGTGACAGTACCATATCATCCTACTCATTGTATACTGGGCCTGTGTGGGCATATGTCTATGACCTATATTTTCCTGTCTATTCCACTGTGATACGCTACCACCCCTGTGGGTATTTTCTGTGAGTTTTTTAATAAAACTGTGTTTATTCTAACCTACTGTGTCTGAGTGTCGTACAAACCGTTACAGTACAAAAGGGCCATGACCTCAGACAGTAAATGTGAACGTAATTCACAAAACATCCATTGGAGGATGGATGTGCACGAGCAGCGCCTGGACCAGTTGGCACTGGCCTTGCAGACATTACTTGAACGTACGGTACACCTTGATAAACCCAATCAGAATCTGGTGGTCCCCCCAGTTTTGACACCGGAGAATCATTCCGTGATTCCTGCTGCAACGACTAGAGGACCAACGGCGGCGGCGCTGTTACCACTCAGATATGATGGCGAACCTACCCTATGCAGGGGGTTTATTAATCAATTAGAGATATTCTTGGAACTAGCGCCTCATGCCTTTCCAAACGACCGGAGAAAGGTCGGGTTTATGATATCATTGCTAACGGGCAGAGCCCTGGCGTGGGGTAATCCTCTGTGGGAAAATGCCAAACCCTGCACTCAGGACTTCAGGGAGTTTGTAAGAACGTTCCGGAGAGTGTTTGAGGTCCCTGGTAGAGCCGCCTCTGCTGCCAAGAGATTGATGGGGATACAACAGGGTAATCGTACCGTGGGCGATTACGCCATAGAATTTCGTACATTGGCAGCAGAGGTAGGATGGAATAACGAGGCGTTAGTGGCAGCTTTTGCCCAAGGTCTGGCTGACCATATCAAAGATGAAATAGCTGTGAGAGATGTACCCAATGACTTGGACGAATACATTGATTATGTCATGCTAATTGATTCTCGTATTCGTGAAAGACGCATGGCTACAGATCCGAGACCGAGGTCTAGAAACGATGGGCAAAGCAGCCTTTTGAACCCATCCATTCCTCCCTTGCCTCTCATGCGTCCTGACCGTTTACCCGAGTAACTCGGGTTCACCAAACTCACAAGGGAGGAACAGGCACATCGCAGGAGGCAGGGCCTATGCTTATACTGTGGCAAAGCTGGGCACCTATTACGCACTTGTCCTGTACGGCCGGGAAACGAACACACCTAGGGTACCTTGGGGGACAGGCCCTAGGTGGTGTACAGCAGTCCCTAGATCCAAGTACACAGAAACCCACCATCCAGGTGGTATTTTCCCGGGAAGAACAGCTTGTTGAGGTTTTGGCCCTGGTGGATTCTGGCACAGACGGTTACTTCATGGATTGTTCATTTGCCGAGTTACATAAAATTCCTTTGGTCAAAAGGGACTCTCCCTTAGCCATTGAAGCCATTGACAGCAGACCATTGGAACCAGCACTGATTACTATGGAAATTATTCCTATTACCATGTCAATTGGGGCCCTCCACAAGGAGGAATTGCATTTCCAGATAATTCATTCCCCTCATCATCATGCGGTCATTCTGGGGTTCCCATGGCTACATGTAACGGATCCTACCCGTTACTGAGCCCTTGTCTGGACCTCAAACTATTTATTCAAAGGCTATGGACATTTATTACTGTTTGGACTCTGTGCTGTGCCTTGGCGTACAAACTGGCCAGCTATTCCCTAAGAGAAAGACTTAAATTCATAGACTTTGGATCACATAGTATGTTTAATGTATGGCGAACGTTTTAGTTATTGTATGTAGTATGTTGAGGGTTTACTCCAAGGGAATAGGCAGTGAGGGGTTAATTATTTCATTATGTATTGCAGACTTCCAAGCCTTTTGCTTAATTATTCAACCCCTGGCCATTGTTAAGGAAATGAATATTCTGGCCACTCAAGTCCTTGGAGTGAGAACTGTCCTGAGACCCCCCTGCTGTGTGTGTTAATCCATTCACACCCCTCAGTCTGTGAGTCACCTATTGTATAGCCTGAAACTCTGTGTATATAAATATCTGTGGTTTGTGACAATAAAAGGAGTTCTGTTTTGGAGTGAACAAGGAGTCCTGGAGTCTTGTATTGCTTATGGTCTAAAGTATCCACTCTGATACCCATCTGCGCCAAGTATCCTGAATCGCCGACCGCCTGCTGCCAGTTTCCTGCGACCTAACTTCATGGACTGTCAGGCGGCGACGTGGACTCTTCCATGCTTCCCTGCTTCCAGCGATCTTGCGGCTGTTTCCAGTGACTGTCCATACTTCAACTGGTGCATCCGACGGCGCTTATCTGCGTTGAGAAGGAGAGACCCGGGAACGACGGCGGAAGGTGACGCGGTCCCTTCTCAGCTTCCGTTACACTACATCTGCATAATCCCCAGTTTGACTGGCAGAGATGTGAGGTCAGATCATGGTCTGAGTACTGTATGAAGCACTATTTGTTGCACCCAGTTAAGATTTTATGTACCTCTCACTCCGTGCCAGCTGAATACCGTGAACTCAGTGACGTATTCAGTAAGGGAGAGGCTAGCGCATTGCCTCAGCACAGACCTTATGATTGCGCTATTGATTTGCCTCCGGGCGTGGTGCCTCCCAGGGGTCGTACGTGCCCACTGTCGTGCGATTAAAATAAGGCTATGGAGGACTACATCGATGATGCCCTTAAAAGAGGGATTATACGCAAGTATACTTCTCCGGCTGGTGCCAGTTTCTTTTTTGTGAAAAAGAAAAATGGCGAACTAAGACCTTATATTGATTACCGCGGACTGAATAAACTCGTCTAAGAATGCCTACCCCATACCACTTATTACTGAACTATTTGACAGGTTAAAAGGTTCCTCCATCTTTACGAAACTCGATCTACGAGCCGCTTATAACCTGATCAGAATTAAGGCTGGGGATGAGTGGAAAACGGCATTTAATACTAGGTCTGGGCATTATGAATACCTAGTTATGCCATTTGGCCTCTAATGCACCTGCGGTATTTTAAGAGTTTATCAATGACATCCTCCTATCACGGTTCCCGTGATCTGCTCTGTCACTCTTTGTTGTGGTGCGCTCCCATTGGCTGAGCTTTGTTTGGCCCGCCCAGTGTGGCCTTCTTATTCCGGGCCTCTGGCATCTGTCAGGTGCCCTTTCGTGGTGTTCCTGTACCAGTGCTACTGTGTTCCTGAGTTCCTGTGTACCGACTTGGCCCGTCTGACTACTCTCATTGGTTCCTGCTCCATGATTCGACCCGGCCTGGCTGACGTTCCTGTTCCGTG
This sequence comes from Rhinophrynus dorsalis, assembly GCA_037306005.1. Taxonomy (NCBI): domain Eukaryota; kingdom Metazoa; phylum Chordata; class Amphibia; order Anura; family Rhinophrynidae; genus Rhinophrynus; species Rhinophrynus dorsalis. The sequence goes on along the minus strand of CM074727.1, from coordinate 92,507,049 downwards.
ATTTGACCCGGCCTGGCTGACATTCCTGCTCCGTGACCTGACCCGGTTATCCTGAAGACCCTGCTTGTGTTCCAGCTGTGATCCTGATTCTGTGTCCCTTGGGCCACATTCTGACTTCCGCTGTGCTGATATAGGGCAGACTGAGTTGTTGCCTCCGATTCACTGGGCCTTCCCATTTACTCTTGCAGAGCACTGGTGCCTCCGTTACACTGAGCCTTCCATTAAACACTTGCAGAGCACTGTTGCCGCCGTTAACCCTGAGCCTTCTGTTTACACTTGCAGATCATTGTGGCCTCCGTTAACACTGCATTTCCGTTAACCCTTGCTGTTCGCAGTGGTTTAGTTACCGCACCGTCAGGTGCTATTGGGCGATTCCATCACCTCTTGCAGTGTACAGCCTTTTCCGTTACAGCACTGGTCGGGTGCCATTGGCTCTAAACACCTCAGCTCTTGCAGTGTCAGTGTCTCCGTTACCGCACTGGTTGGGTGCTACTGGCTCTAATCACCTCAGCTCTTGCAGTGTACATTGTCTCCGTCTTCTGCACCGGTCGGGTGCTCACAGCTCAACGTGTGCTAGCTCTTGCAGAGTATTGTGGCCTCCGTTCCCTGCTCAGCACAAGTAGTAGTCTCAGTTCTGCCTTATTGACTGGTGCTCTCTTACATCTTGCACCACAGTCTCGCTCCTTAACCATCTACTGGGTGTTGTCAAACACACCACAACAGAGACTGATTGCTTTTCATGAACTTTAACCAATGTTGTACCTGTAATACCTGATTATGCCTGTCCTGTGACAGTATCTATTTATTTCCCTGTATACTGGGCCTGAGAGGGCATCTGTACATGATTGTCATTTTCCTGTCATACTATCTTGCCTGTAGTGGGCAGTCCTTCGTATCTTTTAATAAAACTGTTTTATTCTAACCTACTGGCCTGAGTGTCTTACAAAACCATTACAGTATGAAAGGGCCATGACCTCAGGCAGTAAAGGTGAAAGGAATACACAGAACATCCATTGGAGGATGGATGTGCATGAGCAGCACATGAACCAGTTGGCACTGGCCTTGAAGACATTACTTGAGCATACGGTACACCTTGACAAACCTAATCAGAATCCGGGGGTCCCCCCAGTCTCGACATCGGACAATCATTCCATGGGTCCCTCTGCACCAACCAGAGGCCTAACAGCGGTGGCGCCGTTACCATTGACATATGATGGCGAACCTACCATATGCAGGGGGTTTATTAATCAATTAGGGAGATTCTTGGAACTGACGCCTCATGCTTTTCCTAACAACCGGAGCAAGGTCGGGTTCATGATATCCTTGTTAACGGGCAAAGCCCTGGCATGGGCTAATCCTCTGTGGGAAAATGCCAAACCCTGCACTCAGAGTTTCAGTGAGTTCGTAAGAAAGTTCCGCAGAGTGTTTGAGGTTCCTGGTAGAGCAGCCTCTGCTGCCAAAAGATTGATGGAAATACAACAGGGTGATCGTACCGTGGGTGATTATGCCATAGAATTTCGGACATTGGCAGCAGAGGTGGGATGGAATATTGAGGCGTTAGTGGCAGCTTTTGACCAAGGGTTGACTGACCCAATCAAAGATGAAATAGCTGCCAATGAATACATTGTTTATGTCATGCTTATTGACTCCCGTATTCGTGAAAGACACCTGGCTAAAAGGGCAAGATCAAGAAGCTATGGGCATGGTAGTCATTTGAACCCACCCTCGCCTCCCATTCCTCCTGACCGTTCACCCAAGCCTAGTGAACCAATGCAGCTTGGGTTCACCAGACTCACGAAGGAGGAACGGGTGCACCGTAAGAGGCAGGGTTTATCCTTATATTGTGGCAAAGCTGGGCACTTATTACGCACTTGTCCGGTATGGCCGGGAAACGGACGCACCTAGGGTACCTTGGGGGACAGGCGCTAGGTGGAGTACAGCAGTCCCTAGATCCAAGTACACAGAAACCCACCATCCAGGTGGTATTTTCCTGGGCTGATCAGCCTGTGGAGGTGCTGGCCCTGGTAGATTCTGGTGCAGCCGGTTACCTCATGGATTGTTCATTTGCCGAATAGCACAAAATTCCTTTGGTCAAAAGGCACACTCCCTTAGCCATTGAAGGTAGACCTTTGGAACCTGCATTAATCACTATGGAAACGATTCCTATTATTATGTCTATTGGGGCTCTCCACAAGGAGGAATTACGTTACCAAATAATTCATTCCCTCATCATGAGGTCATTCTGGGGTTCCCATCGCTGCACTTGCATAATCCCCAGTTTGATTGGCAGAGATGTGAGGTCAGATCATGGTCCGAATACTGTACTAAGCACTGTTTGTCGCACCCAGTCAAGATTTTGTGTACCTCTTCCTCCGTGCCAGCTGAATACCGTGAATTCAGTGATGTATTTAGTAAGGGAGAGGCTAATGCATTGCCTCAGCACAGACCGTATGATTGCGCTATTGATTTGCCTCCAGGCGTGGTGCCTCCCAGGGGTCGCACGTACCCATTGTCTTGCAATGAGAATAAGGCTATGGAGGACTACATTGAGGATGCCCTCAAAAGAGGGATCATACGCAAGTCTACTTCCCCGGCTGGTGCGGGTTTCTTTTTTGTGAAAAAGAAAAGTGGCGAACAAAGACCTTGTATTGATTACTGTGGACTGAATAAGCTCATGTCTAAGAACACCTACCCCATACCACTTATTACTGAGTTATTTAATAGGTTGAAGGGCTCTTCTATCTTCACGAAACTCGATCTGCGGGCCTCTTATAACCTGATCAGAATTAAGGCTGGGGATGAGGGGAAAACGGCATTTAATACTAGGTCTGGGCATTATGAATACCTAGAGATGCCACTTGGTCTATGTAATGCACCCGCGATATTTCAAGAGTTTATCAACGACATCCTCCGTGACATGCTTCAGTCTTGTGTGGTCGTATACCTCGATGATATATTGATATATTCCGCTAACATAACCCAGCACATCAAGGATGTGTCCGAGGTCTTGCTTCGCTTATGGAAAAATAAACTTCTGTAAATTAGAAAAATGCGAGTTTCACAGGTCCAAAGTGCCCTTCCTGGGGTTCGTGATCTCTAAAGATGGCATTGCCATGGACCAGGAGAAACTGGCAGCAGTCCTACAATGGCCACATCCCAAAGGATTAAAAGCTATTCAAAGCTTTTTGGGCTTTGCCAATTATTAAAGGAAATATATCCAGAACTCTTCTACGATCATTAAACCTCTGTCTGACCTCACGCATAAGGGCGCTAATCCCTCTTAATGGTCCGAGGCAGCTGAAAACGCTTTTGAGACATTGAAGTCTGCTTTTGTATCTGCTCCTGTACTGTTCCACCCCAATCCTACCCTGCCATTTACCTTGGAAGTCGATGCCTCTGAAATCGGGGTAGGGGCAGTACTTTCCCAGCGCCCTGTTGGGAGTGGCACCCTGAGACCTTGTGTGTTCTTTTCTAAAAAACTGTCACGGTTTTAAAAGACTCTCAGACGTAAGGTTTGGTAAAAACGTAACTTTATTGAAAAGTTAAGGCAATCCCCATAGGGAAACATACATAACAATACAACAATAATAGTCCATACAATAGGTTCTACCGGCCTTGCCTAAAATACCGGGCAAAGCAACCCAAGTGACAGTAGCAATAACAGGCTCTACCGGCCTTGCCTATACCGGGTAAGGCAACCGTGAGATGACATATACCGGCTCTACCGGCCTTACCAATACCGGGCAAGGCAGCCCAAAGGAGTACTGAGTGTAGGCTCTACCAGCCCTGCCAATACCGGGTAAGGCAACCTTAAGGATGGTAACTACAAGGGTTCTACCGGCCTTACCAATACCGGGCAGGGCAGCCTGAGCGAGTAGACCAGCTGTCAGATGACTATGACAGCAGAGAGGAATAGGAACAAAGGTCTTACTCAGCAGAAGTCTATTGCCAGGGAAAATCGGACGACTGCATAGGAGTGGACAGCGACCTAGCATCAGTACTGGATAGATCAGGAGCAAACCAACATCCGCACGTTGGGACCTACAATAAATATCGCCACCAGGTTAATGGAGTAAACCAGCGTCCGCACGCTGGGACCAACAGAGTATCGCAACCAGGTTTAATGGAGTAAACCAGCGTCTGCACGCTGGGACCAACAGAGTAAACCAGCGTCCGCACGCTGGAACCAACAGTGTATATCGCAACCAGGTTTAATGGAGTAACCCAGCGTCCTCACGCTGGGACCAACAGTAAATGTCACCACCAGGGTATAATGGAGTAAACCAGCGTCCGCACGCTGGAACCAACAGTGTATATCGCAACCAGGTTTAATGGAGTAAACCAACGTCCTCATGCTGGGACCAACAGTAAATGTCGCCACCAGGTTTAATGGAGTAAACCAGCGTCCGCACGCTGGAACCAACAATGATAAACAGCAGTGAAAAGAACAATGTCACCAGAACCGCCGGTGCAGAAGGAACCGGATGGAGAAGCGGCAGGCAGGAGACGCAGGAACTCAGTAAGATTAACCCGCTAGGTGCTGGAACACAGGAACACCGGAACTCTAGCATACAGGAACATTGTAACACTGGAACGCAGGATCAGCAGGATAGCGGAATCAGCAGGAACAGCAGGCCCAGAAGCCTGACATGCAGATCAGGCCAAGTGAAGTCAGAAACACCACGAAAGGGCAACCTGGAAGTGCTCAACCTGGGTTTAAAAAGGCTGCGTGAGGAGGGCTAAAATCAGACAGCCAAGCAGGAATACTCAGTAAGTGACAGACACAGAACAGCACGAATCACGGGCAACGTGATAGTGCCCCCCTTTCAAAGACCCCCTCTCCTAGAGTGGGGTCTGTGCTTCTGAGGGTATTTGGTATGAAATATTCATAGTAACTTGGGTGCATGAAGGTCCTTACTGTCTACCCAGGAACGATCCTCAGGACCATAGCCTTTCCAATGCACCAGATACTGTACCCCTCCTCTATGCCTACGGGAATCAATAATATTTTGTACTTCGTACTCCTCCTGCCCTTCGACTTCAACAGGACCTGGCATCACAGGTGTGGTAGTATAACGGTTACTAACCAGAGGTTTAATGAGAGACACATGGAATACATTATGAATGCGCATGGAAGCAGGTAATTCCAAGGCATAGGAAACGGGGTTAATTTTGCGAATTAACTTGTACGGACCAATGAACCGAGGTGCCAGCTTATTAGATGGGACCTTGAGCTTCAGATTCTTAGAGGACAGCCATAGTCTATCCCCGACTTGAAAGGAAACCGCTGGAAGCCTTCTGCGATTGGCATGACGCTGATGTCGCTGAAAAGACTGACCCAATGCCCTCTGAACTTGTGCCCATGTGGAATGGAGTTGCTCTATATGCTCATCCAGAGCTGGAATCTGCTGTGTCTGAAAGGAATCCGGAAGCAGACAGGGTTGGAACCCATAATTGATCAAAAACGGAGAGCTCCCGGATGAATAATTAACTGCACAGTTCCTGGCAAACTCTGCCCAAGGCAACAAGTCGGCCCAATTATCATGATGGTCAGTCACAAAACATCTCAGAAACTGTTCCAACCCTTGATTGGCCCTCTCAGCGGCCCCATTAGTCTGGGGATGATATGCAGAGGAAAATGATAGCTGTATGCCCATCTGTTCGCAAAATGCCCTCCAGAATCTGAACACAAACTGGCTCCCCCTGTCAGACACCAGCACCCTGGGTACTCCATGCAACCGAAACACCTCTCGAGCGAATACCATTGCCAGTATTTGGCCGAAGGAAGGCCACAGAGGGGTACGAAGTGTGCCATTTTCGAAAACCTGTCTACCACCATCAACATGAAGGAATACCCTCTAGACCTGGGCAATTCTCCCATAAAGTCGATGGAGACGTGAGACCAAGGGCGTTCACCATTAGGCACCGGCTGAAGTAAGCCCACCGGGAGATGTCTAGGGGTTTTGGCACGGGCACAGGCATTCGTAAAATTGGCACAATCTGCTCTCATAGAAGGCCACCAGAATAGCTGGTGACCAAAACAATTGATCTCTACCAATATGTCCCGCAGCCTTAGAGGAGTGGTAGGTTTCAAGTAGTCGAGTACGGAATGGCTCAGCGACAAAACATTTGCCGGCTGGAGTTTCATGGGGAGCAGAGGCTTGGGACGACAAAATCTCCTCCCCTAGTGGTGAAGTAATACTAGTACGTATGGTAGCCAATATTCGATCAGGTTGAATGATAGGTGCTGGTACTTCTACTCTGTCAACCTCCGCCTCAAATTGTCTAGACAGAGCATCAGCCCTAACATTTTTTGAACCAGGCAAGTATGATACAACGAAATTGAATCGGGATAGAAACAGTGCCCATCTGGCCTGGCGAGAGGACAGTCTCTTGGCCTCAGAGCGATAAGTCAGATTCTTGTGATCAGTTAGAATCAAAACGGGGTTTTTTGGGCCTTCAAGTAAATGACGCCATTCTTTAAGAGCAAGGATAATGGCCAGTAATTCTCGATCACCAATCTCGTAATGACTTTGAGCACTGGTTAATTTTTTAGAAAAGAATCCACAGGGTCTGAGTGTACCACCTTTAACCTGTCGCTGAGAAAGCACCGCCCCGACCCCAATATCTGAGGCATCAACCTCTAAAGTAAAAGGGAAGTAGTGGATTGAGGTGGGACAACACAGGCGCTTCAGCAAAAGCTACCTTCAACTTCTCAAAGGCCTCTTCAGCAGCCACCGGCCAGAGAGATGGATTAGCGCCCTTATGCGTGAGGTCAGACAGAGGTTTCACAATAGAGGAGAAGTTTTTAATAAACTTCCTGTAAAAATTGGCGGAGCCCAGAAATCGTTGGATGGCTTTAAGACTCTTGTGTTTAGGCCATTGTAAGACTGCCGTCAATTTCTCTTTATCCATGGCAATGCCGTCTTTGCCAATTATAAACCCCAGAAACGGTACACTGGTTTTGTGGAACTCGCATTTCTCCAGTTTACAAAATAATCTATTTTTGCGTAAGCGCAGCAACACTTCAGACACATCCTTGATGTGTTGTGACAGGTCTTTGGAGTGGATAAGTATGTTGTCAAGATAGACTACAACATATGATTGTAACATATCTCTAAGAACGTCATTGATCAGTTCTTGAAATACTGCAGGAGCATTACATAGACCAAATGGCATGACTAGGTATTCATAATGCCCTGATCTCGTATTGAAGGCAGTTTTCCACTCATCACCGGCTCTGATACGTATCAAATTGTAGGCTGCCCTTAGGTCCAATTTGGTGAAAATTGAGGACCCCTTAAGTCTATCAAACAGCTCGGTGATGAGTGGTATCGGGTAGGCATTCTTTGCCATCAGCTTATTCAGTCCACGATAGTCTATGCATGGTTGCAGTTCGTCACTTTTTTTCTTAACAAAAAAAGAACCCGGCGCCGGCCGGAGAAGTAGATTTCCTTATGATCCCTCTACTGAGGGCGTCCGCTATGTATTCCTCCATAGCTTGGTTCTCCTGACAAGACAATGGATACGTGCGTCCCCTCTGTGGTACTGCTCCAGGACTCAGTTCTATACGACAATCGTATGGTCTGTGCTGAGGTAGGGCGCCAGCCTCTCCCTTACTGAAAACATCTCTAAACTGCTGGTAGACATCAGGTAGTGAAGGGGAGGTGCACAAGACCTTAACAGGATGGGTAACGCACTTATCCATACAGAACTGAGACCAAGCGGCAATCTCACATTTCTGCCAATCAAATTGTGGGTAGTGCAACTGTAACCAAGGAAAGCCCAAGATCACGGCATGGTGAGAAGAATTAATCAATTGGAACTGTTGCTCCTCCTCGTGAAGAGCCCCAATAGTCATGGACAAGGGCATCGTTTCAAAGGTAACTTGGGCGGGTTCCAAAGGTCTGCCATCAATTGCTTCAATAGCAAGAGGGGTTTCTCTCTGAATCCATGGTACCCCATGCAATTCGGCAAAGGTATTGTCCATAAAATACCCAGCTGCACCAGAATCAACCAAGGCCAAAACCTCAACTGAGCGTTGTGCCCATGACAATACCACCTGTATGGTGGGTTTAAGTGTGCCCAACACTGGGGACGATTGGACACCACCTAGGGCCTGTCCCCCAAGGTACCCTAGGTGTGTTCGTTTCCCGAACGTACCGGACAAGATCTTAACAGGTGACCATTTTTACCGCAGTACAAACATAATCCCTGTATCTTGCGATACCTCCTCTGTTCCTTGGTTAACCTAGTGAAACCCACCTGCACAGGTTCACCTGGTTCCAGAATTGGTTCACTAGGTTTGGATGCCAAGGGAGGGTTGGGTGGGCAAAATGTGCTACTGGACCCATTATTTTTTAGCCGTACATGTCGCTCTCTGGCGGTTAATCTTTCTCGTATTCTGGAGTCAATTAGAATCACGTATTCGATATAATCATCTAGGTCAGTAGGTAAATCTTTTGCTGCAATCTCATCTTTAATCTGGTCACTCAAGCCTTGGACAAAGGCTGCCAACAGGGCCTCGTTATTCCATCCTACCTCTGCTGCCAAGGTGCGGAATTCAATGGCAAAATCGCCAACCGTGCACCTGCCCTGTTGTATCTCCATGAGACGTTTAGCAGCAGAGATAGTTCTACCAGGAGGCTCAAATACTCTCCGAAAGGATTGCACAAAATCACAGAAATTCTCTGTGCAAGGTTTAGCGTTTTCCCAAAGTGGATTGGCCCAAGCCAATGCTCTGCCAGTCAGCAAGGATATCATGAACCCAACCTTGCTGCGATCACTAGGAAATGCGTGTGCCGTCAATTACATAAATATTTCAAGTTGATTAATAAACCCTCTACATAGTTGAGGGTCACCGTCATATCCCAGCGGCAAGGGTGCAGAAGCCGTTAACCCTTTGACTGCGGTCCCTGGGGACCTAGACTCATTCTCCAGTGTCTGAATTGGCGAGACCACCGGGCTAGAACCGGACTTATTAGCAAGTACTATGCGTTCAAGAATAGTTTGAATAGCAACCACCAGCTGATCCAAACGTTGCTCATGCATATCCATCCTACAATGGATATTTTGTGTGTTACCATCACTCTTATTGTCTGAGGTCATGGCCCTTTCGTACTGTCACGGTTTTAAAAGACTCTCAGACGTAAGGTTTGATAAAAACGTAACTTTATTGAAAAGTTAAGGCAATCCCCATAGGGAAACATACATAACAATACAACAATAATAGTCCATACAATAGGTTCTACCGGCCTTGCCTAAAACACCAGGCAAGGCAACCCAAGTGACAGTAGCAATAACAGGCTCTACCGGCCTTGCCTATACCGGGTAAGACAACCGTGAGATGACATATACCGGTTCTACTGGCCTTACCAATACAGGGTAAGGCAACCTTAAAGATGGTAATGTACAAGGTTCTACCGGCCTTACCAATACCGGGCAGGGCAGCCTGAGCGAGTAGACCAGCTGTCAGATGACTATGACAGCAGACAAGAATAGGAACAAAGGTCTTACTCAGCAGAAGTCTATTGCCAGGGAAAATCGGACGACTGCATAGGAGTGGACAGCGACCTAGCCTCAGTACTGGATAAATCAGGAGCAAACCAACGTCCGCACGTTGGGACCTACAATAAATATCGTCACCAGGTTAATGGCGTAAACCAGCGTCCGCACGCTGGAACCAACAGTGTATATCGCAACCAGGTTTAATGGAGTAACCCAGCGTCCTCACGCTGGGACCAACAGTAAATGTCGCCACCAGGGTTTAATGGAGTAAACCAGCTTCCGCACGCTGGAACCAACAGTGTATATCGCAACCAGGTTTAATGGAGTAAACCAGCGTCCTCACGCTGGGACCAACAGTAAATGTCGCCACCAGGTTTAATGGAGTAAACCAGCATCCACATGCTGGAACCAACAATGATAAGCAGCAGCGAAAAGAACAATGTCGCCGGAGCGACGGGGCTAGAGCAGGAGCCCTACACTCCAACGGGGAGTCCACCGGGGCGAGACTGATGCACTGACAGATGACTGGAACCACCGGAACTGCCGGTGCAGAGTGAACCGGCTGGAGAAGCGGCAGGCAGGAGACGCAGGAACTCAGTAAGATTAACCCGCTAGGTGCTGGAACACAGGAACACCGGAACTCTAGCATACAGGAACTTTGGAACACTGGAACACCGGAACGCAGGATCAGCAGGATAGCGGAATCAGCAGGAACAGCAGGCCCAGAAGCTTGACATGCAGATCAGGCCAAGTGAAGTCAGAAACACCACGAAAGGGCAACCTGGAAGTGCTCAACCTGGGTTTAAAAAGGCTGTGTGAGGAGGGCTAAAAGCAGACAGCCAATCAGGAATACTCAGCAAGTGATAGACACAGAACAGCACGAATCACGGGCACCGTGATAAAAACTCTCTAGTGCCCAAAGCCATTATGAAATTGGTGACAGAGAACTCCTGGCTATTATTCTCGCATTGAACGAATGGCGTCACCTACTGGAGGGCACCAGAACCCCGGTGTTAATCCTAACTGACCATAAAAATTTGACTTATCTCTCGGAAGTGAAAAGGCTGTCCTCCCGCCAGGCTAGACGGGCACTGTTTCTTTCTCGATTCAATTTTGTAGTGTCCTACCTACCAGGCTCAAAGAACGTTAGGGCAGATGCCCTGTCCAGACAATTCGGGCCAGAAATTGAGAGGGATGAGGAACCCGTACCTATTATTCAGCCAGATAGTATCACTTCGCCACTGGGGGAAGAGATTTTGGCATCTCAGGCGAGGGCTCCCCCAGAAACCCCAGTTGGCAAGTGTTTTGTGGATGAGCCATTCCATACCCGTCTACTTGAGACATACCACTCATCTAAGGCTGCTGGGCACATTGGGAGGGATCAATTAATATGGTCTCTCTCACAAGTATTTTGGTGGCCCTCCCTTAGAGCCGATTGCTCCACATTCACTGCAGCCTGTGCCACCTGTGCTCATGCCAAAACCCCCAGACACCTCTCAGTGGGCTTACTTCAACCTGTACCTAATGGCGAATGCCCATGGTCCCACATATCCATTGATTTCCTGGAAGAACTGCCAGTGTCCAGGAGGTATACATTTATCTTGATGGTGGTTGACAGATTCTCTAAGATGGCTCATTTCGTGCCCCTCTCTGGCCTTCTTTCAGCCCAGGAACTGGCAGTGGTTTTTGCTAGAGAAGTGTTCCGCTTGCATGGGGTTCCCAGAGTCGTGGTGTCTGACCGGGAGAGCCAATTCATGTCTAGGTTCTGGAGGGCATTCTGTAGCCAGATGGGCATCCAATTGTCCTTTTCCTACGCCTACCATCCCCAGACTAATGGGGCCGCTGAGCATGCCAATCAGGCACTGGAGCAGTTCCTGCGCTGTTTTGTGACTGATCACGACAATTGGGCTGACCTGTTGCCGTGGGCAGAGTTTGCCAGGAATTGTGCAGTTAATTCATTGTCCGGGAGCTCCCCGTTCCTCATCAACTACGGGTTTCAGCCATGCCTGCTCCCAGACTCATTCCAGTCGCAGCAGATTCCAGCTCTGGATGAGTATATCGATCAACTCCGCTCCACTTGGGCACAGGTTCAGAGGACCCTCATACAGTCATTTCAATGACATCAGCGACATGCCAAATCGTAGACGGCTGCCAGCGGTCTCCTTCCAGGTTGGGGACAGGGTATGGTTTTCCTCCAGAAATCTTAATCTGCAAGTATCATCTAATAAGCTGGCTCCCTGGTTCATTGGTCCTTTCAGGGTGATCCGCAGAGTTAATACTGTTTCTTATGCATTGGAACTCCCAGCATCCATGCGCATACATAACGTGTTCCATGTGTCCCTGTTAAAGCCTTTGGTATGCAACCGCTACACTACCACTCCGGTGGTTCCTGGGCCTGTGGATGTTCAAGCCCAAGAGGAGTATGAAGTTGAAAGCATAATTGATTCACTGAGATTTAGAGGAAAATTGCGATATTTGGTCCATTGGAAGGGCTATGGCCTTGAAGAGCGTTCATGGGTCGATCAGAAGGACCTTCATGCCCCTAGGTTATTGCGCAGTATTCACAGAAACCAGGACCCTCTGCCAGGAGAGGGGGTATTTGAGAGGGGGGTACTATCACGGTGCCCGTGCTCTTTCCTGTCAGACTCCGTGTGTTGCGCTCCCATTGGCTGAGCTTGGTTTGGCCCGCCCCAGTGTGGCCTTTTTATACTGGGCCTCTGGCACCTGTCGGGGGCCCTTTCATGGTGTTCCTGTACCAGTGCTTCCAAGTTACTGTGTTGCTGTGTTCCTGCGTACCGACTTGGCCCATCTGACTACTCCGCTTCTGGTTCCTGCTCCATGATTTGAGCCGGCCTGGCTGATGTTCCTGCTCCGTGACCTGACCCAGCTTGTCTGATGTTCCTGCGCCTGTTCACCGTGTCACCTGGGCGACATTCTGACTCCTGCTTAGTCTGGCCCAGCCAGACTGAGAATCACTTTTGCCTCCGTTACTGCTGAGCCTCCTGTTAACTCTTGCAGTGCTGTTGTTGCCTCTGTTACCGCTGAGCCCTTCTGTTAACTCTTGCAGAGCATTGTTGCCTCCATTACCACTGAGCCTTCCGTTATTTCCTGTAGAGCTATTGTTGCCCCCGATTACTGCTCCAGCATTGAGCCCGTGGTTGCGTTCCGTTCAGCTCTCGCAGAATACGGTTGCCTACGTTACAGCACCGTCAGGGTGCCATTGGCTCATTTCTTTGCTCTTGCAGAATACTGTTGACTCCATCATGGCACCGGTCGGGTGCCATTGGCTCAATATTACCAGCTCTTGCAGAGTACTGTGCCTCTGTCACTGCACCGGCCGGGTGCTATTGGCTCAAGTTTACCAGCTCTTGCAGAGTACTGTGCCTCCATTACTGCACCGGTCGGGTGCCCATGGCTCAAGTCCGTTCAGCTCTAGCAGAGTATTGTGGCCTCCATTACCGCTACGACAGAGGGTAGAAGTCTCAGCCCTGCTTTGCAGATCTAGGTGCTTGTCTACATCTCGCACCACAGTCTCTTGATAGCCATTTACCATCATACTGGGCGTTGCCAAACACACCACATCAGAGACTTTAACCCATGCTGTGCTGTAGTTGCCTTGTTATGCCTGACCTGTGACAGTACCATATCATCCTACTCATTGTATACTGGGCCTGTGTGGGCGTATGTCTATGACCTATATTTTCCTGTCTATTCCACTGTGATACGCTACCACTCCCTGTGGGTATTTTCTGTGTGTCTTTTAATAAAACTGTGTTTATTCTAACCTACTGTGTGAGTGTCGTACAAACCGTTACAGCGTCCTGGAGTCTTATGTTCTCAGGGTATTAAAGCGGCCACTCTGACGCCCATCTGAGTTGAGTATGCTGCATCGTTCGACCGTCTGCTGCCAGCATCCTGCAACCCAACTTCGGATGCTGTCAGACGGCAACGTGGACGCTTCCCTGCTTCTTCAAATTCCTGCGATCCTTTGATTCGAGCTGTGGAGTGCTCGAATCTGCTTGGCGACCGCTACCTTCATTCCTGCTACACTTTCCCTGTTTGTCGTAGCCCGGGAGTAGAGGCCTTCCACTCTACTGCCTGGTCTTCCAGTTCTGTGACACTCGACTGCTCGGGAGCACTGTGACCCCTCCTCAATCCGCTTCCTTTGACGTAGAGTCTACCACCGAATAGTTTATTTGCTCGACCGGTGCATCCAACGAAGCCAGTCCAGCATCGAGAAGGAGAGACCCGGGAATGACGGCGGAAGGCGACGCAGTCCCTTCCTAGCTTCCGTTACAGTAATAAAATCTACAAACAAGCAATTAAGCTAGCTAAAATGGAACATTCTTTTTAATCTGGTAATAATTCTGGCGACTAGCGCTACTGAGCAGCTAGTCGCCAGATGGGCAATTATGTGGGGCAATGTTCTTATTGGGTGGTAGTTCCACTTTAAACAAATATGCACATCAATATACCACTGGGGAATAAGCACAAGACGCGTAAAGTGAAACCAATGTGGCTTATGTTTAACAATTAGGTTTGCAGGTAAATAAGAAATAAAACAGGCTTTTAAAGTGTTTAAGTCAAACAAGTCAGATTCATCATTTAAAATATAAATGTAATAAAATCTACAAACAAGCAATTAAGTTAGCTAAAATTGAAAGAAATATTGCAAATGACAGCAAGAAAAACCCTAAACAATTCTACAACTATAATAACAAAAGTCAAGTTTGATATTTGTCCTCTTAAGGCGGAGACAGGTGAATTGATTAGTGAAGATAAGGCTATGGTTGACACCCTAAATACATTATTTGCTTCAGTATATACAAAGGAAGCAGCAATGACCAGCTATGGGCAAACAGACAAAACCACGGAATGGCTTACTGAGGACAAGGTCCAAAAGACTGGAAAGGGTTATGGTGAATAAAGCACCAGGACCTGATGGTATACACCCAAGGGTACATAAGGAACTTATTTCAGTAATAGCAAGACCATTATACTTAATATTTTTTGATTCACTTTCAACAGTGATAGTGCCCTGTGAGTGGAGGAAAGCGGATGTAGTTCCATTGTTTAAAAAGGGAGCAAGCTCCAAACCAGGAAAGTATAGACCAGTGAGCTTAAATTCCATAGTGGGTAAGATACTAGAAGGGTTACTAACTGACTATTCAGAACTATGTGAAGACAAACATTAGTAGGAATAAGTATGGTTTCATGAAGAATAGATCATGTCAGGCTAATTTACTTGCATTTTATGAAAGAGTAAGTAGTAATTTGGACAGGGGAATTGCTGTTGATGTAGTATACTTGGATTTTGCAAAAGCCTTTCATACAGTGCCTCAACAGGTTACTGCATAAATTAAAAGGTTTTGGTTTGGGCGGTGTTATCTATGCATGAATTGAGAACTGGTTAAATGATAGATGGCAGAGTTGTTGTAAATGGAACCTTTTCAAATTGGTCTAAAGTTGTAAGTGTGGTGCCACAGGGTTCAGTCCTGGGCCCAATGCTTTTTAGTTTGTTAATGATCTAGAAGTGGGAATTGAAAGGATCATCTCAATCTTTGCTGATAACACTAAGCTATGTAAGGAAATACATACAGAGATGGATATTTATTTCTCTGCAGAAGGATTTAGATTAACTAAGTGAATGGGCAGAAAAGTGGCAGATGTCATTTAACGTAGATAAATGTAAGGTTATGCATTTAGGATTAAGAAACAAACTTGCTACATTTACTCTAAATGGGAAACAACTTGGGGAATCCTCATTTGAGAAAGATTTAGGAGTACTGATAGATGATAGACTACACTGCAGTGTGCAGAGTCACTCAGCTGCTGCAAGAGCAAATAGGGTACTAGCCTGTATAAAGAGGTGTAGATGCTAATAGTATTCTACCTCTGTATAAATCCTTGATTAGACCTCATCAAGAATATAGAGTACAATTGTTGAACTGTAAAAGGTTCAGAAACGTGCAACAAAACTGAAAGTGAATTGTGGATCTGAGTTCTAAAAAGAGACTAGACAAACTGGGTTTGTTTACATTAGAGAAGAGACGTCTAAGGGGTGACATGCTTATCATTTACAAATACATTCATGGTCAATACAGAGAACTAGCCAATGAATTATTTATGCAAAGAGCTAAGCTAAGAACAAGAGGTCATCCATTAAGACCTGAGGAAAGGCGGTTTCGACTAAAACATAGGCAGGGATTCTTTACAGTAAGGGCGGTAAGGCTATGGAATTCTTTTCCTCGGGATGTTGTGCTTGCAGATAATGCAACTGCATTCAAAAAAGCAATGGATGTCTATCTAACACAGAATATTGAAAATTATGACAGATTGATTCAAAGCAGATAGGATGTTGATCCAGGGAAATATCTGACTGCCAATTGGAGTCTGGAAGGGTTTTTTTTACCCATTTAGGGCTAAATTGGAAATTGTTCCAGAGGGCTTTTTTGCCTTCCTCTGGATCAACAGGGGTGTTTTTCCATGGACTGGAGGCATGACTTTTCAGCCTCAAGTTACTATGTTACCCCTCCAGGACTCAATGGGTTAATGGTCGCAACACTCAGCCTTTGCATAATACAGGCAAAGACCTGTTAAAGCACATTCCAATTAACCCCTTAAGGACCGGGAAAATCTGAGTTTGATTTGACTTAAGGACCGGAGCAATTTTGACTTTTTTGACTATGTCTTTGTTCAACCATATTTTCTCTTTAATTCCTTTTGTGCACCCACATAAATTATATACTGTTTTTTTAAGCACAAGTAGGGCTTTCTTTTGATACCACAATTATATGAATACCTCATTGTTTAATTTGATTAAAATAGAAAAAAAGAGGAAAAAAATTGAAAAAAAACAACATTTTGCTTACATTTTTCTGTCAGGATTTGCATACTATTAGTTAATGAAAAAAAAATACCCCTAAATATATTCATTTGCTTCTCCTGAATATAAGAATACCCCATATGCCTAGTATTTTAGTCGTTTACTCACATTTACAAGGTAAATATTACAAGATAGCTGCCGTTATTTCCAACTTGTGATTTCTCAACAATTGGCATGTGAGCATCATAGCTTAGCTGATGGTGCCAGAACCAAAAATGTCCCACAAAGGTATATGTCTCTGAAAACTAGACAACATAAGGTAAATAATCAGGAGAATTTTGGAGTTTTTCATGCAGCTATTTTTCCAGAAAAAAATTTCAAAATTGTGGTAATATTTTGTTTTTTTGCAGTTTTCACACTTACATTTCAATACTACTGTTGATATCAAGCACATGATAGGTGAAGATTTTTAAAAATGCATTGTTTAGTGTTCAGCTCCTTCTTCTGAGTACGGCAATACCCCATATGCATAGGTTTCTCAAGGTTTGGGAGAGCTACGGGGCCCAAATTGGAACATGCGCGTTTCCAGTTTCACACTTTGAATTTTCACAGCTTGCATCACTGATGCCATGTCTCATTTGGGGCTGTGTAACAGTGCTCCACTCTAAGATTTCCCCCCAAAAGTATATATTTTTTGAAAGTAGACACCCCAGGCTTTCATTTTATGTATGTTTTCAATTTTTTTACGCAGCCATTTTACCACCAATCGCTCGTAAAACTTGATGTAAGTTAAAAAAACAGCGTGTATCACACTTGCACTTCAATGTTGATGTGAATTTCAAGCACATGATAGGTGAAGATTTTTAAAAATGCATTGTTTAGTGTTCAGCTCCTTCTTCTGAGTACGGCAATACCCCATATGCATAGGTTTCTCAAGGTTTGGGGGAGCTACGGGGCCCAATTTTGAACAAATATTGAATTTTCACATCTTGGTTAACTGATGCCATTACTCATTTTGGGCTATGTTCCAGTGCTGCACTTTAGAATTTCCCCCCAAAAGTGTATATTTTTGGAATGTAGACACCCTCAGCTTTCATTTTAGGTGTGTTTTCAAATTTTTTACACAGCCATTTTACCACCACTTTCTCATAAACTTGACGTAAGTAAAAAAACAGCGTTTTTCACACTTTGCCTTCAATGTTGATGTGAATTTCAAGCACAGAATAGGTGAAGATTTTATAAACTGAATTGATTAGTGTTCAGCTCCTTCTTCTGAGTACGGCAATACCCCATATGCATAGCTTTCTCATGGTTTGGGGGAGCTACGGGGGCCAAATTGGAACATGCGCGTTTCCAGGTTCACACTTTGAATTTTCACAGCTTGCGTTACTGGTGCCATGTCTCATTTGGGGCTGTGTAACAGTGCTCTTTTTTAAGATTTCCCCCGAAAAGTGTATATTTTTGGAAAGTAGACACCCCAGGCTCTCGTTTTAGGTGTGTTTTCCAATTTTATACACAGCCATTTTACCACCAATCCCTCGTAAACCATGACGTAAGTAAAAAAAAAAAAAAAACAGCGTTTTTCACACTTAGGGTTGGCGGCAGTATACTGGGCTGCATACAAATTGGTTCGGGAAACAATTTCACCTAAAATGTCTTCCCCCAAAAACAAATCAAAAAAATGATCATGGGTAAATCCTTCCACATCAATTTGAATCCCTGGGTTGCCTGTGAATTCTGAGATTTGTGGGCATAAATTGATACCCATTCATTAGGATCCGGAGTGGCAGGTGTTGGGGCATTTCTTTGGGCAGGTCTTTTGGCAGGTCTTTGGGCAGATCTTTTGGCAGGTGCTGGGGCAGTTGCCAGGGCAGCTCTTGGGGCAGCACTTGGGGCATTTCTTTGGTAGGTCTTTGGGCAGATCTTTTGGCAGGTGCTGGGGCAGTTGCCAGGGCAGCTCTTGGGGCAGCACTTGGGGCATTTCTTTGGGTAGGTATTTTGGTAGGTCTTTGGGCAGTTCTTTTGGCAGGTGCTGGGGCAGTTGCCAGAGCAGCTCTTGGGGCAGTGCGTCTTTTCTTGACAGAAGGCCCAGCGTCATCACTAGAGCTGCTCTCACTTTCTGAAAACTGCGCTATGTCAAAATCTGACGCAGTGTCTGTTGCCTCAGAGTCAGACGCCAAAAAGGCATATGCCTCTTCAACGCTGTACCTGCGCTGCATTTTGCCCACTAAAAAAACTTTTTTTTTTTTTATTTTCTTACGCTAAACCTAAATCTAACCCTAAAACTTACCCTAGCCTACGTATATCCTGAACCTACCTAACCCAAATGAACTACCTATCTAAACTGCATATATATATATATAAAAGAAGACTTTGTGCCTGCCAAAACACACCCAGGGGAGGCATAAAGCAGGAGTTACTACTCCTATTGGGTGATTCAATCATGCAGGGAGTTGGCCCGCCCCCACTATGCAGCCCGCCCACCACTATCAAAGTCAGAAAAAAACAATATGGCCGCCACTTGCTCCTACACCACAGACAAACACACACATGCCCCACTCACACAGCACCACACAAACACACACAGACCACACACACACATGCCCCACTCACACAGCACCAAACACACATGCCCTCACTCACACACACAGCACCACATACACACACAAAGCCAGAAATAAATATGGCTGACACACACACACACACACACACACTCACTCACCCTGACTCCCAGTGGCCTCAGCAGGACCTGTAGTGCAGCACCAGAAGAACAAAATGGCACTCAAAGGGTTAAGGTAGGCCCTCATTGCTCAATTATTTCTTCACTGTCATCATTTCCCATGCAAGACACAGGACAGACAGCAATCAGGTACACACTTAACCCACTGACTGCCACAGGGTTCTGTATCAACTTTTACCCCTCAGGGAGTGTGTTCAAACCCCTCACACTGTAAACTTGCATTTCCCTCCCACTTCTCCTCCTCCCCCAGCCTATTACTAACACTTTTCCATATTTTTGTTAAGCCCCGCCCCCACTCACGATTAAGCCCCGCCCCCTTTAACCCAAATTGCCCCATTGCTCTCTCCACATCAGCACCACATGAGGGACTCCACAAGTTAACGTTCACAGGTGTTACACACACATGCCCCACTCACACAGCACCAAACACCCATACACACACACACAAAGCCAGAAATAAATATGGCTGACACACAGTCACTCACCCTGACTCCCAGTGGCCTCAGCAGGGCCTGTACTACAGCCACTGAGGAACAAAATGGCACTCAAAGGGTTAAAGTAGGTCCTCTTTACTGAATTATTTCTTCACTGTCATCATTTGCCATGCAAGACACAGGACAGACAGCCATCAGGTACACACTTAACCCACTGACTGCCACAGGGTTCTGTATCAAGTTTTACCCCTCAGGGAGTGTGTTCAAACACCTCACACTGTAAACTTGCATTTCCCTCCCACTTCTCCTCCTTCCCCAGCCTATTACTAACACTTTTCCACATTTATGTTAAGCCCCGCCCCTACTCACAATTAAGCCCCGCCCACTTTTAACCCAGATTGCCCCATTTGTCTCTCCACATCAGCACCACATCAGTCCCCTCTAGTGACTACACAAGTCAATGTTCACAGGTATGAACACACTTCCCACTGCTATTTAACTCTCACATGCCTCTCTATACCTTAACCCTTTGAGTGCCAGAGGGGTGCACAACTCTTGAGCGCATGTGTTTCTGCTCATATATGTTGCGTGTGTGTTTGTGTACATCTCTGTTACATATGTGTGTCCATGTGTGCATCTCCTGTGTGTCTGTGTGTACATGTCTTTTGCATGTTTCTGCCGCTCACTGTGTGTATGTGCATACCTCCCAACATTTCACATGGCCAAAGAGGGACACGTTAGTTTTAGGTGATATTGTTGGGGGCGTGGCTGGTGGGCGGGGCATTAGTACGAATTTTTACGTTATTTTATGACCTATTACTGGTTATTTATGTAACTGAATAAACGATTTCGTGCGAGACTAAAGTATTTTATTTGCACAGACTAATGTATAAACACATATACTGAAGTTTATTGCTTTATTGCTGTAGAGCAAAGTAATACACACCACACAGTCAGGGCTGGTGCAAGGATTTTTGCCACCCGAGGCAAAACCTAATTTTGCCGCCAATTTCGCTCCGCCCCTTGTGTCCCACCCCTTTATACCCTGCCTACTTATACTCAACCTCTTTTCATGATTGTCCTCTCTCTGCCCCCTGAGTCAGTCTGCCCCTGTTCTGGAGATGCCTGTAAGAGATGCCCCCCACCAGCTCCAACTTGCCCCTTATCAGCTTCACTTTGGACCACCAGCTCCACTTTGCCCCTATCAGCTCCACTTTGTCCCCCATCAACTCCAACTTGCCGCCTCAGCTCCAACTTGCCCCCCATCAGCTCCACTATGCCCTCCATCACCTCCAACTTGCCACCATCAGCTCCACCTTGCCCCCCATCGGCTCCAACCTGCCCCCATCAGCTCCACTTTGCCCCCCATCTGCTCTAACGTGCCCCCACCAGCTCCATTTTGCCCCTTCAGCTCCAACTTGCCCCCTCAGCTCCACTTTGACCCCCATCCTCTCCAACTTACCCCCATCAGCTCCACCTTGCCCCACATCCGCTCCAACTTGCCCCCACCAGCTCCAACTTGCCCCCACCAGCTCCACTATGCCCTCTCAGCTCCACTATGCCCCCAACAGCTCCAACTTGCCACCATCAGCTCCACCTTGCCCCCCATCCGCTCCAACTTGCCCCCATCAGCTTCACTTTGCCCCCCATCTGCTCTAACGTGCCCCCACCAGCTTCAATTTGCCCCCTCTTCAGCTTCACTTTGCCCCCTCAGCTCCAACTTGCCCCCTCAGCTCCAACTTGCCCCCATCAGCTCCGCTTTGACCCCCATCCTCTCCAACTTACCCCCATCAGCTCCACCTTGCCCCCCATCCGCTCCAACTTGCCCCCACCAGCTCCACTATGCCCTCTCAGCTCCAACTTTCCCCTATCAGCTCCACTATGCCCCCCAGCAGCTCCAACTTGCCACCATCCGCTCCAACTTGCCCCACCAGCTCCACTTTGCCCCCCCTCAGCTCCACTTTGCCCCCCCTCAGCTCCACTTTGCCCCCCCCAGCTCCACTTTGACCCTCATCCGCTCCAACTTGCCCCCACCAGCTCCAACTTGCCCCCATCATCTCCACTTTGCCCCACATCCGCTCCAACTTACCCCCCTCAGCTCCACTATGCCCCCTCAGCTCCAACTTGCCCCCCATCACATACCTGTAGCTTCCGCGCAGTCTTCTCTTCAGTAATGCAGAGCGCGGCATGAATCTCAGCGCGCTCTGCATTACTAAAGATCCGACCCAATAAGGGAGCGCTGTAGCAACACAGACCTGACTGTGTTGTGGTTCCCGGCGTGGTGTGTGCGGGCGCAGCTCTTCTCCGCTGCATGCCCGTGCCCCCAGTACGTGTGCGCCCTAGTCTGGTGCCTACCTCGCCTATAGGTGGAGCCGGCCCTGCACACAGTCTGACCTCCTAAAAAGAGGGACAACAGGGTGGGAAAGAGGGACAGAGGGATTTGGCCCTCAAAGAGGGACTGTCCCTCCTAAAGAGGGACACTTTGGATGTATGGTATGTGTCTGCCTGTATGCTGCATATGTCTATGTTTATCAGTGTGTCTGCATTTCACACACATGCGCCCAATGGTCATAACATGACGGGCAACGCCGTCCCACATTGCTAGTATATATATATATATATATATATATATATATATATATATATATATATATATATATATATATATATATATATATTTTTTTTTTTTTTTTTTTTTTTTTTTTTGGGGGGGTTTGGGGTTTTTTGGGGTTGTTTTTTTTTTGGGGGGGTTTTGGGGTTTTTTGGGTTTTTTTTTTTCTTACGCTATCCCTAAACCTAAATCTAACCCTAAAACTTACCCTAACCTACGTATATCCTGAACCTACCTAACCGGCGCTTATTATATTTTTTATTTTTTTTTGGGGTGGGGGTTTGGGTTTTTTTTTTTTTTTTCCCCCTAAACCTAAATCTATCCCTAAAACTTTCCCTAACACACGTCTACACTAAACCTACCCAACTACCTACCAAAATACCTAAACTATATTTACTATTAAAAAAAAAAAAAAATTTAAAAAAATCTAAAAAAATTCAAGGGGGATGGGGGGTGTCCCACAGATCAGAAAACACTGATCTGCAGCAAATTGATCACTCCAGGAGTGATCAGATGGGGGGGCACTTATTGATCACTGCAGAACAGTGATCAAAGGGTTACATTTCTTTATTTAAACTTTTTTTTTTTTACAGTAAGGCAGTAACAGCATGTCTATCTGTCTCTCTCCACCTCAGCAGTATGCAAGGTGGAGGGAGGCAGAGAGATCTGACAGGGACAGTATTTACAAATACTGTCCCTGTCATTCAGGTTTTGCAACATGTGATTCGCTTTTGAAGCGAATCGCATGTTGCAACAATGTTTCTACCGCTTGTTACTAAGTGTCCCGCTACCGGGACACTTAGTAACAAGCGGCTTGAACTCTTCCATCGCTCCGTGCGGCCGCGATGGAAGAGTTTAACCCTTGACGTACCAGGACCGTCAAGGGTCGTTGGAGCACATTTACCCTTGACGGTCCTGGTACGTCAAGGGTCGCTAAGGGGTTAAAAAACAAAACATATACCCACTCATGTTATGTTTAACCTTTTCAGTCAGGGATACGCAACAAATTGCTGTGCAGTGTTTTGCATACTCTGCCACTCAATGGGTTACTGACTAAGACACACTGAACCTACAATTGACTGCTGTACACTTAACCATTTGAATGCCACAGGGGTATGGAACACAATGCAAAGCAAGGCATTGCATACCATCTGTGGAACTCATACACTTCATACTTACTGCAATTTCATGCAAATGCTCTGCTGATATCGGGTGAAATCATTGTGGAGGAATTAACGTCACCCCCCCCCCCCCAGGGCTAATAAAGAGCCGCCACCTTGCCCTGCTCTCATCTGTCGATATGAGAAAATGTAAATAGTGCTTGACACAGGAACCACTGGGCCCCAGCCTCCTGCCCACAGACTATGGACCTAGCCCTGGAACAGGGCATGGCCTCTCCCTGAGACTAATCTCTGCCCTGTTTTCCCCTTGCCATGGAGGATCCTGTAATGAATCATAGTCCGTTACTGGATCCCTTGTCTGGGCCTAGAAATGTTATCCCAAGAACCCCAGAGACTGTGGACATTTCTGGGCCCAAAGAGATTGACAACCATGGACTGCTGGCTTGCTTCCAAGGAAATGGGCAGTAAGGGTTAATTTGAGTTTAGCCAAAGTTATTTCCAATGTGTATTGTAGCCACTCAAGCCAGTGTATTGTGACCCATAGTAAGACCTCCTGCCATGTGTTAATTCATTCAAGCCCTCAAGTCTTTGTGTCCATTGTCTGAGTTCAGCAACCCTTTTGTGTTTGAAATGTAATCATGCATGAGTCATTGTATTTGCTAGACCAAATACAGTGTGCTCAGGAATAAGTGGACATTTGGGATATCACAGCATTGGAAAAGTGTTATTATATACTGATTTTGGTTTTACATCCTAACCTGCAGTAAGAAGGTTAAAGGGTTAAAGTTTAAAAGGTTGTTTGTTCTGGGAGTGTGTGTAATTAATTAAGGGTGGGGGTTTGTGAACAATCACCTGTGTAGGCCTGTATAAATCTAGGTACAGGACTGACAGAGCGTGCTCACAAATACAGTGTGCTCTGGAATAAGTGTACAGTTTGTGAAACACAGCAGTTAGTGCAACACAGGAGTTAGAGGAACAAAGGTAAAATTGTTTACATTTTTAAGAACTCATATTTGCACCATACATGATGAGCAAGCTTGGAGATCTCACTCAGTGCACATCTTGCCATATGCATGCATGCTTGGAACAGCAGTTCCAGGGTCCATACAGCTGTGGCAAGTGTGAGCAAGTGGCCTTTCTAGAAGCTTGGATTGGAGCTCTAGAGAGTCATATTGCAACACTGAGATATATTGACAACCTTGAGAGGAATCTCTTGCTAACTGAGCAGAGTCTACCTGGGTCACCTAGCAAAGAGGGAAGAGATCAGGTAGAAGGGACCCAGGCACATAGTTGGGTGACAGTTAGAAGTGGTTGCAGTGGGGGAGGGAAGAGGAAGAGGGCAACCAGTCCTGAGTTTTTCCATCCCAACAAATTTGCTCATTTAATTGAAGATGTTGGGGAGGCAAACCCAGAAGTGGAATTGCTGGAGAAGACTGTTCTCCCTAACAGCCGGAAGAACAGCTCCTCTAGCACAGAGGGGATACAGAGGAAAGTGAAGCCTAGGCAGGTCGTGGTGGTAGGGGACTCTATTATTAGGAGAACAGATAGGGTAATCTGTGGCTCTGATCGCAGCAACTGAATGGTTTGCTGTCTCCTGGGTGCTCGGGTTCGGCACGTTGCAGACAGGGTGGACAGATTATTAGGAGGGGCTGGAGAGGATCCAGCTGTCTTGGTGCATATTGGTACCAATGACAGATTAAGAGGAAGGTGGAGAATCCTAAAAGGAAATTTTATGGATTTAGGGAGTAAGATTAGGAACTGGACCTCCAAGGTAGTATTCTCAGAGATACTACCTGTGCCATGCGCTACACCAGAGAGACAGCGGGAGATTAGGGAGCTCAATGCATGGCTGAAGTCTTGGTCTATAGTCTAAAGTAGAGATGGATTGCACCTGAATGCAAGAGGGTTTCAAGTGCTTGGGGAGAGGATGACTAGACGGTTGGAGGATATTTTAAACTAGGAAGGGGGGGGGGGCAATAAATACTGGGCTAGATAGTATAGAAAGGGAAGGCGATGTGGTTAATAACCAGGTGGGTGGATCTGGGGGCTGGGTTAGTACAGATGATAGGGAGAAGCCTATAAACCACATCAAAATTAAATCACAAATGGAACATAGCAGTGGTATAAATTGTCTGCTTGCAAATGCCAGAAGTTTAACTGGTAAATTAGGGGGACTGGAGCTGGTAGCTGGAATCGAAAACTATGACTTGATAGGCATAACAAACATGGTGGGATGACACACATGATTGGTCAATCAATTTGGAGGGCTACATGTTATTTAGAAAAGATAGGTCAAAACAAAAGAGGTGGTGGTGTCTGTATGTCAAACCAGCATTATTGCCTCATTTACGGGAAGATATATGTGATGACAGTAATGAACATGTGGAATCCCTGTGGGTTGAAATAGTCACTGGGGGTAAAACTGCCCTGAAAATATTAGTGGGAATTTGTTATAAACCACCAAACATTGATGACCTTGAAGAATCACAGCTATTAATGCAAATAGAAAAGGCTTCTCAAATAGGGAGAACTATACTTATGGGGGATTTTAATTATCCATAAATAGACTGGAGAAATGGAACAGCTAATTCTGCTAAAAGCAGTAAGTTTCTGAACTTGTTGAATGACAATATTTTGTCTCAACTAGTGCAGACTTCAACCAGAGGGAATGCGTGTCTGGATCTGGTAATAACTGACAATGAAGAACTTATCTCTAACATCCAAGTAAGGGAGCACTCGAGGAATAGTGACCATAACATGGTATCATTTAAGATTAATTCAAAAAAGCAATTTGGTATGGGTTCCACCAAAACACTGAATTTTAAAAAGGCCAACTTTAGCAGGTTTAATTCATCCCTTGGTCTCGTTGACTGGGATAGAATATTTTCAGGAAAAACACAGAAGGTAAGTGGAATGCCTTCAAAATAACATTGCAAAAATATACATATAAATTTATCCCTGTTGGAAACAAATACAAAAGAAGCAAATTAAAAAACAATGTGGCTAACCAGTAAAGTAATTCATGAAATAAACAACAAAAAAGTGGCATTTAAACATTATAAAGCTGAAGGATCAGCAGAGGCATTTGCAGAATACAAAAATGCCAACAAAACCTGTAAAAAGCTATTAAATTAGCTAGACTGGAGAATGAAAAAAATATTGTTAAGGAGAGCAAGAGCAACCCAAAAAAATTATTTAACTACATTAATGGCAAAAAATTAAAGTCTGATAATGTTGGGTCCTTGTTATCTGAAACGGGTGAGATGATCAAGGGGGACAGAGAGAAGGCAGATTTTTTTTTTTTTTCTTTTTTTTAATTCAATGTTTATTAGATTTTGTAATGATTATGCGGGGTACAGAAAAGAAAAGGGAAAGGGGTACATAAAGACAACACCTAACCTAGTCAACAAAAAATGAGGACAAAGAGAAAGAAGATCAAGAGGGGAAAAAAAAAAAAAAAAAAAAAAGAAGAGGGGGAAGTGGGGGGAAAAAGTCAGTAAAATAAGAGATTGTCATGGAAATCAGGGGGCAGCACCGAATCCACCCATGGAGACCAGATGCGCAGAAAAGAGGCAGAAGAAGCATGAAGATAAGCAGTCAGCTTCTCCATTCTAAGCAGCTGCCAGATCCTGGCATCCAACGAGGCATGGCAAGGTGGCACTATTTTGCAGTGGAACGCAATATGGCACCTAGTCACAGCACAAATTCGATATACTAACTGGTTAGCTGACATAGATAAAGGAGGATATCGGGAAAATCTGTTAAGCAATGCAGTCCATGGGTCCGAAGAGATGAGAACCCCCAGAGCCTTACTTAAAAGACCGAATACATGAGCCCACAAGGTTGCCGCTGATGGGCAAAACCACCACATGTGGAGGTAAGTACCATCAAAGAGAAAGCAGATATTTTAAATAATTTCTTTTCTTCTGTTTTTACCAAGATAGACCCAATGGACAAGAATCTGCAAACTACTTTTACAGAACAGTCACAACAAGCATGGGACTGGCTAACACAAGAAAAAGTGTTAAAACAATTGAATGGTGTTAAGGTAGACAAAGCCTCGGGACCAGATTGTATACACCCATGTGTACTTAAAGAGCTAAGCCAGGCCCTGGCCAGACCGTTATATTTGATTTTCAGGGATTCTTTTATTTCAGGTATGGTGCCCATGGATTGGCATAAAGCAGATGTGGTGCCCATATTTAAAAAGGGATCAAAGTCACAGCCAGGAAATTACAGACTTGTAAGCTTGGCATCTGTGGCAGGGAAGCTGTTTGAAGGGTTGCTAAGGGAATATATTCATATTCAAGAATTCAGCTTGAACAGGAATATCATTAGCAATAGCCAACATGGCTTTGTGAAAGACAGTCAAACTAACTTGATCACATTTTATGAAAGAGTAAAAATATAGATGCGGGAGAGGTGGTTGATGTGATCTATTTAGAGTTTGCCAAGGCATTTGATACGGTTCCACACAAGAGGTTACTGTACAAATTGAATGAAATAGGCCTAGGGTAAAACGTTCGTGTGTGGATTGTAAATTGGCTGAAAGATAGAATGCAAAGAGTTGTAGTAAATGGCAAGTTCTCCAATTGGATAAACGTGATAAGTGGAGTACCTCAGGATCTGTCCTGGGTCCTCTTCTTTTTAATTTGTTTATTATTGACCTCCCAGAGGCCATAGGGAGCCAGGTATCAGTGTTTGCCGATTACACAAAATTAAGTAAGGTAATAAGGTCTGAACTGGATGTGTCTTCATTACAAGAGGATTTGGACAAATTGAGTAATTGGGCAGGCAAATGGCAAATGAGATTTGATATAGACAAGTGTAAAGTTATGCATTTTAGGTATAATAATAAAAATACAACACATAGTTTAAATGGTGTTTCTCTGGGGAAATCTACTAATGAAAAGGATTTGGGAGTAATGGTAGACAATAGACTTAGCTGTAGCGTGCAGTGCCAGCTGGCAGCTGCAAAGGCCAATAAGATATTGGCATGTATTAAAAGGGGTATTGACTCAAGGGAGGAAGATATAATTATGCCTCTTTACAGGTCCATGGTAAGACCCCACCTAGAATTTGCTGTTCAATTCTGGGCGCCCTTTCTGAAAAAGGACATTATGGAACTACAGAAAGTGCAGAGGAGGGCTACAAAACTAGTAAGGGGAATGGAAAGTTTTAGTTATGAAGAAAGGCTAGAAAAGTTAAACTTGTACACGCTAGAAAAACAGCGTCTTAGAGGGGATATGATAAAACTATATAAATATGTTCAGGGCCCATACAAAGGGCTCTCCAAAGACCTGTTCATTAACAGAAAAGTACAAAGGACAAAGGGCCATCCACTTAGACTTGAGGAAAGGAGATTTAATCTACAACAGAGGAAGGGTTTTACAGTGAGGACAATAAAGGTATTGAATTCACTGCCTGAAGAGGCGGTGCTATCGAATACATTAGATGCCTTTAAAAAGGGCCTGGATACTTATTTAAAAGAGCATAACATAGATGGCTATGTACGTTAGTATTGGGATTAATATTTAGTTAGTGCTTGTTGATCCAAGGAGAAATCTGATCGCTAATTGGAAGCAAGAAGGATTTTTTCCCCCCACTCAATGCAGAATTTGAAATTGCTGCATTGGGGGGGGGGGTTGCCTTCTTTTGGATCAGCGATGGTAAACAGGAAGAGGAAAAGGGTTGAACTAGATGGACGCAAGTCTTTTTTCAACCTAAATTACTATGTTACTATGTATTTGCTGCTGACTCCTTGTCTTATGTTTGGATTGTATTATCCCTGCCCCTCACCCTATTTTATCTGGTTGGCTCATGTATTTCAATGTAGGTTTTGTGTATAAATATGTGTGGTTTGTTCCAATAAAGGCAGTTGTTATTCTAACCCCAAGACACTGGTGTTGTCTGATGCTTGGGGTAAAGCTTGCTGTATGCAGAGTGTGTGCTGGTTACCCTGACACTAGTTTTGCCTGGTGATTGGGTATATTTCGGTATGCTGTTGGATGTCCATCTGGCTCGTAGCGGAAGAAGTGACCATTGATGGGGACACCAAGGCTGGGTGTCTGCTGGTACCGTCACAGTGCTCACAGTGGGAAGCGTCCAATCCACCAAATATGATGTAGTAATAGTTATATTAGATAGTTAGATATTATCCTCTACCTTCTGCTCATTGGTATACCTTCACATATACATACACAGTAAATCTCAATATATAAAATATTCTGTCCTGGGATCCTACCATTAAAGCAGCCACCACAGATCTAAGGCTGCTGAAAGTCATTCTCTCCCATGTCACCTACCATTTAAAACTATCCTGATGGCATATTTCTACAAAACCCTTCATACTATATTGATTCATGCATTAATAGCCATAGTACATCAACAGAACCCTTTCACCATCAATCTCCCAGAACATGCAACACAAGGATCCTATATATAGCACTCTGAATTTCAATACTCTCAGCTACTGCTGGCTCTGGATGATGGGACTTACAATAAGAACTGAAGAGGCACTTTAATAATCAGTACATCAGACCTGCCTTTTATCCTATTTGCCATCAACATTGCAACCCATGGTTACTTGACATTTATATTAGGTTAGGCTCAAGTATTTAACCCTTTGAGTGCCAGAAGGGTTAATGCATTGCATCACAATGCATTCAATGCCCCTGTGCTGCTAAAAGGGTTAAATCACAGCTTATTCTTCACGGATGCAAGTTCAAGGAATTGTTATACAATTTGAAAATATCCTGCTTCACAAATATGGATCTATTCTGTTTGATAGTAGTTGGGGTGAAAAAACCTAACACACATAATAGCCGGCACTAGAGCTGTCCATAGGATGGTGTAGCAACAGCGCCACTGTACAATTTCAGGCCACTGTGATATTCAACTTTGAATTGTAATAGCTTTTGAATAAAACACCTTTCAGCAGTTGGAGTACCCATGTTTTACTCAGGGAGATAAAATGTAAAACATGTTGTAGGGTTTAAGTATTAGTATCCCTTTAAACACATTGTTTAACTGAGAATCAATGCATTGAAAACTCCTTTGGCAATGAAAGCGTTCATTGTCCCTGTTAAATTTTCCTTAGGTTTATTGCTTCCTTTTACATTCTCCTTATTATAAAACAGTGTCTTAAGAGACGTTCCTTTCATATGAGGACTACATGTGAATAATTCACTTCTGACAGCCTCTATATTGTGGACACTTATGTCTGTCAGTAGTACATTCTGGCCCTAGGAAGGACAAAACATGTAACAGCCAGTGAAAAAGGATTAACGCTACCAGAAGATCAATAACACGCCTTCTATTTGAAGAACATTGTTAACACTTTGAGTGCCATAGGGTTAAGCAACACATTGTGTGAGCAAGAAATATTGCTGCCCTCTGACCAACACAAAAAGAGAGATGTGACAGATAGTGCAGACTCAGGAAAAGCATGGACCAGCTGAGTTCACAGACAAGGAGGGGGGGTCTGACAGATCTGGGGCCTCAAAGAGACATTGGAGGAGTGGTCTCTGACCAATGAGAGCACTCTAGCTTACATGCAGAAAACCTCTCATCGGAGGAGGCTGGAATGAGGGAGGTGAGCAGAAGTGTGACAGATTGCGGTACAGAGCCAGTAACCGCAGTCTGTCTGGAAGGAAGCTGTGGGGTAATCTTTAGACGTTTGAGCAAGTAGATTTTTTTTTAAATGGAAAAAAAAATTGCTTAATCATAATAAAAAATATTGACATCTGCCATCTTTAGTAATCCCAAGGTAACAGACCTCGCTCTTTTCTATTTCCTGAACAAAGAAGCCAGTCTGGAAACAGTTGCAGTCCTTTCATAATGACTAATTGGGGTCCTTACTCGGAACATCACTACATGTTGACTTTTACACCATACCCAAAATAAAAAAAAAATCAGGTAAAAATAAACTACAGCCCTCTTATTCGTATTTGTGCTCCAATCCAATAGAATTTTAAATACTAAAATTTTCTCTGTGTACTCAACAGCTCCATTGAAACATATGGGCTTATCTCCCCTCCTCCAGCTGGTAGGAGTGGTCAAATTTCTATTTAAGGAGACTCCACCCCTTCCACCACAGTTTCTTCCTGTCCTACCGGCTGGAAGGACAGGAGGCAGAGGTATCATAATATTATAATACATACATATATATATATATATATATATATATATATATATATATATATATATATATATATATATATACACACACACACACACTGGCAATGCCATCCCACACTGCTAGTACTTAAGATATTTAAAGACCACATACTCAACATCTCTCTACTGAGATCCACATTGGCTGCTGGTGAACCCCCGCCAACATTATGCTTTAAAGCAGTCACATGTTTGTGTTTTGGGAAGATGAAGGCCAGAGAAAGGGGATGGAGGGGGGATGAAGGCCAAAGTAAAGGGATGGAGGGGGGGTGAAGGCTAGAGAGAGGGGATGGAGGGAGGCTGAAGGTCAGAGAAAGGGGATGATGGGAGGCTGAAGGCCAGAGAAAGGGTATGATGGGAGGATGAAGGCAAGAAAGGGGATGGTTGGGTGACCCAGAGCAAGGCTGAGTGCCATGCTGTGAGAGGATAGTGGTCTGACAGTACACAAACTGTGCATTGCAATATGTTCTATACAACTATGCCTCTCTAAGGTACACACTCAAAGTAGTTTGTATTTCATTGTTAATGGAGACCCTTCCTGTATGCTGCTATTTGCTTTCATTCACCTGTCGCATGACTGGGCACCTGCTTAGAGTTGCCCCAGTCAGTTTTTGGGTTCAAAGTAATTTTAACCCCTTAGGACTAGGGGGTTGTGCAATGCATTGTAAAGAAATGCAGTGCAATAGGCTGACCAGATCTCCCCTTTAACCAGGGACACATAGGAAATAGCCATTTTGCAGTACTTCACTGAAATCAATGCAGTCCTGCAGTATGCATTTCTCCTATGCGTCCCCGGTTAAAGGTGAGGTCTGGTCAGCCTACAGTGCAAATACCCCTCATCTTTAAGGGGTTAAAAAGGTGCTCTGATATGTGACAGTGGAAAGAAAGTAGAGTGCAGCATACAGGGAGACCCCTCACAGACCATGAAATAACCCCAGGACCTGTAACCTACTGAGCAGGGCCACCATCAGTAGGCTGACCAGACCTCACCTTTAACTGGGGACACATAGGTAATAGGCATATTTCAGGAGTGCACCAAAATCAAAGCAGCCCTGCAGTATGCATTTTTCATATGTGTCCCTGGTTAAAGGTGAGGTCTGGTCACCCTAACCATCAGATTATTTGGCCACAGACAAGTGTGACTAGCTGGGCCCCTCCATGTTATAGCATTGCCCAACCCTACTTTTTGTGCAGGTCAGTTGGTGAGATGGGGGTTTGAAAAGAAAAAAAAAAAAAAACATACTATTTTAGATGAATATTTAAAATACATTAAGTTACATTTTGCTCTTGTATATTGGTGACTGTGTGGGCTCTATACACTCATACAGTGTTGTGTATAAATGTAATTCTCATAATGCCTTTTGATTCAAATTTCTCACCTTCACTGCAAACAAATGCACTGGAGATTCTGCAGCATCCAAGAGGTTAATTTACTGGCTGCATACACAGTACATGGAATGGTTAATGCTCAATTATGTGTTTGATTACTAGAAATTATCAAACACAAAAAAGTAAAAATGCCACTGCTATTAATACATTTGGGTCTCAGGATAGGGTGACCAGACCTCACCTTTAACCGGGGACACATATGAAAAATGCATACTGCAGGGCTTCTTTGATTTCAGTGCAGTCCTGAAATATGCCTATTTCCTATGTGTCCCCGGTTAAAGGTGAGATCTGGTCAGCCTGTCCCAGGAAGAACTGACCCACTAAGATGTCAATGTCATTAATATATTTTGATTTAGGACAAACTAACCCATAAACATCACTTATTAGTAAATGAGCACACTATAGTGAATACAATGAGACAGTAAGTGACAAAGTTACCACAGTCACTTCTTACAGTAGGTAAAGAGGCACATTAACCATTTATAAAATCTTACCACTTTACTTAGAGTGATAATGGCACTGCTGGACACGTGCACATAATAGAAGCAATTAAGGTGGCACCACAGGAAAAACTGTACTAATACACTATATAGTCACTCTTTAGCTGCATTAAATCAGTGGTTCTCAACTCCTGTCCTCAGGATCCACTAAGAGGCCAGTATTTGATGATTTTCTTGTTAGAGCACAGGTGAGTTAATCAATGTGAATGAGCCTCTGACACCACACCTGTGCTCTAGCAGAGAAATCCCTAAGTCCTGGCCTGTTAGTGGGTTCTGATGACAGGAGTTGAGAACCACTGCATTAAATGATTCATTTTAATTCCAGCCACCACCAAGTCCCTGAAGTGGTCAATGGAGGAAGAGTATTGGCTACACTGGGTTTTTCCTCCATCCCTTGCTCTTGTCCTCCATTACCCTTCAGTGATACTGGGGTATGGAATGTATTGTGCAATGAACACCTTAATGGCACTCAAATGTTTAACCCTTTGAGTGCCAGAGGGGTACGCACCCATTTGGCACTCAAAGGGTTAAAAAAAACATATATACATATATTACACACACACTCTGTTGGAGACCCAATTCCCTGCCCCTTGCCACTCTGCATGCTATCTAAAACTATCCAGGCAGTGTCCTTTATCCAATGAAGCAGTGAAACAGCCTGTGCACTCCATTTGTGAAGGTTGCCAGGAAAATAAATGTTGGAATTAAGTGAAAAAAACACATGCATTTAACCCTGAGTGCCAATGAGGTATCCAACACATTACAAAGCAATGCATGGTTATCTGACACTCAAAGGGTTAATGTAACTAGTATAACAGGAGCATACAATCCTATAGAATAAGTTTACTGAGTTCTTCACTCTTGGCAATCAACCCTTTGGTTGCCAATAAATAGTACAGAAGCCAGAAAACCTATTGTTCAACTTATTTTTGGCTACAATCATAAGCTATAGAACTGAACATATAATTGTAGTTCAACAACATCTGAGGAGCCACAGGCTGACAACCTCTATGTCTGATATTGAGTATTTTAAGCTATCCATTTTGCAGGGGTAGGGCTGTATTGGATGTCTCCACTGAAACATGCATTCTGCTGGGTTGAATTGGAATAGCACATAGTAACATAGTAAATTAGGTTGAAAAAAGACACAAGTCCATCAAGCTCAACCTTCACCTCATACCTCAGTAACTGAGAATTTTATAGCTTTCCTGCTACCAATTAAATTAGTCTTTATCAGACCTTCCTGATGAGCCTACTGATAAACAGTATAACTCTGTATGTTCCCTTTTGAAAGAAATATATCTAATCTTCTCTTAAATGTATCCACTGTATCTGCCATAACTACCCCCAAGGCAATGAATTCCACAATTTGACAGACCTTACCGTAAAAAAACCCTTCCTCTGCTGAAGTTTAAACCTCCTTTCCTCTAATCTCAAGGGGTGTCCCCTAGTCACCTGATCAGGCCTTGGAATAAATGGCTCACCGCAGAGATCCTTGTATTGACCTCTCATATACTTGTAGAATGTGATAAGGTCTCCTCTTAGTCGTCTTTTCTCTAGAGTAAATAAACCAAGTTTGTTTAGTCGTTCCTCATATGTCAAGTCCTCCAATCCCTTAATTAATTTTGTTGCACTCCACTGTACCCTCTCTAGTTCTAGTATATCGTTTTTCAGAACCGGTGCCCAAAATTGCACTGCATACTCAAGGTGAGGTCTTACCAATGATTTGTCTAATGGCAAAATAATGTTATCCACTCTTGCTTCGATACCTCTTTTTATGCAAGACAGGACTTTGTTTGCCTTTGCTACTGCTGTTTGACACTGGTCACTGTTTCCAAGTTTGTAGTTGACAAGGATACCCAGGTCTTTTTCTAGCAATGAGTCACCTAAAATTATTCCATTAAGTTTATAAGTAGCCTTGGGATTGTTTCCTCCCAAATGCATGACTTTACACTTCCCCACATTAAACTTCATACCACATGTTTGCCCAATCTGACGTATGTAAGTCCCTCTGTAGAGAGAAAATATCCTGTTCTGAATTAACGACTTTGCATAATTTAGTATCATCTGCAAATATTGATATTTTGCTTTCTATATCTATTTCCAGGTCATTTATAAACATGTTAAAAAGCAGCGGACCCAATACTGAACCCTGAGATACTCCACTCTCCACTTTAACTGTACTCGAGAATTTTCCATTTACAACCACACACTGTTCCCTATCCTTCAGCCAGTTTTGTGTCCAATTGCAAAGGTTATCTCCTAGCCCCAATTTCCTTATTTTATACACCAGCCTTCTGTGTGGCACTGTATCAAATGCCTTTGCAAAGTCTAGATATACTACATCTACTGCCTTGCCATTGTCAAGGTTGTTGCTTACCTCCTCATAGAAGCTGAAAAGATTAGTTTGGCATGATCTATTCTTCAAAAAACCATGTTGATTCGTGCTAATGATTTTATTTTTTTGTTTTGTAATTCTGAATATAGTCCCTTATTATCCCTTCTAACAGTTTTCCCACTACAGAGGTCAAACTCACTGGCCTATAATTCCCAGGTTCTGTTTTAGTTCCCTTCTTAAATAGAGGCACTATGTTAGCTCTTCGCCAATCCTGTGGCACTGAGCATGTGGTAATAGAATCTTTAAAGAGTAAATATAGGGGTTTTGCTAATACTGCACTAAGTTCCTGAAGAACCCTTGGATGTATACCATCAGGACCCGGTGCTTTGTCGGTCTTAATTTTGTTCAGTCTTCCCATGACATCTCCTTGAGTTAACCCAATATCTATTCATTGTATTGTTTTATTTGTTACTTGTGGAGGCTCTTCTACCATTCCTTGCTCCCTTGTATATACTGATGCTGATCGGCCTTTTCCTTATCCTCACTAACCAACTCACCCATCTCATTTTTGAATGGTCCAATGACTCCCTCTTAAGTTTTTTGCTATTTATATATTTGAAAAACTTTTTTGGATTAGTCTTGCTTTCCCTTGCAATTCGAGTTTCATTATCTATTTTTGCTACCCTAATTGCCTTTTTGCAAGCTTTGTTGCACATATTTCAAACAGCCCCACAGAAAGGATGGCTTATAACCAATAATCGGCAAAACTACCATATATTTATATGTCAGAAGCAATACAGTCCAGGGATGATGTGGTAGCATCTCCTATGTGTACAACAGCTGTCTGCCTGGTGCAATGATACCAATTCTGTGTCACAGTCTTGGGAGTGCTAACGAACATTGTGAAGCTAGGTTTCACTACTCTAAGGAATCAAATACAGATGTGTTTCCTCCCAAGCTCTAGTGTATTGCACAGTATTTTCACTGCTGCTTTTGCACAGTGGGGAACACAAAATAGCAGGGTACTAGAGGGCTGCATTGGAGACCTCTCTGGTACTTTTGATAACTGCTACTCTGTAGCCTGATCATGCAGGTCTGGTTGAAGATCGCTGTTAAAATGATAGTTGTGGTCGGGGCTTACAGCTGGATGAGATGCTGAGATAATGTATTGTGTTAGGGGGTTGCCATCCCTGGGCCTACTGAGGTCCCAGGGTCAAGTCGACGTGGTTAACCTGTAAGAGGCCAAAAAGAGATGCAGAAAAATAACCAGCATGTGTATGTTAATGCATACAGTCGTGATTTGTAATTGATACCAGTGTATATGAATTTCTTCCGGGGTCGGGAATGTATCTTGCGTAGCATGAGGAACGCCACTGACCTAATTTAGAATCATGTGGGCTGGCCTGCCATATCAGATGCCACGG
Organism: Rhinophrynus dorsalis; assembly: GCA_037306005.1. Classification (NCBI taxonomy): domain Eukaryota; kingdom Metazoa; phylum Chordata; class Amphibia; order Anura; family Rhinophrynidae; genus Rhinophrynus; species Rhinophrynus dorsalis. Next base: position 92,469,984 of record CM074727.1, on the reverse strand, counting down.
ATGCGGCGCAGATTCTAAATGGGTGGCCGGTGGAGGAATCTGGATTGAGACCTAAGCGAGGGTGGTGATGTGTAAGTATTTGTTGAAGTTGCAGGACATTCATATAGGGTAAGAAGTGGCTATCCGCTGGTGAGATGAGATGGATAGAGATAGTGCTTGCAGGGCTGACATAGGATATCATCTGTCTTGGTGGGATAGAAAGGTAAGTCTAGCCTTTCTGAATTGATCTGTTTAGAGAAGGGAAGGTGCAACATACAAGACATGTGATTAGTTGGTCTAGTTATTTATAGCCTCAGCTTCCTCCAATGGAGCTGCTGGGGTCCATCGGCCTCCGCAAAGAGGTATGGCTGTGGTCCGTCAGCCTCCGCAAAGAGGTATGGCTGGGGTCCGTCGGCCTCCGCAAAGAGGTATGGCTGAGGTCCGTCGGCCTCCGCAAAGAGGTATGGCTGGGGTCCGTCGGCCTCCGCAAAGAGGGATGGCTGGGGTCCGTCGGCCTCCGCAAAGAGGGATGGCTGGGGTCTGTCGGCCTCCGCAAAGAGGGATGGAGTGACTGGGGTCCATCGGCCTCCGCGAAGAGGGATGGAGTGACTGGGGTCCATCGTCCTCCGCGAAGAGGGATGGAGTGACTGGGGTCCATCGTCCTCCGCGAAGAGGGATGGAGTGACTGGGGTCCATCGGCCTCTGCGAAGAGGTATGGGGTGACTGGGTCCATCGGCCTCTGCGAAGAGGTATGGAGTGAATAGGATCCGTTGGCCTCTGCGACGAGGTATGGAGTGACCGGCTGCTGGGGTCCGTCGGGCAAAGAGGAGTGGCGGGGCGCTGCTGGCATAAGAAAGGTTAGGGGCTGCGGGGGGGGGAGGGACTGCTGCAAATTCTACTGAAATGGGGGGCAACTGTGATCCTGTGGCTTGGCGAAAGTTAAGGAGCGATGGGGAGTTAGCGTGTATGAGTAGCATGACTGCTTGGAAGGAGGTGAAGTAGGAGGTGGACGGCCCATCATAAAGCACAATGGGGGACAGGTGACGGTGAACGTAAGCTGGTCAATATGATAAGACCGGGTACCTGTGTATGAGTGCTGTCAAGAGGGGGGCGGAGCCTAGCAGTGATGAGTGAAATGAGAAGCTTGAGAGGACACTAGTTACAATGGGAATGTGTAGTGATACATACAGTATGAGTAACTGGATGTTGGTAACCGTGAGAAATATTGTATTGGTACGTACAGTATGGGGTACCTGGACGTGGGTTCAATGGGGTATTGGCACATATGGTATGGTGTAGCCGGATGTAGGTTACAATGAGAATGTTGTATTGGTACTTAACGTATGGAATGACTGTACGTTGGACCCATTGTAATGTAGTATTGGTAGATATTGTATGGTGAGACTGGACATGGTGTATGATGGGAATGTTGTATTGGTGCGTATGGTATTATTGTAACTGGACATTGGTTTACAATGGGAATGTTGTAATGATACCTACGGTGTGGTATAAGTGGATGTGGTTACTACGGGAATGCTGTATTGTATATACAGTATGTGAAAGGGGGTGTATGGTTAAAATGGATGATGTATTGGTACATATAGTATAGGCTAACTGAACGTTGGTTTCAATGGGAATGTTGTATGGTGGATACGGTGTGGTGTAACTGGATGTTGATTATAATGGGAATGTTGTTTTGGGGCATGCAGTGTGGTGTAACTGGACGATGGTTACAATGGGAATTGTATGGTACATACGTTATGGTGTAAGTGGGCGTTGGTTACAAAGGGAATGTAGTAATGATACAAGCAGAGTGGTGTAAATGGACGTTGTTACCATGTGAATGTTGTACCAGCACACACGGTATGATATAACTGGGTGAGTTACGATAGGAATGTTGTAGTGGTACTAATGGAATGAAGAACTGGACGTTGTTATAATAGGAATGTTGTGTTAGTACATACAGTATGGTGAATCTGGATGTTGCAGTAAGAGGAAACTGGACGTTGGTCACAATAGGCATTCTGATGTGGTACATACAGTATGTTTATAACTGACAATGGTTATGACGGGGAGGTAGTATTGGTGCATACGGTATAGAGCGACTGGACGTTGGTTATTAGGGAAGTTTGTATGGTGCATACAGTATGGGTCAACGGCGAGGATATGATGGAAATGTTGTATTGTACATACAGTATGTAATAACTGGACGTGGTTATGATAAGAATGTTGTATTACTATATTATAGTATGGTGTCACCGGACTCTGGTTAATATAGGAATATTGTATGGTACCTACGGTATGGTGAAACTGGAAATGGTTACCATAGGAATGTTGTATTGGTACATACTGTATAGAGTAACTACATTGGTTACAATAGGAATGTGTAGTGGTACCTGGTATAATATGAACTGGGCGTTGGTTACTAGGCAAGTTGTATGGTACATGCCGTATAGTGTAACTGATATTGGAATGAATAGGAATGCTGTAGTGGTCCTATGGTATGAAAAACTGGACATTGCTACGATAGGCATGTGGTAATGTTGCATTGGACGTATAACAATAGGCGTGTAGTAGTTGCCTACTCAATATGGTGTAACTATACACTGGTACAATGGGAATGTGCCTTGGTACATGCAGTATGGTGTACCTGGACACTGTTACAAAGGATGATGTAGTACTGGTACATACAGAATGGTGTAACTGGACATGGTTACGATGGGAATATTGTATGGTACGTACTGTATGGTGTAACTGGACATAGGTTACAATGGAATGTTGTATAGGTACCTACGGTTGGTACGAATGGGAATATGTGTTGGTACAAACAGTATGGGGTAACTGGATGTTGGTACGAAAGGAATGATGGAATGTACATACAGTATGGCGTAACTGGATATGGTACAAGGCATGTAGAGTGGTACCTGTATAATGGGAAGTTGTATAGGTGCATTCAGTATGTAACTGGGCGTTGTTTACACTGGAGGACACTAAACAATGTAACTAAGTACGTATGTCAGATAGAACTTGGAATCAGAACACTTAAACGATGAACTATGTATGCATGCGGATAGGATGTGGAATCAGGACACTGAAACCATGTAACTATGTACGTATGAAGATAGAACGTGGAATCAAGGTACTGGCTGGGATGAAGTACTAACATGACATGCTTAACACAAGTATAATGTATATAGTGAGGTTGTGATATGAACCAGGTGAGGATACTGCTGTATTTGGGGTAAACTGGGAGTGAGATTCGGTGTGGCACATGGGTACGCGAGATATTAGGACACCGGTATGCGGCCTGATGTAGCAGCATGTATTCGGCTGTAAAGGGAAGCACCTACAAAGACTATGGAGTCGGAAAACAGGTATGTTTGATTGCATAGGGAGGCGGTCAGGGTAGATCGGTAGAGCTTGCTGCTCTGCTCTGTGTAATGTAGAGCACTTGGTCAGTGCCTGTAAGCATAGCTGAGCGGTATGGATGTATTAGTGGACATGTTAGAATAGAATTAGTAGCAGTTTACTGCCGAGAGGGGAACAAAATTAAAGTAAGCATGGGGGCTAGTGCTTAGGTAGAGTACACTATTAGCGATCATGATAGTCGTGAATCGGAAGTGCTAGATGTTTAAGAAGTATAATATATTCATAGCATTATACTTTATATTATGCTTTAAAACAGGGTTTAAAACATGGCGAGTGAAGGGAGACTGGGACTCGTAATAAGGAATGGGGATATCCTAGTTGTCTAGGTGATATTGAATGTGATTAATAAGCATTGTGGAGGATTGTCGCGTTGCAACACTGACCAATATGCTAACTATCCTGAGTCTAGGCAGTAGTACCTGAAGGATGAACCCTCTGGTGGAAGAGACTGCACCAGATGATAGATGCGCTAGTAAGAGTCTGCACATGAGTGCCCAAAAAGTGGCTCAAATGGATGCGTAGAGAAGGGGAGTGATGGAAAGGTTGCGTGAAGTGAAGTAACTGTAGAGGCGTGTGCACCACGTCGAGGAGGCTTGCTGTGAGTAGGTAAACTGATTAGTATATTAGAGGTGAATGAGATATGCAGATAATGCCCTTGCTTGTGTAAAGGTTTTTTAAGACACTCAGGCCAGTAGATAAAATAAATAAGAAATAAGGCAAACGATCGCCCTCTACAAGCAACACAAATAATAGCAATATATAGACAGATATGCCCCCACAGGCCCAATATACAGAATCAGGGTACACATATACTGTCTCAGAACAGGCAATAGCAATTTAGACACAAACGGGTTAAATGCATTAAGCAGTCCATCTCTGCTGTGGAGTTTGGCATGCCCAAGGTGGTGATAGGAGGTAAAGTGTAGATGTAGGCAACACTTAGAGTTCTTAAGGCAAGAATGCTGCTAGGCAATCTGTGACCAGTGGTAGAATCAGCAGAACAGTGACCCAAAATAGCCCCTGCGGGCGTAACCAAGGAGACAACTGAATCTGCAAGTGCGTGAGTCGGTAGCCCCCACGGGTAGTAAAGAGGAGAGAGACTAGCACAGGGAATAAAGAGGCACGGATGGAAGTCTGTACGTTAAGGGATCGCCTGCTGTATGATCCGCAGCAAGCGATCATATGCCATTATACATGACATGGTTATGTCGTCGAGTGGAGTGTGAGGGGACCGGCTGCCGTGACTGCGGAAATGTAGAACTGATGTGCGGTGGAGGTTTGTTGATGGGGCCGTGCTGACTGCCGGATAACCTGAGGGTGAGTAGACTAGTGAGAAAGGGCAGGTGAAGGAAGCGGGGCTCGGACCATGTAATGCCGTGAATTGAGATAGCGTATGAGAGGTGCACCTACCGGATCTGTGTCGGGTGACCAGAAGCGGACTGGGACTAGACATGTTGTGCGTTCGTGCTCAACTCGAATTGAGCTCCTGCGGGTAGAATTCTAACGGACCCTATCCATTACTTGAGCCCTTGTCTGGACCGCGAACGATTTACCTAAAGACTATAGCCCTTTGGCCTTGTTTGAACTTAGCTGGGGGCTTTAACATGCGAACTGGCCACGCATTTTCTATGTTAAAAGACTTATGTTTTATGTACTGTCGAACTTCGTATGTTTCATGTATGTCGAATGTTTAATATCGTATGTAATATGTGCGAGGGATACACGATCACCAAATAGAAGTATCACGGTGCCCGTGATTGCTGCAGTTCCTTGTCTGTCACCAGTAGGGGGCTGCTATTGGCTGTCTGCAGATAGCCAGCCTTTCATTGCCTATTTAAACCTGGATTGGGCACCCTTTGGGTGCCCTTTCGTGTTGTTTCTGACCTTCTTGCTATCACTATGCCAGTGATAGCTGGGCCTCTGTTCCAGTGTTCCTGAGTTCCTGATCTCATGTGTTCCTGAGTTCCTGATCTCTGCTGTCCCAGTGTTTCCTGCATGCTGACTACTTCCAGTCCTGGTTCCGGCCTAGTCTCTGGTGTTGCAGTTCCTGCTGAACTTCTTCTCTGCTGTTTCCTGACCTGACTGATCGTTGCTGGTTCCTGTGTTCTCATCGCCTGTCTCCTGTATCCTGGCGACCTCCTGCCTGGTCGCGTCGGCGACATTGCTTGTTACACCAGCGTGCGGACGCTGGTTTGCTCCTAAGCCTTGCGGCTATACAAACTTGCTTGTTACACCAGTGTGCGGTCACTGGTTTGCTCCAAAGCCTATCGGCTATACAATCCTGTGTTGGTCCCAGCGTGCGGACGCTGGTTTGCTCCTAAGCCTTGCGGCTATACAAACTTGCTTGTTACACCAGTGTGCGGTCACTGGTTTGCTCCAAAGCCTATCGGCTATACAATCCTGTGTTGGTCCCAGCGTGTGGACGCTGGTTTGCTCCTAAGCCTTGCGGCTATACAAACTTGCTTGTTACACCAGTGTGCGGTCACTGGTTTGCTCCAAAGCCTTGAGGCTATACAAACTCGCTTGTTACACCAGTGTGCGGTCACTGGTTTGCTCCAAAGCCTATCAGCTATACAATTCTGTGTTTGTCCCAGCGTGCGGACGCTGGTTTGCTCCAAAGTCTTGCGACTTTACGATTCCCCAGTTGGTCTCAGTGTGTGTACACTGGGTTGCTTACGATCCTGTCAATTTGCCATTACCATCTGACTGCTGCTACTATCTCTGGGCTGCCCTGCCCGGTATTGGTAAGGCCGGTAGAACCGTTTGCCACATTCCATCTGAGGTTGCCTTACCCGGTATTGGCAGGGCCGGTAGAGCCTACATTGTAAATCTATTGAGGCTGCCTTGCCTGGTATTGGTAAGGCCGGTAGAACCGTTATGCTATTCCATCTGCAGGTTGCCTTACCCGGTATTGGCCAGGCCGGTAGAGCCTAACATTCTATTACTTCAGACTGTCCTGTCCGGTATATTGACAGGACCGGTAGAGTCTGCCTTCTGTCTTTGTTATATTCTGTATATATCTGTATGTATGTGAATGCCATCCTACATTATCAATTTATTATTTCAATAAAATGATTTTTACCTAAAACTTGTGTCTGAGAGTCATAATAAACCGTGACAGTACGAAAGGGCCATGACCTCAGACAGCAAGGGTGAAGGTAACGCACAGAATATCCATTGGAGGATGGATGTGCTCGAGCAACGTTTGGATCAGTTGGCAGTTGCAATTCAAACGATCCTTGATAGCACGGTACTCGCTGACAAATCGAGCTCTAGCCCGGTGGTCTCGCCAAGTCAGACACCGGCAAGTGATACCAGGCCCCTAGAGGGTACTGTTAAAGGGTTAACGGCTTCTGCACCCTTGCCGCTAAGATATAGTGGTTACCCTAGTCTCTGCAGAGGGTTCATCAACCAACTTGAAATCTTTATGGAATTGACGGCACACACATTTCCCAATGATCGTAGTAAAGTGGGGTTCACGATATCACTGCTCACTGGCAGAGCATTGGCCTGGGCTAACCCCTTGTGGGAGAATGCTAAACCTTGTACTAAGAACTTCAGAGAATTTGTGCAATCCTTTCGAAGAGTGTTTGAGCCTCCTGGTAGAACCAACTCTGCTGCCAAACGCCTTATGGAGATACAACAGGGAAGGCGTACAGTGGGCGACTATGCCATCGAATTCCGCACATTGGCAGCAGAGGTAGGTTGGAATAACGAGGCATTATTGGCAGCTTTTTCTCAAGGCCTGAATGACCACATTAAAGACGAAATCGCTGCTAAAGATCTACCTATTGATCTAGATGATTACATTGAGTATGTTATGATAATTGACTCCAGAATACGTGAGAGATCAATTGCCAGAGATCGTAAAATACGGTCAAAAAATAATGAGCCTAGTAGCATATTTTGCCCACCCATCCCTCCCCTGGCATTGAAGTCTAGTGAACCTGTACGGGAAACAAGTGAACCTATGCAAATAGGCTTCACTAGACTAACCAAGGCAGAGAGACTTTATCGCAAGAAGCAAGGGTTGTGTTTATACTGCGGTAAAAAAGGGCACTTGGTAAATTCCTGTCCGGTACGTCCGGGAAACGCACACACCTAGGGTACCTTGGGGGACAGGCCCTAGGTGGTGTACAATCGTCCCCAGTGTCGGGCACAATGAAACCCACCATACAGGTGGTATTATCTTGGGCACAACGCTCTGTGGAGGTTTTGGCCTTGGTTGACTCTGGTGCAGCAGGGTATTTTATGGATAATACCTTTGCTGAATTGCACGGAGTTCCACTCATTGAAAGAGAAAATCCCTTGACTATTGAAGCGATTGATGGCAGACCCTTAGAACCGCCTCAGGTTATGTTTGAAACTATGCCACTGTCTATGACTATTGGGGCACTTCACAGAGAAGAGCAGCAGTTTCAACTGATTAATTCTCCGCACCATGCGGTAATATTGGGCTTTCCGTGGTTACAGTTACATAACCCACAATTTGATTGGAAAAAGTGTGAAATTGCTGCTTGGTCCCAGTTTTGTATGGACAAGTGCGTCATCCAGCCTGTTAAGGTCCTGTGCACCTCCTCGGCTATACCGGATGTGTACCAACAGTTTGGCGATGTTTTTAGCAAAGGAGAGGCCAGTTTGCTACCTCAGCATAGACCTTATGATTGTTGCATCGAATTGCAGCCTGGGGCAGTACCTCCGAAAGGAAGCACTTATCCATTATCTTGTGAGGAAAATAAGGCTATGGAGGATTACATTTCTGATGCCCTGGCTAGAGGGATCATACGAAAATCTACCTCTCCAGCTGGGGCTGGGTTCTTTTTTGTAAAAAAGAAAAATGGCGAATTAAGACCATGCATTGACTACCGGGGCTTGAATAAACTAATGGCAAAAAACGCATACCCAATACCACTCATCACCGAGCTTTTTGGCAGGCTTAAGGGCGCTTCGATTTTTACCAATTTGGACCTACGGGCCGCTTACAATCTGGTGCGCATTCGAGCAGGTGATGAGTGGAAAACTGCCTTTAATACTCAAGCTGGGCACTACGAGTATCTTGTAATGCCATTTGGGCTATGTAATGCCCCCGCAGTTTTCCAGGAACTCATAAATGATGAGAGAGATATGTTACAGACATGTGTTGTGGTTTATCTGGACGATATATTGATTTACTCTCAAGACATGGCACAGTACATCAAAGATGTATCCGCAGTATTGCTACGACTCCGTGAGAACAAATTATTTTGTAAACTGGAAAAATGTGACTTTCATAGAACCAGTGTGCCATTCTTGGGGTTCATGATTGGCAATGATGGCATTGCCATGGACAAGGATAAGTTGTCAGCTGTCTTACAATGGCCAAAACCCAAGGGGCTTAAAGCCATACAGCGTTTCCTGGGTTTCGCTAATTATTATAGGCGGTTTATTAAGAACTTTTCTTCCATTGTCAAACCTTTGTCCGATCTTACGCACAAGGGCGCTAATCCTTCTTGTTGGCCGGTATCTGCTGAGAATGCCTTTGAGAATTTGAAGCTGGTATTTGCTGCGGCTCCTGTGTTATCCCACCCCAATCCTCTACTTCCATTTACGTTAGAGGTGGATGCCTCAGATATTGGGGTTGGGGCAGTACTTTCGCAACGACATGAGAAAGGTGGTACTCTCAGACCTTGTGGGTTTTTCTCTAAGAAGTTGACTGTCACTCAAGGCCACTATGAGATTGGTGACAAAGAATTATTGGCCATTATCCTCTCTCTTAAGGAGTGGCGTCATTTGCTTGAAGGTACCAAGACTCCCGTATTAATCCTAACAGATCATAAAAATCTGACTTATCTCTCGGAGGCCAAGAGATTGTCCTCCCGTCAGGCCAGGTGGGCACTGTTCCTGTCTCGATTTAATTTCATTGTATCATACTTACCGGGGTCAAAGAATATCAGGGCTGATGCACTGTCAAGACAATTTGAGGCCGACAGTGACAGAGTGGAAGCACCAGCACCCATCATCCAACCTGATAGAATACTGGCTACTATACGCACGAGTATCACTTCTCCTTTAGGGGAGGAGATCCTGGCCTCTCAGGGGTCCGCTTCCCATGAAACTCCAGTGGGCAAATGTTTTGTCGATGAACCATTTCGTACTAGGCTGCTTGAAACCTACCATTCCTCTAAGGCTGCGGGACATATTGGTAGAGACCAATTGTTATGGACCCTTTCTCAGTTATTTTGGTGGCCCTCCATGAGAAACGATTGTGCCGAATTTACGAATGCCTGTGCCACCTGTGCCCGCGCTAAGACCCCGAGACATCTCCCTGTGGGCTTGCTTCAACCGGTGCCTAATGGCGAACGCCCCTGGTCTCATGTTTCCATTGATTTTATGGGAGAGTTGCCTATGTCCAAGGGGTACTCCTTTATATTCATGGTGGTGGACAGGTTTTCTAAAATGGCTCATTTCGTGCCCCTCCGTGGTCTTCCTTCAGCGAAGGAATTGGCAATGGTGTTCGCCAGAGAAGTATTCCGGTTGCATGGAGTGCCTAGGGTACTGGTGTCTGACAGGGGGAGCCAGTTTGTGTCTAGATTTTGGAGGGCATTTTGCCAACAGATGGGCATACAGCTGTCCTTCTCCTCTGCCTACCATCCCCAGACCAATGGAGCAGCTGAACGAGCTAATCAGGGCTTGGAACAATTTCTCCGTTGTTTCGTTACTGACCATCATGATAATTGGTCCGACTTGTTGCCTTGGGCAGAGTTCGCCAGGAACTGTGCGGTCAATTCTTCATCTGGGAGCTCTCCGTTTCTGATTAATTATGGGTTCCAGCCCTGTTTGCTTCCAGACTCATTTCAGACGCAACAGATTCCAGCTCTGGATGAGCATATCGAGCAACTCCGTTCCACATGGGCACAAGTTCAGAGGGCACTTGGTCAGTCATTTCAGCGTCATCAGCGCCATGCTAATCGCAGAAGGCTTCCAGCGGTTTCCTTTCAGGTTGGGGATAGAGTATGGCTTTCCTCCAGAAATCTCAAGCTGCAGGTTCCGTCTAATAAGTTGGCTCTCCGGTTTATTGGTCCATACAGAGTTATTCGCAAAATTAACCCTGTCTCCTATGCACTAGACCTACCTGCATCCATGCGTATCCATAATGTGTTCCATGTGTCCCTTCTTAAGCCTCTGGTTTGCAATCGCTATACTACCACACCTGTGGTGCCAGGACCTGTTGAGGTCGAGGGCCAGGAGGAGTACGAGGTTCAGAGCATTATTGATTCCCGTAGGCTTAGAGGAAGGGTATAGTACCTGGTACATTGGAAAGGGTATGGTCCTGAGGATCGATCATGGGTGGATAGTACGGACCTTCATGCACCTAGGCTAACTAGGGCCTTTCATGCCAATTACCCACAGAAACCTAGACCCTATTCTAGGAGAGGGGGTCTTTGAAGGGGGGGTACTATCACGGTGCCCGTGATTGCTGGAGTTCCTTGTCTGTCACCAGTAGGGGGCTGCTATTGGCTGTCTGCAGATAGTCCGCCTTTCATTGCCTATTTAAACCTGGATTGGGCACCCTTTGGGTGCCCTTTCGTGTTGTTTCTGACCTTCTTGCTATCACTATGCCAGTGATAGCTGGGCCTCTGTTCCAGTGTTCCTGAGTTCCTGATCTCATGTGTTCCTGAGTTCCTGATCTCTGCTGTTCCAGTGTTTCCTTCATGCTGACTACTTCCAGTCCTGGTTCCGGCCTAGTCTCTGGTGTTGCAGTTCCTGCTGAACTTCTTCTCTGCTGTTTCCTGACCTGACTGATCGTTGCTGGTTCCTGTGTTCTCATCGCCTGTCTCCTGTATCCTGGCGACCTCCTGCCTGGTCGCGTCGGCGACATTGCTTGTTACACCAGCGTGCGGACGCTGGTTTGCTCCTAAGCCTTGTGGCTATACAAACTCGCTTGTTACACCAGTGTGCTGTCACTGGTTTGCTCCAAAGCCTTGCGGCTATACAAACTCGCTTGTTACACCAGTGTGCGGTCACTGGTTTGCTCCAAAGCCTATCAGCTATACAATTCTGTGTTTGTCCCAGAGTGCGGACGCTGGTTTGCTCCAAAGTCTTGCGACTTTACGATTCCCCAGTTGGTCTCAGTGTGTGTACACTGGGTTGCTTACGATCCTGTCAATTTGCCATTACCATCTGACTGCTGCTACTATCTCTGGGCTGCCCTGCCCGGTATTGGTAAGGCCGGTAGAACCGTTTGCCACATTCCATCTGAGGTTGCCTTACCCGGTATTGGCAGGGCCGGTAGAGCCTACATTGTAAATCTATTGAGGCTGCCTTGCCTGGTATTGGTAAGGCCGGTAGAACCGTTATGCTATTCCATCTGCAGGTTGCCTTACCTAGTATTGGCCAGGCCGGTAGAGCCTAACATTCTATTACTTCAGACTGTCCTGTCCGGTATTTTGACAGGACCGGTAGAGTCTGCCTTCTGTCTTTGTTATATTCTGTATATATCTGTATGTATGTGAATGCCATCCTACATTATCAATTTATTATTTCAATAAAATTGATTTTTACCTAAAACTTGTGTCTGAGAGTCATAATAAACCGTGACAAGAAGCCGGTGGTTCTCCGGTTTCTTTGTTCGAGGCATCAATGCCACCTCGAAAGCAGGAAACCAGAGGCAGTGAGTCGACGCATGACTCACTGCGCACACTTATTGGTCAGGGTTGGAGCCGTATATTCAAACTAGTGTACGTGCTTCAACCCCTGGCCTGGTCCCCTGAATGTGTATTACCTCTCATCAAGCCTTTGTCTTTGTCTAGACTTTAATCAACCATGTTTGCATTTCAAATACAGTAACCTCATCAGTATTATGTTTGTTAGTTCATCTGCCATTGGCCCTTTTTCCCTACCTGCTATTGGCCCTTTGGCTCCATCTGCCATTTGCCCTTTTGTCACCGGTGTAACCTGCCTATTGTGTCTGATTGGTTCTTGGGCCAAGTCTGTATTAGAATACCTGGCCCTTCCCATCCCATTGTGGTATTGTATTATACTGTATAAAAGATGTGCTATTCGTTCAATAAAGTGTGTCATGTTTGGAGTGAACCAGAGTCCTGGAGTTTTGTGTTCCTATGGTTAAAGTGGCCACTCTGCCACCCATCTGAGCCCAGATTCCTGTATCTTTCGTCCGTCTGCTGCCAGGATCCCACTACCGGACTTCGGATCCTGTCAGGAGGCAACGTGGACTCTGCCTTGTGGTTTTCCTGTTCCAGCTAAAACCTTCGATTCGAGCACCGGAGTTCTTGAATGTCTTGGCTACAGCTACTTTGGGTTCCTGCATCACTTTTCCTGCTCCGGTTCTGCAAAGTTCGATTGTTCGAGAACCCGTGACCCCTCCGGAGTCAGTCATCCCGGGGTTCGACACCACTTTGAGTCAACCACCGGAACTTTGATTTGCTCGACCGGTGCACTCAACAGCGCCAGTCCTGCATCGAGAAGGAGAGACCCAGGAACGACGGTGGAAGGCGACCCAGTCCCTTCTTAGCTTCAGTTACACTGGTGGCATAGCAGTGGGATTTCTTCTTCTTTTATCAGGTGTACCAGCTAAGAGATGGAGGGCAAAGCGCGGCTACCGGAGGCCATAGGAGTGTACGATATGAGGTACCAGTACATCGGATATCGATGGGGAACCTTCTTAGGTGACCTAGCCGAGGAGTTTTACCGGGAGGTCACCGCCTGCATTAAAGAGGAGCTTCGAGTCCAGGACGGATACTGGGAATTGATCAAATACCTTCACAAGGAGTATGCGAAGTTATGGTTGCTTTTTTCCCGTTCGAATTGCAATTTGGGAGAAAAGAAAGGCCATGTTTGGGAGCTACTTTCCTCCGGACCTGGAGGGGAACCTAGACCGGTTAATTGAGGATGAATTGAAGTTGGAGCTAATGTACATGGGCTGGATAGAGGAAGCCCAGGAGGTACCAAGAGAAGAAGACGAAGACTGGGGGGGTTACTCATCTGAGGAGGACTTCAGTGGAGCTGAGGACTTAGATGGAGGTTTCCCTGTTCATTCCACACTGGTGAGTGGGAATGCGTTCCTCACCAGTGCCCTTTGTGATTTCCCCACGTCAGGGAGTGGGACAACGGTCCTCCCTGATACCCCTTTGCCCCTGGACTGTGTGTTGCCTGAGCTGAGGAGTGGGAATTCGTTCCTCCTCAGCCAAGAAGATGCCTCTGCATCAGGTGATGGGACAGGCATCTTCACTGATAGGCATGTTGCCCTTTTCCCTGTTTTCCCAGCTGCGGTGGATGAGACGCAGGTCCCCACCAGCAGAAATTGTATGTCCCAACTGATGGGCAGGAGAGAGCCCATCAGTCCCTATGACCCCTTGCTGTGGTAAGTGTGGAAGAGCTCACCAGCAGCCTCAAGATGATGCCCCCTGTGGGGTTGGAAAATGCCCTGGAAGCGGAGCAGTATGTGCTCTCCAGGGCCACAGAGGATGCCGCCTTGAGGGATGGGGCTGCGGTCTCCCTCAAGGCAGAGAAGGGCCTTTGAAAGTGATGGCCTACAAGAGGAGGTCCCCAGCGGACTGGAAGAGAACAGCGCTGCTGGCCCTCCTGTGAATTTGTTGTGTGAACTGATGGGCGGAAAAGAGTGCCCATTAGCCCCCCTGTAAACCCTGGCCTGGTGAGTAGGAGCAAGCTCACCAGGGCCTGGGAAACCCCTGCTGCAGTGGAAGAGATGCAGGTCCCCACCAGCAGCCTCAGTCCGTCCCCTGTTGGTGCCCTGGAGAAAGGAAAGATGGTGTTCGCCAGGTACCTGAGTAAAATTGCTAGGAGGATTGGGAGTGTCTCTCTGCTAAAGAAAAGAAGTGGCCCTGAGGAGGGGGCCCTGGAAGCCAAGGAGATCAGCAGATTGCCCCTTTTCAGCACTGATGCCTTGGATACCAACCTCTATGTGACCCCTGGCCTGGTGGATGGGAGCGAACCCACCAGGCCCTGTGAATCCCTGGCTGGGGTGAGTGGGACAACAGTCCTCACTCCCAGCCCAACGGTTGCTTCCCCTTTTTCCTGTGAACCCCTGGCTGGGGTGAGTGGGACAACAGTGCTCACTCCCAGCCCAACGGTTGCTGCCCCTTTTCCCTGTGAATCCCTGGCTGGGGTGAGTGGGACAACAGCTCCAGCTAAAACCTTAGATTCGAGCACCGGAGTGCTCGAATGTCTTGGCTACAGCTACGTTGGGTTCCTGCATCACTTTTCCTGCTCCGGTTCCGTGAAGTTCAATCATTCGAGAGCCCGTAACCACTCCGGTATCCGCATCCTTCGAGGTAAAGTCGGTCATCCCGGGGTCGACGTCACTTTGAGTTGACCACCAGAATGTTGATTTGCTCGACCGGTGCACTCAACGGCGCCAGTCCGGCGTCGAGAAGGAGAGACCTGAGAACGACGGCGGAAGGTGACCAGGTCCCTTCTTAGCTTCCGTTACAAGAATGCCTCAGATCACCGGAGGAGGCTGAAGCCTGATGTGAGATGGAGTTTACGAGTGCAACCAGCGGAATGGAACTCAACATGAATTGAGCTCCAGTGGGAAGGGCTACTGCCCATATTTAAGGGCTTACAGCCCCTCCCACAAATACAGGTGTTACAACCTTAAACTAATGTTTCGCAAAAAACAGCAGCTCCAATTAATCTTCATAGCAATTTAGCCATAGAGACTGTTATTTCAATACTGTGAGAGTTGTAGTTCAAGACTAAATGAATGATAAAGTTTCCCCCTCCCGCTCTTTTTACCTAGTGTAAGCTCCCACTCCTCAGATGTGGAATCTAGTCCATAGACCAAACAGCTCACATCAAGGGTAGGCTGACCAGACCTCACCTTTAACCAGAGACGCATAGGAGAAATGCATACTGCAGGACTGCATTGATTTCAGTGAAGTACTGCAAAATGGCTATTTCCTATGTGTCCCCAGTTAAAGGTGAGATCTGGTCAGCCTAATCAAGGGTCAATATTCTACTGTGAGAACAATGAAAACCCTGCCCCCCTTGACAGATTTTCCAGCTTTTCCCTTATCTTAATTGAAGATTGTCCCTCTCTGCAATCTACCTGGGCACCTCCCTGCTGCTCTGAGGTGAACAGTGTTACATCAGTAAAAGGGGTGGGAGGGGGATACTTTATCAATTACTCTTGAACTACAACTCTGACAGAACTGAAATAACTCTCTCCAAGGTCCAAATACTATGATGATTAATTAGAGCTGCTTTTATTATGAAACTTTACTATCCCTTTAAGTAAAACGAGTGCATTTGTTATTTACAACAAAATTATCAAATAGACCAGCAACACTGAGCTGCAGTTAACACTTAGTGCCAGAGTGGTCTCCACCCCAGTCTTCTAATACCGGAAGGATTACAAAGCTGTGCACCCCAACCCCAATAGAGAGTGAAAGGGAGCAATAAGTCTGATTAGTGTGACGTCATGTAGAAGCGAAAAGCTGTGCAAGGCACTGAGGCTCGTAAATTGACCAGTAGTAATCTACAGGTTTTTCATGCTCATTTTCTCTGATCTTCCTTACTATTACTTTTTCTCAGTGTTACTTAGACTACCCCCTTTCCATACCAGTCTATCTCCCCTACAGACACTTCACTCTTGCATGTGCATGAGCACTAGGAATTCAGTAACATTGCCCCTGGACCAGCCTGTCCCTGCAACGCATGTAACCATAATAATCTCACACTGCACGACAGGATGGGATAGAGCCGGGCAGCATTATGGGAGCTGTAGTCCAACAGACAGAGCGCATCAGGTCACCAAGTCATACAAATGCAATGTGTACTTGTTGGACTGGGATGCGTCCTTTCAGTAGGAAACGTGAGAAGTTTGCGCTGCCATGCAGTGCGAGATCATGTCGCAATTTTATTATGGCGACATTGTTACTGTGATCAACGTTTTAAAAGTAAACTTCACTGTTGCGTACCCCTCAGGCACTGAAAGTGTTAAAAGACCACATATGCATTGCATACAGCCGAGATCCTTAGAGCGTCAGTGCAACATCTGCTTTATTCAGAAAGGAACTACTGTCTGGCAGTTCTCAGTCAATGCTGCACTTTCCCAATTTTAACACCTATTAACCCTTTGAGATGCCAGATTGGTAATAAGTTGCTTACCCTTCTGGCACTCAAAGGGTTAAGATTACAAAACAACATCTAGACCTACTATGTTACATTCGTCTAACTGCTGACCCAGAAAAGCCTACGACTTTCCTGCTCATGGTACACTTGTCTGATACAGTGCGTGTAACCCAATAGAGATAGACGTAAATCTGCAAATAACTCCAATGTACTTACAGTAACTTTCACTCCATCCCGCTGCACGTTTCATACTTCAACGGCGTCACTTGTAGAGAACAGGGGAAATTACCAAAGATGTTCAGCCTTTTGGTTCTTTGGAAATAGGAAGCAGAGATTGGAATCAGTTCTTCACCTGGACTATTAAGTCTTAGTTTTCGGCTTGCTGAGAGTGATGGTGATTGCAAGCGAACAGCTGCTGGACATGACAAGCCTCCACCAAGTACAGCACTCTAAAAATATAGCACAGAAAGGAGCATGTGCCTACATGGCACCTTAAAGGGATAGTAATATTTCGTTTTAACTTTATTTTATTTTGTAGGCATTAAAAAAACATGAAGAATGATATGTCTTATCTCTCAAACCTTTATGGTTTATGAGATATTCACAAGCAAAGTTCCCCTTCCCGCCCCTTTTACCTAGTGTAAGCCATCTCTTCTCAGATGTGAGTCTGGTTGTATGACCAGACAGATAACAGAAGGGGACAATTTTCTTTGTATGAAAAGAATGAAAGCCCTTCCCCCCTTGACAAGTTTTTCAGCTTTTTCCCTTATCTTAATTGAAGATTGTCCCTCTCTGCAGTCTACCTGGGCATCTCCCTTCTGATCTGGTTGAACAGGGGGGATACTTTGTTTGTGAATATCTCTTAAACCATAAAGGTTTCAGAGATAAGACTTATATCATTCTTCATGTTTTTTTAATGCCTACAAAATAAAATAAAGTTAAAATGAAGTATTACTATCCCTTTAAATATGTCATCAAAAGACCCCCTGCTGTGTCTTAATTAAGCTAATGTGAACTGCAGTCAGACCCCTGGCCTAGTCTCCTAAATGTGTATTCCCTCCAATCAAGTCTTTGTCGTTATCTAGAAGTAATCAGATCTGTTTGTACTACCCCTAGCAGTATTGTGGTTGTGAGGTCATTTGCCATTGGCCCTTTTCCCTTAACTGCTATTGGTCCTTTTGTCACCCTCTGCCATTGGCCCTTTGTCTCCAGTTACCATTTGTCTTTTGTTCCCTGTGTCATAAACCCATTGTGTCTGATTGGTCCCTGGGCCAAGCCTGTATTAGAATACCTGGCCCTTCCCATCCCTATTGTGGCACTGTATTTGACTGTATAAAAGAGGTGTTTTTTGTTCAATAAAGTGTGTGCAGTTTGAACTTCAACTGGCTCCTGTCTCTCTGTCGCTGGATGGTATCAAGGGACTTCTGTTGTCCCCCATCCTAGGAAGAAATGCTGCTTGAGTAACCGGTGGAGCTGCCTGCTTGTAGCTGACCTCTGGAGGGAGAAACCTGGAACGACGGCCTGAGTCCAACCCAAGGGCTTGGGTATCCGTTACACTGGTGACAAGCGGTCGGATCAAACTGAAACCAGCCCAGCAGGGGGAGATATAGCCGCTGGCTTGACCCCGGTTTCAGCAGCGGTTCATGGGATCTTCTCTCTCACTCCACTGAGGGGGTCCAGCCGGTTACCTATGGCAGCTCTACAACCACAGAGCTATAGTGCACCCAACTGGAGGCGGACGGAGGATCTACTGGCGCTGCGCTGGTCATTGTTGGGAGACAATCCGCTCCCGGAGTGGGAAGAGAGTCTGACCTTTTACGTGAAAGAGGAGGTGTATCTACAAGACCGGTACACAGCCTTTCGCCAGAAAGCGGAGCAGCATGGCTACAGCTTGGCACCACCCTATGGCGTCCTGGATGGCTATGGATATGGCGACCCTGGAACAGAATGGGCGCTCTTGTGGGACGACCACAACTTTGGCAGCAAGGAGGACAGCCGTTTTTGGGATATCCGTAATGCCCGTGAGGGGATGCTGAATCTATATGATGCCCCAGAGCTGGAGGGGGAACTATGTGACCTTGCGGAGCAGGAGTGGCATCTGGAGAGAGCATACCAGAGTCTGTTCCGGAAGATAGAAAGGCATGGTACAGGAGAGGGACCGCGGACAGTCCACCTGTATCCTGCACCATCGGAAGAGATGCCCATGCTGCCCAACCTGCCCTGCCATATCGGCTCTGTCTCCACAGTTGAACATCCAGTCAAGGAGTCCTGCGATCCGGTGTTGTGGAGGGTGCAGAAACTGCTGCCGTGCCTAGGACCCAACCCAACAGAAGAAACAGTGGCCAAACTCACGATGGCGGTAGAGCAGCACTACTGTCAAGAACTCCGGCGCTCCAGTAATGACCTTGCCATGGGAAGTGGGACTGAGATCTTTCCCAGTGGCAATATGGATCGTGAACTGGTGAGGGAGGAGGTATGCCTCACCAGAAATTCTGCCTATTTCCCTGCAAACCCCAGCTTGGTGAGTGGGAATGCACCCCATACCATACCCCGTGAGGCCCCTTTTGCTGACCCTGCTTCAGGAAATGGGACAACCGTCCTCCATAATGAACCTGTTGCCCTGGATATTGTTACCCCTTTGCCCCTGGATAATGTTTTGCCTGAGCTGAGGAGTGGGAGTGCGTTCCTCCTCAGCCAAGAAGATGCCTCTGCATCAGGGGATGGGACAGGTGTCTCCCCTGATAGGCATGTTGCCCCTTCCCCTGCTTTCCCAGCTGCGGTGGATGAGACGCAGGTCCCCACCAGCAGCAATTTTATGCCCCAACTGATGGGTAGGAGAGAGCCCATCAGTCCCTGTGGACCCCCTGCTGTAGTGGGTGTGAAAGAACCCACCAGCAGCCCCAAAATGTTGCCCCCTGTGGGGTTGGAAGATGTGCTGGGAGCGGAACCATGCGTGCTCCCCAAGATTATAAGTGATGCCACCTTGAGGGATGGGACTGCGGTCTCCCTCAAGGCAGAAGAAAGGCCTATGTGTAATGGCCTACAGGAGGAGGACCCCAGTGGGCTGAGAGAAAACAGTGCCGCTGGCCCTCCTAAAGAGATGGACTGTGAACTGATGGGTGGGAGCAAGCCCATCAGTCCCCCTGAGGCCCCTGCTGTAGTGGGTGTGAGAGAACCCAGCAGCAGCCTCAAGATGTTGCCCCTGGTGGGGGTGGAAGATGCCCTGGGAGCGGAGCCGTGCGTGCTCCCCAGGATTACAAGTAATGCCGCCTTGAGGGATGGGACTGCGGTCTCCCTCCAGGCAGAAGAAAGGCCTGTGTATGATGGCCTACAGGAGGAGGATCCCAGTGGGCTGGGAGAAAATAGTGCCGCTGGCCCGCCTACAAGTATGGACTGTGAACTGTTGGGTGGGAGCAAGCCCATCAGTTCCCCTGAGACCCCTGCTGTACTGGGTGGGAGAGAACCCAGCAGCAGCCACAAAATGTTGCCCCTGGTGGGGATGGAAAATGGCCTGGGAGCAGAGACGTGCGTTCTCTCCAGGAGTACAAGTAATGCCGCCTTGAGGGATGGGACTCCGGTCTCCCTCAAGGCAAAAGACAGGCCTGTGTGTGATGGCCTACCAGAGGAGGTCCCCAGCGGACTGGAAGAGAGTAGGGCTGCTGGGCCTCCTAGGGATGTGTTGTTTGACCTGATGGGTGGGGAAGAGTGCCCCATCAGTCCCCCTGTAACCCCTGACTTGGTGCATGGAAGCAAGCGCACCAGGTCATGTGAAGTCCTGGCTGGGATGAGTGGGACAGCCGTCCTCATCCCCAGCCCAGCATTTGTTCTGCCTTCCCCTGAGACCCCTGGCCTAGTGAGTGGGGCCACAGTCATCATTAAGGAGCCTGTTTGTACCCCTGCACTGGAGATTCCCACCTTGGTGAGTGGGACCAGGATCCTCACCAAAGACATTTGTGTTGCCCTGTCCCCTGTTGACCCCAGCTTGGTGGGTGGGAATGCATTCCCCATCAGGCCCCTACCTGATTTGACTCAGGAGCGTGGGAACTGCATCCGCTCCTGTTCTTCTGAGGCCCTGGCCCAACTAAAGGGGGGAGATGTGCCCCTCTCCCCACACTTTGCTTCCAAGGCAATTGAGAGCCCAAAGATCCAGTCACTGCAAAGAGATCCCCCTTATAGACTGGCTTTGGACCCTGAGCCACTGGCCCCAGACCCAGGAACATGGAACCCCAGCTCTGCATGGAGCGTGGCCCAGGAGAGGCCACCCAATTTGGTGCCAGCCCAGACCAAGAGGCACCAGTTTCCAGGGCCCTGGACCAAAGGACCCAGTTCAACTCATGGTCCAGGACAAGGGTCGCACCTGCTGTTTCCTGGCCCAGACAAAGGACTGATGTTTTCCCCTGGCCCGGACAAGGGGCTGATGTTTTCCCCTGGCTCGGACCAGGGGCCCAGTCCTCTCCCTGGTCGAGACAACGGGCTCCAGATTTTCCCTTGCCTAGAACAGGGGCTCCAGCCTTTACCTGGCCCGGACAAGGGGCTAACATTTTCTCCAGGACCAGGACAAGGAACTCGAGTTTTATTGAGCCACCCAGGAACCGGGGCTAATACTTTCCTCCTGAGCCCAGACCATGGGCTACCCTCCTCCACGCAGGAACGTGTCGGACTTCCCAAGCCAGCATTCATCCAAGCTGCCTCTGGCTTGGGTCTCGAAGGGGGGGGAAGTGTAACGGACCCTGGGCCGTTACTTGGCGGTGAATAACAGAACTATGAAAGCCCGCAGAGTCATACACTAAAATAGACACTGGGTGAATGGATGGCTTAATACATAGAGCTGTCCTGGGGTACATTCATGTAAAAGTGTATTAAAGGGATAGTAATACTTCGTTTTAACTTAATTTTATTTTGTAGGCATTTGTTGTATGACAGGACAGATAACAGAAGGGGATAATCTTCTTCCTATGAGAACAATGAAAGCCCTGTCCCCCCTTGACAAGATTTTCAGCTTTTTCCCTTATCTTAATTGAAGATTGTCCCTCTCTGCAGTCTACCTGGGCACCTCCCTTCTGATCTGGTTGAACAGGTGGGGAAACTTTGCTTGTGAATATCTCTTAAACCATAAAGGTTTGAGAGATAAGACTTATATCATTCATCATGTTTTTTTAATGCCTACAAAATAAAATAAAGTTAAAACGAAGTATTACTATCCCTTTAAGTTTGGTTTTATGTATTGTCAAAATATTGTATGTGTTTAATTGTACTTGTCCAATTCAGAGGTTTGTGCAATCACCAACTACCAGGTATGCAAATACCTTCCATAGCCTAACATGGGGAATGGTAGGCAGTTCAGTGATTGGTCAAGGGTGGAGCAGGCCATTCAAAATAGTCAAACAAAGGCTCCAAAATAGTCAAACAAAGGCAACTACCAGGTATGCAAATATCTTCTATAGCCTAACATGGGGAATGGTAGGCAGTTCAGTGATTGGTCAAGGGTGGAGCAGGCCATTGAAAATAGTCAAACAAAGGCTCCAGCCATTTGACTATTTGCACTGTAGCTAGACCCCCTGCTGTGTCTTAATTAAGCCAATGTGAACTGCAGTCAGACCCCTGGCCTAGTCTCCTAAATGTGTATTCCCTCCAATCAAGTCTTTGTCATTATCTAGAAGTAATCAGATCTGTTTGTACTACCCATAGCAGTATTGTGGTTGTGAGGTCATTTGCCATTGGCCCTTTTCCCTTAACTGCTATTGGTCCTTTTGTCACCCTCTGCCATTGGCCCTTTGTCTCCAGTTACCATTTGTCTTTTGTTCCCTGTGTCATATACCCATTGTGTCTGATTGGTCCCTGGGCCAAGCCTGTATTAGAATACCTGGCCCTTCCCATCCCTATTGTGGCACTGTATTTGACTGTATAAAAGAGGTGGTTTTTGTTCAATAAAGTGTGTGCAGTTTGAACTTCAACTGGCTCCTGTCTCTCTGTCAATGGATGGTATCAAGGGACTTCTGTTGTCCCCCATCCTAGGAAGAAATGCTGCTTGAGTAACCGGTGGAGCTGCCTGCTTGTAGCTGACCTCTGGAGGGAGAAACCTGGAACGACGGCCTGAGTCCGTTACACCCTACAACTACCATCATCCTTAGTGGTAGGACCGCAATGCAAGTAAATGACGAGAGATATCAAGCTTCCATGAAAAGTGAAAACTTTATTAAAGAGCAGTCAAGCATCACTGGTAGAGTAGGCTGACCAGACCTCACCTATAACCCGGGACGCATAGGAAAAATGCATACTGCAGGACTGCTTTGATTTCAGTGAAGTACTTCAAAATGGCTATTTCCTATGTGTCCCCAGTTAAAGGTGAGATCTGGTGAGCCTATGGTAGAGAGGTTGAGCTATCCCATCCCTGTGCCAAAATCCTCGGATCTCTGCTCAACAGCATTTAACTCTTTAATTCTGAATGTCACAGTGCTCAAATAAGTTAACGTTTGGTGTGCCAGAGAGCTGTGCAACGTGTTGCACACCTCTCTTGCACTGTAAGGGTTAACCCCTTGAGTGCCAGAGGGGGCAATGCATTGGATACCCCTCTAGCACTCAAAGGGTTAAAAGGCTGGCCGTATAATCACGTGCTACTTACCTTAAGATCAATTTGCATCTCCAGACTTTCAGGCTTAAAGCAACAGGACAGGCGGGGGTAGAGTCCCTTATACCCTCACCAGCTCCCCCCAGATCCAATGTCTGCAGCTTTCTATGGCATTTTTTCATGAGTCTTGGGGGGCTCCCATTCAGGTACCTCCTAGCCCCAGATTCATTTTACTCCCCAAACTTAGCTTAGCATCTACAACGGCTATCACTTCACTAACCAATTGGGTTAATGTCAAAGGAAATAAAAAGTGCCAAAGAAAAATTGACAAACAGTAGGATGTGAGTGGTGAGTTTTTTTGCGGACAGTTAGCGGCTCAGGTGGGACTGCAGTGTGCTGGGTGGCATCTGATGCTGGGTATTGTTTAATGCTGTTGAGCAGGGATCAGAGGATCTTGGAAAACAGAAATATTTTCTCATAGACAAGTTAAAAAAATCTTTGCCTTTAAACTGCACTCCAGATTATTTATCTTGAAAAAGGGACATACATATATTGGTGCACTTCCTGTAAAGCCCCAAGATAGGACTGGTGTCAGAAAAAGGGACACCCAGTTTTAAAAGTTCTAAAATACTTTATTTCACAATTTTATTAAAAAAAGGAAAAAATAATAATGAAAAACAAGAAAGGAAAATAAATAATACATTTTTCACAATAAGGAGAACTCTAAGTGGGTGAAATTCCACTCTAGTTGACATACAGGGGATTCATAGCATGAGGACCTTAGTCCTTACACAGATTAACAGGTTCAAATAGTGTAAGGGCTTCACCATTACACCTCATTGTGTAAAGGATATATAAACAGCACAACTGAATGTGTTCAAGTACTTGTATGAGTAACTCCTTTATAACATATGTGCGTATTACTAATTTGCCCTAAAACAATTCTGCAAAAACGTAGGTTTAGTTAATTGCTAATAGGCCAACTAGATTATAACATTGCTGATATAGTGGCTGGGTCTGTCATAAAAGTCCCTCACAGTTTTCCCAGAGAATACTCATACAAGTACTTTGCAATGTGCTGGAGCCCCAGAACTGCTTGCAAAAACAATTCCCCTGTCATTGTATCCGATGCTATATTCAGAGAGCAAGATCTACAAGTCTGAAGCTGATTCAATGATCTCCTAAGCAATTATAGGATGATCAGAGTTGTCTGGAAAAAATATCTTTTATTTCTCCTTAGTTATATGTAATCTATCCGACAACCTCCTTAACATTTCCAATGTTAAATGGATAATAGCTTCTTATCTACAAAGCACCGCAAACAAGTAGGGATATGAGTGATGATCTTACTCATCCCAGAGAGAGTCTATAACATAAAGATTCATACCTCTTGGTTCTGCGTTGGAATAATATAGCAAAGCTCTAAGGCCTAGATTTAAAGGCAACCGTTAAACCAGCCGCTAAGTGAAAAAGGCACATCGCTCGCAAATAATACAGGAGTTACGGCAGATTCAATAACTACTCTACGAGAATAGCTATCGAGCGTAGGCACACAAAAAACACGTAACACAAAACCCGTTGTCGCTCATGTTAATGCACAACGGGCGGACAAATCACACGATAACTGAGCTCCAAACAACATGTAACATAACGGCTGCCGTTGTCAAGCAACCATGATTGATGCCAAAACAAATTCAAACACACATCCAATCCCAAAGCCCCAATGTATCAAATAACTTCAAATACACCTATATATACCCAAAAATAACCGCCACACACTGTCTGTTATCGAGTTCTTCAGAGCCAGATATCAGGACCCAGGAGCGGAGGATAGTGATCAGAGAGAGGGAGACAGGAGCGTTCATTGGAGGTAGAGGAGTTTTGGAGTTTGGAGAGAGGAGAGCATTGCACAGAATACGACACATAGCACACCTTTGCACATATTACATACACACATACAAACACATACACATACATACACATAGTCCTTTTATTTTATAACACCTCACACATTTTACTTTTATTTTTGACAGTGTGAATCTGGGAGTGAAAGTGTGTGACAGAGAGTGACTGGATCGAGTGTGTCTGTGAGGGCCTGTGGGAGTGCCTGGGTGTGACTGGGTGAATGATGGCGAGGAGAGGAGGACAGGAGAGGGGGATGGGGAGAGTAGTGGAGGAGGAGGAAGATCAGGAGGGGATCCCTCAGCAGAGCAGGGGTGGGAGAGGGAGATCCGCAGGGCGGAGGGGGACCCGGCCCACAAGAGCAGGAACACGCAGGACAGGGACAGAACCTGCAGTGGGACGAGGGGTAGTTGCTGGGGAGCACCCCACACAGTCAGGGTCAGACCAGGCAGGGCACTCCGGCTCTGAGTCATCCCATGCCGGAGCTGATGAGGCCAGGATCAGAGACCCAAAGTATACAGAGGAGGAGAACACGGCTCTTGTGGAAGCTGTCCTGGAGAGGCAGAGTGTTCTCCACCCGACAGCGAAGGTCCCTGGCCTGTCAGCAAGGAGGAAAGCAGCCTGGAACCAGATCTGCAGCCGGGTCAACGCGGTGGCTCCATGCAGACGGGACGTGGAGTCCATCAAGAAGCGATGGGGCGACTGCCGGAGGGTGGTCAAGAACAAGCTCTCCGAACTCGCCAAGCACGCCCGAGGCACTGGAGGTGGCCCACCTGTCCCTATCACCTTCTGCGGCTGGGAGGAGATGGTGCGCCAGAATATGTCCCCAACCCTGATCGAGGGGGTTGTTGGAGGAGCTGACACTGGGGATGAGAGGACCCTCCACACTACCGGTAAGTGCAACACTACAGAACAACACACTACAGCAACCAACACCAGCTGCACACACACTCACACCTCAACACATGTCCATCATTCATGCACACAACTGCACCAACACAGCACCCTGAGGGTTAAAAACAGGACACAACACAAGGACAAATATCAAGGTCCAACTTGGAACAAACCTGTCCAAGTCCTACTTCAACCCTCCTGTCGCTGTGCTCATCACACACAATACACAAACCATGCAGTTCCAAATGTCGACTGTCATCACTGTTCACACACAATGTCACCCATGTCCCCGCTGGGATGTCAGCACTTAACCCCTCGAGTGCTAGAGGGATCATCAATGCATCGATCAACAATGCTTTGGCAACCCCTCTGGGACTCAAAGGGTTAACCAGACAACAATCAAGTCAATAGGCCAACGATCACATGCTACACAGGGGACATTCACTAAGCGGTGACAAACACATGGTGGAGAGAAATTCACCCTCACACATCCTCATTTCACCAATACCAGTGTTAGCCTATGGAGAATATGCAATAACATGAATCAAGTTGCTAAGGTCCCATCGTATACACTCCATAGAAAACACTGGAAATGGGGAAATGAGATCACTGGAGAAGTCAGCATTATGTACACTCCATCATGTCAACAACACCGCTTACTGAATCACAAAAAGGATGGAGCAGGTCACACATCACAGTGGCACTGAGAATAACTGCTTGTATGTGCAACACACAGGCCTCAAACAATACCCCAGAATTAAAGGGGGAAAAAGTAGGCCTTGGTGTTGTGTCTGCAATCATTTACCCGAACTTCAAATGACATATCTCACATCTGATTCCCACATGGATCCTCAGGGGTGCTGATGCCATGGATGGATGGTACACCAGACACTGTTTGCAGGATACACATGGGAACCAAATATCATCCATTGTACCTTGGTCACCAACAGGCCATGAATGATAGATATCTCGGATTGAGTACAGTTGCCTCACTCAGAAGGATGGATGGGCTCATACTCAAAGAAAACAGGCCTCAATCAGAGATATCCCTCACTACTGGCGTGATTGTTGCCCTTCAGGATTCAACTGGAACACACGACATGGACAGGATCCTGTCCAGTTCATCAATCTCTGATTGCCAGGGTGGTATCCCATGCCCTACAATGAAATGCATAGGATATGATCCTGACAACCAGAGAGTCACCTGTCAAGTAATGAAAAATTGTGAATTGGACGGGATCAGCTAAGAAGATAGGGTTGAATAACACTTGATTCCCACTGCACATCTGTTCAAACAAAGATATGCACACAAAGGAAAATGGTCAGATATGTACCTTTCAAATGGCTCAAAATATGTCCCAACACGATGTGAACCCAGAGATCATCTCACTGCCTGTGATTGCCCTACTGGCCAGATATGTGCATCCATCAGAAACTAACTTACATTGATACCATCCAAATACACATACCTAGTATATCCCACTCTACGTAGATGGGATATACGAGGTATGCTCATATCCATCATATCAATCCAATGTATATTTTGATGGGTGCACATATATAGCCAGTAAGGCAATCACACCTACTGAAATGATCTCTGGCTTCATATCTGGAAAGGATATATTCATATCCATATGAAAGGTACACATCCACATGCATATATGACCATTTCTCCTTGTATGTAACTGTAATGGCATAGCAATTGTTAATTTCACCAACATGTGGATCCATGTTAGTCCTATCCCGCCAACCCTCATGGTTAGACAGATATCGCTCTATTTGACAGCTGGAGATTCCAGTCATTAGAACACACGGAGGCTCTTCAGCAGAGCCTAAATTGCCCCATTCAGAGATGGAGACATCTTTGAGATGGTCAACAAAGTGTGCCAGGTTTGCAAGCACACTCTGTTCACCATTCCAATGAGGTTTACATCTCTGAATGGGGCAATTTACGCTCTGCTGAAGAGCCTCCGTGTGGTGAAATGACTGTCAAACATGTCAAAATGACTGTCAAATAGAGAAATATCTGTCTAACCATGTGGGTTGGAGGGATAGGACTAACATCGATCCACATCTATCTCTTACAATGCCTACAATATTACATCATGGTGAAATTAACCATTGCTATTCCGTTAAAGGGATAGTAATACCTAACATGTGAAAAGAAAAATATATTGCAGGGTTCATCCCCCGAGCAAAACAAGGGTATTCCCACTGCTCAAAGGTGTTTCATTCAAAATGTAGCACAGCTCATAGTTGACTACTCCAGCGGCAATATCACAGTGGCCTGGAACTCTAAAATGGCGATGTTGCTAGACCATCCTATGGACAGCTTACGTCCAGACGCAATAAATTCTCATAGGATAATGTAGCAACAGTGCCAATGTACAACTTCAGGCCACTGGGATATAGCACCAAAGCAATTCTACTCTGAGCTGGGAGACTTTTTGAACAAAAACCTCCTCCAGCAGTGGGAGTACCCTTGTTTCACTCAGGGTGATAAACCACAAAACATATATTTCCCTTTCTGCATTTCATGTATTAGTATCCCATTAATCCCATCATGGCTACGTTTACTAATCACACAATCTCAATTCTCCACACAGCTTATGGGCCTCCATCGCAGCAGGAGCCCGTGGAGGAGACGACCACACCACCCAGTGAGGAGGATACAGAGGAGGGGACTAGCCACTGGGAAGCGTCTACAACCACCACACCTCCTCCCCAACTGGCTGCATCACCACTGCCTGCCTCTCAACTGGCTGCATCACCACTGCCTGCCTCTCAACTGGCTGCCTCTCAACTGCCTGCCTCTCAACTGGCTGCCTCTCAACTGCCTGCCTCTCAACTGGCTGTCTCTCAACTGCCTGCCTCTCAACTGCCTGCCCCACCACAGGATGCTCGACAAATGTACAGCGGCTGGATTCAGGGGGAGAGATGGATGCATCCCACTAGCACCGGGAGCTATTACCCTCCAGCAGCAGCACCACCACCACCAGGGAGGCAATGGCTGCCCGGGAATGTGGCCACCAGCCAATATGGGCCATATTCCACCGAGATGGATCTACCCTCCTGGATGGCTCCCCAGCATGGCCCCAGGTATGATCCCAGGTGGGGGCCAAGCACCTACCACTGGCCAAGGTATGACCCTTGGCCACTTGACTACCAACACCTGGGCCTGATTGGGGAGCCCCAGCGCCCTCAGCCAATGGACTTGTTCACCCCACCACCTCAACCAGCACAGACATCAGTGGGCAGCAGTGGGTCCCTTGATGTGGTGGGCACCCACACACCGTCTGTGCAAGCCACTCCACCAACACAAACAGCAGTAGCAGCCACAGCACACCCAGTACCAGCAGAGGAGACAGCAGAGGCTGGGGACATAGAGGCTGAGGAGACAGCTGAACCTGTTGAAGCAGAGGCTGAGGAGACAGCTGAAGCTGGGGAAACAGAGGCTGAGGAGACAGCTGAAGCTGGGGAAACAGAGGCTGAGGAGACAGCTGAAGCTGGGGAAACAGAGGCTGAGGAGACAGCTGAAGCTGGAGAGACAGCACATGAGTCACCGGGCACTCCCATCTCCAGCAGTCAACGCACCCCAGATCTGGAGGCTGAGTGCATGGCCCTTCAAAGAGGACAGCTCCGGGCAACCCACGCCACCAACGACAACCTCACGAGGAACCGGAGGGAATCCCGGAGGAACACGAACAGGTTGGAGACCAGAATCCAAGCTCTGGAGTCAGAGGTTGCCAGGGGGAACACACAACTCCACCAGATACATACGGGGATGATGGACATGTTTGCACAGGTGCTCGTGGAGTTGCGAGAGATTAACCGCAGGGAGAACCTGAGGATGGAGAGGGAGAACCTGCGTTCCACAGAGGGGTCCACTGCACCCACCACCCCTTCCAGTGTTACCCCAGAAGCCACACCTAGGGGACAGAGGGTGACAAGGCAATCAGCCAGGGCATCCACCTCTGGCACCAAGTCTAAGGCCCCCCCCCAAAAAAAAAAGAAATGAAAGGCCCAACCTGTCATCTGCCCCCTCAATAAATGAAAATTGTGCTTTTGAATCCTGTCTGATCTGCTGTGTAATCACTTATAGATTGGGTGGCAGGGTTGTCTCCAATGCATTGCCAAACAATGCAGTGAACTCAACTCCTGCCTGGGGGAAATGTTTGTGTGATGTTACAACATGGGTTCACACACACCCACACCGTTGTCCAAATTCACCTGGCAACCCATCCCTGTAGCCATATAACACAACAGTGTTACATGGCCATGATGTGTGTCAGATTTGATCAGAACATACCCCTTAGCACAACAACTGGTGCAACACTGAACATTCGTCTGCATCAATTGTTGTGTTTGAGGGGAAAACCAAACTAACAGCTATGCGACTTAGCAGGGAAATAACAAGCAGGACAGATTGAACATGCATCAATATGGTCTTTAAATCAAAATTCTATTGTGCAGCTGACATACTGGGGAACACAATGTACACCCTAGGATCTCAATGTGTGTGTTACACATTGTGATCCTAGGGTGAGCATTCTGTTCTCCAGCAAGTCAGTTGCACAACGGGAGTTTGAATCACAGCCTAACTTACTGCATAACCCAAAAATCTTCCTAAGATTTCATTGTGTAGCACGCACATTGGAACCTTAGGCTGAGCATTGGCTTATGTATTAAAGGGATAGTAAACCTTGAAAATAAGTTCATTCTATATTGTAGCCCTTAAAAAAACATGTAAAATGATATAAGTCTTATATCCCAAATCATATATGTTTGGTAGATAAGACTGATATCATTTTTCATGGTTTTTAAAGGGCTACAATGTGAAATAAACTTATTTTCATGGTTTACTATCTCTTTAAGTTGTGTTGTTGTTTAACTAAGGTTATAACACACTTCACCAGTAATAACACTTGTCCACATGGTTGTTTTTGTTGATGTAGCCCATGTACTGAGATATGACAACCTACAGCAATCTCAGGACATTGATTATATTGAGCAACACGCAAACCATGGACATCACATCACAGTGGAAGTGTGTCCCCTGTATCACCAGCTAATCACTCACAACACACATCAGTGTATCACTGCCATCATGTCATTGCATGTATACATCACAAAGTCCACTCATGGTCAGGCAACTAGTGGACTCCTGTGATGTAAATCATGCCTTCCTTTGTATGAGGGATACTCTAGCCTTGGGTACGGTTCCACATTGACAGGTGTTTGATCCAACATTCATTCATACAGACACGGATTGAGTAGTGATGTTTCTTGTGTATGTAGCCAATATGCATTAAACACTTGTATGAGCACAAAAAGGTACATCTGAACTAAATAGGAATACATTTGAAATGCTAGTGAACTGCTCATGTGTTGTCTACATCGTTTGGCATCTGTGTATGAGCAGTCTTACTGTACAGGTCTGATACCTGGATGTTAGTACACACATAAATTTGTGTCCATATGTGAATGTTCCAGTAGAGGTTGCTGTGAACATCAGGTCAAACATTGCATCACCAACACAATCACTTGGAACGCCAAGGGGTGAGCTTCATGGAAGTGTTGTCCAGACTTCAGTCCAGTCATATGGAAACTCCTCTGTTCAAGGATGGATCGTGCTATGGATGCCTGTGGGACAAGAGGACAGGATTTGGAACATCACCCTCGAAGTGATCGTCATGCAACAGCTACAACATCATGATCCTCTTAATCTTTCCCGTTATATAAGTCTACACAAACCACTGCTTTGTAATGTGTTGTGTACTGGTCTATGAACCATCATGGGGGGAACTAAGGGGATGTTAACCATCCTTAGGGATATTTGCCCCTGACATGGTTACACACATCAACAAATATGTCCTAATAGCTTCCTGACAACAATATATTTGGGCTGCCACTGTCAGAGACAGGCCAAATATGTTTGGTTCATGGAGCTAGTAGGACATATTTGTTAATGTGTGTATTTCTTTCTGGGGCACATATCACTGCACACACACACACACAGGGCAGCATGGTGTCCATGGAGATGTGATCCACATTTCATGAGCTCCATGTTGTGTAACACACTATTACTGTCGATCCACCCCTCTGCTGCTTTCTTCAACTGTAGCAAGCTACTGGTCCCATGTCCCCACGAATGCCCCCTGAACCCCTTATATGACAGAGTTCTATCCGATACATTGGCTTGGATGAGACTCCCTTGCTACAGGGGTACCATGGTTGCTATGGGTCTGATCCTAGCAGAACACTTTAGTTGGTGCCTAGGGAGCTGTGGGATATGCTGAACAAGGTTAAAGTGTTGTACCTTGGTTTCCAGGGGGGGCATGCATGATATCCTTGAGGTAGCAGTATCAACATGGACGACAGGTTGTCAGGTGTATTCGGAATCTCTAGGCCCAATCTGACTGGTCCACGGAATAGTTGATGCTGGTGGTCCATACTGCAGCCAGTGACAGGGCTGTGTCACTGATCCTGTGGGGTGAAACAGAACATGTGTGTTGTGGTGGGTGTGTATGCATGGATTGTGTGCATACATGTATTATACTCACAGCAGAAGTGATCCCTGATCAATCTGTCCCTTGTCTGCATCCCTGTTGGGGTTTCCTCACACTCAACGATATCCACAGGGTCTTCAGGTCTGGGTGGGGGATGGACATCGTCGATGAGTCTGGTGTCCACCGCGATATTATGTAGGATGGCACATGCCACGATGATGTCGCAGACCTTGCCTGGTGCATACTGCAATGCTCCCCCCGAGTGGTCCAGACATCGGAATCGGGACTTGAGGAGGCCGAAGGTCCGCTCAATGGCATTCCGTGTTCTGGCATGAGCCTGGTTATATCGTTCCTGGGCATCGTTTTGGGGATTGGCGACCGGGGTGAGGAGCCATGGCTTGCATCCATAGCCAGCATCACCTGTGGAAAGTGAGTGACATGGTGTGACAAGGAGCACATATTGTGGTGAACATACTAGCACATGTGTATGTGGTGTCATTTGGTGCTGTTAACTCACCCAGAAGCCATCCGCCTGTATAGGTCCCATTTTCGAAATCCCTCTGCACAGATGAATTTCTGAGTATATGTGAATCGTGACAGCTCCCGGGAAATTTCGCACAGACATTCATTATGGCCAGGTTGCTGTCACACACCATCTGCACATTCATGGAGTGGAAGTTTTTGCGGTTCAGGAACATATGTCCCTGACGTGCTGGTGCTTTGATACGGACATGGGTGCAATCTATTGCACCCATGACCCTGGGCATGCCTCCCCTTGCATAGAAGCCCTGCTTCAGATGTGTCCACTCCATATCGGTGATGGGGAAACGTATGTAGGTACTGGCCTTGGCTTTGAGGGCTGGCAAGACCTGGGCCAGCACCCTGGAGAATGTGGCCTGGGACATGCCAGATGCGTAACCCTCTGTCGACTGAAAGGCGCCACTTGCCATGAAGTGTATGGCACACAGGAGTTTTTGAAGGCCAGTTAGAGCATGGTTATGGGTGCATATGGGATCCACCTGCTCCTTGATGACCTCATACAGGGCTATGATGCTGTGTGGCCTCAACCTGTAGCGATCAATAACCTCGTCATCGGTCATTCCAAAGAGAGTGACCCTTGGACGGTATACCCTGGGCCTTGGTGGTCGTCTATGCATCCTGGGCTGCTGCAGGGGTCCCTGTGGCAGCTGGGGAGCATCCTGTTGCTGCAGCTGTGCATCTGCAGGCAGGTGTCCTCCGGGTGGGGATGGGCTCCTGTGTGGCTGCTGAGCCAGAGCCTCCTCACTTGCAACAGGTGGAGGCTGTTGATGAGGCGTGCTTGGAGGTTGCTGATGTTCCCCAGCTCTCTCCCTTGCACTCCTTCTCCGCAGCCTTCGCAACAATATGTAACCCAACATACTGTTTGCTCTCTCTATCTGTCTCTATCTGTCTCTCTCTCTCTATCTCTCTCTATCTCTCTCTATCTCTATCTCTCTCTCCCTCCCTGAGTGGAAAACAAGCCACAAGTGAGTGTGTTGAGTTGTCCCTTTAAGTACTTGCTAGGGCGTTGTGTAGGTGTGTTGATGAGGTGAGTGCTGACCAATGGTGAGTTGTTTTTGTCCAGGTAAGTGTTAGCAGGTGTGTGTGTGTTATAAGATGTGGTGTGTTGTGCTTGTTCTGTGTGTGCCATTTGCGGACGTGCAGTTGTGGGGTGCAGGTGGCGTGTTGATGTTGCCCAGGTGAGCTTGTATTTGCAGGTGTCCGCTTTGTGTGATGACCCCCATTGTTCCGTGCCATGTTGTGTTGTTGTTTTTGTGTGTTGTTGTCCCTGTGGTGTTGGTTGTTGTTGTTTGTGTAGTGATTTGTGTTGCGTGTGCATGTTTTTGTGTTGTTTTGGCATTGCACGGGTTAATTTTCCCATTGACATGGTTGTGCGGTAAGCATTTGGTGTGTTTTCCTCTGTAACGGGTGTTTTGTTTTGGCCGTTAAGTGTCTAACGTGTGTGAGAAGTGGGTCTTAACTTTTAGCCGTTAGGTGTGTCTTTTTTTCAGCCGTTATCAGTACCGCAAGCCTTTGAATAGCTCTGGGGTATGTTTTTCCATGCGTCTGAATGCACGTAAGTGTATCGGCCGTAAGGATTCGACAACTGCCGTTAGCTGTTGTTTAGACGGATCTTTGAATTGCAACATGACACTTAACGCACCCGTTAGTGATTTTTTTTGCTAACGGCTGCCTTTAAATCGAGCCCTAAGTGTCAAATCCTAGAGTGTATAAGAATTTCTATTGTCCAGGAGTATCAGTTCTAAAAATAGACAGTCTACCCAGGCCAGTCCTATACCAGTCTCTAATCACTTATGGGTTCCTTTTTGTTACCAAAAATGTTCTTAAATGCAATGCAATAAATAATTTAAAATAGGCTAATAGTAGATAGCCTCTGATTAACACTTTTATACAAGTTATTGCCAGCTAATTGCTAGAGAGCCTTCTAAGTTGTCTTGTCACGCTTAAGCTACACAAAGGCTTGGATACTTAATGTTACCCTGCAGGATACATAAGTCTTCCAACACGCTGTTAAATCAAATAATCAATTGTGTATCGCTTTCCAAACAACAGATAGATTGTAGAGAGTAGATCAAAGTAATATGTTTACGTAGGGAAAGAATGTAACTTGGCAAGGCAATTACATAGTGTTTAGAGGGCTTAGACTGTGCAGAGTCACCCGACTTCCATTCATACAGAATGATAGGGACCGTAATGTTTAATGAGGGACCCCATGGAGCTGTGGGACGTCCTTATCATTAAATGTTTAGTAGGATCACTTTATTAGTATATGCCCCTTTAAGATAAGTGAGAGAAGAGAAGAGAAAAGGCGGTAGAATTTGCTGGAAGCTGTGAATTCTGCCGCCTAAATTTTGATTGGTCCATTAAAGTTACCTCGTGCCAGGTATAAAGTGTTTGGGTGCGAAAATAAAGTATAAATACACCTGGTTATAGTGCTACTGGTCACCTTAAGCTGGCTTTCTGAAGCGGCAGGATTCTCAGCTCGCCTTGCAAAAGAGCTTGGAATCGGCGGCGAGATGACTGCTGAGCTCAGGAAGCTGGCGGAAGAGCTCCGGAGAAAGGCGCTTGAATCTGGGGACTGCGCCTGGCTGATTGACTGCCTCTCTTCAGCGCCCTCAACATCAGCGGCTGCAGCAGAGGAAGACATCAGGACAAGAGGTAGCGCCAGCTCAGGGGAGAGTAGGAGGGAATCAAGCAAGGAGGCTCGCATCGTCAGACAGGAAGTCGTGGAGGAACGCGATGACATCACTGGAACGCAAGGAAGTAGTTGCGTTCCAGCACCGGCTAAATACAAGAGAAGAAGAACTCCTAGAAGGAGTTTCTCGCCAGAGGACCAGAGAGCTGTAAAAAGAGGAAGACAGGGACGAAGTGGAAATACAGGCAAAGGAGCAAGAAGAAATGAAGACTTATATGATGCAAACTCACATGGAAGATCCAGTGTTGGGTCAGAGGCTAGGAATGTGAATACACAAGTAACAGAAGAAGCTGAAAGGACAGCACAAACAGAGATTTCACACCAGGATTTGGAGAGGTCTGGTGAGTCTATTTTAAATGCTAATTTGAACACTTTAGGGGATGTTTTGAGCTCCCTATCTGATTTGTTAAAGAATATGAAAAAAGGTACTGAAGTGAGTAGTGCATGGGATATAGAGGAGGAGGACAGGAGTGGGGTGTCACACACTGTAACACAGAGACCATCTTTGGATAAAGGTTTAATTAGACAAGACAATGTTTCTAGTGTGGGAGAATTGTGTCTAAGGGAGTCTTTGACTTGTGATCCATCTCCGTTGGGTTTCCATTTGTCTAAACAGTTAAAAGAAAAGATTTGGAAGGGGGAGTTTCTGGATTTATTGTCTCTACTCCCAGCTTCCAAAGAATTTATTGTAAAGAAGAGTGAGGAAAAAACTGAATTGGACAGAAGGAGACCCATACCTAGATCATTTCACAATTGGCTGCAGGCTTTTTGTATTTATGCAGCGGTTATGGGGGAAAAATATCCAGAAAAGTGTTCGGGGATGTTCCAGCATGTTGAAATTCTGCTGGAAGCTTTCAGAACATTTGGGGGTTTTGCTTGGTTTTTATACGATGAACAGTTTAGACAAAAGCTTGCAGTACACACTAATGTATCCTGGGGTCAGAAGGACGTTGTCCTTTGGGTCTCATTGATGTCCCAACAAGCTTCTGGCCATATGCAAAAAAATCATAGTGGTCAAACAATTGGACAAACGAATAAAAAAGGCATTTGTTGGGCATTCAATGAGTCACAATGCAGGTTTCCAAATTCGTGTAAATTTAGGCATGAGTGTTTAAATTGTGGGGGTAGCCATCCAAATGTCAGGTGTTTTCGTAAATCAGCCTCCACACAGCCAGCAATTAAATCCAATGTTTTTAAAGGCAGTAACACCAGTGAAATTGATAAGCATGTTGCCTTGGCTCGAGCACTATCCAAACAAGGCGAGGGCGCTCACAATTAGGCAAGGATTTCAGGAAGGTTTTCAGTTACCAGGGTATTCAGGAAAAAATTTTCAATGGATAGATAATTTGAGATCAGCAGAGGAATTACCGGAGATTGTAAAAGAGAAAATCCAGAAAGAAGTAGAAGCGGGCAGGGTAGAAGGCCCATTTGTTAAATTACCATTTGATTCTTTTAGATTGTCACCTTTGGGATTAGTTCCCAAAAAAGAAAATGGGGAATTTCGATTAATTCACCATTTATCATTCCCACCAGGTGAATCTCTAAATGATCAAATTAGTGAAGAGTTAAGCACAGTATCTTACACATCTTTTGAGCAGGCTTTAAAACTTGTTAGAAGGTGTGGGAAGAATGCAGTAATGGCAAAGGCAGATATTAAGTCTTCTTTTAGACTGTTGCCAATCCATCCTAATAGTTTTTGCTCGTTAGGATTCCAATTCCAGGGATTGCTGTATTTTGACAAATGTCTCCCAATGGGGTGTTCATTATCCTGCTCATATTTTGAGAAATTTGCCTGTTTTTTGGAATGGGTGGTTAAATTTAAAAGTGGTTTTAATACATTAATGCATTACTTAGATGATTTCTTGTTTGTAGGTCCAGCGGGCTTTGAGGTTTGTCAGTCATTGTTGGAGACATTTTTCAGGGTGACTGAGGATTTTGGAGTCCCGCTGGCAATGGAGAAAACAGTATACCCAACAACCGAGATAGTATTTTTAGGTATTACCATTGATTCCATTAAAATGGAATTTAGGCTTCCTGAAGACAAATTGAGTAAGTTAAGATGCCAATTTCAGAAACTGTTAGCAAGTAGTAAAACTACTTTAAAATTTTTACAGTCAACATTAGGTTTATTGAATTTTGCCACATGAATTCTACCAATGGGCAGAATTTTTTCTCGCAGGTTGGCTGCTGCCACGGCGGGGATGAAATCACCTAAATGTCATATTAAGATCAGTAATGATATGAAAGAGGATATTTTGGTTTGGAATGCATTCCTAAATTCTTACAATGGTAGGACTTTATTGCAAGATAGTTTTGTTGGTAATTCAGATATGCATTTGTTCACAGATGCAGCAGGATCAGTGGGTTATGGTGCCTTTTGGGAAGGGAGATGGAGCGCAAAAAAGTGGCCCCTATCATGGGGGGATTGTGGATATAAAAAGAATTTGACACTATTACAACTTTTTCCTATAGTAGTGGCAATTGAGTTATGGGGACAGTATTTTGTAAATAAGAGAATTTTAATGTATTGTGATAATTTAAGTGTAGTGCATGCAGTGAACAATTTATCATCCAAGTCAGGAGCAGTAGTATCTTTATTAAGATATTTAGTACTTAGATGTCTGGCATTGAATATTTGGATTAAGTTGAAACATATACCAGGATATGAGAACAGTATTGCTGATAGTTTGTCACGTTTGCAGATGAACAGATTTTTCTAATTGGTTCCAGAGGCAGAGAGTCAAGGAGAGGAGTGCCCGGAACACCTTTGGGAATTAATTTAGGTGAAATGGGTAATTACATTTGTTGTTCTGTGTCTAGTTCAACTTGGTCCAGTTATGTAACAGCTTGGAATTTATGGTGTAATTGGGCTGAGGTAAACAAAATTGATCCGTTACAGTACAAGGAAGATAATTATAAATTGTATTTACAAGCTTTGATAAAAAAGAATGTCTCTTGTTCATCTATAAAGAAAAATCTAGCTGGAATCAAATTATTTTTCCGTTTACTGGGTTTTAAGGATTGTGGTAAAGTTTTTGAGGTACAGCAAATTTTAAAGGGTTACGGTAGGTCTTCAATAAAGAAGGATGATAGGAGACCAATTTCTTCTGTTCTTTTAGCGAATTTAATTAAAGAATTGAAGGTGGTTTGTAGAGACTATTTCGAATATGTGCTTTTTAAGGCAGTATTTTTGCTTGCTTTCTTTGGTGCGTTGAGGGTTGGTGAAATAGTGGCAAGAAATAGATCGGTTCTTAGTCCCTTGTTATGCCATCACATCAAAATAAGCAGCGGTATAGCATCAGTTTTTATTCAGAGATCCAAAACAGATCAGGAGGGTAAGGGGACCTGGTTGTCTATTAAAGAGTTAAGAGGTTCAGTTATTTGTCCGATTGAGGGTTTATTGAGTTTTATGAGAGTTAGGCCATTGTGTCAAGGTAGTTTCTTTATTCATGAGGATTGTTCTTCGGTTTCTAGATTTCAGTTTCATAGCGTTTTTTCTTGCTGTTTGGATAAGTTAGGTTTGTCAGATTGTAAATACACCCTGCATTCCTTTAGAATAGGAGCAGCTACTGAAGCTTATTCTTCAGGTGTTTCAGGTAAGGGGATAAAGAGGATAGGGCGATGGAATTCGGAGAGATATAAAATTTATATAAGGCCACAGTTATTGAGTTTAGACAAGATGCAGTAATGTTATGTCTTTTGCAGGTCCCAAGCCAGTGGATATCTGGTTGGTTGGACATTCTTTTATATACTGGTCTTGGAAGAGGGCTTTGGTAAGATCATACACAGAGAACTTGGGATTCAATATTGAAAGATGCAGGATCTGGTGGTGTGGTAAAAGAGGATTGAAATGGAATCAAATTGAGGAATTAATAAGTTATTGTTTTAATAAGTTTCCAGTTCCAGATATAATTGTTATTCATGCAGGAGGGAATGATTTAGGTTTTATGAAGTCAATGGAACTATTTTTTCAGTTTAAAGGATTTTTAAGCAGATTAAAAACCTTTTTTCCAAGGGTGGTGTTGGCTTTTTCAGAGATGGTCCCGCGTTTATGCTGGCTTAGGGAGAAACAACTAAAGCCATTGGAAAAAACAAGAAAGAAAATGAATAAACTATTGTCAAAGGTTGTTCTGCTACTGGGAGGAGTGTCATATAGGCACAGGGACTTGGAGGATGGTGGTAGCGGCCTGTATAGAATGGATGGTATTCATTTATCAGATGTGGGCCTGGACATTTTTAACATAGGTTTTGGCGGTGGAGGGTTTGGACATGGTAAATCGGTAAGAATTTGGTAAGGCTACTGGCTGGTAGGGCGGAGCCTTGGTAAGTTAAGGTTATGGTGTTAAAATTTTGGCTTATCGGCTGGTAGGGCTGGTAAGAGTTTGGTTGTTAATAATTTGATGTTCAGTAAATTAATTATTTAAATAAATGCTGCAGCCTTACCACCATCCATTAAGTTGTTGTGTATTTTATTGGGGTAGTTTTAAGAGAGGGTTAAAGGTACGTCCCTACAGTATCCATGATAGGGACCGTAATGTTTAATGAGGGACCCCATGGAGCTGTGGGACGTCCTTATCATTAAATGTTTAGTAGGATCACTTTATTAGTATATGCCCCTTTAAGATAAGTGAGAGAACAGAAGAGAAAAGGCGGTAGAATTTGTTGGAAGCTGTGAATTCTGCCTCCTAAATTTTGATTGGTCCATTAAAGTTACCTCGCGCCAGGTATAAAGTGTTTGGGCGCGAAAATAAAGTATAAATACACCTGGTTATAGTGCTACTGGTCACCTTAAGCTGGCTTTCTGAAGCGGCAGGATTCTCAGCTCCCCGCCCGCCCACCCAATTTTATGGTAATAAAGGTTTTGTTTATAAAAAAAAAAAAAAAAAAAAAATATTAAAATAAATAATTAAAAAAAAATATATATATATAAAAAAATAAATAAATAAATAAATAAATAAATAAAAATAAATAAATAAAAATAAATAAATAAGTTTAAAAAAAAAAAAAAAGGTGTCGGTTGTTGATGTCGCAGCATGGAGGGTTTGGACATGGTAAATCGGTAAGAATTTGGTAAGGCTACTGGCTGGTAGGGCGGAGCCTTGGTAAGTTAAGGTTATGGTGTTACAATTTTGGCTTATCAGGCTGGTAGGGCTGGTAAGAGTTTGGTTGTTAATAATTTGATGTTCAGTCAATTAATTATTTAAATAAATGCTGCGGCCTTACCACCATCCATTAAGTTGTTGTGTATTTTATTGGGGTAGTTTTAAGAGAGGGTTAAAGGTACGTCCCTACAGTATCCATGCCGGTACATATCCAGCTTGCAGTTAAGTAGGCAGAAAGGAAGGCTCGTACCCCTAAATTGACAATATTTTTTTGTCACGCTTAAGCTACACAAAGACTTGGATACTTAATGATATCCAGGATACATAAGTCTTCCAACATGCTGTAAAATCAATTGTGTATCACTTTCTCCACACAACAAATAGATTGAAGAGAGTAGATAAAATTAATATGTTCGCTTAGGGAAAGAATGTAGCTTGGCAAGGCAATTGGGTATTGTTTTGAGGTCTTAGACTGTGTTGAGTTACCCGTCTGCCATTCATACAGAGTGCCAGTGCATATCGGCTTGCAGTTAAGTATGCAGAAAGGATGGCTCATACACCCTGAATTGACAATATTTCTTAGGGACTGTTTGAGGAAATATAATATAGCATGGAGACTATGTAAACAAGCTTCCACCAGCTTTTCTCATGCCGAGATTCTCTCCCAGTATGCTTGCACAAAGTATCAGCACATAAAGTGAGGGTGCATAGTCGATGCTGGATCTCAGAAACACAACAAACTGACGCACGTTTTGCCTGTAGCTTCATCAGCTTTGAGTCATGCCCGGCTTGGCGCAACTATTTAAATAAAAAGCATCTCCCACTGGCCAGCTTAGTTTGTGACGTAACTCTGGTTCTCTAAAATAATTGGACATATGCAAGCCAAATAGCCATATACATGTATATGTACTTTAAAATGGAAAATAAAGATCCCCAATTTCAAAAGGTCAATATGTAATACTAAGGAATACCATAAAACAGATACAGTTTTTTAATAATGCTAACAAAGGTGTGTCATCAATCTATTTATGATGGTTCCCTGGTAAACTTCTATCCAGAATGTTGGAATCTTTAAGGGGTAGTAATGTTTCACAAAAACAGCAGCTTCAATTAGTCTTCATATTATTTGGGCCATGGAGAGTATTATTTCAATACTGTCAGAGTTGTAGTTCAGGAGTAATTGAAAGATAAAGTTTTCCCTTCCCGCCCCTTTAACCTAGTGTCAGCCACCTCCTCACAGATGTGGAATCTGGTTTTGAGACCAGACAGCTCACAGCAAGGGACAGTCTTCTTACTGTGAACATAAGGAAAACCCTGCCCTCTTGACAGGTTTTTCCCATATGCCAATTGAAGATTGTCCCTCTCGGAAATCCATCCGGACAGTCTTGCTACTCTGAGGTAAGAAGTGTTACATCAGTGAAAGGGGAAGGAGGGGGATACTTTATCATCCAATTACTCTTGAAGTACAACTCAGCCAGTATTGAAATAACACTCTCCATTGCCCAAATAGTATGAAGATTAATTGGAGTTGCTTTTATTGTGAAACATTACTGTCCCTTTAAATAATATCCAGTATTGAACTGTCCTGATATCTATTCAAAACTGATTAGAACATTTGCCTAATTAGATGTATGTATATATTTTCTGGAGAAGAAAAACAAATGTTTATATATATATATGTATATGTAAGATATATATATAAAAATTTTCTGAATCTCCTTTAGAAGCAGAAATGTCTTCCTCTACATTAGTCCCTGATGTACTTTCAACCCTGCGTATATTTTGAGGATATTTGTATATCATCTTATTTCTTGAGTCTGATTGATCCCTCAGAATATGTTTCTTTTTTCTTTCAGTTACCGTAAAATCTTGGGTATAATACGCACATTTTTACCCCATTTCACCTTATGTGAAGTGGGGGGTGTGTATTATACACGAGTAAAAAAAAAAATTAAAGTAAAATATTAAGTCCAGCAACCTCTCTGGAGGCAGCAGGCGGCATCCCTGCGCTCACCGCCCGCTTCCTCTGTGCAGAAATACTGTATAAAAAAAATTAAATGCCCACCTTGATAACCAGTATTCCCCCTCTGAACTTATAGGCAGGTCCTGACAGGGCTGCTCAGAGGAGTTCGGGGAGAGGAAGAAGCGGGCGGCTAGTGCAAGAATGCCGCCCGCTGTCTCTGTTTGACGGCTGCCTATAAGTTCAGAGGGGGAATCCTGGTTATCAAGGTGGGCATTTAATTTTTTTTATACAGTATTTCTGCACCGAGGAAGCGGGCGGTGAGCACAGGGATGCCGCCCGCTGCCTCCCGATGGGGGTGCATATTGTACATAGGAACTACACTTTTACCCAAAATCTTGGGTATAATTTGCACCTGCGTATTATACACAGGTGCGTATTATACCTGAGATTTTACGGTATTCTGTTCTCAAGAAGGTCTAGTTCTTATATGAGATTATCAATGTCTGTTTCCAGAGTCTACTACGTCAAGTTTTTTCAAATTCTCTTCTCTCTTTTATTTGGTTTTCAACATTCTCAGTAATCTCGTTTTCATAGTCCTTTAGAATATGCAAAAACTCTGAGGAACATAAATTACAATTCCCTTCCAATCTTTGCTTATAGATGTTTTCATTAAACAAGAAGGTAGGAAAGATTCTGACACATGTACCCAGTGGAATTAGTTTATGTTCTAAATACTTTTCATGTCATCTTATTCCACCAGGAACGTGTGAGTCTCATTTGAGCGTATTTGAGATCTTCTAGTAATTTGGGGCAATTGCCTTTGTCAGAGTCATCAGTCATCGGTAGGTCAGTAGAAAATATAGTGTTGGCCTGTATAGTCCATTTCTCTTTACAAGCGATATTAAATGTTGTACTCATGATTATAAGAGTAATTATGATGTGCAGATCTAAAGGAAATACCCAGAACACTGGGTAAGAGAACAATTGACTAGAAAAAAAGATTTAGATTGCACTATCACAGGTTATTTGCAGGGATTATGCATATCAGTACATCATTAGGCAAGGCAACAAAATATTACTGATAAACAGAAAGACTTTCTCATAGACCAGGAAAAATACTTGGCACAGGGATGGGATTGCTCACCCTCTCTCCCAGTGTTGCTTGACTGAGTCTCACTGTTGACAGCACTCCAGGTGTATACAGTAAGGGGGATTGTTTAGTAAAGTTTTCACTGTTCATGGAAGCTTGATGATCGCTCTCTTCATATATTTGCATTGAGGTCCTACCGCTAAGGATCATGGGAGTTGTACCTGCATGAAGGCGACGTTACATGTTGCAACATGAGAATCTCGCACTTTAATGCATCGTGTAGTCGCTTGCTCTTGTATGTGCAACATTTTTAAAGAGAACCATGCCAAATCATCCCTGTTAATCCAGAGGAAGGAAAAAGTGATTGCTAGAGGGCATATGGGGCTGTCAGCTGTACATATTTAGCATATACTATAACATTTTTGTGAGTTTGCATACTTGGGGTGTAACGGACCCTAGGCTGTTACTATGGAACTTGGTATTTCCCTCAAGCCGTACCCATTTCCCTGGAAAGAACTGAATTTCACTGAGCAGAATGTCAGCCCCTCTCCCATTGGTTGTTCGGGGGACAAAAGATCAGCCGCTGATTGGCCGATGGAAGTTAAACGGACTCTATAGACTATACATGGAGAAAGTAGGCGGCCCTCGGATTGGTTGGTTGTTGGCCCGCCTACCGGTTCTGATTGGCTGAGATGGCCATGATGATCTTGGCCAGGATTGGCCATCAGATCCCAGGCTTCTGA
The DNA here is from genome assembly GCA_037306005.1 of Rhinophrynus dorsalis. Taxonomy (NCBI): domain Eukaryota; kingdom Metazoa; phylum Chordata; class Amphibia; order Anura; family Rhinophrynidae; genus Rhinophrynus; species Rhinophrynus dorsalis. The sequence continues at coordinate 92,425,478 of CM074727.1, read as the reverse complement.
TTGGTCAGGGGTTGAAGCGGAATATTCAAAGATGCTTCAACCCCCTGGCCATTGTGTAAAGATGTGTATTCGAGCCCCTCAGCCTTTTGTCCCAGTGTTTACCCTTCATCAGTCCCTTTGTATAAATAATGTTATCATGTCTGGCCCTTTGTGTTATGTTTACACCATCTGCCACTGTCCTTTGTCTAGTATTGTATCTTGATGGGGTTCACAATGTATAAAAGAGTTGAAGTTTGTGCAATAAAGTGTGCTACAGTTTTAACTTGAACTGCCTCCTGTCTCTCTGTTGCTGGATGGTATCAAGGGTTTTCTGTTGACCCCCATCCTAGGAAGAAAAGCTGCTTGAGTAACCAGTGGAGCTGCCTGCTTGTAGCTGACCTCAGGAGGGAGAAACCTGGAATGACGGCCTGAGTCCAACCCAAGGACTTGGGTATCCGTTTATCACGGTTTTCAAGACACTCAGACCAGTAGGTGAAATAAAATACAGTTTTATTAAGAACAAAATAAATGACAAAACTCGCCCTCTATAGGCAGCACTGCGTAGCAGCAAGGAGGTAATAGTATGACCAATTTACAGGCATAGATATACACAGCACAGGCAAATAGTAGATACTGAGTACAGAGATACAAGGGTTAACACAGTAATCAGTCCGTCTCAGTTGTGGTGTTTGGCACGCCCAAGGTGATAATAGGCAGTAAATGGTGGAGAGGACTCAACACCAAATGTTCATAATACTGAGATAACTGTCCAGCAAAGAGGAACCTGCAAACCCGACCCTGCTGCACTTGAACAGTAGCCCCCATGGGTGTAATAACCTAGCAAGTAGACTGCCAGAGCTAGAGCCAATGGCCCTCACGGGCGTAATAACGGAAGCAACTGGATTGCAAGAGCTTGAGCCAATAGCCCCCACGGGCGTGATACCAGAAGCAACTGGATTGCAAGAGCTTGAGCCAATAGCCCCCCACGGGCATGATAACGGAAGCAACCGGATTGCAAGAGCTTGAGCCAATAGCCCCCACGGGCGTGATAACGGAAGCAACTGGATTGCAAGAGCTTGAGCCAATAGCCCCCACGGGCGTAATAACAGAGACTTGCACCGTAGTAGCAAAAGCCCTAGCGCCTACCGGACGTGGTATCGAACTTCACTATACTGCAGGGATAGATATAAACCGTCGCCTACAAGGCCTACCGGACCGGCTCAGCAGTAATAGTGGTATGAGAGAAACGGCTCTGCACAATAGCAAAGCTCTGACCAGACTGGAGGCTCAGAACCGGGAACACAGCTCTGCACGGGTTAACGGCTCGATAGTTGGAACACAGCTCTGCACGGGTTAACGGCTCTCTAGTTGGAACACAGCTCTGCACGGGTTAACGGCTCGATAGTTGGAACACAGCTCTGCATGGGTTAACAGCTCGTAAGATGAGTACAGCTCTGCAGGGAATAGCTTGGTAGCAGGATCTCAGTTCAGCACGGGTAACAACTGCAGCCGTAGAAGAAAAGTAGTTGGAGGAAGTCAGAATGTCGCCTCGGCGACAGCGGGAAGCAGGAACGTAGTCTGGGCAGATGTAACCGGTGCAGGTCACGGAGCAGGAAGTCATCCAAGCTGGGTCGAATAACGGAGCAGGTTCTCAGACAAGCCAGATCAGGATACAAGCAGGAACGTCAGCCAGGCCGGGTCAAATCACGGAGCAGGTTCTCAGACAAGCCAGATCAGGATACGAGCAGGAACGTCAGCCAGGCTGGGTCAAATCACGGAGCAGGTTCTCAGACAAGCCAGATCAGGATACGAGCAGGAACGTCAGCCAGGCCGGGTCAAATCACGGGGCAGGAACACAGGAACGTAGTCAGAGCAAGCCAAGTCGGTACACCAGAAATCAGGAACGCAGGAACACAGCACAGCAAAACTGGCTCAGGAACACCACGAAAGGGCACCTGACAGGTGCCAATGGCCCTGTATAAAAAGGTCACCAGGGGCGGGCCAAACAGGCTCAACCAATCGGAGCACAGCACAAGAGAGAGTGACAGGAGGGGAATCACTGCACCGTGATAGTACCCCCCTTTCAAAGGCCTCCTCTCCCCGCAGGAGGTCTTGGCTTCTGGGGGTATTTAGAGTGGAAGTTGCGCAATAATCTAGGTGCATGGAGGTCCTTGTGATCTACCCAGGAACGTTCCTCAGGGCCATAGCCCTTCCAATGGACCAAATATTGCAACTTCCCCCTAAATCTCCTAGAATCAATGATACTTTGTATCTCGTATTCCTCTTGGCCCTGCATGTCCACCGGCCCAGGAACTACTGGAGAAGTAGTGTAGCGATTGCAAACCAAGGGTTTCAGCAGAGATACATGGAACACATTATGGATATGCATAGAAGCAGGGAGTTCCAAAGCGTATGAAACAGGATTCACCCTGCGGATAACTTTAAACGGACCAATGAATCTGGGAGCCAGCTTATTGGAAGGCACCTGCAAATTGAGATTTCTGGACGAGAGCCATACCCTGTCCCCAACCTGGAAGGAGACAGCTGGCAGTCGTCTACGATTGGCATGCCGCTGTTGTCATTTAAATGACTGACCAAGAGACCTCTGAACCTTTGCCCAAGTAGAGCGGAGCTGCTCGATATGCTCATCCAGAGCTGGTATCTGTTGCGCCTGAAATGAGTCCGGGAGCAAGCATGGCTGGAACCCGTAGTTGATAACGACCGGGGAGCTCCCGGACGATGAAATAACTGCACAATTCCTGGCGAACTCTGCCCACGGCAACAGGTTGGACCAGTTGTCATGATGATCGTTTACAAAGCAGCACAGGAACTGCTCCAGTCCCTGATTGGCACGCTCAGCGGCTCCATTGGTCTGGGGATGGTAGGCGGAAGAAAAGGACAATTGGATGCCCATCTGACCACAAAATGCCCTCCAGAATCTGGACACGAACTGGCTCCCACGATCGGACACCACCACTCTGGGTACCCCGTGCAAGCAAAACACTTCCTTGGCAAAAACCATAGCCAGTTCCTGGGCCGACGGAAGGCCAGAGAGGGGCATGAAATGAGCCATTTTCGAGAATCTGTCTACCACCATCAGAATAAATGAGTACCCCTTAGAGACTGGCAGTTCTCCCAGAAAGTCAATAGATATATGAGACCAAGGTCGTTCACCACTGGGTACTGGCTGGGGCAGGCCCACTGGGAGATGCCTGCGTGTCTTGGCACGGGCACAGGTGGCACAGGCAGCAGTAAAAGCGGAGCAGTCGGCTCTGAGGGAGGGCCACCAAAACAATTGTGTTAGAGACCATATAAGCTGATCCCTTCCGATATGCCCAGCGGCCTTAGATGAATGGTTTGTCTCTAATAGACGGGCACGGAATGGCTCATCCACAAAACACTTGCCCATATGAGTTTCTGGGGGGGCCCTTGCTTGAGACGCCAATATTTCCTCCCCCAGTGGCGAAGTGATGCTAGTACGTACAGTAGCCAAGATACGATCAGGCTGAATAATAGGTACTGGTTCTTCCTCCCTCTCAATGTCCGAAGCAAATTGTCTAGACAGCGCATCTGCCCTGACATTCTTAGAACCAGGTAGATAGGACACTATGAAATTAAATCGGGACAGAAAAAGTGCCCACCTAGCCTGTCGTGAGGACAGCCTTTTAGCTTCAGAGAGATACGTCAAGTTCTTGTGGTCAGTTAGGATTAATACTGGGTTCTTAGTGCCCTCCAATAGGTGATGCCATTCCTTGAGTGCCAGGATAATGGCTATGAGTTCCCTGTCACCAATCTCATAGTGGCTTTGGGCACTGGAGAGTTTCTTTGAAAAGAACCCACAAGGTTTCAGTTGACCACCTCCCACCAGACGTTGGGAGAGTACTGCCCCAACCCCAACTTCAGAGGCATCGACCTCCAATGTGAATGGTAGAGCAGGGTTGGGGTGGGACAGTACCGGAGCTGAGGCAAAAGCGGACTTAAGAGTCTCGAAAGCGTTCTCCGCTGCCGCGGACCATTGAGAGGGAGTAGCACCCTTACGTGTTAAGTCAGACAACAGTTTCACAATAGTAGAGAAGTTCTGAATAAATTTCCTATATTAATTGGCGAAGCCAAAAAAGCGCTGGATCGCATTTAACCCCTTCGGGTGAGGCCACTGTAGTACTGCTGCCAATTTCTCCTGGTCCGTAGCAATGCCATCTTTAGAAATCACGAACCCCAGGAAAGGTACTTGGGACCTATGAAATTCGCATTTCTCCAGTTTACAGAATAATTTGTTTTTACGTAATCGTAACAAAACCTCAGAAACATCCTTAACATGCTGCGTAAGATTGGCAGAGTGAATCAATATATCGTCTAGATAGACTACCACGCAGGATTGCAGCATGTCATGAAGGATGTCATTAATGAATTCCTGGAATACTGCCGGTGCGTTGCTTAGACCGAACGGCATAACCAGATATTCATAATGCCCTGATCTGGTATTAAATGCCGTTTTCCACTCATCTCCCACTTTGATTCTGATCAGGTTGTAAGCAGCCCTGAGGTCAAGTTTGGTGAAGATGGAAGATCCCTTCAACCTGTCAAATAATTTGGTTATGAGTGGAATAGGGTAGGCATTCTTAGGCATCAGCTTGTTCAACCCCCGGTAATCGATGCATGGTCTAAGCTCGCCACTTTTCTTTTTCACAAAGAAAAAAACGGCACCAGCCGGAGAGGTAGACTTGCGAATAATCCCTCTCTTGAGGGCATCCTCTATGTATTCCTCCATAGCCTTGGTCTCCTCACATGACAGTGGATAAGTGCGACCCCTGGGAGGCACCACACCCGGAGCCAGAACAACAGCGCAATCATAGGGTCTATGTGAGAGCAATGCGCTAGCCTCCCCCTTTCTGAATACGTCATTGAATTCTCGATATTCAGCTGGCATGGAGGGGGAGGTACAGCAAATCTTGACAGGGTGGGACAGACAATTCTTAGCACAGTATTCAGACCAATACTTAACTTCACATCTCTGCCAGTCAAACTGCGGATTGTGTAGTAGTAGCCAGGGAAACCCCAGTATGACTGCATGATGAGGAGAACGAATTATTTGGAAGCGTAATTTCTCCTTGTGAAGAGCCCCAATAGACATAGAAATAGGAATTGTTTCCATAGTGATAAATGCAGGTTCCAAAGGTCGGCCATCAATGGCTTCAATGGCCAGCGGAGTCTCCCTTTTGAGTAACAGGATCATATGCAATTCAGCAAAAGATTGGTCCATAAAGTATCCTGCTGCACAGGAGTTCACCAGTGCCATGACCAATACAGACATGTCTGCCCAAGGAAATGCCACCTGGATGGTGGGTTTCTGTGTACTAGAATGTAGGGACTGCTGTACACCACCTAGGGCCTGTCCCTCAAGGTACCCTAGGTGTGTCCGTTTCCCAGTCTCATCAGACATGTGCGTATTAAGTGCCCAGCCTTGCCACAATATAAGCATAACCCCAGCCTTTTGCGGTTTGCCCGTTCCTCCTTAGTAAGTCTGGTGAAACCTACCTGTATTGGTTCACTTGCCTCAGGGAACTGTTCAGAAGGAATGGGAGGAGAGGGTGGGTTAAAAGGATTACCATGCCCGATATTTCTGGATTTCGCCCTTCTTCCCAACCGTCTGTCATGAATGCGGGAATCAATGAGCATAACATACTCAATGTATTCATCCAGACCACTGGGTACCTCCCCGGCAGAAATTTCATCTTTAATGGTATCGGACATGCCCTGAGCAAAGGCTGCCACCAGTGCCTCGTTGTTCCATCCAACCTCTGCTGCCAAGGTCCGAAATTCAATGGCGTAATCACCCAAGGTACGCTCGCCCTGCTGTATTTCCATTAACCTTTTGGCAGCAGAGGCAGTTCTACCAGGAACCTCAAACACTCTACGGAACTGTCTTACGAATTCTTCAAAGTTCCGAGTGCAGGGTTTGGAATTTTCCCAAAGAGGGTTGGCCCATGCCAGCGCTCTGCCTGTCAGCAGGGAAATCATGAATCCGACCTTACTACGGTCGTTAGGAAATGCCTGAGGCGTTACTTCTAAAAAGATCTCCAATTGATTAATAAAGCCCCTGCATAGGTTTGGTTCGCTATCATATCTTAATGGTAACGGCGCCGCCGCTGTTAGGCCTCTGGAATGAGCAATAGGAGCAACAGACTGATTGTCCGGTGTCGTAACCGGGGAGACCACCCGATTTTGGCTTGGCTTGTCAAGGTGTACTGTTCGCTCAAGTAACGTTTGTAAGGCCAATGCCAATTGGTCTAGGCGCGGTTCGTGAACATCCATTCTCCAGTGGATGTTTTGTGTATTACTCTCACCCTTACTGTCTGAGGTCATGGCCCTTTCGTACTGTCACGGTTTTCAAGACACTCAGACCAGTAGATGAAATAAAACACAGTTTTATTAAGAACAAAATAAATGATAAAACTTGCCCTCTATAGGCAGCACTGCGTAGCAGCAAGGAGGTAATGGTATGACCAATATACAGGCATAGATATACACAGCACAGGCAAATAGTAGATACTGCGTACAGAGATACAAGGGTTAACACAGTAATCAGTCCATCTCAGTTGTGGTGTTTGGCACGCCCAAGGTGATAATAGGCAGTAAATGGTGGAGAGGACTCAACACCAAATGTTCATAATACTGAGATAACTGTCCAGCAAAGAGGAACCTGCAAACCCGACCCTGCTGCACTTGAACAGTAGCCCCCATGGGCGTAATAACCTAGCAAGTAGACTGCCAGAGCTAGAGCCAATAGCCCCCACAGGCGTGATAACGGAAGCAACTGGATTGCAACAGCTTGAGCCAATAGCCCCCATGGGCGTAATAACAGAAACTTGCACCGTAGTAGCAAAAGCCGTAGCGCCTACCGGGCGCGGTAACGAACTTCACTATACTGCAGGGATAAATATGAACCGTCTCCTACAAGGCCTACCGGACTGGCTCAGCAGTAATAGTGGTATGAGTGAAACGGCTCTGCACAATAGCAACGCTCTGACCAGACTGGAGGCTCAGGACCGGGAACACAGCTCTGCACGGGTTAACGGCTCGATAGTTGGAACACAGCTCTGCATGGGTTAACGGCTCGATAGTTGGAACACAGCTGTGCATGGGTTAACGGCTCGATAGTTGGAACACAGCTCTGCATGGGTTAACGGCTCGTAAGATGAGTACAGCTCTGCAGGGAATAGCTTGGTAGCAGGGTCTCAGTTCAGCACGGGTAACAACTGCAGCCGTAGAAGAAAAGTAGCTGGAGGAAGTCAGAATATCGCCTCGGCGACAGCGGGAAGCAGGAACGTAGTCTGGGCAGATGTAACCGGTGCAGGTCACGGAGCAGGACGTCATCCAAGCCGGGTCGAATCACAGAGCAGGTTCTCAGACAAGCCAGATCAGGATACGAGCAGGAATGTCAGCCAGGCCGGGTCAAATCACGGAGCAGGTTCTCAGACAAGCCAGATCAGGATACGAGCAGGAACGTCAGCCAGGCCAGATCAAATCACAGAGCAGGTTCTCAGACAAGCCAGATCAGGATAGGAGCAGGAACGTCAGCCAGGCCGGGTCAAATCACGGGGCAGGAACAAAGGAACGTAGTCAGAGCAAGCCAAGTCGGTACACCAGAAATCAGGAACGCAGGAACACAGTACAGTAAAACTGGCTCAGGAACACCATGAAAGGGCACCTGACAGGTGCCAATGCCCCAGTATAAAAAGGTCACCAGGGGCGGGCCAAATAGGCTCAACCAATCGGAGCACAGCACAAGAGAGAGTGACAGGAGGGGAATCACTGCACCGTGATACCGTTACATTGGTGGCAAGCGGTTGGATCAAATTGAAACCAACCCAGCAGGGGGAAAAATAGCCGCTGGCTTGACCCTGGTTTCAGCAACAGCTCGTGGGACCAGCTCTCTCACCGCTCTGAGGAATACAGAACACTGCTGGAAGTCAAGTTGGTGCAATGGCCGATGTCTACAGGCAGTGCTTGGTGGCAGAGGACAGGACGCTAGGGGACTGAAAAAAGCAGAATTGGTGAATCTCCTTCAAGCTATGGACGAGGAGATTGTGGAGCTGGCCAGGGTCACGGATTTGCCCCAAGATGATTCCTACAGTAACCCTTCCAATACTGTGGGATCTCCGGCACTGCTGCAACCAGTGGCAGCCTCCTCAAACATTGTAAACCAGCGGGTAGCCGACCGATTGGCATTAGCCCGCCCAGATCCACCGCCGGACTTCAGAATAAGGACAATTCTTGCTGTGGAAAAGGAATATCTGGAGGAATTATCCCAAAACCGTCCAGGGCCCCCGAGCCACAGCAATGACTCCAGGATGGACTCCTCGGAACACCACCACCGGCTTCCCCATCAACTATTTAAAACCTTTGACGATGCAGAAGGGGACATCGATGGCTTCCTAAGGGACTTTGAGCGGCAATGCCAAGTGATCCAGGTGAATCGCCAGGACTGGGTCCTGATCCTAGCAGGCAAGCTCACGGGGAGGACTGCGGATGCCTACCGTGCCATACCAGATGCTTGGATTACCAATTATCCTGAGGTAAACCGAAGACTGCTTCAAAGGTATGCAATAACCCCTGACGCATACCGGAGGCAATTCAGGGAAGGATGTTGGCAGCCTAAAGAAACTCACACGGAGTGGGTACACAAAATGGAACGGGTATGCCGAAGCTGGCTGCACGGGGCCGGGGCCAGGACCTTGGAAGACTGTTGTCAGCAAATTCTTTTGGAGCAGTTTTTTCACCAAGTTACCCCGGAGATGCAGGACTGGGTTCATGATCAGGGCCCTGCACGGTTACAATGGCCGCAGAACTGGCCGACAAATTTGAGGAATCAAGGCGATGAAGCCCTCGAGTAAACACTCTTCTTGGGACCCCGGGACCAAGTAGTACCCGCTCTGCTGGAACCACGACCTCTGCCGCCCGGACAGCTACCCCGGCTCCATCACGGGACACAAGTTACTCCCAGCCCGGTCAGACTCAAATCCCAGGTGCTATCAATGCCAGCAGTATGGCCATCTGCGTCCCAACTGCCCCCAGAGCCGAGCTGCGCAAAGAGCCCCGGTCGGCTCTTCCCGGTGGGGCTCACAGCCATCCCAAATGAGAGGGGCTCCCCGACCAATCCACTGTGTCAGTGAAGCAGTGGAAGCCGAGTCTGTTTGGCCTTTCCCCCAGGAAGTTGTGCGGGCCCCCACAGACCTTTCTCCGTGGGGCTATTATCACGAGGTTACCCTCGCCCAGGAGGGGCCCTCCGACAACAGGAGCCACCATATGCAGACCATAGCCTGGATGGCTATCCCACAGCAGGAATAAGGGATACAGGGGCCACCCTCACCTTGGTGCAACCTTGATGCTTATTACCCCGCCACCGCATGGATCAAGTCGTGGAGGTTTGCGTAGCTGGTGGGAAAGTATATCAGTTGCCTATGGCCCTAGTCCACCTGGATTGGGGTACTGGACAGGGATACAAAAATGTTGAGGTGATGCCCGGATTGCCTGCGGATGTACTACTGGGCAACGACTTGGGATGCCTGGAGAGTCAATTTACCGCCACACACCCGCAGGATTCCCAGGCCGTCACCCGCGCTCAAACCCGGTAAGCCCCCTGACTACCAAACCTAGCCCCAAACCCGATGACCGGCCCTTTCAGTGGTTTCCCCCAGATGATTTTCGGGCAGCCCTACAGTCAGACCCCACACTACGGGGGTACAGGGAAATGGGCAGACACAGGGATGACTGGCCCCAATGGGGAAACATTTAGCTGGGACAATGGGCTGTTATGTAGGCAGTCTAGGTCCGTAGGACAGGGACAGACAGAGGTTCTTAAGAAACAATTACTTGTCCCCGTTGACCATAGAGCTGCCTTGCTGTCGCTGGCTCATGAGGTGCCACTGGCTGGTCACCTCGGGACCAAACGTACAGAACAGAGGCTCACCCGAGCTTTTTACTGGCCCCAGTTGTCCAAAAGTGTTAGCACATTCTGCAGAACCTGTGACATTTGTCAATGGGTTGGCAAGCGTGGAGACTGATCCAGGGCATCCTTACAGTCCCTCCCCATCATCGGGGTCCTCTTTCAACGCGTGGCTGTAGACATTGTGGGGCCCTTGGTCAGGTGCAGCCGCTCCGGGAAAAAATGTATACTAACAGTGGTGGAATTTGCCACCCGGTACCCTGAGGTGGTTGCCCTGGCCAACATAACCGCAGAGTCTGTAGCAGACGCATTGGTCAAAATTTTCACCTGGGTGGGGTTTCCCAAGGAGATATTGTTGGATCAGGGAACCCAGTTCACTTCCGAATTGCTACAGCAAGTATGGAAGTTATGCGGGGTTAAATCATTACACACCACAGGGGACCCCTGAATATCCTCCGGGAATATTGGGAAGGGAAGTGCGAGGCAGAAGAGACTCCAGCGGTAACTATGTGTTGGAGCTCCGGGAGCGCTTGGAGACTCTGATGGGTATGGCCCGACAGAACCTCCAAACCGCCCAGGCACCCAACAACAGTATTACAATAGGCAGACCAGGGCCAGGGAGTTCATCATAGGGCAGAATGTGCTAGCCTTGCGGCCGGTCCGCCAAAACAAACTCCAAACAACATGGGAGGGTCCCTACCAAATAGTAGATCGTCAGGGGGAGACCACCTATCTAATAGCCAAGGGACCTATCACGGTGCCCATGATTGCTGCAGTTCCTTGTCTGTCACCAGTAGGGGGCTTCTATTGGCTGTCTGCAGATAGCCCGCCTCTTATTGCCTATTTAAACCTGGATTGGGCACCCTTTGAGTGCCCTTTCGTGTTGTTTCTGACCTTCTTGCTATCACTATGCCAGTGATAGCTGGGCCTCTGTTCCAGTGTTCCTGAGTTCCTGATCTCATGTGTTCCTGAGTTCCTGATCTCTACTGTTCCAGTGTTTCCTGCATGCTGAGTACTTCCAGTCCTGGTTCCGGCCTAGTCTCTGGTGTTGCAGTTCCTGCTGAACTTCTTCTCTGCTGTTTCCTGACCTGACTGATCGTTGCTGGTTCCTGTCATCGCATCGCCTGTCTCCTGTATCCTGGCGACCTCCTGCCTGGTCGCGTCGGCGACATTGCTTGTTACTCCAGTGTGCGGTCACTGGTTTGCTCCACAGCTTATCGGCTATACGGTTCTGTGTTGGTCCCAGCGTGCGGACGCTGGGTTTACTCCTAAGCCTCGCGGCTATGCAGACTCGTTTGTTTCTCCAGCGTGCGGTCACTGGTTTGCTCCACAGCCTATCGGCTATACAATCCTGTGTTGGTCTCAGCGTGCGGATGCTGGTTTGCTCCAAAGCCTTGCGGCTAGACAAACTCGCTTGTTACACCAGTGTGCGGTCACTGGTTTGCTCCAAAGCCTATCGGCTATACAATCCTGTGTTAGTCCCAGCGTGCGGACGCTGGTTTGCTCCAAAGCCTTGCGGCTAGACAAACTCGCTTGTTACACCAGTGTGCGGTCACTGGTTTGCTCCACAGCCTATCGGCTATACAATCCTGTGTTGGTCTCAGCGTGCGGACGCTGGTTTGCTCCAAAGCCTTGCGGCTAGACAAACTCGCTTGTTACACCAGTGTGCGGTCACTGGTTTGCTCCAAAGCCTATCGGCTATACAATCCTGTGTTAGTCCCAGCGTGCGGACGCTGGTTTGCTCCAAAGCCTTGCGGCTATACAAACTCGCTTGTTACACCAGTGTGCGGTCACTGGTTTGCTCCAAAGCCTATCAGCTATACAATTCTGTGTTGGTCCCAGCGTGCGGACGCTGGTTTGCTCCAAAGCCTTGCGGCTATACAAACTCGCTTGTTACACCAGTGTGCGGTCACTGGTTTGCTCCAAAGCCTATCAGCTATACAATTCGGTGTTGGTCCCAGCGTGCAGACGCTGGTTTGCTCCTAAGCCTTGCGGCTAGACAAACTCGCTTGTTACACCAGTGTGCGGTCACTGGTTTGCTCCAAAGCCTATCGGCTATACAATCCTGTGTTAGTCCCAGCGTGCGGACGCTGGTTTGCTCCAAAGCCTTGCGGCTAGACAAACTCGCTTGTTACACCAGTGTGCGGTCACTGGTTTGCTCCACAGCCTATCGGCTATACAATCCTGTGTTGGTCTCAGCGTGCGGACGCTGGTTTGCTCCAAAGCCTTGCGGCTAGACAAACTCGCTTGTTACACCAGTGTGCGGTCACTGGTTTGCTCCAAAGCCTATCGGCTATACAATCCTGTGTTAGACCCAGCGTGAGGACGCTGGTTTGCTCCAAAGCCTTGCGGCTATACAAACTCGCTTGTTACACCAGTGTGCGGTCACTGGTTTGCTCCAAAGCCTATCAGCTATACAATTCTGTGTTGGTCCCAGCGTGCGGACGCTGGTTTGCTCCAAAGCCTTGCGGCTATACAAACTCGCTTGTTACACCAGTGTGCGGTCACTGGTTTGCTCCAAAGCCTATCAGCTATACAATTCGGTGTTGGTCCCAGCGTGCAGACGCTGGTTTGCTCCTAAGCCTTACGGCTATACTAACTCGCTTGTTACACCAGTGTGCAGTCACTGGTTTGCTCCAAAGCCTATCGGCTATACAATTCAGTGTTGGTCCCAGCGTGCGGACGCTGGTTTGCTCCAAAGCCTTGCTGCTTTACGATTCCCCTGTTAGTCTCAGTGTGTGTACACTGGGTTGCTTACGATCCTGTCAATTTGCCATTACCATCTGACTGCTGCTACTATCTCTGGGCTGCCCTGCCCGGTATTGGTAAGGCCGGTAGAACCTTTTGCCACATTCCATCTGAGGTTGCCTTACCCGGTATTGGCAGGGCCGGTAGAGCCTACATTATGAATCTATTGAGGCTGCCTTGCCCGGTAATTTGGTAAGGCCGGTAGAACCGTTATGCGATTCCATCTGCAGGTTGCCTTACCCGGTATTGGCAAGGCCGGTAGAGCCTAACATTCTATTACTTCAGACTGTCCTGTCCGGTATATTGACAGGACCGGTAGAGTCTGCCTTCTGTCTTGTTATATTCTGAATATATCTGTATGTATGTGATTGCCATCCTACGTTATCAATATATTATTTCAATAAAATTGATTTTTACCTAAAACTTGTGTCTGAGAGTCATAATAAACCGTGACAGGACCCCAGCTGAAGGACAGACGGGTCTGTCACATTAATGCCCTGAAGTCTTACGAGGAACGGCCCGAGGAGATGCTAGCCATACACACCCTGGCCAGTCAGGAAGCTGAGGACAGGGAATTGCCAGACCTATTAGCAGACACACACACACACTGAGGATCAACCCAGCCCGGTCCCTCTAGGGACCCATCTCACCCCAGAGCAGCAGACCCAGCTGCGCAGCATTGTAACCTGGTGGCCCACTCTTTTCTCTGCCCTACCGGGTCGCACGGCCCTAACCGAGCATAGGGTAGAGACCTATCACGATGGCCATGCTATTCGGCGACATTCTGTCAGTTTCCACTCCTTCCTAACGCCTATTGGCTGCACTGTGATTGTCCCACCCAGCATTGTCCTTAAATACTGGGTTCTGGCACATGTCCGGTGCCCTTTTGTGGTGTTCCAGTATCAGTGCTTGTTCCTGATTCTAGTGAGCTCTCAGTGTATCGACCCAGCCTGACTGACTACTCTGCATCTTGTTTCCTGCCTGTGAACCGACCCGGACTGCCTGACCATTCTGCTTCTCATCTCCTGTGTACCGACCCGGCTTGGCTGACGTTCCTGCTCCGTGTACCGACTTGGATTGGCTGACGTTCCTGCTCCGTGTACTGACTTGGATTGGCTGAGGTTCCTGCTCCGTGTACCGACTTGGACTGTTCTCCGTTCCTGTGCTGTGTGGATTCCGCCCGGTTGGGCTGCTGCCTCCTCTGCATGTTCTGACCGGTCTCAGGTTAAGGGTAGTGCTTGTCTCTCGCTGTCTCTGGACAGCTTTGCAGATTGGTCTCGGTTGCCTCCGTGTTGCCCCGGAAACATTCCTATTGGTTTGCCTTACGAACAGTTCCAGGTTGGGTGCCGCTCAGGGCGAGTTGCTAAGTTTTCCGTTATTGCTACGGCAGTATCCAGTTGCCTAGTCTCCGTTACTGCTACGGCAGTGCTCAAGTGGCTCAGTCTCCGCTCCTGCTACAGCAGTGCTGCTATTGCTCAGTCTCCATTACTGTTACGACAGCGCTTCAGTTGCTCAGTCTCTGTTAATGCTACGGCAGTGTCCGTTGCCTAGTCTCCGTTACTGCTACGGCAGTGCTCACGTAGCTCAGTCTCCATTACTGCTACGGAAGTGCTCAAGTTGCTTAGTCTCCGTTACTGCTACGGCAGTGCTCAAGTTGCTCAGTCTCCGTTACTGCTACAGCAGTCCACAATTGTCTGGTATCCATTATCTTGGGCGTTACTCGAATTAAAGCTCTCACCTCTGTTTGAGCTTCTTAAAAGGCCTTGCTACACTAGGGCCTATCAACGTTCTCTGCCTACTATTAACCCATGCAGTACTGATAAACTGGGACTCACACAAGATCTGCTTGACCTGTGTCAGTATGTTGTTCTATGGACTCTCTACTTATACTGGACCTGTGTGGGCTTACCTCTGTATAACCTGTCTAGTGGCTGTACTATATTATGCATATATTACAGGACCTGTGAGGGTTATTGTGATCTTTATTGTTAAATAAAATTGTGTTTTATCCAAACCTACTGCGTCTGTATGTCGAACAAACCGTTACAAGACCTTAACCCAGACACCACTCCGACAACCCGCCTACCGGGTCCCCGAGGCAGTCAAAGCCTCTATTCGGAAAGAAATTAGGGAAATGCAGAACTTAGGAGTCATTGAGGAGTCAGACAGTCTTTGGGCCTCTCCGGCAGTCCTGTATCACGGTGCCCGTGATTCCTTGTTTTTATTTTTCTGTCAGTTATCCAATGTGAGATCCTCATTGGTTGCCCTGTGTTTAGCCCGCCCAGTATTGCCTTTATATACTGGGCTCCTGCACCGTATCTCTGCCCTTTTGTGGTGTTCCTGTGCCAGTTCTACGTTTGTATTGAGGTTTCCCGTGTACCGACTTGGCTTGCCTGACTACTATCCTGTTCCTGCACCTGTGTACCGACCCGGACTGCCTGACTACTCTCCAGTGATTATTCCTGTATACCGACCCAGCCTGGCTGACATTCCTGCTCCCGTGTACTGACCCGGATCGGCTGATGTTCCTGCTCCTGTATCCTGACCCGGCCAAGCTGACGTTCCTGCTCCTGGATTCCGACTTGGCAGTCTCCCATTGTGTCCTAGTCACCTCGGCGACATTCTGACTTCCGGTGCCTTACTGGGTTTGGCACCTCTGCCCTGCAGGCTTGCCTGTCCTCCATTGTACTCAGAGCGCATCTGGCCTAGTTCTCCTTTCCGTATCCGGTTGCCAGTGTTGCCTCCGTATAGCACCGGTATACTGCCATTGGTTACTCTCCTCTCTGTCATAACCGGTTGCTGTGTTGCCTCCATAATTGCACCGGTATACTGCCATTGGTTTGCTCCACTCTACCATAACCGGTTGCTGTGTTGCCTCCGTAATTGCACCGGTATACTGCCATTGGTTTGCTCCACTCTACCATAACCGGTTGCAAGTGTTGCCTCCGTAATTGCACCGGTAGACTGCCATTGGTTCGCTCCACTCTGCCATAACCGGTAGCTAGTGTTGCCTCCGTGATTGCACCGGTATACTGCCGTTGGTTTGCTCCACTCTGTTGCCTCCTTTATAGCACCAGTACCTTGCCATTGGCTACGCTGTATCTGACCCGGTTGCAAGTGTTGCCTCCGTAATTGCACCGGTATATTGCACTGGTTCGCTCCACTCTGTCAAAACCAGTTGCAAGTGATTGCACTGTTATACTGCCATTGGTTTGCTCCACTCCGTCTAACTGGTTGCAAGTGTTGCCTCCGTTATATCACTGGTACTGTTGCCATTGGTTACGCTCCACTCTGTCAAAACCGGTTGCCAGTGTTGCTTCCGTTATAGCACCGGTACATTGCCATTGGTTACGCTCCACTCTGTCTAACTGGTTGCTATTGTTGCCTCCATGTCAACACCGGTATCTCTCCTGATTACTTCAGTGGACTAGTATACTATGGACTCTATCTGTGGCGTCTTCTAGGTGCAGCTGGTTGCCAGAACACATGGGACTGGTTTCCCTTCCTGATGAACATTAACTCCTGCATTACTGTACCTGGAAACCTTATCATTCGCCTGACCCATGTCATCTTAAACTGTTTGTCTCCTATACATATGCTGGACCTGTCTGGGCATAATTGACCTGTCGTGTGTCTGTACTATAAAGTTTTATATTACAGGACCTGTGAGGGTTCTTTATGTATTATTGTATCTAATAAAACTGTGGTTTTTATCTTATCTCTGTGTCTGTGAGTCAAACAAACCATTACAGTACGAAAGGGCCATGACCTCAGACAATAAGGGTGAGGGTAAGGCACAGAACATCCATTGGAGGATGGATGTACATGAGCAGTGCCTGGATCAGTTGACATTGGCTATACAAACTATTCTCAAGCGTACAGTGCTCCCTGACAAGCCTGTCCCGAGTCCGGTGGTCCCCCCAGTTTCGACACCGGAGAGTTTATCCTCAACTTCTTTGGCCTCAGTCAAAGGGTTAACCGCTTCAGCACCGTTGCCACTCAGATATGATGGCGAACCCAGTCTATGCAGAGGGTTTATTAACCAACTTGAGATATTTCTAGAATTAACCCCTCATGCCTTTCCTAATGAGCGCAGTAAAGTTGGGTTTATGATATCCTTACTGACCGGCAGAGCCCTTATGGGAGAGTGCTAAACCTTGCACCAGGCAATTTGTGCAAATATTTCAGAGAGTATTTGAAATTCCTGGTAGAACTGCCTCTGTGTCAGGCTTGTTGTGGTTGGAGCGTAGGAGCAGGGAATGCTATCTCTTTCCAGACACCCCTACCAGGTGATCCACAGAGGTATTCAGGTAGAACACCTAGGTAGGAGTGAAAGCACGGGAGTGCAAGGGTTAAGCAAAGCATAGTCAAGATCAGTCCAGAAGATCAGGGCATGCGGCAATCAGGCAGAATCCGTAAAACTAGCCAAGGTCAGGAAACAGGCAAGCAGGGAAGTCCAGGAGGCAAGCAGAAGGTCAGGCAATGGGAAATCCAGCAGAGGGTCTGTAGGACAGCAGGCAAAGAGTTACTGAGCACTGGAAACTCAGAGCACACAGGAACCAAAGTTCTGGAACACTGAAGCAAAGTGGACACAGCCTGAGGGGTTTTTATAGTGTCATGGGTTTTCACCCCTCCCCTCTGCTGAACAAACCTTTCACTGGATTGGCCAACAGAGGGGTGTGCAACCACAGCACCTGCCTCACTGTTTACCTGGAAGCACACTATTGGTGGACAGTTGATGAGAGAGGCAGGCTTCACCTCCCCCCTACAGGTGTACAACACAATGGTTTGATCTGGGCACCCTGTGGATACCTTCCCTGGAGACTCCTTCAACTTTAGGCCATGGCTTAGGCCTACCGCACTATCGCGACCGCAACCGCGGGCAGATGCCGCTACTCAAGGCCGCGGCTTCGGCCTACTCAGTGATCGCGGAGCATCTGGGAAGCCCCCAGCAGCGGTGGATGGCTGGGACATGGAGGTAGGAGCTAGAGGGGCATGACACTCTGCTGCTAAACGTTTGATGGAGATACAACAGGGCAATCGGACGGTGGACGACTGTAACGGATACCCAAGTCCTTGGGTTGGACTCAGGCCGTCATTCCAGGTTTCTCCCTCCAGAGGTCAGCTACAAGTAGGCAGCTCCACCGGTTATTCCAGCAGCATTTCTTCCTAGGATGGGGGACAACCGAAGTCCCTTGATACCATCCAGCAACAGAGAGACAGGAGCCAGTTGAAGTTCAAACTGTAACACACTTTATTGCACAAACTTCAACTCTTTTATACATGGTGAACCACATCAAGATACAATACTAGACAATGGACAGAGACAGATGGTGTAAGCATAACACAAAGGGCCAGACATGATAACATTATTTATACAAAGGGACTGAGTAAGGGTAAACACTGTGACAAAAGGCTGAGGGACTCGAATACACATCTTTACACAATGGCCAGGGGGTTGAAGCATCTTTGAATATTCCGCTTCAAACCCTGGCCAATCAGGAGCCTGGAATCCGATGGCCAATCCGGGCCAAGATCATCATTGCTGTCTCAGCCAATCGGAACCAGTGGGTGGGCAGCTAACTGGCCAATCCAAGGGGTGCCTACTTTTCCAATGCAAAGTCAATAGAGTCCCTTTAACTCAGACTGGCCAATCAGGGAGCCGCCTACTTTCCCATGTAAAGTCTATGGGACTTGTTGAATAGGCTGCTGGTATAGCAGCCAGCCTGCGGCAGGTTTTATAGTCCATGCATTTCAGTCTTTTTGGAACAGTGTGAGCGTAGCTGTCCTGAACTTCAGCTCTTCTCATTGAAAGTGGTTTATAACATTGTAGCCAAGCAAAACATTTTCCAGTAACGGGTTATGGCCCGTTACAGCGACTATGCCACATAATTCCGCACATTAGCAGCAGAGGTAAGTTGGAATAATGAGGCATTGGTGGCAGCCTTTGCTCAAGGCCTGGCCGACCATATCAAAGATGAGACCGCAGCTAGAGAATTGCGTAATGATTTAGACGAATATATTGATTATGCCATTCTGATTGACACTCGGATCCGTGAGAGACTTGTGGCATACGACTGTAGGCTACGGCCTAAAAGTGGTGGGTTCAGTAGTTCACTGTGCCCACCCACCCCTCCCTCGTTGCCTAAACCTAATGACCGTATACAAGAATCCTGTGAACCTATGCAGCTAGGGTTTTCCAGGTTAACCAAAGAGGAACAGGCACACCGCAGGAGGCAGGGGTTATGCTTATACTGTGGCAAAGCTGGGCACATGCTAAGAATCTGTCCCGTACATCCGGGAAACGAATGCACCTAGGGTACCTTAGGGGACAGGCCCTAGGTGGTGTTCAACCGTGCCCAGATCCTATCATACAGAAACCCACGATCCAAGTGGTATTCTCGTGGGCAGATCGCTCATTGGAGGTTCTGGCCCTGATTGATTCCGGCGCGGCCGGTTACTTTATGGATAGTGCCTTTGCTGAACTGCACAAGATTCCGCTGGTTAAAAAGAAATCGCCTCCAGCCATTGAAGCCATTGATGGCAGACCATTAGAACCAGCTCAGATTACTTTTGAAACCATATCACTACCTATGACGATTGGGGTTCTTCACAAGGAAGAACAGCAGTTCCAGATAATTCATTCCCCTCACCATGCAGTCATTCTGGGGTTCCCTTGGTTGCAGCTGCATAACCCCCAGTTTGATTGGCAGAATTGTGAGATTACTTCCTGGTCTCAATATTGTATGGAGCATTGTGTGTCTCACCCTGTTAAGATCCTGTGTGCCTCTCCCTCATTGCCAGTTGAATACCAACAATTCAGTGATGTTTTCAGTAAGGGAGAGGCTGGCACCCTGCCTCAGCACAGGTCTTACGATTGTGCCATTGATTTGCCCCCAGGGGTGGTACCCTCCAAGGGACGTACGTACCCACTGTCATGCTATGAAAATCGAGCTATGGAAGAATACATTGAGGATGCCCTCAAGAGAGGGATTATTAGGAAATCTACCACACCTGCTGGTGCTGGGTTCTTTTTTGTGAAAAAGAAAAATGGCGAGTTAAGACCGTGTATTGATTACCGTGGCCTAAATAAGTTAATGCCCAAGAATGCCTATCCGATACCACTCATCACCAAATTATTTGACAGGTTAAAAGGTTCCTCCATCTTTACGAAATTAGACCTACGTGCGGCCTATAACCTGATCAGGATAAAAGCTGGGGATGAGTGGAAAACAGCATTTAATACTAGATCCGGGCATTATGAATATCTAGTTATGCCATTTGGTCTCTGTAACGCACCTGCGGTTTTTCAAGAATTTATTAATGATATCCTCCGTGATATGCTACAGTCCTGTGTTGTTGTCTACCTTGATGATATACTTATACACTCCGCTAATTTGTCACAACACATCAAGGATGTGTCTGAAGTGTTGCTCCGCTTGCGTAAAAACAAATTATTTTGTAAAATGGAAAAATGCGAGTTTCACAGACCAAGAGTGCCCTTTTTGGGGTTCATGATTGCTAAGGAAGGTATCGCTATGGATCAGGAGAAACTCGCAGCACTACTACAATGGCCACGGCCCAAAGGGTTAAAAGCGATCCAACGCTTCTTGGGATTCGCTAATTATTACAGAAAGTTTATTAAGAATTTTTCTACTATTGTTAAACCACTGTCTGACCTCACACACAAGGGCGCTAATCCTTCCCAGTGGTCTGAGGCAGCCGAACATGCCTTTGAGACACTGAAATCCGTGTTTGCAGCTGCTCCTGTGCTATCCCACCCCAACCCGTCTCTTCCATTTACGTTTGAGGTCGATGCCTCAGAGATTGGGGTAGGGGCAGTACTATCTCAATGCCCGGTGGCAGGGTCACCCTCAGACCATGTGGGTTTTTCTCTAAAAAGTTGTCGAGTGCCCAAAGTCACTATGAGATAGGTGACAGAGAACTACTGGCTATCATTCTCACCCTGAAGGAATGGCGTCACCTATTGGAAGGTACCAGAAGTCCAGTATTGATTCTCACTGATCACAAAAACCTGACTTATCTTTCGGAGGCTAAAAGATTGTCCTCTCGTCAGACCAGATGGGCCCTGTTTCTCTCCCGATTCAATTTCATTGTATCATATTTGCTGGGTTCCAAGAATGTTAGGGCTGATGCCCTGTCTAGACAATTTGAGCCTGAGACTGATAGGGACGAGGTCCCAGTACCCATTATACAGCCTGACCGCATTTTGGCTACCCTACGTACTAGTATCACTTCGCCACTGGGGGAAGAGATTCTGGCCACCCAGGCTACGCCCCCACCCCTGAAACCCCAGTGGGCAAGTGTTTTGTTGATGAGCCATTTCGTACTCGATGACTTGAAACCTACCACTCGTCTAAGGCTGCTGGGCATATCGGTAGGGATCAATTAATATGGTCTCTCTCACTAGTTTTCTGGTGGCCCTCTCTGAGGACTGACTGTTCTGCATTTACCACAGCCTGTGCCACCTGTGTCCGTGCCAAGACCCCTAGACATATCCCGGCGGGCCTACTCCAACCAGTGCCCAATGGTGAGGGTCCCTGGTCCCACGTATCCATTGATTTCATGGGAGAGTTGCCAGTATCTAGAGGGTATTCATTCATACTGATGGTGGTTGACAGGTTTTCAAAAATGGCTCATTTCATGCCTCTCCATGGCCTTCCCTCTGCCCAGGAACTGGCTGTTGTTTTCGCTAAAGGGGTGTTTCGGTTGCATGGGGTACCTAGAGTTCTGGTGTCCAACCGTGGGAGCCAGTTCGTGTCCAGATTTTGGAGAGCATTTTGTGAACAGATGGGCATTCAGCTGTCATTCTCCTCTGCCTACCACCCCCAGACCAATGGGGCCACTGAGTGTGCCAATCAGAGACTGGAGCAGTTCCTGGACTGTTTTGTTTCGGATCACCATTATAACTGGGCTGACCTGTTGCCGTGGGCAGAGTTCGGCAGGAACTGTGCGGTTAACTCTTCATCAGGGAGCTCCCCGTTTCTCATCAACTACGGGTTCCAGCCTTGCTTGCTCCCGGACTCGTTCCAGTCTCAACAGATTCCAGCTCTGAATGAGCATATTGAGCAGCTCGGCTCCACTTGGGCACAGGTTCAGAGGGCACTCAGTCTGTCTTTCCAGCATCATCAGCGCCATGCCAATCGTAGACGGCTGCCAGCGGTCTCCTTCCAGGTTGGGGACAGGGTATGGCTATCCTCCAGAAATCTCAAGTTGCAAGTTCCGTCCAACAAACTGGCTCCCTGGTTTACTGGCCCGTTCAGGGTGATCTGCAAAATTAACCCTGTCTCTTATGCCTTGGATCTCCCTGCGTCCATGCGCATTCATGTGTTCCATGTATCTCTCCTGAAATCTCTGGTATGTAACCGTTACACAATTACTCCTGTGTTTCCCGGTCCGGTAGAGGTAGAGGGTCAGGAGGAGTACGAAGTTCAAAGTATCATTGATTCATGCAAATTTAGAGGAAAATTGCAGTACTTGGTACATTGGAAGGGTTATGGTCCGGAGGAGCGTTCTTGGGTTGAGCAAAGGGACCTTCATGCTCCTAAGTTACTGCGTGTTTTTCACTCTAAATATCCTCAGAAGCCAGGTCCCTCTTCTAGGAGCGGGGTCCTTGAGAGGTGGGTACTATCACGGTGCCTGTGATTCCTTGTTTTTATTTTTCTGTCAGTTATCCAATGTGAGGTCCTCATTGGTTGCCCTGTGTTTAGCCCTCACAGTATTGCCTTTATATACTGGGCTCCTGCACCTTATCTCTGCCCTTTCGTGGTGTTCCTGTGCCAGTTCTACGTTTGTATTGAGGTTTCCCGTGTACCGACTTGGCTTGCCTGACTACTCTCCTGTTCCTGCGCCTGTGTACTGATCCGGACTGCCTGACTACTCTCCAGTGATTGTTCCTGTGTACCGACCCAGCCTGGCTGTCATTCCTGCTCCCGTGTACTGACCCGGATTGTCTGATGTTCCTGCTCCTGTATCCTGACCCGGCCTGGCTGACGTTCCTGCTCCTGGATTCCGACTTGGCAGTCTCCCGTTGTGTCCTAGTCACCTCGGTGACATTCTGACTTCCGGTGATTTCTGGGTTTGGCACCTCTGCCCTGCAGGCTTGCCTGTCCTCTATTGTAATCAGAGCGCCTCTGGCCTAGTTCTCCTTTCCGTAACCGGTTGCAAGTGTTGCCTCCGTATTGCACCGGTATACTGCCGTTGGTTTGCTCCACTCTACCATAACCGGTTGCAAGTGTTGCCTCCGTTATAGCACCGGTACTGTTGCCACTGGTTACGCTCCTCTCTGTCATAACCGGTTGCTGTGTTGCCTTCGTAATTGCACCGGTATACTGACATTGGTTCGCACCACTCTGCCGTAACCGGTTGCCAGTGTTGCCTCCATGATTGCACCAGCATACTGCCATTGGTTTGCTCCACTCTGCCTAAACCGGTTGCAAGTGTTGCCTCTGTTATAGCACCGGTACCTTGCCATTGGCTACGCTCTGTCTGACCTGGTTGCAAGTGTTGCCTCCGTAATTGCACCGGTATACTGCCATTGGTTTGCTCCATTCTGCCTAAACCGGTTGCAAGTGTTGCCTCCGTTATAGCACTGGTACCTTGCCATTGGCTACACTCTGTCTGACCCGGTTGCAAGTGTTGCCTCCGTAATTGCACCGGTATACTGCACTGGTTCGCTCCACTCTGTCAAAACCAGTTGCAAGTGTTGCCTCCGTGATTGCACTGGTATACTGCCATTGGTTTGCTCCACTCCGTCTAAACTGGTTGCAAGTGTTGCCTCTGTTATAGCACTGGTACTGTTGCCATTGGTTACGCTCCACTCTGTCAAAACCAGTTGCCAGTGTTGCCTCCGTTATAGCATCGGTACATTGCCATTGGTTACGCTCCACTCTGTCTAACCGGTTGCTATTGTTGCCTCCGTGTCAGCACCGGTATCTCTCCTGATTACTGCAGTGGACTGTATACCATGGACTCTGTCTGTGGCATCTTCTAGATGCAGCTGGTTGCCAGAACACATGGGACTGGTTTCCCTTCTTGATGAATATTAACCCCTGCATTACTGTACCTGGAAACCTTATCATTCGCCTGACCCGTGTCAGCATAAACTGTTTGTCTCCTATGCATATGCTGGACCTGTCTGGGCATAATTAACCTGTCGTGTGTCTGTACTATAAAGATTTATATTACAGGACCTGTGAGGGTTCTTTATGTATTATTGTAGCTAATAAAACTGTGTTTTTATCTTAACTCTGTGTCTGTGAGTCAAACAAACCGTTACATTGAGCCCTCCAACAACCCTTGAGCCTCCCCGGTCTTTCTAGTCCCCAAAAAGGATGGGACCACAAGGTTTTGTGTTGATTATCGTAAATTAAATGACTACACCACCACAGACGCCTACCCTATGCCCCGGGTAGATGAGTATCACTGTGCCCGTGCTCTTTTTGCGACATTCTATCAGTCTTCACTTCTGCTCTACTCCTATTGGCTATACTGTGCTTGTCCCGCCCAGTATGGCCTTTAAATACTGGGTTCTGGCACCTCTCCAGTGCCCTTTCATGGTGTTCCAGTACCAGTGATTGTTCCTGATCTCAGTTGTTCTCAGTGTATCGACCCGGCCTGCCTGACTACTCTGCATCTCGTCTCCTGTTTGTGAACCTGCTCCTGTGTGCTGACCCGGCTTGGTTGACGTTCCTGCTCCGTGTACGGACCAGGCTTGGCTGACGTTCTTGCTCCGTGTACCGATCCGGCTTGGCTGACATTCCTGCTCCTGTGTACCGACTTGGATTGGCTGACGTTCCTGCTCCGGGGCACCAGCCCGGCCTCCGGTTGAGGGTGATGATCCTTTCTCGCTGTCTGTGACAGCTGTGCAGTTTTGGTCTCGGTTGCCTCTGTGTTGCCCTGGCGACATTCCCATTGGCTTGTCACTCTGTATGCTCCCGGTTGGTTGCCACCTCAGGGCGAGTTGCTCAGTTGCTCATTCTGTTACTGTCAAGGCAGTGCTCAGTTGCTCAGTCTCCATTACTGCCATGGCAGTCTCCAGTCGCTTAGTCTCCGTTACTGCTAGGGTAGAGTGCAAGTGGCCTAGTCTCCGTTTACTGCTACAGCAGAGTGCAAGTGGCCTAGTTTCCGTTTCTGCTACGGCAGAGTGCAAGTGGCCTAGTCTCCGTTTACTGCTACGGCAGAGTACAAGTGGCTTAGTCTCCATTTACTGCTATGGCAGAGTACAAGTTGCCTGGTCTCTGTTACTGCTATGGCAGTGTCCACATCTCTCAGTCTCCGTTACTGCTACGGCAGTGATCACGTGGCCTAGTCTCCATTACTGCTCCGGCAGTGCTCTATGTTGCTCAGCCTCCGTTACTGCTCAGGCAGTTCACCATTACCTGCTAACCTATTATTGGGCGTTACTCGTATTTAAGCTCTCTATCCTAGGTGAACTTCTTAACAGGCCTTACCTCACATGGGACTGTTTACACTTGCTGAAGGCCATTAACCCATGCAGTACCAATACACTGGGACTCTTTCAA
Organism: Rhinophrynus dorsalis; assembly: GCA_037306005.1. NCBI lineage: Eukaryota > Metazoa > Chordata > Amphibia > Anura > Rhinophrynidae > Rhinophrynus > Rhinophrynus dorsalis. The sequence continues at coordinate 92,400,260 of CM074727.1, read as the reverse complement.
GTTATTGGGTTATTGTATTTCTAATTGCTTAATAAAACTGTGTTTTATCCAAACCTACTGTGTCTGTGTGTCAAACAAACCGTTACAATGAGCTATTAGACTGTATCGCTAGGGCTAACTTCTTGACTACCCTTGACCTCTGTAAGGGGTACTGGCAGATTCCGCTGTAACTGGGAAGCTATCCCCAAGTCAGCCTTCATCACTCCATTTGGCCTGTACCAGTTCAAGGTCATGCCATTTGGAATGAAGAACGCTCCGGCCACCTTCCAGCGGATGATTGACCAGATCCTAGACAGCCTTCAGGAGTATGCTTGCGCATACCTAGACAACGTTGCAATTTTCAGTAACACCAGGGAGGAGCACCTGCTCCGTGTGGGTGTTGTGCTGGATCACATCAGGATGGCTGGACTGACTCTTAAGCCAGACAAGTGTAAGGTAGGGATGTCTGAGGTACAGTACCTGGGTCACAGGGTGTGCAGCGGCCGCCAGCGGCCAGAGCCCACCAAAATCTAAGCTGTCGCCAACTGGCCCACCCCCCGAACCAAGACCCAAGTCATGGCTTTCCTAGGAACGGCTGGTTACTACCGCCAATTCGTACCTGACTATAGCACTATAGCTAATCCCCTGACCGACCTGACCAAGAAAAATGTTCCCCGGCAGGTCCTGTGGTCCCCGGAATGTGACACTGCCTTTAACAAATTAAAATGTGCATTGATCTCTGCCCCTGTGTTGGCTGCTCCTGACCCCACCAAACGTTTTTGTGTCCATACAGAAGCCTCTATGTTCGGGTTTGGAGCAGTATTGAGCCAGGTGGGGCCCAACGGCAGCGAACACCCGGTGGTCTACATTAGTCGGAAGCTCCTGCCCCGGGAAGTGGGGTATGCGGCCGTTGAAAAGGAGTGTCTGGCACTGGTCTGGGCCCTCAAGAAACTGCAGCCCTACCTATACGGACACTCCTTTACCATGCTCACTGACCACAACCCCCTCATCTGGCTTAACAGGGCATCAAGGGACAACGGACGGTTACTCCGGTGGCGCTTAGCCCTGCAGCCCTTCAACTTTACAATTCAGTACCGCCCAGGGGAACAAAATGGCAATGCCGATGGTCTGTCCCACCAAACTGACTTGGAACCTTAAACCCGGACAGCCACCGGCTGATCCGTGGGGATCTAGCCGGGTCTGCCGGATTATGGGTCAGGGGGGAGCACTGTCACGGGAACCGGCCCGATTTTTCCTGTTAAGCCATCTCTGGACTGTTGCCCAGACGGGCCATCCACTTCCCAGTCTACCCTTCTACCGAGGATCATTGTGCCGCCTCCTGATTGGCCGCTGGCCCAGGGACAAGTTTAAAGGGACTCCATTGACTTAACCTGGGGAAAAGTAGGCATCCCAGGGATTGGTTGGTCAGTTACCCGTCCATAGCGTCTGATAGGCTAAAGGCAGGTGTTACACCAGAGGACAGGATTAGCTACATCATACTTAGCCTTGGATTGGCTGGGGTTTGAAGGCGGCTGAATCAAATTATGTAAAAGACTAGTTGAACAGCCCGTTACACGAGCCACAGTGCCACTGCCACCCGGTCGCGGGCCAGTCACGCGCAATAGAGACTGCCCGCGTCACGACTGATACAGAGCTGCCCTGTATCAGCTGCGGCGCGGGCAGTCTCTACTGCGCATGACTGCAGCACGTGCAGCAGTGTCTACTACACATGTCGCGGCGTTACACACGATTTAGCAAATTATTATATAGGATGCTTTAGCACAAAGGACACTGTTGTGAATGTGTATTCTGGTCCATTGTATCCAGCCCCAGCCCTTTGTTTACCTAATGTTTACCCACCACCCCTCATTATTGTCAGTTAATGCACTCATGTCTGTCCCCATTGTTCCATGACCCCACTGTTCTGTATATAAGTCTGTTGGTTTGTGCAATAAACAGTTCTCGCTACCCTGACACTAGTTCTGCCTGATGATTTGGGGTAAATTGCTGTATGCTGCGGGAGTCCTTTCTGGCTGATTTTGGGAAGAAGTAATCCTTGACGGTGACACCAACGCTGGGTGTCTGCTGGTACCGTCACAGTATCGTTTGAGATTAATTCAAAAAAACAATTTGGTATGGGATCCACCAAAACACTGAATTTTAAAAAGGTCAACTTTAGCAGGTTTAATTCATCCCTTGGTCTCGGTGACTGGGATAGAATATTTTCAGGAAAAAACAAAGTCACGGCCAGGAAATTACAGACCTGTAAGCTTGACATCTGTGGTAGGGAAGCTGTTTGAAGGGTTGCTAAGAGAATATATTCAAGAATTCAGCTGGAACAGGAATATCATTAGCAGGAGCCAACATGGCTTTGTGAAAGACAGGTCTTGTCAAACTAACTTGATCGCATTTTATGAAAAAATGAGTAAAAATATAGATGCGGGAGCAGCGGTTGATGTGATCTATTTAGACTTTGCCAAGGCATGTGATACGGTTTCACACAAGAGGTTACTGTACAAATTGAATGAAATAGGCCTAGGGGAAAACGTTTGTGTATGGATTGGAAATTGGCTGAAAGATAGAATGCAAAGACTGGTAGTAAATGGCAAGTTCTCCAATTGGATAAACGTGATAAGTGGAGTACCTCAGGAATCTGTCCTGGGTCCTCTTCTTTTTAATTTGTTTATTAATGACCTCCCAGAGGGCATAGGGAGCCATGTATCAGTGTTTGCTGATGACACAAAATTGAGTAAGGTAATAAAGTCTGAACTAGATGTGTCTTCATTATAAGAGGATTTGGACAAATTGAGTAACTGGGCAGGCAAATGGCAAATGAGATTCAATATAGACAAGTGTAAAGGTATAATAATAAAAATACAACATATAGTTTAAATGGTGTTTCTCTGGGGAAATCTACTAATGAAAAGGATTTGGGAGTAATGGTAGACAATAGACTTAGCAGTAGCATTGTCACGGTTTGTTTGACTCACAGACACAGAGTTAAGATAAAAACACAGCTTTATTGAAAAAATAATAAAGAACCCTCACAGGTCCTGAACATCACACATATGTACAGACACACGACAGGTTCAAGTGATATAGCATACAATGTATACATATATAGGCTCTACCGGCCTCACCAAAATACCGGGTAAGGCAGCCTAGAAGATGGTGCAATAGGACTGAGGAGGCTGTACCGGCCTTACCAACATACCGGGCAAGACAGCCTAAACTGGTACAACAAGGAACTGAGGAGGCTCTACCGGCCTTACCAATATACCGGGTAAGGCAACCTCTGACTGGTGCGACACAGTGTAGCGGAGGCCCTACCGGTGCTATAACGGAGGTAGCGAAGCAGCAGGTTAGATTGAGTGGAGCAACCAACTACTGTGTACCAGCGCATTCACGGAGGCAACACATGCGACTGGAGGTTCAGAGTGGAGCGAACCAGTGCCATAAGCTGAGCAACATGGAGGTCCTATCGGTGCTATAACGGAGGCAGCACTAGCAACCGGTGTCAGAGTGGAGCAAACCAATTACTGTATACCAGCGCACTCAAGGAGGCAACACTTGCGACTGGAAGGACAGAGTGGAGCAAACCAGTACCACATATTGGACAAACACGGAGGCCCAACCGGTGCTATAACGAAGGCAACACTAGCAACCTGTATCTGAGTGGAGCATACCAACTACTGTATACCAGCGCAATCACTGAGGCAATACTTGCGACTGGAAGGACAGCGTGGAGCGAACCAGTACCACGTATAGGACAAATACGGAGGCCCTACCGGTGCTATAACGGAGGCAGCACTAGCAACCAGTGTCTGAGTGAAGCAAACCAACTGCTGAATATCAGTGCAATTTCGGAGGCAACTCTTGCGACTGGAAGGTCAGAGTGGATCTAACCAGTATCACGTACTGGATAAACACGAAGGCCCTACCGGTGCTATAATGGAGTCAGCACTAGCAACCGGTGACTGAGTGGAGCAAACCAACTACTGAATATCAGTGCAATCTCGGAGGCAGCTCTTGTGACTGGAAGGTCAGGTTGGAGCTAACCAGTACCACGTACTGGATGAACACGAAGGCCCTACCGGTGCTATAACTGAGGCAGCACTAGCAACCGGTGACTGAGTGGAGCAAACCAACTACTGAATACCAGTGCAATCTCGGAGGCAAAACAAGCCTGTGGGCAGCGGTGCCAAACCAGGAGGGCACCGGAAGTCATAATGTCGCAGAGGCCACCAGAGTTGAAGAGGAACACAGCCAAGTTGGGATCCAGGAACAGGAAAGTCAGCCAGGCCGGGTCAGGATACCAGAGCAGAAACGTCAGCCAAACCGGGTCGGATACGGGAGCAGGAATGTCAGCCAGGCTGGAACAGTACACAGGAACAATACTGGAGAGTAGTCAGGCGATCCGGGTCGGTACACAGGCGCAGGAACAGGAGAGTAGTCAGGCAGGCCAGGAAGTACACTGGAATCCACAGGCAGGCATTGCACTGGCATAGAAACACCACAAAAGGGCACCCAAAGGGTGCAGGAGCCCAGTCTATGTAGGCAATACTGAGAGGGCTAACCACAGGCACCAATGGGAAGCGCCCATTGCTAACTGACCGGAGAAACAAGCAATCACTGGCACCGTGATAGTACCCCCCTCTCAAAGACCCCCCCTTCTGGAAGAGAGACCTGGCTTCTGAGGGTATTTAGAGTGAAAAATATGCAGTAATTTGGGAGCATGAAGGTCCTTACTCTCAACCCAGGATCGTTCTTCCGGACCATAACCCTTCCAATGTACCAAATACTGCAATTTTCCTCTAAATCTGCGAGAATCAATGATACTTTGAACTTCGTACTCCTCCTGACCCTCTACCTCTATGGGCCCTGGCACCACAGGGTTAGTAGTATAACAGTTGCATACCAGAGGTTTGAGGAGAGATACATGGAACACGTTATGGATGCGCATGGACGCAGGGAGATCCAAGGCATAAGAGACAGGGTTAATTTTATGGATCACCCTGAACGCACCAATAAACCGGGGAGCCAGTTTGTTGGACGGGACTTGTAACTTGAGGTTTCTGGAGGATAGCCATACCCTGTACCCAACCTGAAAGGACACCGCTGGCAGCCATCTATGATTGGCATGGCGCTGATGATGCTGGAAAGACAGACTGAGTGCCCTCTGAACCTGTGCCCAAGTGGAGCCGAGCTGCTCAATATGCTCATTCAGAGCTGGAATCTGTTGAGACTGGAACGAGTCCGAGAGCAAGCAAGGCTGGAACCCGTAGTTGATGAGAAACGGGGAGCTCCCTGATGAAGAGTTAACCGCACAGTTCCTGCCGAACTCTGCCCACGGCAACAGGTCGGCCCAGTTATCATGGTGATCCGAAACAAAACAGTCCAGGAACTGCTCCAGTCCCTGATTGGCACGCTCAGCGACCCCATTGGTCTGAGGGTGGTAGGCAGAGGAGAAGGACAGTTGAATGCCCATCTGTTCACAAAATGCTCTCCAAAATCTGGACACGAACTGGCTACCCCCGTCGGACACCAGAACTCTAGGTACCCCATGCACCCGAAATACCACTTTAGCGAAAACAACAGCCAATTCCTGGGCAGAGGGAAGGCCATGGAGAGGCACGAAATGAGCCATTTTAGAAAACCTGTCAACCACCATAAGTGTGAATGAATACCCTCTAGATACTGGCAACTCTCCCATGAAATCGATGGAAACGTGAGTCCAGGGATGTTTGCCATTAGGTACTGGTTGGAGTAGGCCCACAGGGAGGTGTCTAGGGGTCTTGGCACGAGCACAGGTGGCACAGGCATTGGTAAATGCAGAACAGTCAGCCCTCAGAGAGGGCCACCAGAAAACTTGTGAGAGAGACCATATTAATTGATCCCTACCAATATGCCCAGTGGCCTTAGAGGAGTGGTATGTTTCAAATAATCGAGTGCGGAATGGCTCATCAAAAAACACTTGCCCACTGGGGTTTCTGAAGGGGCCGTGGCCTGGGTGGCCAGAATCTCTTCCCCCAGTGGCGAAGTGATACTAGTACGTAGGGTGGCTGTATAATGGGTACTGGGACCTCGTTCCTCTCAGTTTCAGGCTCAAATTGTCTAGACAGGGCATCAGCCCTAACTTTCTTGGAACACAGCAAATATGATACAATGAAATTAAATCGGGAAAGAAACAAAGCCCATCTGGGCTGGCGAGCGAACAATCTTTTAGCCTCTGACAGATAGGTCAGGTTTTTGTGATCAGTGAGAATCAATACTGGACTTTTGGTGCCTTCCAATAAGTGACACCATTCTTTCAGGGCGAGAACGATAGCCAGTAGTTCTCTATCACCTATCTCATAGTGACTTTGGGCAACTGACAACTTCTTCGAGAAAAACCCACATGGTCTGAGAGTGGTCCCTGCCACCGGCGGTTGAGAAAGTACTGCCCCAACCCCAATATCTGAGGCATCGACCTCCAGCGTAAAAGGAAGGGATGAGTTGGGGTGGGATAGCACCGGAGCAGCTGCAAAAATGGATTTCAGTGTCTCAAAGGCATGTTCAGCTGCCTCAGACCATTGGGAGGGATTGGCGCCCTTGTGTGTGAGGTCAGACAATGGTTTAACAATCATGGAAAATTTTTTAATAAACTTTCTGTAATAATTAGCGAACCCCAGGAATCGCTGGATCGCTTTTAACCCTTTGGGTCGTGGCCATTGCAATACTGCAGCGAGTTTCTCCTGATCCATAGCAATACCTTCCTTGGCAATTACGAACCCCAAAAAGGGCAGGATCTATGAAACTCGTATTTTTCCATTTTACAAAATAGCTTATTTTTACGTAAGGGGAGTATCACGGTGTCCGTGATTGGTGCTATCCAGTGTCTATCACCTGCAGGGGGCTCCCATTGGCTGCCTGCTGTCAGCCCGCCTCACATTGCCTTTTAAAACTCAGTCCGGGCACCCTCTGGTTGCCCTTTCGTTGTGTCTCTGACAGTATCTTTTCTGTCCTGCCTGCCATGCTGATTGGGCCTGAGTTCCTGAGTTCCAGAGTACCAGAGTTCCAGAGTGCCAGTGTTCCAGTGTTCCAGTGTTTCAGAGTTCCTGAGTTCCTGAGTCTACCTGTTCCTGTGTACCTGCCTGCTTGTCGTTCCAGTCAGTTCCGGTTGTTCTCCGTGGTTGCTGATGTTCCGGTCGCCTGTCAGTTCAGCGGTGCTCATTCCGGTTGATCCTCTGCCTGGTCTCAGTGGTTCCCTGTCTGCAGTTGCTGAGGCGACATTGCTCTCATTTCGCTCCGGCGATATTCCTACTGTAGGCTCCAGCGTGCAGACGCTGGTTTACTCCATTAAACCTGGTGGCCTATACTATTGTTGGTTCCAGCGTGCGGACGCTGGTTTACTCCATTAAACTTGGAGGTGCATACTACTGTTGGTTCCAGCGTGCGGACGCTGGTTTACTCCATTATACCTGGTGGCTTATATTACTGTTGGTTCCAGCGTGCGGACGCTGGTTTACTCCATTTAACCTGGTGGCTTATACAACTGTAGGTTCCAGCGTGCGGATGCTGGTTTGCTCCATTATACCTGGTGGCTTATATTACTGTTGGTTCCAGCGTGCGGACGCTGGTTTACTCCATTAAACCTTGTGGCCTTTACACTGTTGGTTCCAGCGTGCGGACGCTGGTTTACTCCATTCAACCTGGTGGCTCATACTACTGTTGGTCCCAGCGTGCGGACGCTGGTTTACTCCATTAACCTTGTAACATTACTCCTGTTGGTTTACTCCAGTACGCCTTGCGGTTCACATTCCTGTCAGTTGGTCCCAGCATGCAGACGCTGGTTTGCTCCCTGACTGTAGTCAGGTACTGAGGTCCGAGTTGCTGTCCAGTCCCTATGCAGTTGTCTTGTAGTTCTCTGGCATGAGACTTCTGCTTGAGCAAGACCGCTTATCCTAGTTGCTACCTCTTCCATCCTACTGTCATTGTCACCTGACAGTCAGTTGGTTCCAGGAGGGTCTCCTCTCTTGGGCTGCCCTGCCCGGTATTGGTAAGGCCGGTAGAACCTATTCACGTTGCCATCCTTTAGGTTGCCTTACCCGGTATTGGCAGGGCCGGTAGAGCCTACTCACAGTATTCCTTCAGGCTGCCTTGCCCGGTTTTGGTAAGGCCGGTAGAACCGGTACGTTACCATCTCACGGTTGCCTTACCCGGTATTGGCAAGGCCGGTAGAGCCTGCTACTGCTATTTCGTCTAGTCGCCTGGGCTGCCTTGCCCGGTATTATTGGCAAGGCCGGTAGAACCTATTCATATGGTCATTTGCTTATTTGTATTGTTTGTATGTGTATGATAGCCCTATGGGATTGCCTTAACTTTTCAATAAAGTTATGTTTTTACCTAAACCTTAAGTCTGAGAGTCTTAACTAACCGTGACAGGGAGCAACACTTCAGACACATCCTTGATGTGTTGTGACAAATTAGCCGAGTGAATAAGTATATCGTCCAGGTAGACAACAACACAGGACTGCAGCATATCCCGGAGGATATCATTAATGAATTCTTGGAACACCGCAGGTGTGTTACAGAGGCCAAACGGCATAACTAGATATTCATAGTGCCCGGATCTAGTGTTAAAAGCCGTTTTCCACTCATCACCAGCTCTAATCCGAATCAGGTTATAGGCCGCATGTAGATCTAGTTTCGTAAAGATGGAGGAACCTTTTAACCTGTCAAATAATTTGGTGATGAGTGGTATCGGATAGGCATTCTTGGGCATCAATTTATTTAGGCCACTGTAATCGATACACGGTCTTAACTCGCCATTCTTCTTCTTCACGAAAAAGAACCCAGCACCAGCAGGCGAGGTGGATTTTCTGATGATCCCTCTCTTAAGGGCATCCTCAATATATTCCTCCATAGCCCGGTTCTCATCGCATGATAATGGATACGTACGTCCCCTAGGGGGTACCACCCCCGGGGGCAAATTAACGGCACAATCATAAGACCTGTGCTGGGGCAGAGTGCCAGCCTCTCCCTTGCTGAAAACATCACTGATTTGTTGGTATTCAACTGGCAATGAGGGAGAGGCACACAGAATCTTAACCGGGTGAGACACACAATGCTCCATACAATATTGGGACCAGGATGAAATCTCACAATTCTGCCAATCAAACTGAGGATTATGCAGCTGCAACCAAGGAAATCCCAGAATGACTGCATGATGAGGATAATGAATTATCTGGAACTGCTGTTCTTCCTTTTGAAGAACCCCAATCGTTATAGGTAGTGATATAGTTTCAAAAGTAATCTGAGCTGGTTCTAGTGGTCTGCCGTCAATGGCTTCAATGGCAAGAGGTGATTCCCTTTTAACCAGCGGAATCTTGTGCCGTTCAGCAAAGGCACTATTCATAAAATAACCGGCCGTGCCGGAATCAATCAGGGCCAGAACCTCCACTGAGTAATCTGCCCAAGAGAGTACCACCTCGATGGTGGGTTTCTGTATGCGCGTCTCTGGGGACGGTTGAACACCACATAGGGCCTGTCCCCCAAGGTACCCTAGGTGCATTCGTTTCCCAGACATACGGGACAGGTTTTTAACATGAGCCCAGTTTTACCACAGTATAAGCATAACCCCTGCCTCCTGCGGTGTGCTTGTTCCTCCTTAGTTAACCTGGTAAAACCTAACTGCATAGGTTCACAGGATTCTCGTATATGGTCATTAGGTTTAGGCAACGAGGGAGGGATGGGTGGGCATAATGAACTGCTGAATCCACTGTTTTTAGGCCGTAGTCTACGGTCTTTAGCCATAAGTCTCTCACGGATTCGAGTGTCAATTAGAATTGCATAATCAATATATTTGTCCAAATCATTAGGCAATTCTCTAGCTGCGGTCTCATCTATAATGTGGTCAGCCAGACCTTGAGCAAAGACTGCCACCAATGCCTCATTGTTCCAACCTACCTCTGCTGCTAGTGTGCGGAATTCTATGACGTAGTCGCCCACTGTCCACTTGCCCTGTTGTATCTCCATTAGATGTTTAGCAGCAGAGGCGGTTCTACCAGGGATCTCAAATACTCTCCGAAATGTTTGCACAAATTCCCTGAAATTCTTTGTGCAAGGTTTCGCACTCTCCCATAAGGGATTGGCCAATGCCAGGGCTCTACCGGTCAGTAAGGATATCATAAACCCAACTTTACTGTGATCATTAGGAAAGGCATGAGGTGTTAATTCTAGAAATATCTCAAGTTGGTTGATAAACCCTCTGCATAGACTGGGTTCGCCATCATATCTGAGTGGCAGTGGTGCGGAAGCAGTTAACCCTTTGACTGCGGCCACAGAAGTCACGGTTGCATTCTCCGGTGTCGAGACTGGGGGGACCACCAGACTTGGGACAGGCCTGTCAGTGAGTACTGTATGCTCGAGAATGGTTTGTATAGCCAATGCCAACTGATCCAGGCGCTGCTCATGTACATCCATCCTCCAATGGATGTTCTGTGCATTACCCTCACCCTTATTATCTGAGGTCATGGCCCTTTCGTACTGTCACGGTTTGTTTGACTCACAGACACAGAGTTAAGATAAAAACACATCTTTATTGAAAAAATAATAACGAACCCTCACAGGTCTTGAACATCACACATATGTACAGACACACAACAGGTTCAAGTGATATAGCATACAATGTATACATATATAGGCTCTACCGGCCTCACCAAAATACCGGGTAAGGCAGCCTAGAAGATGGTGCAATAGGACTGAGGAGGCTCTACCGGCCTTACCAACATACCGGGCAAGGCAGCCTAAACTGGTACAACAAAGGAACTGCAGAGGCTCTACCGGCCTTACCAATATACCGGGCAAGGCAGCCTAAACTGGTACAACAAGGAACTGAGGAGGCTCTACCGGCCTTACCAATATACCGGGCAAGGCAGCCTAAACTGGTACAACAAGGAACTGAGGAGGCTCTACCGGCCTTACCAATATACTGGGAAAGGCAGCCTAAACTGGTACAACAAGGAACTGAGGAGGTTCTACCGGCCTTACCAATATACCGGGTAAGGTAACCTGTGACTGGTGCGACACGGTGTAGCGGAGGCCCTACCGGTGCTATAACGGAGGTAGCGAAGCAGCAGGTTAGATTGAGTGGAGCAACCAATTACTGTGTACCAGCACATTCACGGAGGCAACACATGCGACTGGAGGTTCAGAGTGGAGCGAACCAGTGCCATAAGCTGAGCAACACGGAGGTCCTATTGGTGCTATAACGGAGGCAGCACTAGCAACCGGTGTCAGAGTGGAGCAAACCAATTACTGTATACCAGCGCACTCAAAGAGGCAACACTTGCGACTGGAAGGACAGAGTGGAGCAAACCAGTACCACATATTGGACAAACACGGATGCCCAACCGGTGCTATAACGAAGGAACACTAGCAACCGGTGTCTGAGTGGAGCAAGCCAACTACTGTATACCAGAGCAATCACGGAGGCAATACTTGCGACTGGAAGGACAGAGTGGAGCGAACCAGTACCACGTATAGGACAAATACGGAGGCCCTACCGGTGGTATAACGGAGGCAGCACTAGCAACCGGTGTCTGAGTGAAGCAAACCAACTGCTGAATATCAGTGCAATCTCGGAGGCAACTCTTGCGACTGGAAGGTCAGAGTGGAGCTAACCAGTACCACGTACTGGATAAACACGAAGGCCCTACTGGTGCTATAATGGAGGCAGCACTAACAACTGGTGACTGAGTGGAGCAAACCAACTACTGAATACCAGTGCATTTTCGGAGGCAGCTCTTGCGACTGGAAGGTCAGAGTGGAGCTAACCAGTACCACGTACTTGATGAACACGAAGGCCCGACCGGTGCTATAACTGAGGCAGCACTAGCAACCGGTGACTGAGTGGAGCAAACCAACTACTGAATACCAGTGCAATCTCGAAGGCAAGAAAAGCCTGTGGGCAGTGGTGCCAAACCAGGAGGGCACCGGACGTCATAATGTCGCCGAGGCGACCAGAATTGAAGCGGAACACAGTCAAGTCAGGATCCAGGAACAGGAACGTTAGCCAGGCCGGGTCAGGATGCCAGAGCAGGAATGTCAGCCAAACCGGGTCGGATACGGGAGCAGGAACGTCAGCCAGGCCGGAACAGTACACAGGAACAATACTGGAGAGTAGTCAGGTGATCCGGGTCGGTACACAGGCGCAGGAACAGGACAGTAGTCAGGCAGGCCAGGAAGTACACTGGAATCCACAGGCAGGCGTTGCACTGGCATAGAAACACCACGAAAGGGTACCCAAAGGGTGCAGGAGCCCAGTCCATATAGGCAATACTGGGCGGGCTAACCACAGGCACCAATGGGAAGCACCCATTGCTAGCCGACAGGAAAAACAAGCAATCACAGGCACCATGATAAGCATGCAGTGCCAGCTGGCAGCTGCAAAGGCCAATAAGATTTTGGCATGTATTAAAAGGGGTATTGACTCAAGGGAGGAAGATATTATTATGCCTCTTTACAGGTCCATGGTAAGACCCCACCTAGAATATGCTGTTCAATTCTGGGCGCCCTTTCTGAAAAAGGACATTATGGAACTAGAGAGAGTGCAGAGGAGGGCTACAAAACTAGTGAGGGGAATGGAAAGTTTTTTGTTATGAAGAAAGACTAGAAAAGTTAAACTTGTACACACTAGAAAAACGGCGTCTTACAGAGGATATGATAACACTATATTTTATGTTCAGGGCCCATACAAAGGGCTCTCCAAAGACCTGTTCATTAACAGAACAGTACAAAGGACAAGGGGCCACCCCCTTAGCCTTGAGGAAAGGAGATTTAATCTACAACAGTGGAAGGGTTTCTTCACATTAAGGATAATAAAGGTATGGAATTCACTGCCTGAGGAGGTGGTGCTATCGAATACAATAGATGCCTTTAAAAACGGCCTGGATACTTATTTAAAAGAGCATAACATAGAGGGCTATGCACGTTAGTATTGGGATTAATATTTAGTTAGGGCTTGTTGATCCAATGCGAAATCTGATTGCCATTTGGAATCAAGAAGGAATTTTTCCCCCCATTCAAGGCAGAAATTGAAATTGCTATATTGAGGGGGGGTTTTGCCTTCTTTTGGATCAACGATGGTAAACAGGAATAGGAAAAGGGTTGAACTAGATGGACGCAAGTCTTTTTTCAACCTATATTACTATATATATATATATATATATATATATATATATATATATATATATATTAGCAATGAGTCCTTTAATGAGTGGATTTTTGAATTATCAGTGTTTAGCCCTTTCAGCTACAAAAAGTTTTTCAACGCATTGCAAAACACTGCTTTATGCAAGTCTCCATCAGTGAACTTGTGTGTGTGAGTGTGCATGCAAGTGTGATTGAACAACAGAGTGTGAGAGCAAGCTTGCATGTGTGAGTGACAGCGTGTGTGAGCTTGTGTGTATTGCGTATAATGGTTTGCATATAGTGCATTGAATATTGCATATTGCCTAATAGCATTGTGTGTGTACCATTTTGCCTGTTGTATATAATGTAGAGTATATTGCTTTTCTAGCCTATGGAGTATAGCAGTTTTCCTATTGCATTTAGAGCTTGACTACAGCACATAGCGTTTGGCATATAGCATATTGTGCATAGCGTCTGGAGTATTGCTTATAGAGTATAGCGTTTAGTTACAGTGTATTGCGTTTTGCATATTTGCATATAGCTGGTGTATTGCTTATAGCATATGTCATATAGGATTTGGTGAATTACGTATATAGTATGGCATATTGCATACAATGTTTTGTGTATAGCGTGTATTGCATTTAGCTTTTGGCGTATAATGTTTGACAATTTGCTTATAGAGTTTGGTGTATTGCGTGTTGTGTTTGGCGTATAGCGTTTGATGAATTGCATGTAGTGTTTGACATATTTTGTTTCGCTTATTGCTTATAGCGTTTTTGGTAGACTGTGTATGTCATTTGGTGAATGGTTTATATCGTTTGGCAAATTGCATATAGGGTTTGGTTTAAAGCATTTGGTGAATCTGACATAGTGTTTGGAGAACAGCTTTTGGTGTATAGTGTTTGGCAGATGGTGTATAGCATTTGGCGGATTGCATAGAGCGTTTGGGGAATTGCATATAGTATTTGTAGAATAGCTCCTGGAGTATTGCTATTAGTGTATAGCATTTGGCGGACTGCATATACCGTTTGGTGTATAGCTTTTGGCATATTGCATTTGGTGTATAACATTTGACACTGTCAGAGTACTTTGCGGCGGCTGCTCGAGCCGACCGTGGGTTCCTCCAGCGGCTCCAGCCGCAGTTTGATCCGGCGGCTCCAGCCACGGTTTTATCAGGCGGCTTAGCCGCAGTCTGACCCGGCGGCTTCAGCCGCACTGTTGTTGGCGGCTGAACCGCATGTAACTGGCGGCTTGCTCTGGGGCTGGCTTTCGGCACGGGTCTGTACAGATTATGGGCACACGTCCAAAGGCGTGGACATGCGCTCCATTTAAAGGTACAGCGTACATTTTGTGACTCCTCCTCTTCCTGACGCATAGCCTTAAATACTGCCTGCACACTATGCTCAGTCGCCCTTTCGTGGTGTCCAGTGCAGTTGGCTTGTGTTTTTGTGCTTGACCTGGTTTGTCTGACTACCCATTCTGGTGCCAGCCTTTGGTTTGTCTGACTACCCGCTCTGTGTATGACCCCAGCTTGGCTGACATTCCTTCTGGTGTGGACCTGCGGCTCTAGTAGACTAACTCCTCCGTGCATGACCCTTGGCCAGGCTGACTATCCGTCCTGGTGCTGACCTGTGGCTCTGTCCGACTACCCGCGCTGTGTATGACCCTGGCTAGTCTGATAACCAATCTGATGCAGACCTGCGGCTCTGGTTTACGTTTTGCCCTGTCTACATTCCGGCTTGTCTGACTACCCACTTTGGTGTTACCTGGGGTTGTCCACTGCGCACCCAGCATACCAACGCTCCAGTGGATAACTTGTTGGGTGCCCTTGGTGGCTCTGGCACACTTCCCCTTGTTTCTGTTCTTATACTGAGGTATTCAGGTGCGGACCTGCAGCGCAGTTAGCCTACTTGGGAACGTTATCTATACAGGTACAGACCTGTAGCGCAATACCTTACTCAGGAACGTTGTCTATACAGGTGCGGACCTGTAGCGCAGTAACTCTACTCAGGAACTTTGTCTGTACAGGTGCGGACCTGTAGTAGATCCACAGGTGCGTACCTGAGGTGGTTTCTCTCCACTTGCCTTCTGGGGCTCAGTTCGGTACCACTACAGCAGCACTATCCTTCCTGACGTCATCTATATTGTATGGTGTTCTTTCTGTTACCGTTTGTTCTGTACGTTATGTATCTTAATAAAGATTGTGTTACCTACAGTACTGGTCCAGTTCTCGTTCTTGAATCCATGACAGTACGAAAGGGTCATGACTACGGAAAGTACTGGTAACCCTTCTACCCAAAAACCTCCTAGCCAGGATGGAGGTACAAGAGCAACGCATTGATCAGATTATGATGGCCGGGCATACCTTGTTAAACCATACCGCTCGCCTTGACCACCCTGTCGAACAACCAGTGGCCTCTCCCGATGCGAACCTGGCACCAGAAGCTCCGGCTAACCCTGATGCAGGCATGATCAGGGGTTTTTCTAGGCACACTTCTTTGCCTCAGCGTTATGACGGGGACCCAGCATTGTGCCGTGGGTTCATAAATCAATTGGACATTTATATGGAAATGGTACCTCAGGCGTTTCCCAATGATTGCAGAAGAGTCGTTTTTTTGATTTCACTACTTTCTGGCAAGGCTTTGGTGTGGGCCAACCCATTGTGGGAAACAGACAAACCCATTATTAATGACTTTCTGGCATTTGTGGACTCTTTCCATAAAGTCTTTGACATGCCCGGTTGTAAGGTCTCTGCCTCCAAACACCTCATGACAATATGCCAAGGGTCCCGAACTGTAGCAGAGTAC
Source organism: Rhinophrynus dorsalis (assembly GCA_037306005.1). NCBI lineage: Eukaryota > Metazoa > Chordata > Amphibia > Anura > Rhinophrynidae > Rhinophrynus > Rhinophrynus dorsalis. The sequence continues at coordinate 92,384,301 of CM074727.1, read as the reverse complement.
GCAATTGAATTCCATACTCTGGCGGCGGAAGTTGGGTGGAACAACGAGCATCTAGTAGCAGCATTCTCCCAAGGGCTTTGCGATGTGGTCAAAGATGAGATTGCTGCTCGTGACTTACCTAAAGACTTGGATGAGTTAATCTCCTTTACGATACTGATTGTGTCAGGCCGCCCGTCGGTGGCCCGGTCTTACCTCCCGCAGTGTCCTGGCCCGCATCGGCACTCGGCTCCTGTCCCCTGCTGAGAAGCCGCGGCAGCCGCCACGCCGAGTCCTCTCTGGCTCCCTGAGGACTGCTCAAACCCAGCAGGCAACCCTGGCAGACACGCACACACCCGCCCTTCTTTGTGTGAGCATCACGGACAAGGGACTGGGATTTCCCGGGCATCGCTATGGCAACGCGGCGCTCGGCTCCGCCCCTCCCCAGCTGCAGCACGCCCACAGCCTATATAAACACTGAGCCCCCTGTACAAGGTGCTCAGTGTTACTGAAGCTCCCAGTGCTTAGTTACTTACCTCAGTCTGTTCTCTGCTTCCTGGCTCCTTGACCATTGGCTTGATTACTGGACTCCGCTGACCTCTGGCTCCTTGACCCTTGGCTTGACTCCTGGATTCCGCTGACCTCTGGCTCCTAGACCCTTGGCTTGACTCCTGGACTCCGCTGACCTCTGGCTCCTAGACCCTTGGTTTGACTCCTGGACTCCGCTGACCTCTGGCTCTCAGACCCTTGGCTTGACTCCTGGACTCCGCTGACCTCTGGCTCCTAGACCCTTGGCTTGACTCCTGGACTCCGCTGACCTCTGGCTCTCAGACCCTTGGCTTGACTCCTGGACTCCGTTGCCCATGCTTGCAGTTCACACTAGGGAGGGGTCTGTGGTCTCTCTCCAGACCCTCTCCCAGTGTGCTGTTCCAGTAAGAGCGACTATCCTGCTTCTGGGTTCCTGCATCCGAATAGTGAGTATCCCTTATCTTACTCACCTAACAGAAACACTGAGCCTCTCATGGAACCCGCAGGAGTCGCGGACGCTATCACCGCCCTCTCCCAGCAGATCGCCGCCCTTACGCAAACCATGCAGGACCTACAGGCCAGGCAGACTCATCTACAGCATCAATTACACGACCTGCAGACCAGCTCCACACCTTCAGGCGCTTCCGCTCCGGCGATGCCACCCGTAGGGGTACCCCCCTCAGACAGGGCGTACACTTCCGAACCCAGAATTCCTCTTCCGGAACGCTACTCTGGGGACCGTACACAGTTTAAGACCTTCATCACAGCTTGTCAGGTCATGTTTTCTCTTCAACCAAGGACTTATGCCTCTGACTTCATTAAAATACGAACGGGGATCTCACTGCTTTCCGGAGAACCCCAGACCTGGGCTCATCAGTTGCTACACACCAATGATCCCGCATTGACCTCCTGGCATACGTTTCTCCATGCCATGGACCTTCTGTTTGATGATCCCCTCCGGGCCTCCTCTGCTCATATTGCCATGAGGGCCTTACGGCAGGGACGGAGGCCAGTAGAGGAGTATGTTACGGAATTCCGCACTTTGGCCATCGAGAGCGAATGGAACGAACCGGCCCTGATGGATCAATTTCGTCTCGGTTTGTCCGATGCCCTTAAGGACGAACTGACCAGAGTGGGTATCTCCTTCTCTTGAGGAACTCTGTCATCTAGTCATCAGGATTGATCGCAGATTACGGGAGAGAAGACTGGAGAAGTCAACTCAACTTGTTCCACCCCCAAGACGCCAAGCTCTACCTGCACCACCCTCCAGTGCTCCAAACTCCACCTCTTCTCCCGAGGAACCGATGCAGATCGGACTTGCTCGAGGACCGCTTTCTGAGGCTGAGAGAGCACACGGACGTGCGAACAATTTATGTCTCTACTGTGGCCAACCCCGCCATATGATTCGTTCCTGCCCCCGCAGACCACACAACCCCATGGGTAAGACTTCTGATTTGGATGTGTGTCTTAGTTCTGCTCCCGTCGGTGGCTCTCCTCACCTTTCTGTTTCTCTGTCATTGCAGTGGACCAGTGACGGCATCTCTGTCCTCGCCATCATTGACTCCGGCGCCAGCTGCTGTTTTATGGACCAGGAGCTCGCTAGACAACTCCGGGTGCCCACACAAACCAAGCCCTCTCCAATCTACATACAGGTAGTTGATGGATCTTCTTTGCCTTCTGGACCCATTACGCATGAGACCCTGCCTCTCCGGATGACCCTGGGCAGTCGTCACTCAGAAAGGATGAGTTTCAACTTAGTGGCATCTCCACTATTCCCCGTGATCCTTGGACTGCCCTGGCTACGGCTACATAATCCTGACATCAACTGGGGCAGAGGCACCCTGTCGTTCTCATCCAGTTACTGCCGGCATCATTGCCTAAACACCCCTTCAACCCTACTCCTCTTGCAAGACCAGACTTCAGAACCTACTACAATACCTAAACCATATCACGATTTTTTAGATGTCTTTGATAAAAAGAAAGCAGACCAATTGCCTCCCAGGAGAGAGTACGATTGTCCCATTGATCTCCTACCCGGAGCTCCTATACCCTTTGGGAGGATCTTCCCTCTATCCGAGCCGGAACTGCACCATCTAAAGGCCTACATCGAGGAAAACCTGGAAAAGGGATTCATCCGCCCGTCGACATCGCCAGCAGGAGCTGGTATCTTCTTTGTGGGTAAGAAGGACGGGGGTCTTCGACCATGTGTAGACTATAGAGACCTGAATCGAATCATAATAAAGAATCGTTATCCGCTCCCCTTGATACCAGAACTTCTAGACCGTATCAATGATGCAACTGTCTTCACTAAGTTAGACATCCGTGGAGCCTACAACCTCGTTCGCATCAGGGAAGGGGACGAGTGGAAGACTGCCTTCCGGAGTAGGTACGGCCATTTTGAGTACCTTGTGATGCCATTTGGACTCTATAATGCCCCAGCCACGTTTCAGCATTTTTTGAATGATGTTTTTCGTGATTTCCTGGATTCCTTTTTAGTGGTATACTTGGATGATATTTTAATATATTCACCATCCATCACCGAACACCGTGAGCATGTAAAGAAGGTTCTGCAGCGTCTTCGTGAACATCAGTTATATGCCAAGTTGGAGAAATGTTTGTTTGAGACCACTACCATGACTTTCCTTGGTTTCATCCTAACACCTGGAAGAGTCATTATGGACCCCAAGAAGGTTTCTGCCGTGCTCGAATGGCCTACACCCACAGACAAGAAGGCAGTCCAGCGATTCATAGGCTTCGCCAATTATTACCGGAAATTCATCCGCAACTTCTCCTGCATCATCTCGCCAATCACTGCTTTGACTCAACAAGCACCACTGTTTCAATGGACACCTGAAGCCCAAGCAGCATTTGACCTACTCAAGATGAAATTCACTTCTGCACCGATCCTTGTTCAGCCTAACACCTCACTCCCTTTCTTTGTCGAGGTAGATGCATCTGACTTTGCTCTAGGAGCCATCCTCTCCCAATGCCACCCAGAGACAGGACAGTTACATCCTGTTGCCTTCTACTCCCGCAGATTGTCCCCAGCCGAGGAGAACTACGGTATCGGTGACAAAGAACTCCTGGCGATTAAACAAGCCCTGGAAGAATGGCGGCACCTCCTCGAGGGCTCTTCTCATCTGGTTACAGTCTACACAGACCATCATAATCTTGAATATCTCCGTGCAGCTCGTCGTCTGTGCCCCCGACAAGCCAGATGGGCACTATTCTTCACCCGCTTCAATCTGCACATCACATACAGACCAGGCACCCGAAACACCAAAGCCGATGCCCTCTCCCGACTCCCAGTTACCCGTGACAACGAACCCAAGGCTGTAGACACTATTCTACCTTCAACCGTGTTCCTAACCACTACAGCTGGCGTTATGAAACACATTATAACGGTAACCCAGGTATCCAGAAAGCCCTGGGCCGTCGCTACCGAATTCCCTGCTCTCGAAGGCGACTAGCTTTCCTCGAACAACCCGGTTGGAGCGAAAACTCTCGCGGCACTCTCGAACCCGTCGAATGCCAACACCGGTTCGGACACTGGGTCCCATCGAGTATCGAGACGGGGAGGTTCAGGAGGACCGGGAATCGCAGTTCGAGACGGGTTCGCAGGAACGTGAATTAGCTCTGAGACGCCTCGGAGGATGGGGATCAGAGTGGATCCTTTAGACCATCCGGACACATCGACACAGGAGACTTTCTGTAGCCACACGAACACACTTTATTGAACTCAACACATGTTTTTATACACTCTACCACAGGGTCACAATGTGACAGGAGGGGCTAGGTATTAAAATAAGGGCTTGGGCTAGGGACCAATCGAACACAGTATACAGGGGACACTAGTGACAAAAGGGACCAATGGCCGATGGAGCAGAAGGGCCAATGGTATGCAGAGAAAAGAGGCCAATGGCATTTGTCCTAGTTAGCATATTGCTCAACCTCTGCAGTACAGACAGGGTAATTAGGTTAAGGCAGAGACAAAAGGTTTGATGAGGGGGAATACACATTTGGGTTATACCAGGGCTGACGCACGTACTCTCCAAGGTGAATATGCAGCTCCAACCCTGGCCAACCAGTGTGCGCAGTGAGTCGTACGTCGGCCAATCCGACGTCGACTCATTGCCTCCGGTTCCCGCGTTCGCGGCAGCCTCGATGTCTCAAACCAAGGAACCGGGAAACTCCCGGCTGCGGTGTTCGCATATCCCCCTCGCACATCTAACATACGAAGTTGTTCGACAGTCCATAGTCCTATAATCTAGCCCAAGGGGACAGGGTGACCAGTTCATGTCCAAGTTCTTAGTAACGGCCTAAGGCCTGTTACACACATCCGCTCCTGCTCTAGCAGTTCCCCATACCCAGATACTACGCCTTCAATCCAACGGTCCGATCACTTCCTGTTGTACAAAGGAAAGATCTTTGTGCCCGAGCCTGTTCGACTATCCGTATTGCAGAGATGTCATGATTCCCTCTTAGCTGGTCATGGGGGAATCAAAAAGACCCTGGATCTCCTCCAAAGACATTTCTGGTGGCCTACACTCCAACAGGATGCCACTCAGTTTGTGCGATCATGTACGATCTGTGCCCAAACTAAAGTACCTCGCACTTCACCGACCGGTCTGTTGCGGCCTTTACCGGTACCCTCCATACCTTGGCCTGACATCTCAATGGATTTTATAGTTGATCTTCCTCCTTCCTGCAAACACGATACCATCATGGTGGTCGTTGACAGATTTACCAAGATGGCCCACTTTATACCTGTTATTGGGATCCCTTCCGCTAGTACCTGTCAGGCTTGTTATGGTTGGAGCGTAGGAGCAGGGAATGCTATCTCTTGCCAGACACCCCTACCAGGTGATCCACAGAGGTGTACAGGTAGACCACCTAGGTAGGAGTGACAGCACGGGAGTGCAAGGGTTAAGCAAAGCGTAGTAAAAACAGTCCAGAAGATCAGGGCAGGCGGCAATCAGGCAGAATCAGTAAAACTAGCCAAGGTCAGGAAACAGGCAAGCAGGGAAGTCCAGGAGGCAAGCAGAAGGTCAGGCAATGGGAAATCCAGCAGAGGGTCTGTAGCACAGCAAGGAAAGAGGCACTGAGCACTGGAAGCTTAGAGCACACAGGAACCAAAGTTCTGGAACACTGAAGCAAACTGGACACAGCCTGAGGGGTTTTTATAGTGTCATGGGTTTTCACCCCTCCCCTCTGCTGAACAAACCTCTCACTGGATTGGCCAACAGAGGGGTGTGCAACCACAGCACCTGCCTCACTGTTTACCTGGAGGCACACTATTGGTGGACAGTTGATGAGAGAGGCAGGCTTCACCTCCCCCCTACAGGTGTACAACACCATGGTTTGATCTGGGCACCCTGTGGATACCTTCCCTGGAGACTCCTTCAACTTTAGGCCATGGCTTAGGCCTACCGCAGTATCGCAATCGCGACCGCGATCGCAACCGCGACCGCAACCGCGGGTAGACGCTGCTACTCGAGGCCGCGGCTTTGGCCTACTCAGCGGAGCATCTGGGAAGCCCCCAGCAGCGGATGGCTGGCACATGGAGGTAAGAGCTAGAGGGGCATGACAGTACCACTGCTTCCTTATTCCTGTCCTCCGTGTTCCGGCTCCATGGCCTGCCCAAGAGCATCACCACCGACCGAGGAAATCCTTCCGTGGAAATTTGCAGATTCAGCCCTCATTGTCCACCGCTTTCCATCCGCAGACCAATGGACAGACAGAGAGAGTTAACCAAGTACTTGAGCATTACCTCCGTTGCTACACTACCTACCTACAAGACGATTGGCTCCAATACCTACCCGCCGCTGAGTTTGCATACAATAACCAAACCCAACGATCCATATGCATGTCTCCCTTCATTGCCAATTATGGATTCCACCCATCATCATTTCCTGGGCTCCCTTCCGACTTATCAGTGCCAGAAGCTTCTGACCGCCTCTCCCATCTCACACAACAGTTCTGAACCCTCCAACAAACTCTCTTGAAAGCCCAGGAGAGTTACAGAGACCAAGCCAACCGCCATCGCTCTGCCACTCCGGTCTATCAGGTGGGCGACAAGGTGTGGCTGTCCACAAGGAACATCTGGCTTTCCTGTCCAACCAAAAAGTTGGGTCCTAAGTATATAGGACCTTTTCCCATCCAGAAAGTCATCAACCCGGTTGCGGTTCAACTTCAATTGCCAGACGCCTATCACATCCATCCTGTCTTCCATGTGTCCCTGCTAAAGCCCTACATAGCCAACACCTTCCCAGGACACCTTCCTGTTGCACCAGCTCCAGTCATGGTGAATGGCGAGGAGGAGTTTGTGGTTCACCGAGTGCTTGACTCCAGACGTTGCAAGGACAGACTCGAGTACCTCATCCACTGGAAGGGATATGGCCCCTGTAACAGGATCCTAAGTCCTCAGATTGACTTAGCCTGCTATGCCGGGTCTCTCTCTTGCAGGGGCCGCCAGGGAAGGGTGATGTCTCCGGTGCTCCGCTCCAGCTATTCCAGGATGGGGGTCAAAAGAAGACCCTTGATACCACCCCAAACGAACGACACAGCACGCCAGTCAGTTTCCAAAACTGAACACACTTTATTTTGGCTGAATTCAGCTCTTTTAAGCAGAGTTAATTGCATCAAGTCAAACAGTTAACAAAAGGGCACAAAACATTCTATAATTCAATTAACATGATTAAATTTAGCAACAATGGGCACACAATGTCACAAAGGGCTGAACTTCATGGATAAGGGGCAGGGGTAAACATGAGAACAATGGAAGCCCAGACTCTGTGGAGCCTCTGCACTTTGGCTGCTTCTTACAGCCAGCCAATGAGCTAGCGAGCTACCAGTTCAATTGACCAATCCGGTGGCCGCCGACATTCCTCCATGTTATGGCAATGGAGTCCCTTTAACTCCCCCTCAGCCAATCAGAACAGGGCCTACTTTTCCTCATTCTATTTCAATGGTATCCCTTTAACTCCCCATTAGCCAATCAGAACCGGTAGGCGGGCAACCAATCGACCAATCTGAGGGGCGCCTAATTTCCCATGCAAAGTCAATGAAGGCCCTTTAACTCGGACTGGCCAATCAGGAAGCCGCCTACTTTCCCATGTAAAGTCTATGGGGTTTTTCTGTACAGGTTGCCCCGCATAGCAGCCAGCCTACGGCTCCGTTCTACCCGTGAATTCAGTCTTTTTGGTGGAACAAGTGAACTTCCATAGTAACGGCCTAGGGTCCGTTACATTCCCCCCCCTTCGAGACCCAAGCCAGAAGCAGCTTGGATGAACGCTGGCTTGGGAAGTCCGACACGTTCCTGCGTGGAGGAGGGTCGCCTCTTGTTCGGGCCAGGTAAAGGCTGGAGCCCCCTGTCCGGGCCAGGGAAAGCGTTGGGCCCTTTGTCCGGGCCAGTAGACAGCAGATGCGCCCCTTGTCCTGGGCCAAGGGTTAAACTGGGGCCTTTGGTCCTGGGCCATGGAACCCGGTGCCTCTTTGTCCTGGCTGGCACCAAATTGGGAGGTCTCTCATGGGCCATGCCCCCGACAGAGCTGAGGTCAGGCCCTCCTGGGTCTGGGGCCAGTGGCTCAGGGTCCATAGACAGTCCATGCGGAGGAGTCGTACTGGCCACTGGGTTCTCTGGGCTCTTACAAGGCTGTAGATCAAATTGTGGGGGGATGGGTACACCTCCCCATTTTGGTTTGGCAAGTGCCCCATGGTGGCAGGAGAGGAAGCTGCTCCTACTCTCCTGAGTTGAGGCAATATGCAAAGGGCTGTTGTCAAAACTGGTGGACCTCTTGCCCAGGGTAGGGGCATCCAGAGGACCGGTGAGGAGCGTACTCCCACTCATCAATCCAGGGCAAATGGATTCACTGGGGTAAAACAAACAGTACCCAGGGAGGACGGTGGTCCCACTCCCTGAGGCTGGGATAACGGCTGGCCTGGTGGGGAATGAATTCCCACCCACCAGGCTGGGGCAAAGGAATCCAGGGGACACCCCAACATCCCTGGTGAGGACAGTGGTCCCACTCACCAAGGCTGGGGACTCAAGCAAATGGGCAACAAGCGGTGGGCTGGAGATGAGGACTGTTGTCCCACTCATTGCAGCTGAATTTTCACCGGGCCTGGTGGGCTTGCTCCCACTCACCAGGCCAGGGGTCACATAGGGGCTGGTGGGCTCACTCCCACCTATCAGTTTAAAGTCACTAGGAGCCCGAATACTGCATTGGCGTAGTCTGCAGGGCTCCTCCTCTTCCAAGTCATCAGCCTCCTGGACTTTTCTCTTCTTGAGGAGGAACACATTCCCCATTTTCCTGACAAACGTATCCATGCACCTGGAGAGCACACCTTTCCCATTCTCCAGGGCAGTAGCAATAGGGGAAGGACAGGGCCGGCTGCTGGGGACCTGCTTCCCGTCCACCACAGCAGGGTTTCCCCTGGACCTGGTGAGCTCGCTCCCACTCACCAGGTCATGGGTCATGTAAAGGCTGGTGGGCTCACTCCCTCCCACCAGTTCAGGGTTGCCAGATGCAGCCGCACTGTAGTCAGTCAGCCTGTTGGGGCCACCTCCGTCGGGCCCAGCACAAGGGATACTGGTGAGTACCTGTGTCCCACTCACCATATCAGAAGGCATAGGGGTACTGGTGGGCTCGCTCCCACCCCCCAGTTCACAGTCCACAGGGACAACAAGAGGATCAGCAGCACTGTTTCCCGTCAGTCCGCTGGGATCCTCTTCTTCATGGCCACCCACTTCAGGGCCATTCTCTGCCCTGAGGAAGACCGCAGTCCCATTCCTCAGGCCAGTAACATCCGTGCCCCTGGAGAGCACACGTTTCTCCTTCTCCAGGGCAGGGCAAACACAGGGCCTGGTGCAGACCTCGGTCTCGCCTCCCAGGCCAGAGGAAATAGCGCCACTGGGGAGCACCATGGTCCCACTCCCCAGGGCTGGGTAATTACTGGAGCGCCGGAGTTCTTGAAAGTAGTGCTGCTCTACTGCCATTGTAAGTTGGGCCACCATCTCTTCCAATGGGTTGGGTCCCAGGCGAGGCAACAGTTTCTTCACCCCCTCCGACACCGGATCACAGAACTCATCACATGGGTGTTCATCTGCTGGAACGGAGCCGCCATGGCAGGGCGGGTTGGTCAGCAGGGTCATCTCTTCCAGTGGTGCAGGATACAGGTGGACTGTCCCTGGTCCCTCTCTTGCACCAAGCCTTTCAATCTTCCAGAAAAGACTCTGGTAGGCTCTTTCAAGATGCCACTCCTGCTCCGCCAGGTCACAAAGTTCCCCCTCCAGCTCTGGGGTGTCATGGAGGCCCATCATCCTCTCCCGGGCATCCCGGATATCCCAAAAATGACTGTCCACCTTTCTGCCAAAGTTGTGGTCTCTCCACAAGAGCGCCCATACTTTTCCAGAGCTGCCGTAGTCATAGCCATCAAGGACCCCATAGCGTGGTGCAGAGCTGTAGCCCTTCCGCTCCTCTTTATGGCGAAAGGCTGTGTACCGGTCTTGCAGACGAACCTCCTCTTCGACGTAGCAGGCCAGACTTTCTTCCAACTCTGGTAGAGGATTGTCCCCCAACAGCGACCAGCGCAGCGCCAGTAGCTCCTCCGTCTGTCTCCAGTTGGGCGCAACATAGTCCCAGGGTTCTAGCGCTGCCATCAGTAACCGGCTGGATCCCCTCAGTGGAGTGAGAGAAAAGATCCCACGAACTGTTGCTGAAACCGGGGTCAAGCCAGCGGCTATATCTCCCCCTGCTGGGCTGGTCTCAGTTCGATCCCACCGCTTGCCACCAGTGTAACAGGATCCTAAGTCCTCAGATTGACTTAGCCTGCTATGCCGGGTCTCTCTCTTGCAGGGGCCGCCAGGGAAGGGTGATGTCTCCGGTGCTCCGCTCCAGCTATTCCAGGATGGGGGTCAAAAGAAGACCCTTGATACCACCCCAAACGAACGACACAGCACGCCAGTCAGTTTCCAAAACTGAACACACTTTATTTTGGCTGAATTCAGCTCTTTTAAGCAGAGTTAATTGCATCAAGTCAAACAGTTAACAAAAGGGCACAAAACATTCTATAATTCAATTAACATGATTAAATTTAGCAACAATGGGCACACAATGTCACAAAGGGCTGAACTTCATGGATAAGGGGCAGGAGTAAACATGAGAACAATGGAAGCCCAGACTCTGTGGAGCCTCTGCACTTTGGCTGCTTCTTACAGCCAGCCAATGAGCTAGCGAGCTACCAGTTCAATTGACCAATCCGGTGGCCGCCGACATTCCTCCATGTTATGGCAATGGAGTCCCTTTAACTCCCCCTCAGCCAATCAGAACAGGGCCTACTTTTCCTCATTCTATTTCAATGGTATCCCTTTAACTCCCCATTAGCCAATCAGAACCGGTAGGCGGGCAACCAATCGACCAATCTGAGGGGCGCCTAATTTCCCATGCAAAGTCAATGAAGGCCCTTTAACTCGGACTGGCCAATCAGGAAGCCGCCTACTTTCCCATGTAAAGTCTATGGGGTTTTTCTGTACAGGTTGCCCCGCATAGCAGCCAGCCTACGGCTCCGTTCTACCCGTGAATTCAGTCTTTTTGGTGGAACAAGTGAACTTCCATAGTAACGGCCTAGGGTCCGTTACAGCCCCGAAGAACGCTCTTGGGAACCGGCCTCACAGGTCCATGCCCCTGTATGCATCCGATCATTCCATAGATGGTACCCTCATCAGCCCGCACCATTACCCGCCCGGAGGTCGCACCTCAGGGGGGGGTACTGTCAGGCCGCCCGTCGGCGGCCCGGTCTTACCTCCCAGTGTCCTGGCCCGCATCGGCACTCGGCTCCTGTCCCCTGCTGGGAAGCCGCGGCGGCCACCACGCCGAGTCCTCTCTGGCTCCCTGAGGACCGGTGCCCGCTCAAACCCAGCAGGCAACCCTGGCAGACGCGCACACACCCGCCCTTCTTTGTGTGCGCGTCACGGACAAGGGACTGGGATTTCCCGGGCATTGCTATGGCAACGCGGCGCTCGGCTCCACCCCGCCCCAGCTACAGCACGCCCACAGCCTATATGAACACTGAGCCCCCTGTACATGGTGCTCAGTGTTACTGAAGCTCCCAGTGCTTAGTTACTTACCTCAGTCTGTTCTCTGCTTCCTGGCTCCTTGACCCTTGGTTTGATTACTGGACTCTGCTGACCTCTGGCTCCTTGACCCTTGGCTTGACTCCTGGACTCTGCTGACCTCTGGCTCCTAGACCCTTGGCTTGACTCCTGGACTCCGCTGACCTCTGGCTCTCAGACCCTTGGCTTGACTCCTGGACTCTGTTGCCCGTGCTTGCAGTTCACACTAGGGAGGGGTCTGTGGTCTCTCTCCAGACCCTCTCCCAGTGTGCTGTTTCAGTAAGAGCGACTATCCTGCTTCTGGGTTCCTGAATCCGAATAGTGAGTATCCCTTATCTTACTCACCTAACAGATCGATTCCAGGATCAGGGAGAGACCATCTTTTAGGGAGCGACTGCGTAGGCCTCCATCTTGATTGGCTTCCAGCTTTACATACCCATCCATTCCTCCCTTGCCTCCCACGCCTCCTGGACCTGTTGCTGACGGGAGTGAACCCATGCAGTTGGAGGCAACTCGCCTTTCGGGGGAGGAGAGAGCCTTCCGACAGAGGTAAGGCCTCTGTACTGTGGAAGATCCAGTCATATGTTGAAGTCTTGTCCTGTACGTCCAAGAAACGACCGCACGTAAGATCCTGTCGGGGACAGATCTTGGGTGGCATTTTCCAGACCCCGGAGGTTGTCAAGGGTAAACCCATCCTCGAGGTTATCCTGTCATGGAGCAACTCCTCGACAGTTGCCACTGCACTACTCGATTCAGGGGCGGCACGATACTTTATGGAGGCAGACTTTGCGGAGAGTCAAGCTATTCCTTTGCAGTCTCGCTCTTCACCTTTGGCTATTGAAGCCATTGATGGGAAGCCCTTACAACCCTCTCATATCACTCAGGAGACACTTCCTTTAACCCTGCGAGTTGGAGCCTTACACACGGAAACCCTACAATTTCAATTTCAGGCGCACAACCCCAGGATCAATTGGCACAGTTGTGACATAGTGTCATGTGCCCCGAGTTGCTCTGATTCCTATGAGACTGATGTGTACTTCTTCCCCTATTTTGCCTGAGGATTACAGGGCCTTCCGTGACATATTTGACAAGGTCCAAGCTGGTGCATTGCCTTCCCAAAAGTTCTACGACTGTGCAGTTAACTGGATCCCCAGTACTACTCCTCCTAGGGGTCAGGTTTATCCATTGTGTATGCTGGAGACGAAGGTTATGGAGGAGTATGTGTCCGATGCTCTTTCCAGAGGAATAATCCGCAAGTCTACCTCCCCAGCTGGATGCAGGCTTCTTTTTTGTTAAAAAGAAGGATGGGGAACTAGCCCGTGTATTGACTATTGTGTTCTTAATAAGTTGGTATCTAAGAACGCCTACCCGATACCATTGATTACCGAACTTTTTGACAGACTAAAAGGTTCCAAGGTATTTACCAAACTCGACTTGAGGGTAGCATGTAACCTTGACCGTATCGAGGAGGGAGATGAGTGGAAGACAGCCTTTAATACCCGGAGCAGCCACTATGAATATTTAGTGATGCCCTTCTGGTTATGCAGTGCGCCTGCTGTCTTCCAGGAATTTATTAATGATGTCTTAAGGGACCAGCTACAAAGATCCATGGTCCTATATCTGGATGACATACTAGTCCATTCTCCCTCTATGGAGACTCACATTGCCGATGTGTCTAATGTCTTACAGCTACTGAGAGAAAATGGTCTTTACTACAAACTCGAGAAGTGTTAGTTTCATAAATCGCAGGTTACCTTCCTGGGTTATGTGATTTCTGCCTCTGGGTTCACGATGGACCCTCAAAAACTTTCCTCCTTTGTACAATGGCCTTGCCCGGTAGGTCAGAAGCCTCTCCAACATTTCTTAAGCTTCGTGAACTACTACCGGAAGTTCATTAACAACTTCTCTTCGGTAGTTAAGCCACTTACTGATCTGACTTGCAAAGGGGCTGACGCCTCAAAGTGGTGTTCCAGTGCTATTGAGGCATTTGAAAATCATAAGGCAGCATTTACCAAGGCACCAATACTAGTACATCTCAACCATGCCCTGCCCTTCACATTGGAGGTCGACGAGTCTGGGACGAGAGTAGGCGCCCTCCTGTCTCAGCGCTCAGCTCCTGGAGAGGCACTGCTTCCATGTGGCTATTTCTCCAAAAACCTATCCAAGGTGGAAAGGTTGTACAATATTGGTGACAGAGAATTACTTGCTATCATCTTGGCATTAAAGGAGTGGCGTTACCTTCTTGAAGGAACCAGTGCCCCGATCCTAATCCTCACTGACCACAAAAACTTGACTTACCTATCTGAGGACAAAAGATTGTCTGCTCTCCAAGCCAGATGGGCAATATTCCTGTCCAGATTCAACTTTGTTGTATCATACCTCCCTGGTTCCAAAAACAACAGGGCGGATGCTCTATCTCACCAATATTGTCCTGGCTCTAGGGAAGAATCTCCTCCCACCCCGATCATTCCAGCTGATCGTATACTTGCACATATCTGTACTAGCATTACTTCCCAGTTGGCAGAAGAGATTCTATCGGCTCAGGTGTCTGCATCTGCGTAGAAACCTAGAGGGAGGTGTGTCGTGCCAGTTCAGCTCCATACCAGACTCCTGGAGACATATCAATCCTCCAGAGCTGCTGGTCATAATGGGCGAGATCAGTTTATATGGTCTATCTCTCGTTTATTCTGGTAGCCGAGTCTGAGAAAGGATTGTGCGGCTTTTGTGGCAGCTTGCCAGATCTGTGCTCAAAATAAGTCTTCACGTAGCTTGCCTGTGGGTCTCCCCAAACCGATTCCTAATGGGTAGCGTTTGTGGTCCCATTTGTCTATAGACTTTATGGTGGAACTTCTGGCATCCTCGGGTTATACGGTTATCCTGATGGTAGTTGACAGATTTTCCAAAATGGCACACTTCATACCTCTTAAGAAGTTGCCCTCTGCTAAAGAGTTGGCCAAGATATTTGCCAAGGAAGTATTCCGCCTACATGGCTTACCGAAGGTGATTGTCTCTGATAGAGGGAGTCTGTTCATGTCCAGATTCTGGAGATGTTTCTGCGCACAATTGGGGATTCAGCTGGCCTTTTCTTCAGCGTACCACCTGCAATCCAATGGTGCAGCCGAAAGGTCAAACCAAGACCTTGAGCAATTTCACCGGTGCTATATAAATAGCCACCACGACAACTGGGCTGCCTTACCCTGGGCGGAGTTTGCCAGAAATTTTGCCATCGATTCCTCGTCTCAGTCTTCACCGTTTCTGATAAATTATGGGTTCCAGCCCTCTGCTCTCCCTGAGACTTTTGAGGCACAAGCGATTCCAACTCTGAAGGAGCATTTACGGGCTCTCCGTTCCTCATGGGTGCAGGTACAGAATACCCCACGTGGTTCTAATGCTAAGGCACAAGCGGCAGGCTGACCGTAGGAGTTGGAGATAGAGTATAGCTGTCATCCCGGAATCTCAGTCTCCAGGTGCCATGTAGGAAACTGGCCCCTCGTTTCATTGGTCCTTTCCAGGTCATGCGGAAAGTTAATAGTGTGGCATACACTCTAGAACTCCCGGCTACTATGCGTATTCATAACGTTTTCCATGTCTCGTTGCTCAAACCACTAACCTGTAACTGGTATACCTCTGCTACTGCTCCCCCAGCCCCCATTAGGGTGGGAGACCATGAGGAATATGAAGTACAAAACATCCTGGATTCCCGGAGGTTTAGGGGGAGATTAGAGTACTCGGTGCACTGGAGAGGTTATGGCCCAGAGGAACGCTCTTGTGTCTCCTCGGAAGATGTGCATGCCCCCACCCTGATTCATAGTTTTCCCTCACACTTCCCTGACCGCCCACGCCCTGAACAGTGGGGAGGGTGTCTTTGAGGGGTCTACTGTCAGAGTACCTTGCGGTGGCTGCTCGAGCCGACCGCGGCTTCCTCCAGCGGCTCCAGCCGCAGTTTGATCCGGCGGCTCCAGCCGCACTGTTGTTGGTGGCTGAACCGCATGTATCTGGCGGCTCGCTCTGGGGCTGGCTTCCAGTGCGGGTCTGTATAGATTATGGGCACACGTCCAAAGGCGTGGACGTGCACTCCATTTAAAGGTACAGTGCACATTTTGCGACTCTTCCTTTTCCTGACCCCTAACCTTAAATACTGCCTGGACACTATGCTCAGTCGCCCTTTCGTGGTGTCCAGTGCAGTTGGCTTGTGTTTTTGTGCTTGACCTGGTTTGTCTGACTACCCATTCTGGTGCCAGCCTTTGGTTTGTCTGACTACCCGCTCTGTGTATGACCCCAGCTTGGCTGACATTCCTTCTGGTGTGGACCTGCGGCTCTAGTAGACTAACTCCTCCGTGCATGACCCTTGGCCAGGCTGACTATCCGTCCTGGTGCTGACCTGTGGCTCTGTCCGACTACCCGCGCTGTGTATGACCCTGGCTAGTCGGATAACCAATCTGGTGCAGACCTGCGGCTCTGGTTTACATTTTGCTCTGTCTACATTCTGGCTTGTCTGACTACCCACTTTGGTGTTACCTGGGGTTGTCCACTGCGCACCCAGCATACCAACGCTCCAGTGGATAACTTGTTGGTGGCTCTGGCAGACTTCCTCTTGTTTCTGTTCTTATACTGCGGTATTCAGGTGCGGACCTGTAGCACAGTTAGCCTACTTGGATATGTTGTCTATACAGGTGCGGACCTGTAGCGCAATACCTTACTCAGGAATGTTGTCTATACAGGTGCGGACCTGTAGCGCAGTAACCCTACTCAGGAACTTTGTCTGCACAGGTGCAGACCTGTAGTAGTGTATCGGTTTTCGGTACACACAGTTTTATTGAACCCGGACAGAATAAAGTAACCCTCACGGGTCCAGCAATAGTTAACACGTAATACTGACACAGGACAGGTTACAGAGTAACATTAACCCACACGGGTCCAGTACATATATCTGAGAGCAAAATATATATTACTGACACAGGTCAGGTTACAGTTCGTGTGACTCAGTGAGACAATAAGAAGATGCTATTAGGCCGGGAGGCTGATAGGCCTGTGACGGAATGGTTGTCACCCAGAGAAAGAAATGTGTCTGTTATCAGTGATTGCCATTGTCTTAACGTGTTCCCATTCTTGAAACCTTAATGTCCCCTGTGTGTGCATACATTAGAGAGGGTTGTCCAGTTACCAACAGTGAATAGGTTGGTTAGTGTGCAGGATGTACAGAGGAATGGTGCCATCCAGTCTACCTAAATCAAGAGATTGTGCTATGAGATAGCCAGTGTTGGTCAGATAGAGGGGGGGTAGGGCAAATCTGTGTGTGGAATGTGTGCATCTCCCCCCTCACATCAGGCCAAGCAGAACAGACCTGGTAGATGGTACCTGTGACATCACATCCTGTAGCGGGTGGGTAGAAAAAAAACCTGTGATAGAGAAAGAGAGAGAGTTGCAGAATGTAGGAGCAGAAGAGAGCCCCTCTCCAGAATGGGGGGAGGCCTGGGGCCAGCCTGGAGTTGGACTGGTACAGGTGCTTTCTAAGGGACTAGTGAGTGCCCTCACCGGAAGAGTTAGAGTGAGCGGGCACTGTAGGGCCAGGTCCCCTTTTCAGTTGTGGGCTGTAAGTCAAGGCGGCTTCAGACACAGAGAGAGTACCCTGATGTTCCTGCCACAAGGATCTTAGGATGTCTTCCCCAACTCCTCTGCCAGGACTAAAAGATACAAGGAACCTTCATGTAATCCAGCAGCATGTGGAGTGGGCAGGATGCCTACTCTTGCCTTTAGTGGGACTATGAATAAGCTCCAGCATTAAGCTAAAATGGACTGTGAGTATTATTTGTAACCCCTGGCAAGTTATGCAACTAAGAAGAGAACAGCAGAAGTGTTTAGTTTTTATGTTTTACCCGTTTGTTTGCCTGTAACTGTTGTCATATGTTTTGTGCCATGAGCACTCTAATAAATGCAATTTATTATCTTTTTGTCTGGCTGGATAAATAGCTTAACCCTCGGTCTGCCAATAAGTAACCCCTGTACCCCCGTCACAAGGCCCTAATAGCGAAAGGCCCAAGAAACACTCTCTACGCAGAGAGTGACACAATAGCGACTTTGCCACAATGGGTGAGGGAGGCCCTGAAGGAATAACGGCCTACCGGACAACACAGTATCACTGTAACCGGAGGAACAGTGTAAGGCCAAACCGAACCAGCAGGAACTGCGACCCAAGGATAACGGCACCAGACAGCAAGGGTTAACGGACGCTCAGGCTCAATGGCAACTGCCAGGTGGTAGAGACAAAGTGAGGCACCCAGGAGACCAACCTCAGTAGGAGTGCAGTGACAAGCCAAGCGTACAGTGTGCAACCAGGAATAGCTCCTACCCTGGGGTATGGAGATAAAAAGCACAGTAGCGTAACTGGGTTGCAGTAGCTGAACAGCTAGAGCAGCAATCGAGGCAACCAACCGGGTCTTAACAAGACCTGGACAGAGCACCGGAAAGTTCCCCCAACCGGATAACCAGACGAGGTAGTGAACCGGGCCTGAGTGATACACAGAGCAGGAGTCTCAGCCAATCCAGTTCGATACACAGAGCAGGAACGTCCTCCAAACCGGGTCGGTACACCTAGCAGAAACGTCAGCAAATCCGGGTCGATTCCCAGAGCAGGAACGTCAGCCAGGCCGGGTCGGTACACAGAGCAGGAACGTCAGCCAATCCGGATTGGTACACAGAGCAGGAACATCAGCCAGGCCGGGTCGGTACACAGAGAAGGCAAGGAATCAGACAGGCAGTCCGGGTCATACACAGGATTCACACAATATAGACAGCAAGCACTAAGCAACGGGAACACCACGAAAGGGCCCTGTAGAAGTGACAGGGCTCAGTACTTAAAGGCAAACACTGGGTGGAGCAACATCACGCTAGCCAATAAGAAGGCATCAGGAAACAATGCAGTCAAAATGTCACCAGCAATACACGGGCACCGTGATAAGTAGATCCACAGGTGCGGACCTGAGGCGGTTTCTCTCCACTTGTCTTCTGGGGCTCAGTTTGGTACCACTACAGTAGCACTATCCTTCCTGACGTCATCTATATTGTATGGTGTTCTTGCTGTTACCGTTTGTTCTGTACGTTGTGTATCTTAATAAAGATTGTGTTACCTACAGTACTGGTCCAGTTCTCGTTCTTGAGTCCGTGACAGTCGGACTGAGTCAAATTGCACAGAGCGTTTGGCGTTTGTGTATAGCATTTGGCGAATTGCATACAGTGTTTAGAGTATGGCGTTTGGTGAATAGTATATACTGTTTGGCGAATTGCATACAGTGTTTGGAGTATAGCTTTTGGTGTATATTGTTTAGTGGACTGTGTATAGCATTTGGCTTATAGCGCTTGGAGTATAGCATTTGGCATATTGCTTTTAGTGTATAACGGTTGATGGACTGCATATAAATTTTGGCATATAGCAATTGTCAATTGCATATAGCGTTTGGAGTATAGGTTTGGTGAATTGTATACAGCGTTTTGAAAATTGAGTATAGCATTTGAATTATAGCATTTTGCATATAGAATTTGGCGAATTGCGTATAGCATTTGGCATATATCGTTTGGCATATGGCATATAGGGTTTGGTGTATAGAGCTTTGAGTTTAGCATATAGCATACATCATATGGTGTATATCGTACAGCATATGACATTTAGAACATTGCATTTTGTGTTTGCCATTTGTGTATAACATTTGGAGCGTTGCGTATATAATTGTGCGTTGCACGTATAGCAATTGGCTTATAGTATAACGTTGTGCGTATTGCGAGAAGCATTATGTGTATAGCATTGTGAGTAGCACTTTGCGTATAGCTTTGTGTGTACAGCGTTGTACGGATTGCATTGTGCATATAGCATATTGCATGTATGTGTATTGTGCATACCTCCAAAGTGTCCCTTTTTAGGAGGAACAGACCCTCTTTTTGACCCAAATCCCCCTGTCCCTCTTTCCCACCCTGATGTCCCTCTTTTTAGGGAATCAGACTTTGTGGTGTGCATATAAGTGTATAATTTTGCTCTACAGCAATAAAACTCATATTATTGTTTGTTTAAACGTCAGTATATGTGTTTATAAATCAGTCAGTGTAAATAAAATACTTAGGTTTTGTTATAAATCATTTATTAGGTTACACAAATAGGTGTCGATAGGTCATGAAATAACCTAAAAATTCTTGGTAATGCCCTGCCCACCAGCCATGACCCCACACATCCACTACCTGAAACAAAAGTGTCCCGCTTTAGCTATTTTAAATGTTGGGAGGTATGATTGTGTGTTTATATGTGTGTGTATATATATATATATATATATATATATATATATATATATATTGTGTGCGTTCGTTGTATACATCTATATCTCTCTCTATATATTTTTTTTTGTCTCATTTATAACTAGAGAGTTAGCTAGCAGGAATCATACTTTAACTGATTTAACTGATATAATAGAAGTGCTGAAAATGTGCCTGGCCAGCAAGACGCAAAAAAGTCCCCAAGTCCCTGGCACTAGAAGGGATAACCCTTTGAGTGGCAGAGACGTATCATTGGATACCTCTCTGGCACTCGAGGGGTTAATCAGTCTTATTTATATTTGCCGTTGAAGCATGTCTTGCCTAGAGCAAGCAGAGACATCTCCTATGTTTGGGGCGGTGCTCAGGGTTAATATTTAAAGCCGGGTTATTCCCCCCATCCTCCCCTAGGAATGATTAATTGGTGTTAAGCCTCTTTAAAATATTTTAAACGTACATATATTTATATATCATTTTTACTAATGATAAGTTCCACTAAAATAAACCCACGCTTTCCTTCCCCGTAACATTACTAAAAAATAAGGAAGCCGCATGAGGAACAAACCACTATAGTCTTTTCTGTTTCAGCTCTGTTTATAGTACAATCTCCCACCAGAGGGCGCTCCTAAGCATAACTCATACTATCGACCTCTGTACGTAGTGAGGATGTCGGAAGCAGCTGCAGCTTCTCCCGAGGATTCGTGGAGCAAAGTAAGGAGAATGGAATAAGTCAGACCGGGGATGGAGTGGCCTAGTAGGCCTAGGAAGTGGTGGGACAAGAGGGAACGGGGATTGATGGACGAATGTTCTGGATAAGGAATAGCAATAGTTTACATTCTGTTAATTGCTGTTGTATATTTCACTATACGCCCGTGCTAAATAGCATTTAACTCTTTGACTTCCAGAGTCGCACTTGGTGCGTTGCTTACCCATCTGACATTCAAATGGTTAATTACTAGTACCTGTACTCTTTTATTATTCATTTTTCAAAGACTGTACCATGACCATATTAAGAACAATTAGTTTGCGTGAGTGTCCCTCTACCTACTTCAGGAGGTAATTAATGATCTGTTTTCTCAACAAAAAAAAACAAACTTATATTTCCACCCCACCCCCCACATTTATTGTATTTCACCAGTTAAACAACCCATCTAAACATCTTATGTTAAATTATACACCTATTAAATATTTATAGTTTTCCTTTTTCACATGACTTCCTGCATGCCTATTTTGCTTCTCTTCAAGGCTTAGGATCAAGTAGCAAAATACCAACATTAGTATTTATATAATGACAAGATTGGAGTGCATGGGTGCCTCTCTGGTCTTCCAGGGGGTAATTAATAATGTTTTAAAAAAAATCTTTAAAGTCTTTATACACTTTTTTTTTTTTTTTTTTAACTTCACCATTTAAATAACCCACCAAAGAACTCATGTTAAATTATACCAATATTAAATACATCTAGTTTCCCTTTTTTACATAATTACTAATTTCACATTTCTTGTTTGACTCCTCTTGCAGGGTTAGGATCAAGTAGCAAAGTATCAATATTAACAATTTCTAAACACGTTAAATTATTAAACCACCTAAGTGGTCCTCTTTAGGAAGGACAGTCGTTCTTTGAGATCCAAATCCATCTGTCCCTCTTTCCCACCCTGTGTCCTTCTTTTTAATATATCAGACTCTATGGTGTGCATATAAGTGTAGTGCATTGCACCACATCAATAGCATTAACATTTATGTTTGTTTAAACTTAAGTACCTGTTCATAAACTTAGTCTGTGTAAATAAAATACTTTGGGCTTTCTCTAAATAGTTTGTTAATTTGCATAAAGAGGCATCAATAGATCACAAAATAACCTAAAAATTCTTCATGGCGCCCTTCCCACCAACTGCTGCCAACCCCCCCCCCTTGCAACCCCCCCTAAAACCATAAGTGTCCCACTTTGGCTATTTGAAATGCTAGGAGGTATGTATTATTGTGATGTAGACTCCATGCAGGGAAAATACACTCTCAATGTATCAATACTTTTACAGTTACTGAAAAAAAAAGTCTGTATGGATTTTAGCTAGCTTTAATTTTTTTTTCTGTCTTTGTTTTTTCTTCCTGCACTTTAATGTTCCTACTGAAAATGACCAGTCTGATCCCCCTTACAGTGATAATGTTGTGGAAACAGGTAAGACATTACATTTAATGCTTCTACTTATTCCTGTTGCTTTTATATGTACCCTATCAAAAGGGCAATGGTGTTGCCTGTAGGGCTTAAGTCCTTTGAGTTCTTTTAGGGGTATTCAAAGCAGTGATTGACAATGGTTTGGGTACATTTGTGGCAGTTAAACGTTGTGTTCGAGGGGCAAAGAGATATGCATGCAGTGCAAGGCTTTGGATACATGTTTGCACAGAATGGGTTTACAGAAACAAAATAAAATGTGCAATGTGTTGGGTTCCTTCATTGCAAAAGAGGTATCCAACACATTCCACTGTGTGGATACCTTTTTGGCTGTCAAACACAACCCTTTGACTGGTGCAAACATAGCCAAAGCAAAGGCAATCAATGTGTTGAATACCCGTGAAGCAGACAGGGACATGTATGCATAGAGAGAGGGGTTAATATGATGGTATGTAATGAAAACAATTTGTTTTCATCCAGTAGCCCACCAGAGGGTTCTGTTCCCTTCACAGCAGCCTAGATGTAATATTAACCCTTTGAGTGCCAGAGGGATACGCGACGCATTGCAAAGCAATGCTTTGCATACTCCTCTGGCACTCAAAGGGTTAAGAGTGAAAAACAAATGTTTTGTCCTTGTTACTCAGTCCCAGGCTCCATGGGTAGTGATTGTACAATTAAATGGTTTTTAAGCTGTTAACCCTTTGAGTGGCAGAGGATTACACAATGCATTGCAAAGTAATGCTTTGTGTGCCCTTGTGGCACTCAAAGGGTTAAGGACTTGATCTGTCACAGTGAGATGTCCATGAACCATAAAACAATCATGCATGCGCACAGTAGGGCTGCAACAACTAATCGATATTATCGATAAAAATCGATTATGAGAATCGTTGTCAACGATTCTAATAATCGATTAGTTGCAGCCCCAGGCTGCCGCCGCCGCCAGTGTCAACCTGCACTTCCCAATCCCACCCATTATATGTGGCTGCCGGGACAAGATCCATCCGCCCGCATCATCACGCGCCCCTGCAGGCCGTGATGACATAAAGACAGAGAAGGGGAAGAGAGCAGAGGCACCGGAAGAGAAGCGCTTGCTGCCAGCAGACTGATCGTTACTGTCTGGCAGCAAGCGCTTCTCTTCCGGTGCCTCTGCCCTCTTCCTCTTCTCTGTATGTATGTCATCACGGCCCGCAGGGGCGCGTGGTGATGCGGGTGGGCAAGAGGGAATTCAGAGCCAGCCAGCCACAGGGGACCGGATGCCACTCAAATTACCCCCTAGCCCTCCAACTCAACGCAGCAAGAGGAGTGCAGCAGTGACAAGGAGAGCGATAGAGTGACAGTCTAGAGGATGAGAGGTACAAAGGGGAGAAAGACACATGGGGGAGAAAGTACATGGGGGAGAAACAGAGGCACAAGGGGTAGAAAGAAGTACAAAGGGGGGAGAAAGAGAGGCACAAGAGGGGAGAAATAAGTACAAGGGGGAGAAAGAGAGGTGCATAGACCCCATAGTAAAATAACAATGACTCATGTTAAATCTGTAAAGTTTTGCATTCTGCTGTTTCTTTTTAACACTCAGTTTGTTCATTAAATCATTTTAACCCTTTGAGTGCCAGAGGGGTACGCAAAGCATTGCAAAGCAATGCGTTGCGTACCCCTCTGGCACTCAAAGGGTTAAATAATGAAATAATTAGCATATTGTTTTTTTTATCCGATTAATCGAAAAAAATAATCTGCCAACTAATCGATTATCAAAATAATCGTTAGTTGCAGCCCTAGCGCACACACATTTGCAGAGGTCAACACAAAGGAGATCCGTGGCCAGGACAATTGTGACAAATACAATCCTTAGCACCGTGGCAGTCAAAGGGATAGTAATACTTAAATGTAACTTTAGTTCATCTTGTAGCATCTCTCAAACCTTAATGGTTTGAGAGATATCGGCTTTCAAAGTTCCCCTTCCCCTGACATCAGCCCTTTAGCTGACTGCAGGGGAATCCGGTCCCTGAGGCTGTTCAGCAGAGCTGAGATTGCGTTCATGCAAAAGAAACCCTTCACTGAAACGGTCTTCTACGTGTGCTTGCAAACCAAGCACATGTATAAGACCGTTCCAGTGAAGGATTTCTTTTTCCATAATGTGATCGTAGCTCTGCTGAAGAGCCTCCCTTGGTCCTGGGACCGGATTCCCCTGCAGTCGGCTAGAGAGCTGACATCAGGGGAGGGGGAACTTTGAAAGAGGATAGAGAGATGTCGCTGGGGTCATTTAATTTGTGTTTTTTTTTTTTAAGGGCTGCAAGATGAATTAAAGTTACATTTAAGTATTACTATCCCTTTAAGCTAGTACCAGAGCTGCTCACACACCTTCTTGATACAGAGGGCGTTTGGGGAAAAAGTGAAGGATTACATAGGAGTTTGAGAAGGGACAGTGACTCCTCTGTTGTGGCTCCCGTGCAGGATCTGCTTGACTCAACATAGATTTGTGCCATGTGACAACCTTCAGGTCCTGACAGGGAACCACCATGCGTTCAATAAGCAGCCACTGTTTCAAAGTATGGTGGTGCCCTGTGAGGACCTCAAAATCCTAGCATTACACAAACCTGTGGTGAAAGAAAGTGGTCCTGCATGGGAGCGACAGCAGCTGCCGAACCATGGGGCAGCTGGACATCTTCTGGACATTCTCCCCATGTAATGTTTTGTAAGTCAGCACATGGTGATTGGTTCAGAAGGCAGCATGCTTGTCTTTGCAGACCGCTTCTTCCAGTGCTCCCTTACAGGATCCTTGGGGTAGGTGGAAATTAACCTTCACAAGGCAGTACTGTAGTGTCAATGTGCAGAGTGTGCACATTGAACTGTGTAGGTCCTGACAGGGCACTTCAGTAAGTTGTAATGGTCCGAGGATCTTGGAAGGGAGAAGAGCAATGGAAGAAGCAACCTTCAAAGGAAAGCATGCAGCCTGCTGAACGGATCCCTAGGCTGGCTCATCATGGACTGAATGGGTGAGATTTTATGTGGATCGATCATTGCTATGTTACCAGTAAATGTCCTCCAATGGGTTGGGCTTCTTCCCAGTACTGTAGGTGACCGTGCCTGATAGTGAGCCACACACAACAAAAAAGTGAGGGTTGGGGGGGGAAGGAAGATTGAAAGAGACATTGTAGCATGAAAACTCACCCAAATTGCATACGGAGGCTTATGGATAAGATAGTGATCGAGTTAAAGCGGATCGCTGCTGCAAACACAAGAGTCCCACCTGTGGGGATTGAGAGTGCTGATTGCAGACATAGTTACATGGATGTGGTGATACCAGGGGAGTACTCAATAAATAGACAAGGAGAACTGCTCCAAAACGGACACTAAATTGTGGCCATTGCAGAGTAAGGGTCCAGAGCCGCTAGAGTGGGTAATGGTGTGGTATGTTGAAGCTGGTATAGTGGAGCTGGTGCAGACGGCCATGTTCTTTTGTTTAATTTTTTTTTTTTTAAGAGGAGAAAAGTGTGGGCGGGTTAAGTCCTTGCACACTTTCCCTATTGCTTTTAAAGATTTACCGGACAGCTCTTCACAGGAGAGGCTGCGATACATGTGAGAAAACTGAGGAGGATCGGCATTGTAGCTCAGCAAATGACTCAAAGGACAAAGGAGTGCAAGAACAGCTGAACTGGAACGTGTGTGACTCTGCAGACATTTTCACAGGAGTGGGCCCATGCTACTCCTGTGAAAATTACGGTCCAGTGAATGTGTGGAGCAAAGGACAAAGTCGGAGGAACAGCAAAGTTAGGATGTGTGTGAGTCACTGCAGAAATTTTCCCAGGAGTGCCATGGGGCCTTTGGCTCCATGGCACTCCTGTGAAAATCATGCCTCTGTGAATGTTTGGACTAATGTGAATGGAGGAGACGTGTTATCTCCTCCTCCTGACCGCCTTAGGGGTGTGTGGCACGTCTGGAGAATAGCTGGTCACATGACCAGCTTCTCTTTTAAAGTGTAGATTTTACATTGTAATGACATTTCTCAAGCCATTTTGGTATACAAGATCAATTTTATTTGGTCGTTAGACATATGTAAGGGGTACTACTCTTCACATCCAACCTGCACCACTGCACCTCTCTGATACCCTTCAAATCTCACTTGAAAATGCACCTCATGGATAAAATCTCAATCTGCTGGAAAGCACTGATGTTGTACAAATGAACGCTCTTATAAATTATTTACTTTACTGATGTCCTCTGTCATCATCAGAACTAGCACTGTATTCAGCTCTTGACCCTAATGTACTCTGTATGTCTCCCATTACCACTTTAGATTGTAAGCTTTCTGGCAGGGACCTCGCACCCAATGTTTTGCTCTACAAAGCACCTGCAACCCTGTATTGTTTAAACCCTGAAATTGCAAAGCGCTGCGTACACTTGTGGTGCTATATAAATAAACATCATTCATTCTAATCTTGATACATTATATGTGTAATAAGAATATATATTTGGGAATAAAAATGAAGCCATTTCACATTGCATATACTGTTTGCAGTAGACAAGGAATAATTTTTTTTCCTTGGCTTCTCACTAACTTTCACCCTAATATAGGTAATATAGTTCTGTTTCACCACAGCTGGAAGCTCATCTGCCACTGTTCATCCTGCTGATTGTAAGAACAATGCATACTCTGCTTAGAGTGAGGCACTACAAACTGTGCATCCCATGCTTGATATGCATGCTGGTAAATGCTGTCTGGACACTCATAAAGCAAACTGGCACAGTGAATGGAGTATTGTGACCGTTGAGTTTGCTAAGCTGCTCTGAGTCTTCGAATAGCATTTGACAGCATGCATATCACTCCTGGAATGCATAGTTCATAGTGTCTGAGTGTTCTTAAAGTGAGTTGTTTTTAATTGTGAGAAGCAGCACTTTTATGAAAAGGTTCCGGCAGGGAGCATGGTGATCCAATGGGTGTGAGACCTGGGATACCACAGTGGCGACCTTTCCCCTCTGTAGTGGAGTACGTTAGAGCTGTATAAAGATTTGCACAAAGTGGTTTGCTGGAGGAGTTGGGAGTGAAAGAACATGAATGTAGTGGAGTAGGAGGGTGTTGGGTAATGTGTTGGATGCAGTGGCTTATGTTTAGTGGAGGAGGTGTGATTCTGAGTGTAAATAATATAGCTGAGTCATATTAGAGGACATTAATCGGCCATGTTTTTTTTTGTAATGTGGGACGGCGTTACCCTCTGTTTGTATGTTTTTTTTTTTAAACTCTTTTTATTAGCGTTTTATAAGTTTTTACAAACAAACAAACAATACCCCATGGACCCCAGGAACAGAATACATTGTAAGTACATACAATATTGCATACATATAGAAAAGCAGATCAAGAGTGAAAAGGTAACCCAAATACATACAGTATCCAAATACGAACAGCAAGAGATGAAACCATCATATTGCTGAACTTACAACGCTTAATCATCTGGCATAACAAATAGGTGTATACAAAATAGAGGTATAGAAATAGTACACGCAAAATTTCCAAGTCTGTTCCCTTTCCACCCCACCAACTCCTATTCCCTACCCCAACAACCCCCCCCCCAAACACCCCATTCGGTCCCAGAGATTTCCATCCGCTTATAACAATGAGGACAAGTGTCCTTCCCGTCAGGAGCGCACAGGGGATTTCCCTCTAAGTTGTTGTTCACAATACCAAGAAGTATACTGGAACGCCTGCTTAATCTGGCCTCTCACTACGTCGTCCAATGAGTTGATATATCTGCCCCAAGTACCAAAGAAATGTTTAACTTTCCGTTCTCTATGTACAGTCGAGTCAAGCCAATCCATTCTAAAGACATTGAGCTAATTTGGTATGAAAAATGGTTAGTGAAGGAGGATCAGCATGCATCCACTGTTGCAAAATAGATTTACGTGCTACAGCTAATATATGTTTCAAAAGTCTGACAGAGCCCCCCGCACTCTCCACCTGGATCCCCAGAATTGCCGTTTCCTGCGACAATTTTATGTTTCGATAACCCAAACTATCTAGGTATCCTTCAACCTCAGTCCAAAAGGCCCTTACCTTAGGACAAGCCCAGAAATCATGAAAAAGATCTGCTCCCTGGGTTCCACATTTTGGACATAAGTCCGAGGACAAGATACCTGTGCGAAATAGTCTGTAAGGAGACAAATACGCCTGGTGGACTATACGCAATTGCATTTCAGTATAGGTGCTAGCTGAGAATAATTTGCATGTGCTCACTGTAGTAAGCAATATATCCTTACAGTTCAGTTGAGGAAAACAATGCAACCAGTTACTCCTGAAAAAGGGAATATCTCCATTGGGCCCCCATTCTGGTTCTCACCTTCCTCCAAGCCCTAATACTAGAGAATAGTAATGGGTTACGAATGACATCCGGTCCTAGATCACCCGTCCGAGTATGTAATAATGCCACTAAAGATATACCCCCAGTAAAATGTTTATCCAGTTGAGGATCAGCATGTACTGCAGTGCCTAGTATCCAGTCCACTGTATATCTAAAAAGTGCAGCCCAGTTATAGTCCAATATATTAGGAAGATTAAAACCTAAATTTTGTCTAGACTGCTGCAGAATGGTCAACGATAATTGAGAGCGTTTACCACTCCAAATAAATTGTCTAAATGCCGAGTTCAGTCTGGAGCAATCAGAGACCGTCAAGACTAAAGGTAGCACCTGAATCAAATACAACAGTCTAGGAGATGAGATCAATTTAATAAGGGCTATCCGGCCTGAAAAGGACAACGGCAAAGTTTTCCATGTGGTAAGTTCCCTAAGTAAGGAACTAATAAGTGGGGTATAATTTAATGAGTAAAGCCTTGACGGGTTTTTAGGTATCAAGGTACCCAGGTAAGGGATATGACTCCCCGCCCACTGTATCCCTATGTCACGTACTAATGGTGGTCGCCTAACTCTATGTAAGCATAAAGCTTTGGATTTACTTGTATTAATATGAAATCCCATAACCGGACCGTATTCAGTCAACAGTCCAAAGAGTGGCAATAGTGAGAATTGTGGGTAAGAGAGATAAATCAGTATGTCGTACGCATACGCTGTCACCTTAACCTCTGTCTGTCCCAAGGAGATGCCCGTGATCAAAGGTGAGTTCAAGATCGCTCTCAGCAAGGGGTCCAGGGCCAGGTCAAACAGCAAAGGGGATAAAGGGCATCCCTGCCGAACCCCCCCTTTCCATCGTAATGGGTTCAGAGTCTAGATCATTAGATGTTATGACAGTAGTAGGATTAGAATACAACATGTGGACCATGGTAAAAACACTTGGCCAAAGTGCTGATGTTAAAGCACTCTAAACAAGTGAGGTCAGGCCACCTGGTGAAACGCCTTTTCAGCATCTAGGCTTAAAGGGATAGTAATACTTCGTTTTAACTTTATTTTATTTTGTAGGCATTAAAAAAACATGAATAATGATATAAGTCTTATCTCTCAAACCTTTATGGTTTAAGAGATATCCACAAGCAGTGTCCCCCTCCCGCCCCTTTTACTGATGTAACACCTTTCAGCCAGGGCAGAAGGGAGGTGCCCAGGTAGACTGCAGAGAGGGACAATCTTCAATTAAGATAAGGGAAAAACCTGAAAAGCTTGTCAAGGGGGGCAGGGATTTCATTGTTTTCATAGGAATAAGAGTGTCCCCTTCTGTTATTTCATTCTTCATGTTTTTTTAATGCCTACAAAATAAAATAAAGTTAAAACGAAGTATTACTATCCCTTTAATAGAGTATTATAAGCACCCAGGTCTGCATCCCTAGAAACCAAAATGGCCACTATGGCTGTTCTAATCCCCTTCACTGAATGACGACCCCTTAAGAACCCCAATTACTGAGCACATAACAGTGAGGGTAAAAACGTCTGTAGTCTAGTTGCAAAGATCTTTGTCAGGGTTTAAAAGTGTAATGGGTCTGTAAGAACTAACCAATGTAGGGTCTTTATTCGGCTTGGGAATCAAAATTGTCCGACCTGCGAGTAGATTGTCAATTCCAGGGGCATTCCTCAATAAGTAATTAAACAAATCAGTAAGGGGTGTCACCAGCTGTAATTTAAGCAATTTGTAAAAATCAGCGGAAAATCCGTCAGGGCCCGGACATTTGTGAGACTGCAAAGAGTTAATGGCTGCTAACACCTCCCCCTCTATAAGAGGTTGATCCAAAATCTCCCTCTGCTCATTAGTGAGCATAGTTAGGTTAGCTGTATTCAAAAGATCAATGCCCTTGTCCAGATCATCAGACGGTGTTTTATACAAAGAGGCAAAGTAGTCTCGGAACATATTGTTAATAGCCAGCGAGTATGTGACTATTGCTCCAGTAGAAGCTTTTAAGTGAGAAATAGTCGCACGGGGCTTTCTTTGTTTAGCAAGCAAAGACAAAAGTTTACCTGACTTATTACCCCATTTAAAGGGATAGTAATACTTCATTTTAACTTTATTTTGTAGGCATGAAGAATGATATAAGTCTTATCTCTCAAACCTTTATGGTTTAAGAGATATTCACAAGCAAAGTTTCCCCTCCCTGCCCCTTTTACCTAGTGTAAGCCATCTTTCCTCAGATGTGGAATGCAGTCCATAGACTGGACAGATAACAGCAGGGGACAGTGTTCTTTATATGAAAACAATGAAAGCCCTGCCCCCCTTGACAAGCTTTTCAGGTTTTTCCCTTATCTTAATTGAAGATTGTTCCTCTCTGAAATCTACCTGGGCACCTCCCTTCTACTGTGGCTGAGGAGTGTTACCTCAGTAAAAGGGGCGGGAAGGGGATACTTTATCATTCAGTTACCCTTGAACTACAACTCTGACAGAACTGAAATAACACTCTCAAGTCCAAATACTATGATGATTAATTAGAGCTGCTTCTATTATGAAACATTACTATCCCTTTAAAGAAATGACCAAGTGTATATTCTAGTTGTGTCTGGGCTTTTGTTAGTAAAAAAAAGTATCCAAAAGTGCTTTAGCCTCAAGATATTCCGATTTGTGTGAGGGGGTGGGGGCTATGTGTGCCCTGTCTAAATCCTTTTTTAAAACGGTAAATCTTTTAGACCATTCCCTGCCGTGTTTGGCTGTGTAGGATATTATATGACCTCGAACCACAGCCGTTGCAGTCTCCCAAAACCGTAAGGGTTCCCGAACATGAGCTCCATTATCAACTAGATAATTACCCCAGGTGACCTCCAAGAAGGATTTAAAGTCTGCGGACCCTGATAAATGGTGAGGAAAATACCAATGTTTGGTGTAGGGTCTTGCCGCACGGAGTCTAATTTGTAGCTCCACCGGGGCATGGTCAGATATTTGGATTACATGAATGTGGGTATGTTGTATGTCTGGAACCAGGTCAGGGGAGACTAAGAAATAGTCAATTCTGGAAGATGTTTCATGGGCTCTGGACACGTGTGAAGTCCCTAGCAGTCGGGTGAGTAATTCTCCAGGGGTCCGTCAAATGTAGAGAGTGCAGACGCAAATTTAAACCTCCATGCGTTGAAGGTTGCGTCAACAGAGGGGGACCCAGTCTGCCCAAAGACTGATCCACGACTACATTACGGTCACCACCCAGAATAGTGCTACTATCTGAATGAGCAGTGAGTAAGTCAAAAATTTTACAGAAAAAGGACGAATTCGGCATGTTAGGAGCATAGATATTAACTAACACAAATCTATCAGTGCCTGTTGAGACATCTATTATTAGATAACGACCATTATCATCTACCTGGGTCGAATTAATTTTATAAACAAGCGACTTGCTAAAGAGAATCGCCGCCCCTCTAGACTTGGATATGTATGAGGCCGAAACACACTCTTTAACCCAGGCACCTTTCAGGTTAACTGGATCACCAGACCTCCAATGTGTCTCCTGGAGGAAAACAATATGAGGTTTCTCTTTATTGGTGTATTGAGGCCATCAACATTTCATGAAAAGAGACGGAGTCCTGTACTACCATGTTTGCGAGCGGCAGAGTATCCACCAGGGGAGAGCTAGCCAACTCCCGTACGTGGATAGGCAACCTCCGCAAAGATAGCTAACAATCGGGTCAACCCCATGTTCCAGCGCCTGGGGTTAAATCCCAAAAACGGGAGAAGTGACACGAGTTTCAACTCGAGTGAGCAGGCATACTCCAGGACCGAATAGAAAAAGCACCCCAAGAACAGTACAATAACATAAGCAACAAAACTTTCATTATCACAGAGAGAATGAAAAAAGAGTAAGATACAGTGTTAAACAGTATAGGCTCATTTATCTCACATATTACAGCAGGTTCCATGAGTCCAACCAGTTATGGGCCTCCTCAGGAGAGTTCAGAAAATGGACCTGACCCTCATGAGTCACCTTAAGCTTTGCTGGCAACAATAAGGAAAACTTGATCTTCTTGTCGTACAGTGTTCTACAGATCGGAGAGAAGGCCTTGCGTTTCGCTGACACTTGGGATTAGTAATCTTGAAAAAGTAGCACCTTGGTAGATTGAAACAGGAGCTCCGGTAATCCTGCGATATTCCTGCAGGATTCTTTCCTTGTCCAAGAAGTTCAGAAGACGAATGATTACTGGCCTCGGTCGTTGATCGTGATCACTCCTTTCTCGACCCAACCTGTGAGCCCTTTCTATGAGCAGAGGGCGATCAGCTGAGTACGGGAGGTGTAAAGTGTCAGTCAGCCACGTTTGCAAGGTGCTCAACAAATCCTGCGGTTTGACTGACTCTGGAATATTGACAAGATGAAGATTGTTGCGACGACTTCTATTCTCCAAGTCATCAATTTTGTCCAACAATGATTGGATAGTGGCAGCTTGGCTGTCCGAGGAAACCTGTAAACGATGTTGGGCATCCTCCACATTACTTTGCCTCTGCTCCAATGTGATTTTTGCCGTATTCACTGATGATTGATTTAGCGTAGCATCCATTTTTACATTTAATTCCTGAAAACGTGAATCAAATAAAGGCCATAAAGCTTTCGCCACTTCAGATGCAGTCTCCGCCGCAGGTGTTACAGGCGAAGACTTAGTCGGTGACGGAGGTGCAGAGCTCACCGGAGACTCTGGCTGGTGCGATGCAGCCGTTTCCAATGTAGGCCCAGACTTATGAGTTGGTTGAAATCTCGTTAGTTTTGAATTATTCCTCGAATTTGCTTTATTAGACATGTTGATAAATCTGTCCATGATAGGAATGAGTGCCAAGACAGGTGACACAGGTCTCCAGCAGGAGGGTCCAGCTAAACGTCCAAGGGCCAAAATATAAGGAATTAATAGTAGTTGCGGTAGTAAGGTCACTCCAGCAGCTCCCACATGGTACTATGAACAAGCTGAGAAAGTCCCCTTTATTCTAGTCTAGGAAGCGGGAGGTGTTGGGCCCCCACAGGCATGAACCCCCGGAACATCCGCATTAAAACCGTCAGGAGACTCACCAGGGTAACTGATGTTGCCTATTTCCCAGGCAGACGAGTTGAATGTAGTAGGGCCAAGGTAAGATTCACCTCCCCACCAAAGGTAGTCCCCCTCTAGAGAGTGCACTCCGCAGCAATGTGTTACCACTCCGGGCTCTGACGTTGGGATGTCACCTCCATACGCCCAGGCCACCGAGAGTCTCCATTCACCACCAGCACCGGTAATGGGGGGGGTAAAATATCTTTCGGCTCCCCAGTGATCATATGTGAGGGGAGCAAGCCTATCACACAAAGCTCCGATCTTTAGGAGCCTCCGCTGCACAAGTTGCCCAGGCCGCAAGATGGCCGCCGAGCCCTGAGAGTGTGGCTCGCTTGAGCCCGAATCCGGGGAAATTACGCCGCTTGAGTCTGTTTGGCTCAATGACTTCCACCTCCTCTGGTTACCACTGCAGATCACTATCAGTAGGAGTATAAAACGTGGCATATATAGGTCAAATCGCTAGAAAGGTTCTGCAACCACGGAGAGCAGCACTAAAACGCGGGTGCTTCCTTCAGCCCCGCCCACGGAAGTCGTTGTTTCTTTGTTTTTTAAGCAATGCTTAAGCCTTTGAGTGGCGGAGGGGTATGGAATGCATTGTTTGTGGTTTGAGAGAGAGAGAATGTTTGTTTTAAAGTTCCCCTCTCCCTGCTTTCAGCTGTAAAACTGACAGCAGGAGATTTGAGTTCAGCAGAGCCGGGATACCAAAATCTAAATAGAATTCACTGGAACGGTCTACAAAGTGTGCCTTGTTTGCAAGCACACTTTGTAGATTGTTCCACTGAAGTAGTTCTTTTTAGGTTTCGGTATCTCGGCTCTGCTTAAGAGCCGCCTGATGGTCCCCAGACCAGGATCTCCTGCTGTATCAGGGAAAGGGAGGGAGAGGAGAACTTTAAAACGTTCTGTTTCTCAAACCATAAAGAGAAATAGGACTTGCACCTATTGATTATCTACAATATTACTTTTTCTTTTAAGCTATTACTAACCCTTTAATATACATGATATATACAATCCTGAGTAAATCAGGCTCACGTTAACTGTTTGAGTTGCAGAGGGGTACTCAGTGCATTGCAATTCGCTGTGTGTACCTGTGGCACTCAATGGGTTAAGTATTGCTTACAAAACAAACAAAGGTGGCAAATACCAACCCACACTGCTAGTATAGTAATGTGTTTGGATTTTGTATGCCCTTTGAGTGTCAGATATGTGTGCAGTTCTGACAACCCAACCTGGAACTTGCAGAACCACACAGACACTTACACCCAGCCTTTTTCTACCATCCACTAGTAGTGACAGATACAATTACACCTCAGTTACTGCTCCACTCTTTATTGGTAGTCACAGAACCAGACAGACACTGTCTGTCTGACACCGCAGCCTTGTTCTACTGGCACTTGGAGTCACAGTACCACATAAATATACAGTCTCTGACTTCTTAGTCATGTTCAGTTGGTAGCCACAGAACCACGCATACACAATTTAACAACTTTGCCTTGCTCCACATATGAAGAGGGAGAAAGATATAAGGAGAAGGAGGGTGAGTAAAATATGCATGGGGGGGAAGCATGGAAGAAAGGGGAAGAGAGACATGGGGAAGGATGGCTGGGTAGAGACAGGCATGGGGTGGGGGGGAGGCTTCTCTTCCCTACTTACTCCCCAACTGTGGGCAACACCCCAAACATTGATATTAACCCTTTTCTGTGCAGGAGTCTCTCATTCTGTGTTTGACCGATTTAAAAAAGCTGCTTCTGGTCAGAGAGACTGAGGAGATCTTAGGAATGCAGTAGGGGAGGACACAATCACAGCTTTGGAGGATGTACTACCAGTGCCACACAGCTCGCATACTGTAACGCTGTGCAGCCTCATAACCCTTTCAGTGCCAGTGTGTGGTGAGAGTGTATACAGAGCAACACATTGCTCACTCCTTAGAGCTCCCCTCTGGCACTCACACTCAATGTCCTCATTAACACCTCTTATTGCATACACATCCTACCTGCTCTCTACTCATGGCTCTTGTCATACCTTGTGTCCCTCCACTTACAGCATGGCCCAGCACCTGCACCAAAGCCTTTAAGGGGAGCACTGAGGCCTGACAGAGCAGCGGAGCACTCCAAAGCGCACAGCACCTGCCTTGCATTTCAGTGCCTAGCTGGTATTTGCAGAAATTAAGCAGCCTAGTAATGCTGCTACTATGTCCTGTGTCCAATATACTGAAAAACCTAAAATAATATGCAAATTACCCCCTTCCTTAACCCTTCGAGTCCCAGAGGGGTACGCAAAACACTGATGAACAATGCGTTGTGTAACCCTGTGCACTCATTGAGTTAACTTAATACCTGATGGAGGTTTCACAGAGATGTAAGCATTCTGCAGATAAAGTGTGAGTAGTTTGTGTCCCCAAGCAGCAAGACCTCATGGCCATTCGTCATCACAAGCTGCTTATGAGAGCAGATGGGAGTGTGCACATGTTGCCGGTGGAGTTTAGAAGAAAAGCGTGATAGGAAGTTCTGGTTTTGTTAACCCTTTGAGTGCCAGAGGGGTACTCAACGCAATGCAACGTAATCTGTTGAGTACCCTTGTGGCACTCAAGGGGTTAAAGAGACTAAGTGGTGTGTGCGCATAAGTTGTCCCTTACAAATGTGACTGTAGTTGTAAAAGTGTTTATGGGTAGTTGTGAGGTAAAGTACATGGGCAACGAGCTGTGCAAATAGCAACTGGGGAAGCATCTGGGCCGGGCCACTTACGGGGTGGTGGTTGAGGAGACAGTGTGTGACAGCGGGCAGAGAGTGGGTATGAAGAAGCTTGTGTGTAGCAAGACCAAGATGGAGCAGATGGCGCTACAGGACTTGTGGGCCCTGAGGAGAGTCCGAAGGCAGCATCGGAATGCGATTGGCTTTGAAGGAGTGTGCTGCAGAGTGGCTTCAGCTTGGCCTGTGTGCAGACCCTCAGCACTGGAAGAGTCACAGCTGGTTGTAGAGAGCTGGCTGAAGGGCCTTATGAGCTGGCCTGTCTCAGGGCGGACTCTTGTTCATGATGGAGTAGTGTGGGAACGTGAGCGATTTGGTGCAGGGCAGGCCCCACAAGGCCTGGCTGCACTGGGCTGTAATCAGTGCTGTCATCATTGCGACCGGAGTGTCAAGAGGAGGGCACTGGTTTAAAGGTAAGTACAGTAGGGTGGTGGGTTGTATTTGAGGTCATGGTGAACCTGTGTATTAAATCATGGTAAGGGGAAAAGGACAGCCTTGAGCTCCCCTCACTGCAGTCCCTGAAGGAATGGTGAATGATGGCCTGAAAATTTGAGTTAGACTTGGAGCAGCTCCCCAGAAGCCAGTGAGTACAGGGGACAGGAGAATGAGTATGACAAAGTCAAAGGAATGGGTAATTTGTTAAGTTTGTGAATCCTTGCAGGATAATGAGTGCGATGCCACTGAGTACAGGGGGACAAGAGATGAGTAAGAGAGGACAAAGTTGAAGGAAGAGGTAACTTGTTCGGTGTGTGAGTCCATGCCAGAGGAGAATGTCGAAGGAAGAGCCAAGTTGCATCGCGTGTGACTCCATGCAGAGATTTTTCACAGGAGTGCCATGGGACCTTCAGCCCCATGTGCACTCCTGTGAAAATCACGCCCCTGATAATCTTTGCAGCAGTGTGAATGGTGGAGAGGGGCATAACTCCTCCTCCTGACCGCCGTGTGTGTGTGGCTCGTCTGGAGAATTGCTTGCTGGTCACCTGACCAACATCTCCTTTGTAATATAGATATATAAGAGAGAGCCTCATTACATAATTAATTTCTCCTCAGGAGACGCACACCCAGGGGTGGTAGTAAGGAGGGCATATAGAAATCTCCTCTATACTGGCAGTCCTGGAGTTTCAGGGGGCATGATTTTGACATAAGTTGACAGGGCCATGGCCACTCCTGCCAAATTCTCTGCAAAGAGTTTGCCCTCCCTCAACAACACACACTCTCTCTCCCTCTCCCTTTCTGCTAGCAGCTGTAGCGGGATGTAATGTGTACACTTCTCCTTCAACTCAGCACAGCCCTGATCCAGCTGTCGCCTCTTTTTTACACCTTCCTACACCCGCTGAGAACAGACGTCGTGACTACCCCCCCCCCCCGTTTGTCATCGATGCAGCCCAGCGCCGTCACACTTCCATCCTTCTGTTCATTGTATTTGTGAAAATCACTACCACTGCCATCACAACTAGCATGTACTCGTCACAGCCCACACTGGACCTAACATAGGAGGACTACCGGTACACAGTAGCCCACATATGTTATGACTGAACTGGCTAACACTTTCAGTGCCAGAGAGCTACATAATGCATTGCTTTACAGTGCGTTGTGTTCCCCACTGCCACTGAAAGGGTTAAAGAAAACATAACATATATTGCTCATTCTTCACCCACATGCTGAGAAGCCTGCAGCTGTCGCACCTTCCTGGGGACTTCAGGGAAGTTGGGAGCCTGCTGCGGCTAGCTGTAGCGTTGCAATGTGTGGAAGACCTGCTTTCTCCCAGCAGCGTACACTATACTGAGAATCTTAGAATTCCACTGTATTTCATATATTCATGGATTTATGCACTTTCACTAACTCTACAATTTTTCTTCAATTCACAAATAAATTACAAATTAGCATGTACGTGTGGGGAAAAATTTGCCCCATCTATACGTTTGTATTTCTATGCCCTGTGATGTGTGGAAGACCCACTGTCTCTCCACAGAGCAGACATTT
The DNA here is from genome assembly GCA_037306005.1 of Rhinophrynus dorsalis. NCBI lineage: Eukaryota > Metazoa > Chordata > Amphibia > Anura > Rhinophrynidae > Rhinophrynus > Rhinophrynus dorsalis. The sequence goes on along the minus strand of CM074727.1, from coordinate 92,346,080 downwards.
AGTAAATCACTTAATTTGACTTCTCTGTATAAATTCAACATTTATGGACCCCTTACACTTTATTAGTATAGCCTCTTTCATCAATAATACATTTTCCAACAAGCATTATGATGTGAGGGAGACCCGACAGTGGCCACGACTGTAGTTCTTATTACCTTGATTATTTAACGCAATGACATTTGAATGAATTGGCTCCTACTCAATGGAGTGCATTACATGTGTCCTTTAGATAAGTTTGAAATAATCATAGTGAGCCCATTGTAACGGACCCTGGGCCGTTACTTGGCGGTGAATAACAGAACTATGAAAGCCCGCAGAGTCACACACTAAAATAGACACTGGGTGAATGGATGGCTTAATACATAGAGCTGTCCTGGGGTACCTTCATGTAAAAGTGTATTAAGTTTGGTTTTATGTATTGTCAAAATATTGTATGTGTTTAATTGTACTTGTCCAATTCAGAGGTTTGTGCAATCACCAACTACCAGGTATGCAAATATCTTCCATAGCCTAACATGGGGAATGGTAGGCAGTTCAGTGATTGGTCAAGGGTGGAGCAGGCCATTGAAAATAGTCAAACAAAGGCTCCAGCCATTTGACTATTTGCACTGTAGCTAGACCCCCTGCTGTGTCTTAACTAAGCCAATGTGAACTGCAGTCAGACCCCTGGCCTAGTCTCCTAAATGTGTATTCCCTCCAATCAAGTCTTTGTCATTATCTAGAAGTAATCAGATCTGTTTGTACTACCCCTAGCAGTATTGTGGTTGTGAGGTCATTTGCCATTGGCCCTTTTCCCTTAACTGCTATTGGTCCTTTTGTCACCCTCTGCCATTGGCCCTTTGTCTCCAGTCACCATTTGTCTTTTGTTCCCTGTGTCATATACCCATTGTGTCTGATTGGTCCCTGGGCCAAGCCTGTATTAGAATACCTGGCCCTTCCCATCCCTATTGTGGCACTGTATTTGACTGTATAAAAGAGGTGGTTTTTGTTCAATAAAGTGTGTGCAGTTTGAACTTCAACTGGCTCCTGTCTCTCTGTCGCTGGATGGTATCAAGGGACTTCTGTTGTCCCCCATCCTAGGAAGAAATGCTGCTGAAGTAACCGGTGGAGCTGCCTGCTTGTAGCTGACCTCTGGAGGGAGAAACCTGGAACGACGGCCTGAGTCTAACCCAAGGACTTGGGTATCCGTTACACTGGTGGCAAGCGGTGGGATCATCTGGAACCAGCCCAGCCGGGGGAAAAATAGCCATTGGCTTGACCCCAGGTTTCAGCAACGCTTCAGGACAGTAGGATCTCCTGGAACCAGCCCAGCAGGGGGAAAAATAGCCATTGGCTTGACCCCAGGTTCCAGCAACTTTTCGTGGTAAAGCAGCAGTCTGCAGAGAAACCAGGTTGGCAGACGTGATATGGCTGACCTATACAGGCAAAAGTCGGTGGCCGAATTGCAGCAGATGGCAGAGGAAAGAGGACAGGAGGTGCGAGGGCTCAAAAAGACTGAGTTGGTCAGTTTGTTGCAGTCCATGGATGAGGACATTGTGGAGCGAGCCAGGCAAACAGATCTGCCACAAGAGGATGGGTACAGCAGAGGCTCTCAACAGTCACAGTCACCTGGAAGAATGGTGAACCCTCCAGCCCGTGTGGATGTGGTGGCAGAGAGAGTGGCAAGCCGCCTGGCTTTTCTGGGACCAAACCCACCACAGGACTTTGTGACCAGGACCATTGTGGCCGTTGAGCAGGAGTACTTAAGGGAGCTGGAACAAACGCGGTCCAGTTTACACAGCCCGGCCACAGAGACCCGCAGTAACTCTGCGGAGTATACCTACAAGTTACCACACCAACTATTTAAAACCTTTGACGACTCAGTTGGGGACATTGACGGGTTTTTGAGGGACTTTGAAAGGCAATGTCGCCAGGTCCGGCTGGACCCTCAGGACTGGGTGCCCATCCTGGCAGGGAAGCTGACGGGACGGGCAGCGGATGCATACAGGGCAATCCCAGAGGAGTGGAGCTCTGATTACGCAGAAATAAAGAGGCGACTGTTGCACCGCTATGCCATTACCCCGGATACTTATAGGAGACGATTCAGGGAAAGCAGACGGCAGCCCAAAGATACCCATACAGAATGGGTACATACCCTGGAGAGAGCCTGCAAGAATTGGATGCAAGGGTGTGGGGTACGGACTGTGGAGGACTGCTGCCAGCAGATTTTGCTAGAACAATTTTTCCACCATGTCGCCCCTGAGGTGAGAGACTGGGTGCATGACCACAGCCCCCGCACCGTCACCGAGGCAGCTGAGCTTGCAGATCGGTTCGAGGAGTCCAGGCGCATGGGGCCACGGGCGGCTACAGTTCATGGGCCAGTGGGGGCCAGGACGCTGGGGGGGTCGGTGGCTCCCTCCCGTCCAACCCCGGCGGGGCCGCTTAGAGGACACTCGGGCCCCCCGGATAGGAGCAATGCGGCACCAGAATGTTACTTGTGTCACCAGCGGGGGCATCTGCGTCCTAACTGTCCATTAAACCGGGCTAATAGTCGACCCCAAGCAGCACCAGCCCGGTGGGGACCCCCACCTCCCCAAACGCGGTTGGCACCAAGGACTGTTAATTGCGTTAGCCCTGCAGAAGAGGAGGAGTACGACTGGCCAGCCCCCAGAGAAATAAAACGGGGTATGGAAGATCTCGCTCCCTGGGGGCACTATCATGAGGTGGCCCTGGCACAAGTATCGGGCCTGGATAATAGAATCCACCATCTACAGAAGATTCAAGTGGACGGCTACCCGGCAGAGGGGCTACGGGATTCGGGAGCCACATTGACCCTAGTGCAACCGCGGTGTCTACAGCGCCGGCATCGTACTAATCAGGCGGTGGAAGTGAGAGTGGCCGGAGGAAAAGTTTACCAGCTCCCTACGGCTCGGGTACATTTGGACTGGGGCACTGGACAAGGCCATAGGATTGTCGGGGTCATGCCAGGACTCCCGACCGACGTCCTGCTGGGGAATGACCTGGGGCGACTGGAGAGTCAGTTCGTGGCGGATGGTCCTGTTGAAGAATGCCAGGCTGTCACCCGGGCACAAGCCAGAGCAGCAGCGGTGAGTTCAAATGACCCCGTCCCAGCTTCCCCTTTAGATCCTGGGGTATCTCAGTGGGCGCCCCCGGCCGAATTTAGGGAGACGGTTCAGTCAGATCCTTCTCTAACTGGGTATAGGCGCAGGGCGAACAGGGAGGATCCTGGTCCTAGTGGGGAGAGGATATACTGGGAAAATGGGCTCCTATACAGACAGACAGTCTCCACGGGGCGAGGTAGTGTGGAGGTAGCCAAGAAGCAACTGGTAGTACCCACCCAGTATAGGGCCGCTCTCCTGGCCCTGGCTCACGAGGTCCCTCTAGCTGGGCACCTCGGTGCCAGGCGCACAGAAGAGCGGCTTACTAGAACCTTTTTCTGGCCCCAGATTTCCAAGAGTGTCCATACATTTTGCCGAACCTGTGACACTTGTCAGCGGGTGGGTAAACGAGGGGATCACCCTAAGGCTCCCTTACAGTCTCTACCCATAGTGGGGGTACCCTTTCAGCGCGTGGCAGTGGACATAGTGGGTCCCTTGGCTAGGTGTAGCCGCTCAGGGAAGAAATTCATCCTAACGGTGGTAGACTTTGCCACCCGCTACCCTGAAGCAGTTGCCCTAGCCAACGTGACCGCAGAGTCCATAGCCGATGCTCTGGTCACTATCTTCACCAGGGTAGGGTTTCCCCAAGAGATACTATCAGATAGGGGGACCCAGTTCACCTCTGAATTGTTGCAGCAAGTTTGGAAGCTCTGTGGGGTGAAAGCGGCACACACCACCGCTTATCACCCTCAAACTAATGGCCTTTGTGAGAGGTTCAATGGGACCCTCAAGCAAATGCTGCGGGCTTTCACTGACTCCTGCAGGGACTGGGAAAAGTACTTGCCCCATCTTCTCTTTGCATACCGGGAGGTGCCTCAGGAGTCCACGGGATTCTCGCCCTTTGAGTTACTATATGGGCGGCGAGTCCGGGGACCCCTGAACATCCTTCGGGAGTACTGGGAGGAGAAGTGTGAGACGGAAGAAACCCCAGCTGTCACCTATGTGCTGGAGCTGAGAGACCGTCTGGAGACCCTGATGGGTATGGCCCGTCGGAATCTCCAGCGGGCTCAAGGCCAGCAGAAGGCATATTATGACCAACAAGCAAGGCCCCGGGAGTTCGTGGTGGGGCAGCAGGTACTGGCCCTGAGGCCAGTGCGCCAGAACAAGCTACAAACCGCTTGGGAAGGCCCCTATCAAGTAGTGGATCAACAGGGGGAAACCACTTACCTCATAGCCAGGGGACCCCAGCTAAGGGATAGAAGGATCTGCCATATAAATGCCCTTAAGGCGTATGAGCAGAGGCCAGAGGAGATCTTAGCGATCTGCACCCCCACGTCACAAGAGGCGGAGGAACGGGAGATTCCCGACTTTCTGCCCGACGCTCAGGGGAATGAGTCCAGGGGGTCCCTCTCCCTCGGTAGTCACCTGCCCGCGGACAGGCAGGAACAAGTGCGGGAAATTGTAGGACAATGGCCCGGGTTGTTCTCCCCCCTACCCGGACGAACATCACTGACTGACCACCGGGTGGAGACAGGGGACTCAGCCCCACTCCGACAACCCGCTTACCGGGTACCGGAGGCTGTCAAGTCACATATTCAGAGGGAGCTTCAGGAGATGCAGGAACTCGGGGTGATCGAGGAATCAGACAGTCCCTGGGCTTCCCCGGTAGTGCTCGTCCCCAAGAAAGACGGCACTACCCGGTTCTGTGTAGATTACAGGCGCTTGAATGACAAAACAGTCACTGATTCCTACCCCATGCCCAGGGTGGATGATCTCCTGGACAGGCTGGCTGGGGCTCGCTACGTCACCACTCTAGACTTAAGTAAGGGCTACTGGCAGATTCCCTTGGCTCCAGAAGCCAGGCGTAAGTCAGCCTTCATCACCCCGTTTGGCTTGTACCAATTCACGGTCATGCCATTCGGGATGAAGAATGCGCCAGCCACTTTTCAGAGGTTGGTGGACCGCCTGCTCCACGGGGCCCAAGAGTTTGCCTGTGCCTATCTGGATGACATAGCGATCTATAGCGAGTCCTGGGAGGATCATCTGCTCCACATAGCAGCAGTATTAGGGCGGATTCACAATGCTGGTTTAACTATCCGCCCTGACAAGTGTCAGATAGGACGGGGAGAAGTGAAGTACTTGGGTCACCGGGTGGGCAGTGGGTGCCAGCGACCAGACCCAGCCAAAGTAGAAGCCATAATAAATTGGCCCCAGCCCCAAACTAAGAAACAGGTCCTAGCCTTCTTGGGGACAGCTGGGTATTACCGCCGGTTTGTTCCCCGGTACAGCGATTTGGCCAAGCCCCTGACAGATCTTACTAAGAAAGCCTTGCCCCGAGTAGTGACCTGGACCCCAGCCTGTGCCCAAGCTTTTGATGCTCTCAAAACAGCACTAGGAAAAGCCCCTGTTCTTGCTGCTCCGGATTTTAATCGCCCTTTTCTGCTTCACACAGACGCCTCCAACGTCGGCCTGGGAGCAGTACTGAGCCAAGTGGACGAGGCAGGAGAGGAGCATCCCATCGCCTTCCAGAGCCGCAAGCTGCTCGACAGAGAAAAAGGATATGCGGCTATTGAAAAGGAGTGCTTGGCTCTGGTGTGGGCGATTAAGCGGTTCCAGCCCTACTTATATGGACGCGAGTTCACCGTGCTTACAGACCACAATCCCCTGGTGTGGCTTAACAAAACTGCTGGGGATAATGGACGTCTGTTACGCTGGAGCCTGGCACTACAACCATATACCTTTTCTGTACAATACCGCTCGGGGAAAAACAACCGGAATGCCGATGGACTATCCCGGCAGGAGGACACCTAAGGGGCTGATGTTTTCCCCTGGCCCGGACAAGGGGCTAACATTTTCTCCAGGACCAGGACAAGGAACTTGAGTTTTATTGAGCCACCCAGGAACCGGGGCTAATACTTTCCTCCTGAGCCCAGACCATGGGCTACCCTCCTCCACGCAGAAACGTGTCGGACCTCCCAAGTCAGCATTCATCCAAGCTACCTCTGGCTTGGGTCTCGAAGGGGGGGGAAGTGTAACGGACCCTGGGCCGTTACTTGGCGGTGAATAACAGAACTATGAAAGCCCGCAGAGTCACACACTAAAATAGACACTGGGTGAATGGATGGCTTAATACATAGAGCTGTCCTGGGGTACCTTCATGTAAAAGTGTATTAAGTTTGGTTTTATGTATTGTCAAAATATTGTATGTGTTTAATTGTACTTGTCCAATTCAGAGGTTTGTGCAATCACCAACTACCAGGTATGCAAATACCTTCCATAGCCTAACATGGGGAATGGTAGGCAGTTCAGTGATTGGTCAAGGGTGGAGCAGGCCATTCAAAATAGTCAATCAAAGGCAACTACCAGGTATGCAAATATCTTCCATAGCCTAACATGGGGAATGGTAGGCAGTTCAGTGATTGGTCAAGGGTGGAGCAGGCCATTGAAAATAGTCAAACAAAGGCTCCAGCCATTTGACTATTTGCACTGTAGCTAGACCCCCTGCTGTGTCTTAACTAAGCCAATGTGAACTGCAGTCAGACCCCTGGCCTAGTCTCCTAAATGTGTATTCCCTCCAATCAAGTCTTTGTCATTATCTAGAAGTAATCAGATCTGTTTGTACTACCCCTAGCAGTATTGTGGTTGTGAGGTCATTTGCCATTGGCCCTTTTCCCTTAACTGCTATTGGTCCTTTTGTCACCCTCTGCCATTGGCCCTTTGTCTCCAGTCACCATTTGTCTTTTGTTCCCTGTGTCATATACCCATTGTGTCTGATTGGTCCCTGGGCCAAGCCTGTATTAGAATACCTGGCCCTTCCCATCCCTATTGTGGCACTGTATTTGACTGTATAAAAGAGGTGGTTTTTGTTCAATAAAGTGTGTGCAGTTTGAACTTCAACTGGCTCCTGTCTCTCTGTCGCTGGATGGTATCAAGGGACTTCTGTTGTCCCCCATCCTAGGAAGAAATGCTGCTGAAGTAACCGGTGGAGCTGCCTGCTTGTAGCTGACCTCTGGAGGGAGAAACCTGGAACGACGGCCTGAGTCTAACCCAAGGACTTGGGTATCCGTTACACCCATGTTTTGTAGTAATGTGGTGAAGGTTTTGTCACCCACTGTAACGGGGTCCAACCTCCCTGGGATGATCTCGGACCTGATACCGGGCTAGTAGCCTTCCGCAGCCGCCTGAGATCAGCAGAACCCTCGGTCTCCTTCACAGCTTCTCCGCCAGGGATGGGGGTCACAAGAAGACCCTTGATACCACCCCTCAAGAAATGGACAGGACACGCTTCTTGGTCAACCAAGAACAACACTTTATTCACGTAAAATCAGCACTTTTATGCTCAGTTAAACATGTTATGATAATTCAAACACATCAAACTTACAAAAGGCTGTATTCACTGACAATGACAAAAGGATAAACTTATTAACACACACAAAAGGGAGGCTCGTGAGAACTTGGGAACACAATGGCTTTAGGGGCATACAATGGGCTTGGGTGATTAACTGGGACAATGTGCAGTAGACTTGGGGACGCCAGAGTCTGAGCTCTGCTTCTGGGTCTCGGCCAATGGGAGACCACGCCACATTGGGAGACCGCGCCCGCGCCAGCCAATCCCTGGGCCGCCGACATTTTCCCATGTTAAGTCAATGGTGTCCCTTTAACTCAGTCCTGGGGTCGACGACCAATCAGGGAGCGAGCGACGGCCCCGTTCTAAGTCAATGGGAAAATCCTCTCTTGGGCTCGATGTTCGACAGACAAAGAGAACGGGGCCAACCATGTCCCTTTAAACCCCAGTCCACCAATCAGAGGGTGACCGACCATTCGCCATGTTAACCTTATGGCGTCCCTTTAACTCCATTTCCACCAATGGGACGATGGCCGGCCGTATAAAGTCCCATTGTACAGTGTCTGTCCCTTGCCCCCGTGAATGCCACTCCTCCATGAACTGGTTACCCTGGCAGTTCCCAGGGCATAACTCCAGTAACGGGTCCTTACCCGTTACACCCACCCTTTATCTAACACAGAAGTCCATTCTTTGGCCACTTACATGCGCTTTCTCAAATCTCATTTGCAGCCTTTATGTAAGTCTGTGCATAGTGACTACTGAACTCTGTTTAGTTTTTCTGTAAGTCACATTATACTGTTATACATTAGTGTATAATGTTGAGGAGTGCTCCGTGGAAAGACAGCTGAAGACAGGTGTAAATGCTACAAAGTTAGTTATGTTAACCCTCTGTGTGCCAGGGGGTATGCAATACACTCTAAAGCAATGAGTTACATATATCCCTCTGCCACCAAAGGGGTTAATATTGCATTCAATAAATAACTTACTGCACTCTTCTTATCACACAGTAAAAAAGATGCCACAAGAAGTTATACACATCCGAGTTTAACCTATGTATCACTTTCAATGTCTATCCTCTTTCTATTGGTCGAAATCTGCTCCTTATGAAGGCAAAATACATGTCTATAAAACATTCTTCCCAATTTACTCTCTGCTTCAGTGTAATATGCAACAGCTCTCATAGTGTGTAAAACACAGAAGTTCCATTAACAAACAAATGAAAAGTGTGTGAATGCATCCAAACTGTGTGCACCACAACTCTTATATGGAATATACACATCTTGACTGTGTATGTATTTATTTATACTTCTCACATAACACAGTGGGTATCAAACTTGGGAACTCTCCAAAGCTGCCCCTGAGACTCCTTGGACATAGCCTAATTCTCCAGAGCTGAGAAGTTTTGTCACATGTATGGTTAAGCCCCACCCCTACTCATGATTAAGTCCCACCCCTTTTCTGACACTATTATCTTCATTTAATTCCCCCCAAAGAACTAGATGAACCCTCAACAAACAAACAGTTTGCAGGTATGTCCAGAGGTATCATTAATCCAATTAATTTGGTCCTGCTAAGCTGGTGGATGGAGGCAGGAGCCTCTCTCTCCCCCAATAACACTTTTCTTATTTTTATTTTAACTGTTGTGCTTCCTGCATCCCCAGTGTGTTCCATACCTTCTTCCCTCGATGGGTCGCATTGGTCCTTTTTATGTCCATGTGACTGGCAAGCGCATTGTTCTTGCAGTGGTTCCAAACACTTCTATCCTTCCTTTAGCTGTCTCCTCAGAGCGCCAAATAGTGAGGTGCTGTGTGCAATAAGGAATATACCAGCTTCAAATTGGAAGTTCGGCTTTGTGTGTTCCACTGTTGGAACGCATGCACAATGATGTGGCGTTTTTGGGGTCCAATACATAAGTAATGCCACAATGGCAGTCATGGGATTTGTTAGTACTTGTAACACAAACCTAAGTCCTCGTGTTGACTTAGGCCATCGAGCCAGGTTTCTCCCTCCTAAGGTAGACTATGAAGGGGTAGCCGTGCCGGTAGTTCTCCTGAGCTTCCTTCTAGAATGGGGGTCAAAAGAAGCCCCTTTAGACCATTCTTGCACAGAGAGGCAGGATGCCTTCTTGTTCCAGAACAAGAAGTGGCCCATAGAGGACAACCTCAAAATGACTCCTGCAATAACTCTTTATACTGTTACTACCGTTGTGGGACGACATTGCCCATCTCATTGTTTGCTTTTTTAAACAATCCTTAACCCTCTGATTGGTAGAGAGGTACGCAACGCATTGCAAACTCCTCTGCCACTGAAAGGGTTAATTTCAGGCTGAGTCACACAGGACTATATTTAATCTATATACATGTACATGTACATTAATATACACTCCTGTGTGTACAGTCTGTACATAAATATACAGAGCCATTTGAGGTTACGTGACAATGTTCTTTTATAGTATAGACTAGTAATGTGGGAAGGTGTTGCTTGTCATGTTATGGCCATTTCCCTTACATGTCTTTAGTGTAGAGACGCTAATCCACACAGACATATGCAACACACAGGCAGACCTGTATGTGTGCGCTTTTGTGTGTCTGCATGGCTGTATGTCTTACTGTGTGTGTCTTTCATGCATGTATGTTCCTGTGTGTGTATGTATGTGTGTGTATGTATGTATGTATGTATGTATGTTGCATGTATGTATACTCACTCATGTTTGTGTCTAACTGTCGGTATGTGCTTGGGTGTGTGTTGCGTATGTCTGTGTACATCAGTCTCATTTGAGACACTTAGGGGAAACTGTTATAACATGACAGGCAACGCCATCCAACATTGTGTGTGTGTATATAGATATATATATTAATATAATATATTGTGTGTGGTTGTGTGTCTAATCCTAAGGATGTTAAGGGTGACAAAACCAAGAGTTCTGACTCTCTAAAGAGGACATCTGACCCAAAAACTAAGAATTGTGCAGGATGTGACTCAAAATTGGCTTTCGGCATACAAAATGTGAGCGGCTTCTGAGAGCAAACAGCACAATGGCCTGTCCTACGGCTAGTCACTGCTCAGAAGCAGTGCTGTGCTGTTCTTCATTCCCAGAAGCCTCTCACATTCTGTGTGTTTTTTTCAAAATTGGCTTTGTCTGACCCTGCTAAGTTGTGTGCTGAATGCTTGAAATATGCTTTTCCATCTCCGTTTAAAGACTTCCTGGACTGGATGAAGAGCTCCATGTAGGAAACGTTTACTTCTATGCAGGAATTAGCATGCAAAAGACCCAGGGTTTCTGATCCAGATGAGAGGCCCTCCCATTAGCCTGATGATGAAGATGAAAGTCTGACAGAGATAGTCTGAGATGTCTTCTGCTGAGGAAGGAGACATTACAGAGGATATGGTTAGTTTTAATCTAGGCAAATTGGATGGTCTTATAAAAACCATGAGGAGGACTCTGAACATTTCTGAAGTCCAAAAGGACCTCAACATCATGGGCACAGCCTTTATTGGGTAAAAAAGGATTAAATCTCTTAACGTTATTTCCTTTTCCTCTGTGTTCCCACCATGGCCATAGGTGTGTATAGTCTCTTCCCCTTAGCTGATGTAGGGCCAATCAAAAATGTTTAAAAGGGCACTCTCCTTGATCTCCTGTTAGACTTCTTTTGACAAAGCTATGAATAACGCACAAAGAGGTTATGGGTAGGGAACGCTGTGGTGGGAACACATAGGAAAAGGAAATAACAATAAGAAATGTCATCCTTTCCTCTTTGTTCCCTCCCGTGGCCGTAGGTGTGAGAGATTCCTGAGTAGTGAGTTATAGGGTGGTAAGAAGATAGAAAATGGATACCAGCTTCCCAAGAACATGCTTAACCCAATATGTGTGAACAGGAAAATTTTGTGTGCCAGATAGCCATTATACATTGGATTGGTCTAATCTGGGTCACAGACAATCTTATACCTCCTGGAGTACTTTTCATCAGAATTTTGCCTCTGCTGATGCATACACATTGAGCTGGTAATGTTTAATAAGTGCTGATACTGATGACCAAATGGCTGCTTGACAAATCTCTTCAGCAGATGCAGAGGCTCTTGATGCCCAGGATGTGGAGACTGCTGTGGTAGTATGTGCCTGAAGGAGTTCTGAAGGATCTAATCCTGCTTTTAAGTAAATACATTCTGTAATCAATCTGGCGATGGATGATTTTGATGGAGTAAGGCCCTGGTTTTTCTCTTGAAAACACAAAAAGAGATAATCTGATTTCCTGAAATCCTTTGTCCTTTGAAAGAATGTAGAGATGCATCTTACTACATCTAAGTTATGAAACAGTCATTCTTCTTCTGATCCAGGATTTGGACAAAAGGATGGAAGGACAATTTCTTAATTCAAATGAAAGGATGACACCACTTTAGATATGAATTCTGGCTTCATACGCAACAGCTCCTTATACTGGTGATAACCAAGCGTCAGGCCAAGGTAATGGCCGTTAAAAAGATTGTTTTAAAAGTGATATTCTTGAGAGGGATCTTATCCAAAGGCTAGATTTTTCAGAACTAGGTTCAAATCCCAAAGTGGAATCACCCTCTTGATTCTTGGTCTTGCTTTTGAGACTGCAAACAACACTAATGCATCCTCTGCATATTGTTCTGCCAGAATAGCTGAAAGGGCTGACACCTATACCTTAAAGGAAGCTGGACACTACAGTATTTATTGGATGTTGATGCCTTTCTTCCTGATAAGATAGTCTGTATTACTGATTCTGAGAGACCTTTTTCTCTTAGGGACAGCCTTTCAAACTCCACACTGTCAGCTTCCAGAAGGATGGATCTGGGTGTAGAAGTTGTCCCTGATATAGGAGATCTGACCTGCTGGGCAGAGTCCAAGGGGCTTGTATTGATCATTTTACCAGCTCTTGAAACCAAATTCTCCTGGGTCAATATGGTGCAATTAGGATTGCATTTACCTTGTCTGTTCTTATTGTCTTCAGTACAAGAGGAATCATGGGAATGGGGGGAAATATGTACACTATACTGAACTACCATTGAAACTTCATTGCATCCTCCCCCAGAGCTCTTGGTTGATGGAATCTGGAAAATAATTTGTGGCACTTTGAGTTGTTTACTAAAGCCATCAGATTTATTGATTCCCTCATTTCTCACAGAGTCTGTGGAAGACCTCATAATTGAGAGACCATTCTGCTTCATCCACCCTGTTTCAGCTGATGAAATCTGCCTGGATGTTTTCTTTTCCAGGAATGTGGACTGCTGATATTTCGTCTAGGTTTTATTGTTTTGCTGACCTCAGAATTCTGTGCTCCTCCCTGCTGAGGGACTCCTTTATTTCTGATTACATTGCTGCAGCTATGTTGGCTGTGAGGATTCTCGCTCTCTCCTTTCAGGAAGACGTTTGAGGCACTCTAGAGAATTTGATTTGCTCTGAGTTGTAAAAGATTTATGTGCAGCCTTTTTTCTGATCTTGTCCACTTTCCCTGGACTGCCCTGCAGTTCCAACATCCCCCATCTGTATAGGCTGGCATCTGTGGTCATTCATTCCCACTGTTGATCTTGAAATTATTTTCCCTTTCCTCTTTGTCCGATCCACGGCATAGACTGTGGGCCATTAGCTCCGCCTTCCAGCTGGTAGGACCAATGTAAGTCTTTAAAAGCCTTTCATTTCCTCCCCAGGTCAGTTATATTGGTCCTACCTAGCTGGAGGATGGAGAAGTTGCTTCTCCTGACAATAATTTAAAGTATATACCTTTTATTTCTTTATCCCATGTGGCCTGCCTCGAAGTGGTCGCGTCGTATTGAATCCTTTGTTCCGTTTTTGAACCGAACACAATCCTTCGGTCTGCAGCCTCTATTTTCCCCGTCTGAATCCTGGCCAGTTGCTTCAGCACAGAACCCAGCATTCAGAACGCCGCCAGCAATACTGGAAGGCGCACCTGTCAGTGTCTCCTTCATGCACGCCGTAAACTGGAAGTACACTCGTCTGCGTTCCTTTGGTGAAACACACGCGGTGGCAGAGCAGATTCCTATGCAGGCATTTAAGGCAGTCAGGGGTAAAGGCATCCGTGGACAAGAGTAAGTTGAATATTACCATTATACTGTTTATCTGCCAGTATGTCGTCATAAGAGTCTGTTAAACTGCAGAACTGATAGCATGTCTACCTCTAAAGAGCAGAAGGCTGACAAGCCTAAGCCTGATATTCCAAAAGAGTATAACTCTGCATCTAAGGGTAAACCCTGTGCTGTATGTGAACGACTATTGTCTCTTACTGACCCATCTAAATTATGTGAGGACTGTCTCAGGAAAGCTGCAGGGCAGGAGGTGCCCTTGCAGTTTCAGAATTTTATAACCTGGATGAAAGACTCTATCCTGGAGAATTTTTCCTGCATGCAGGAGTCTGCACGTAAACGCCAGAGGGCATCAGACCCTGACGAAGGAACCTCTAGACGCAGAGAAGAGGAAGAAGAAAGTTTTATTGATTTAGAGTCTGGGGCCTCTTCGGCTGGAGAAGGTGGAATTACTGAAGATAGTGGCAGATTTTCCCTATATAAAATGGATGCATTGGTTAAAGCCATGCGAAAATCATTGGGTTTGTCAGAAGTTCAGAAAGAACTTAATAATATGGATTCAGAATTTGTAGGGTTTAAAAAAGAAAATCATGCCCTCAAATACCTATACATTCCTCCATACAGGATATTATTAAATCTGAATGGAAGCAAGGTGATAAATGCTGTTCAGTTTCAAAACGTTTTCAGAGAATGTACCCATTCCAGGAAGATGAGACCAGTATATGGTATACACCTCCCAAGGTTGATGCTGCAATCTCACAGACCTCTAGATGCACGACTATAGTCCTAGAGGACGGTACATCCCTTCGTGACCCGATGGATAAAAGAGCAGATAGCACTCTAAAGAAGCAGTTTGCTACAATTGGTCACAATTTGAAAACTGCTACGGCTATGGCCTCAATTTTTCGCTCTCTACGAATATGGATTTCGGAGATTGAAGAAAAAATAGAATCCTCTGTCTCTAGAGACCGTATTCTGAAAGATCTAGGTATTGTCAAGGATGCTATCAATTACTCATACGATGCGTCTTTGGACAATATTAGATTATTGGCCAAAGCTTCTTCCTTATCTGTTACTTCTAGGAGAGCCTTATGGATCAGGTCATGGGAGGCAGATGCGTCCTCAAAAAAATCACCTAGTGTCTCTTCCTTTTGCAGGTTTTAAACTGTTTGGCGACTCTCTGGAAGAAATAATTGCAGAATCTTCAGGTGGCAAGAGCCCATTTCTACCTCAGAAGAAGAGAGCTCGACGATCACCTACTAGAATTGGCCAATACAAGAGTCAGCCCTTTCGTGACGCCAGGAGATACCAACCAGGCAGAAGATTTGATCATAAGACCAGGGATTCCCAGGCTCAAAAATCTGGAAATCGAAGAGATTTCTAGAGGAAAGGGCAGTATCAACAATGAAGCCAGTTTATCCCCATCTCTTCCAGTAGGGGGCAGACTGGGGGAGTTCTATCCGTCCTGGAGCCAAATTCATTATGACCGTTGGGCTCTGGACATCATTCAGAGGGGATATGCTTTGGAATTTCGGACTGCCTCCAAAATTCAAGACTTTAGTCATCAAAAACAAGGCGATAATGAAACAAATGAAACTAGCTCTAGCTCTATTAATGAAGAACAGAGTTATAGAGGAAGCTCCCCTGCCCCACAGATTCAGGGGATTTGACTCAACGCTCTTTCATGTTATCAAGTCTTCAGGAGAAATTAGGCTAATACTCGACCTCAAGGACCTGAATGCCATGTTGAAAATCAGACGTTTCAAGATGGAAACGGTGTCCTCCTCAGGCCTATTTAACGCACATAGATCTTCAGGATGCCTATCATCCGCTAATACAGGAATCTCATCGGAGGTATCTTTGGTTTCACATATTCCAGTGTCCTTTCCAGTTCAGAGTCCTTCCATTTGGGCTGGCAACAGCTCCTCGAGTCTTTACCAAAGTTCTGTCTTTGGCTATGGCAGAACTCCGACTCAACAAGGTAAAGGTCATCCCTTACTTGGACAATATTCTTATTGTAGAAACCTCAAGACAGAAGTCTGAGTTAAGCACAACCATCTGCAAGAACCTTCTTTCCAGGTTGGTTGGCTCCTGAACATGCAGAAAAGCTCTCTCCCTCCCAGCCAACAGATTCTGTTTCTAGGTATCAAATTCGACACCAAGAAGGAATTGGCAACCCTGTCGGAGGACAGACAGGTCCGTATACGAAACACTGTGACGAGTTTTCTTCGGGGAAAAATACACAGTCTCCATCTCTTTCAGAAAGTGCTGGGACATCTGGCATCCTCTTATCAGATTCTGCCCTGGGCCAAGGCTCACTCACGTTTAACCCATGAAAATTTTCTCACCTTTTACAGGAGCCATCCGTTCAACCTGTCCTATCAGACTCCAGTATTCAAATCCACCAGAAAGGAATTATACTGGTGGACAAATGGTACAACCTAGCAAAGCAACGCCCGTTCGTGGAACCAGACTGGCTAGTAATCCACACGGATGCCAGCAACACCAGATGGGGAGGCATCTAGAACAAGGACACGGTTCAAGGGACATGGATTCCAAAAGAATGAAAATTACATATCAATCTAAAAGAGCTATTGGCAGTTTGGAAGTCCCTCAGGCATTTTGGTCCAAATCTGTGCGGCCGGGCAGTACTGATCAGATTGGACAATGTCTGCTGTTCAGTACCTGACCAGGAGCTCACAGATGAACATTCTAGTGTTGAAAATATTTTCTTGAGCAGAAATGAATCTGCTAGCTCTGACTGCAACCTATCCTGTTGACTCAACACTCAGGCAGACTTCCTGAGTCGTCGCACAGTAGATCCCGGAGAGAGTGGAGCCTGAACAGATTAGTGTTCCATCTCATCACAAAAGGATTCGGGAACCCAGTGTTAGACATCATGGCAACTGCAGAGAACAAGCAGTGTCCAGTCTACCTGTCCAGATGGCAAGAACCACAGTGTCACAGGAACCACCGGGCCCCTGGCTCCTGGAGGGGCCTGAGGGCCAGCCTCCTGCCCACAGACTATGGACCTAGTCCTGGAACAGGGTATGGCCTCCCCATCAGACTAATCTCTGCCCTGATTGCCCCTTGCCATGGAGGATCCTTTAGCAGCCCCCCAGTCCCCTCTTGGGGCTAAGTCACCCTGTACTTATTGGGGGTACAGGGTGACCAAGAAACCCAGTGAACATTCTGCCCAGCCTGGTCAAAGGATATCAGACTTCCCAAAAGAATAATATGTTAATGATGTTTCAGAACCTCATCCTGTTTTGTGTATTCTGGTCCCTCTGTTACACTTGTACCCAGCCCTATTCCTTTGTCCCATTGTATAGTGAACTCACTCAGGTCTGGCCTATTGTATCTTGTTGTCCCCTACCCATTGTCTCATCACACCGTGTGTTGACACTCCCCTTGTGTTCAGTGTACTGCATGTTTATACTGAAACCACCCTCCACCCATTGACCCTTTTGTAAAGATGCATATTACCACTTCACCATTGTGCCTCTTTGTGTAATGTGCCCCTCCACCAACAGCCCCATTGTGTCCTACTGGGTGGATAACTTGTTGTGTATGTATTTAAACCCTGTATGTTGTACAATAAAAAGAGTTCTTGTTTTAACCTACACAAGTGTTGTCTGGTGAGGTTAAGCTTGCTGTATCCAGAGTATGGCACTGGTTACTCTGACACTGGTTCTGCCTGGTGATTCAGAGTACATTGCTGTATGCTGCGGGAGCCTTTGCTGGTGGATTCTGGGAAGAAGTGATCCTTGACGGTGACACCAACGCTGGGTGTCTGCTGGTACCGTCACACACAGGCTATGGCTCTAGACACATTAAGGGTTCCATGGACGTTCCCTTTGGCGTATCTGTTTCCTCCTCTGCCCTTGATGTCCGAGATCTTTCGAAAGATTAGGATGGACAAAGCAGAGATTATCCTAGTGGCTCCCAATTGGCCACAGACGTCATGGTACACAGATCTACTGCAGTTATCGAATAGTAAGCCAATCCGTCTTCCAAACATTCCAGATCTACTAATCCAGGGTCCTCTTCTTCATCCAGACCCTCACTTCTTTCAGCTCAGGGCCTGGAGGCTGAGCAGGAATCCCTAAAATTGCAGGGTAAATCAGATGCAGTTATTGATTCTATCATCCAAGATCTATTATAGGGTCTGGACCACCTTTCATAAATGGTGCACCTCCCAAAATCTAGACAGGAACTCCATCTCTGCTCCTAAGATTTTGGATTTTCTACAAGCAGGATTCCTGAAAACTGCATCTCTTAGGGTACAGCTGTCTGCTATTTCTGTGATTCTAGCCACTCCCTTTGCAGAACACTACCTTATCAAGAGATATTTGCAATTCTATATCTAAAATAAAACCTACCATTTGAGAAATTATACCTCCTTGGGATTTGAATATAGTACTGCAACAAATTGCCTCTCATCCTTACTACGAACCTCTAGAAACTGTATCTCTCAAATATTTGACCCTTAAAACTACATTTTTAATTGCCATTACTTCGGATAGACGTGTTGGTGAACTGCAGGCTCTGGTTGCAGCTCCTCCATTTATGGTATTACACAAGGACAAGGTGGTACTCAGACTAAAGCTGAGTGTTCATTCCAAAGTGGTGTCTCAATTTCACCTAAATCAAGAAATTGTGTTGCCTTCTCTCTGACTGGAGCCTACTCACGAGACTGAACGTAGACTTCATAATCTGGATCTTATCTGTTGTCTCCAGATTTGTTGGTACACTTTTGTGGTAAATTTAAAGGCTTAGCAGCCTCTAAATCTTCCAGCGCTAGATGGATAAGGGTCTGTATCAAACTTGACTACGAATCAGCAGACCTGTCTCCTCAAGGAATCAAAGCTCATTCTACCAGAGCTATTGTGACTTCATGGGCACAGAAGGCCCTGGCATATCCAGAAGAGATTTGCAAAGCAGCTACCTGGTCTTCTGTCTCTACGTTTATTAAACACTACAGACTGGATGTCCAGGCGTCAGCAGATGCAAAATTCGGAGCAGCCATTCCCATCTGAATTCTGGCTGTCACCCTCTCCTGCTGAGGTACTGCTCTGGTAAGTCCCACAGTCTATGCCGTGGATCGGACACCGAGGAAAAGGTGAAATTTACTCACTGATATGTTTTTCCTCTGTGTCCTTCCATGGCAACCCTCCCTTGGTTATGCTGGTATTATAATGTTCCTATGATTTTATGATATTTGGCTGAAATATCTATTTGATCATTGCTGTATCGAACGCTCTGTATCTTGCAGCTTGGACAACTGTATAACTGACCTGGGGAGGAAGTGAAAGGCTTTTAAAGATTTACACTGGACCTACCAGCTCGAAGGTGGATCTAATGGCCCACAGTCTATGCCGTGAAAGGACACAGAGGAAAAACAAATATCGGTGAGTAAATTTCACCTTTTTCTAGGTTCTGTGCATCTAGCCGCCATCTAGTTCCTTCTTTATCCTTTGTGGAACGGAACTCCTCTGTTAGGTGTCTTGGGATTTCCTGTTCCATTCTCTTAGAAAATAGGCCTGAATTGGTCTCTTGTGAGCTCTTGCCCATGGAACCACCTGTACTGATGTTAGGACTCTCATAAAGTCTTGAGCAGTATGGCAGTTTAACTTCATAAAACTGTCTTATCCCCATCCTTAAACTTCTCCATCTCTGAGGGGATAGTGTCACAGTGCCTTTCTGGTATTGAATAGTATACCCAGAAATTTTAATTGATGTAAGGGGTAGTGTTGGCTCTTTTCCCCCTGATTTCTGATACAACCTAGTTGTTGTAGAGTTCCCTTTATTGCTTGAAGACTGGACTCCGAAATGTGTCATCCTGATAGGGAATGATGCATATCCCCTCCATCCTTAAGGTTTGTAAGGCGACTACTAATATCTTTGTGAATATCCTCGGGGCAGAAGAAAAACCAAAAGGATATTGCCAATGCTGGTCCGCTAGGGCAAATCTGAAGAACTTTCTGCGAGATTCCCTCATAGGAATGTGGTAATATCCCTCCCTCAGGTCTATTGTTACAAAAAAACAAACAAACAAAAAAAAAAACTCCCTGGGGTGACTGTTCTGTGGATTGAGGATATGGTTTCCATCTTGAACTTTGAGGTTTTATGAAAGAGTTTACTTTCTTCAGATCTAGAATTGTTCTTTAGGTACCTCCTGGCTTTGGAACCAGGAAGATTTCCCGTAAGGCAGAGTAGGCATCTGCCTACAGGCACACCCTACAGAGGGGCACCTGCCACTGTAATTGATTTTTTTTATTTTTGACGTGGCGTGGCTTACCATGCCGCGCCGAGCTGCCCGCCGCCGCATTGTAAGCTGTGCCTTTAGTTGCTGATCTCTCCCGGCTCTTTAGTAATGCTGGGAGATGAAATCTCCCAGCACTCTGCATTACTAAAGGGAAGACCACGCAGGAGCTCGAGCAGCTGCAGGTCTGTGCAGAAGCACAGATCTCTCTAGCTGCCGGACCACCAGGGAGGTAGGAAACGGATGTGGGGGAGATAATGGGGCAATGTGAGGTCAATATGGGGATGATGGGGGGCAAGCGATGTGGAGCTGATGGAGGGGCAATGTGAGGACAATGTGTAGTTGAATGGGGCAATGTTGAGATGATGGGGCAATATGATGGCAACATGGAGCTGATGGGGGCAATGTGAGGTCAATGTTGAGATGATGGGGCAATATGAGGTCAATGTGGAGCTGATGGGGTCAATGTGAGGGCAATATGGAGATTTGGAGCATTGTGTAGATGGCCGGGGGGGGGGGGGTGCACTTCAGATATCTGTGCCTACAGGCTCCTGAGGTGTAAATCCGGCCCTGCCTACACACTAGCAAATATAGTTTAACTACAACTATATTTTCCGCATAGGAATTTGAAGGGATACTTAAAATGTAAAAAGTTATATATTGTAGGATTTATCTTCCTGATTAAAACAAGGATACTCCCATTGGTGAGAAATGTTTTATTCAAAAGGTATCCCAGTTCAGACTTGAAATGTTGTTTTGGTGTAGTATTTCAATAGCTTGGAATATTACACTGGAGCTGTTGCTACACAATTCTCTGGAGGTCTATGGTCACCTGACCAACAGCTCCACTGTAAAATTTCAGGCCATTGAGATACTGCATCCAAAAAAACAAATCAAGTTTGACCTATGATGACTTTTGAATCCTACTTCTTCGCAGTGGGGGAGTACCCTTGTTTTACTCAGGAGGATAAATCCTTCAATAAGTTTTAAGATTTATTTATATATATATATATATATAGCAATGTGGGACGGCGTTGCCCATCATGTTATGACCGTTGGGCACACGTGTGTGAAATGTAGACACACTGATAAACACAGACATATACAACACACAGGCAGACACGTACATGCAGTGAGCGGCAGAAACATGCAAAGAGATGTACACACACACACGCAACATATATGCGCAGAAACACATACACGCATGAGTTGTGCACCCCTCTGGCACTCAAAGGGTTAAGGTATAGAGAGGCATGTCAGCGTTAAATAGCAATGGAAAGTGTATTCATTCCTGGGAACTTTGACTTGTGGAGTCCCTTGAGGGGACTTCTGTGGTACTGATGTGGAGAGACAAATGGG
Organism: Rhinophrynus dorsalis; assembly: GCA_037306005.1. Taxonomy (NCBI): domain Eukaryota; kingdom Metazoa; phylum Chordata; class Amphibia; order Anura; family Rhinophrynidae; genus Rhinophrynus; species Rhinophrynus dorsalis. The sequence continues at coordinate 92,324,950 of CM074727.1, read as the reverse complement.
GCAATCTGGGTTAAAAGTGGGCGTGGCTTAATCACAAGTAGGGGGCAGGGCTTAACATAAATGTGAAAAAGTGTTAGTAATAGGCTGGGGAAGGAGGAGAAGTGGGAGGGAAATGCAAGTTTACAGTATGAGGGGTTTGAACACACTCCCTGAGGGGTCTGACTTGATAGACAACCCTGTAGCAGTCAGTGGGTTCAGTATGTACCTGATGGCTGTCTTTCCTGTGTCTTGCATGGCAAATGATGACAGACAAGAAATAATTCGGCAATGAAGGTCTACCTTAACCCACTGAGTGCCAATTTGTTCCCCTGGTGCTGCAGCAAACTTTAGTGGCTGTACTACAGTTCCTGCTGAGGCCACCGGGAGTCAGGGTGAGTGACTGTGTGTCTCAGCCATATTTCTTTCTGGTTTTGTGTGTGTGGTGCTGTGTGTTTGAGTGGGTCATGTGTGTGTGTTTGGTGCTGTCAGTGGGGCACGTGTGTGTTTGGCGCTGTCAGTGGGGCACGTGTGTGTGTGTTTAGTGCCGTCAGTGGGGCATGTGTGTGTTTGGTGCTGTGTGAGTGGGGCATGTGTGTTTGTGGTGTAGTAGCATGTGGCATCCATTTTGTTTTTTCTGACTTTGATAGTGGTGGGCAGGCTGCACAGTGGGGGCGGGCCCCCATTGAATCACCCAATGGGAGCAGTAACTCCTCCTTTCTGCCTCCCCTGGGTGTGTTTTGGCAGGCACAAACTCTTGTTTTATATTTATATATATATATATATATATATATATATATATATACCTCCTGAGTAAAACAAGGGTACTCATACATTAAGAGGTATGATTCAAAAGTTATCAGAGCTCAAATTTTTTTTTTTATATACACCTCTTAAGTGTTACTGTCCCTCTGACTTACCTTGGTAGCTTCCTAGGTAAGTTTATTTAACTAACAGCAGCATTTATTCATTCTAAATCTTTCTACTGACAAACATCAACTATAAAGATGTGCCCTTTTTAAAATTACAGTATTTAAGGTGTTTTCAGCCTCTGTTGTTTGGGGGGTGGGGGGCCCTCGCCTCGCCAAAGAGTCAGTGTTGTATTTTCTAGTTCCTCCTGCCTAATCTTTCTGCATAGTTTCTAATATAGTCTGAGATATAAAGTTCAGTCTTTGCCATATCACCTTTTTTGATCCAGAGGCAAAAAAACAAACAAACAATAACACCATGCCTGTAGTTTTAATTGATGACTCTTTGTTTTTGCTCAGCTCTTTGAGTAAATAGTAACTTAGAAAGTTCTTTGCATCAACCTCCAAATGTACTTGGATGGTTTTCTGTAATATAAACAAACCAGTCTAGCCAGTCTTGTTATATAACAAAAATATAAAAATTATTAGATAAGGCTGATTCCTCTAGCAGCCAGGGAAACAGCCCTTCCAGTTTAGATGGGATTCAGAGTAGGCAGAAAGTTATGCAGGTGTTGGTACTAGGGTACCCTATTATTAGGAGGGTAAATAGGGAAATCTGTCACCAGGAATATGAATGCTGAATGGTATGTTGTCTTCATATGCTCGGGGGTGGGGGGCACACTAGGCATATTGCGGACTGTGGAAACACAAAGGAAACAGCCCTTACAGTTTTGATGGGATACAGAGTAGGCAGAAAGTTATGCAGGTGTTGGTACTAGGATACCCTATTATTAGGAGGGTAAATAGGTAAATCTGTCACCAGGAATATGAATGCTGAATGGTATGTTGTCTCCTTATGCTCGGGGGTGGGGGGGCACACTCGGGCATATTGTGGACTGTGGAAACACAAAGGAAAGAAGGCTCCTCTTGTGCAATGTTCTCTATTCAGTAGAACACCACACCACCACCAATGGACCGATACTCAAATAATAGCTTGAATTATACATACGAACAAACCAGCATAACAGACTCGGGGACTTTTAGCTGCTCCCCTTTACAGTGTCTTTAATTCCTGGGATTAAGTGTAAGCTGCTCTCCCCAGCAATAACCTCACCCACAAAAACAGAGAAGACAAAGGGGTGCCAATAGTGCCTGATCACTAAAGAAATCCGCGTATGATAAATATAAAATAGTTCTACTCGGATTTATCACATGCTGTGCAGTAGACGTGTGTTAAACACAGCCATATGAGCATACAGAAATAATGTTACCATCTCGGTTCGGTAGCTTTCGGGTCTCCTCCATCTCTGTCACGGATCCATACAGTTTGACTAAATCAGGCAAGCTTGAAAGTATCTTCAGAGTAATTTATTAAAACATTATAAAAAGTATAACACCACTGTGTGGTCTTACGTGTTTCACAGCAATAACGCTTCTTTATCAAAGGTAGTGGTTACACTGTTGTAACGGAAGCTAGGAAGGGACCGCATCGCATTCCGCCGTCGTTCCCAGGTCTCTCCTTCTCAACGCCGGATTGTTGCAGTCGGATGCACCTGTCGAAGTATGGACGGTCACTGAAACAGTCGCAGGATCACTGGAGCAGGGAAACACGGGCAGTAGAGAATGAAGCCTCTACTCCCAAGCTACAAAGAACAGGGAAAGTGTCGCAGGAACAAAGGGTAGCGGTTGCCAACCATTCGAGCACTCCTGTGCTCGAATTGAAGGTTCTACTGGAACTGGAAGAAGCAAGGCAAAGTCCATGTTGCCGCCTGACAGGATCTGGAGATGGGTAGCAGGATACTGGCAGCAGATGGACGAACAATGCAGGAACCTGGGCTCAGATGGGTGGCAGAGTGGTCACTTTAATACCATAGGAACACACAAGACTCCAGGACGCTGGTTCACTCCAAACATAACTCACTTTATTGGCAAAGACGACAGATATTTATACACAAATCTTGCATTGTCTCTTATTGGGAAACCAGGTACAATAGGGCTTAATCCAATCATATCACAGTAGACAAAAGGCCAACAGAAGATGGCCTAACAAACACAATAACTCAGACATGATTACATTTCACATACAAAAGGGTTCGATTGAACAAAGACTTGAGGGCTTGAACTGATTACCACACGGCAGTGGGTCTGACTGCAGTTCACAATGGCTTAGTTGACACCCAGGAGGAGGTCTTGCTACAGTACACATAGTCAATGCCTTGAGGGACTGCAATATGCATTGGAATAATTAACCCCTCACTGCCACCAGTCTACCACAGGGCAGTTGTGTGTATTAAAATGTCCATATCCTCATTCACATACAGCATACACAAAGTATTTTTAGCGCATAACCAGGGAAAAATGTCCACAGTTTTTGGTTAAACTTATGGCCAGACAAGGGCTCAAGTAACGGGTAGGATCCGTTACAACTGTATAAAAGAACAAACAGATACAAGCTTGCCTGCGCAAATTTAAATACTTTGTATCAGCCCCAACTGGTGAAAGGAGTCCATGTTAATCAAATCATTGACCAATGGACTCCTCACAATTAACACCTCGATAATCAAAATAGCGTTTTATTGATAAATAATTTCATAATAGATATCTACCAAAAAATAAAACAATACTGCTAGAATAATCAAATCAAAATACATAAAATATTTGTTGTTTACCGTGCTTCCGAGGTGCAACCGACTTGGATTGGAAGGTAGAATATCAACGCACTCATATATGAAAGAGTTAAACTTGTAACAAAACACTAAGACCAATCAATTCTAAGTGTCTCCCATGTCCCAAAAGAGCAAGCTATTCAAGCAAGCTGAATGAGTCCAGTCTGGGAGACAGGCACAGGACCAACTGAAGGTTGAAATAGTCGAACCATGGGAGACTGGAGCAAGACTGACTGAAGGTCGAAATAGTCAAACTTGGACTGCACCAGCAAAGAATGCTAAACACACAGGAGGGTCTAACACGTAAGTAGCAGGAGCAGGACAGTCGGACGGTTGATCAAGCAGGGTCGGCAACAGGAGAGCAAGGAGGTACCCAATTGATAAGAAGAGTGGTCAAGAAGGAGAGCTGGGATCAAACAGCAGAGAATCAATAATGAATAATGGAGGTGCAAGGACGATAAGCTGAATAGTAGTCAGGAAACAAGGCCAAATTCTGTACCTGGATTCAAAACTGGAGGAAGGGCAACAGGAACTCAGAAACAGGACGTGGAACAAAACAGGCGAGCACTAGAACGCTAAGGTTGTGCAGAAGTACTGGAAAACTGGTGATTGGTAATGGCGCAGGGCAGAGTTTAAAGGGATAGTAATGATTCATAATAAAAGAAGCTCTAATTAATCATCATCATATTTGGACTTTGGAGAGTGTTATTTCAATTCTGTCCGAGTTGTAGTTCAAGAGTAATTCAATGACAGTGTCCCGCTCCCGCCAATTTTACTGATGTAACACTGCTCAGCCAGATCAGAAGGGAGGTGCCCAGGTAGATTGCAGAGAGGGACAATCTTCAATTAAGATAAGTGAAAAACCTGTCAAGGGGGGCAGGGTTTTCATTGTTTTCATCAAAAGAAGATTGTCCCCTGCTGTTATCTGTCTGGTCTTACAACCAGATTCCACATCTGAGAAGAGATGGCTTAAACTAGGTAAAAGGGGCGGGAATGGAAACTTTACTTGTGAATATCTCTCCAACCATAATGGTTTGAGAGACAAGACTTATATCGTTCTTCATGTTTTTTTTTTTTTTTTAATGCCTTCAAAATAAAATAAAGATAAAACGAAGTATTACTATCCCTTTAAAACCATGACTAGGAGTGCGGATCCGGCAAAACAAAGAAGCCTACATAAAGCCAGACAAGGATCAACAAAAAAGACCTGAAAAAAAAAGGACAGACCATGACACATACATCCCACATTAGTTGTCATTGCCCAACTGATAACAATGCTTCCTCCAAAGCCTTCCAGTTTTGAACAGTACACTCAGTAATGGCCTTATTTTGTTCATACAAATGTTCTATCATGTACAATATGGAATTCCACCTGGTAGAGGCCTCCACTTTAAGCTGGTGATTGGGGCAAGTTGTTTAGCTTTTGTATGGAAAAAAAATATGTGGCAAGCACTATAGGAGTGGCTAAAATGGGCATTGATTTTGAGGATGATGATATCTGAGGGTTTTGGATTCTGTGATGTATCTAATCACAGCAAAATTTAGTACATGGACAGAGAAGGGTACATGCATCATGTATTCTCAAGGCACGTGTTATGTTGGACTTGTTGTCAGCAGACACAAAACCAGCCTTCAAAGAGTGTGGTACAAGCCATTGCTCTATCAGCTGCTCTAGTTTAATTAACAGGTCTTTGGCTTTTTGGGATTGTCTTTTGGAATTCTGCATGCCCAAAGTGGCATGCTGATGGTATGAGCTGCTGTCATTTTTAATAGTGGTGTCAGAACCAGAGGCAAAATTACTGGCTGTGGCTGTGACCTGATGCTGCAAGCTCTTGTTGCCCACTGGTGTGAGGGAAGCTCAGAGTGAGCAGTGACCGTTATATAGTCTGTTCTCTAGCTGCTTGTCCACAATTGTTTTGACAGGACATGAGTACTTTGAAACATCCGTTTTCTACAAAAGAGTAAGAGATCATGTGCCAACATTTTGGCAACTTTGCCATTCCACGGGTGTACTTTAGGATTGTTTTTGTGGAGGTTTTGACTTCTTTCCAAGAACTGTGTGGTGGTTGGACATGCATAGTAGAAAAAATGTACAAATTAACCTGATTTGTGGTGGTGGTGGCCTGTTTGGCATTTGAAGGACAGGAGCCATAGCTGTTACTGCAAATGAAGGAAATCTTGGCACTGACACATCAGCAACTATACAGTTATGTGCCCCAGAGCCCCAGGACTGCTTTTACTTTTGATAGATGTTGCACATCTGACCTGCTACTTCAGGGTTTTCTCCTAAACAGACTTTTATAATTTTTCTTTAGGTGGAATCTCAAATAGGATGTGTTTAGGTGTGATCTGTATCTACCCCTGCGTACATGCTTCTTACACAAACAGATATCAACGTGTTTAGCTTTTGGATAGTGAGTGAAGTATCTGTATAGTCATGGGTGTTCGGGGGTGGCAAGGGGGGCACTTGCCCCCCCTACAATTACCCCCTCCATATAAACAAAGGGGCTGGATGGGCTGGCCTGGGGGACATATTATGGCTTTGCAACCCCCCCCCCCCCGAAAATGTTCTACTGACACCCCTGTGTATAGTATAAACTTCATAGACTGGGGTAGCTACTACTGGTCCTAGATGCTGCAATTTTACTACTTGTAGGGGTCAAAAGGTGCTGCTGATTATTTAATAGTGTGTGGATGTAGGGGGGTTGGACTGACAGGATGATTGTGTACTTTTACACATCTTTACACACATTTTTGTGACGTGAGTCGGACGTCTCCATGTCTCAAACAGTTTATATACAGGCACAGTGTTCTTTTCAGTGGTGAAAGGTTGAGTCTTTTCCTTCCAGCTAATTTTATGGCCATGTCATTACCATCATCTTTTGCTCTCATCTTCATCTACACCCTGTTCCAAATTATTATGCAAATTATATTTTTCTCATTTGCCTAAATAATTGATGTAAATAAGTCAGCATAATTCTCATGTTTTAACCCCTTAAGGACCGGGAAAATCTGAGTTTGATTTGACTTAAGGACCGGAGCAATTTTGACTTTTTTGACTATGTCTTTGTTCAACCATATTTTCTCTTTAATTCCTTTTGTGCACCCACATAAATTATATACTGTTTTTTTAAGCACAAGTAGGGCTTTCTTTTGATACTACAATTATATGAATACCTCATTGTTTAATTTGATTAAAATAGAAAAAAAGAGGAAAAAAATTGAAAAAAAACAACATTTTGCTTATATTTTCGTGTCAGGATTTGCATACAATTAGTTTATGACAAAAAAATACCCCTAAATATATTCATTTGCTTCTCCTGAATATAAGAATACCCCATATGCCTAGTATTTCAATCACTTCCTCACATTTACAAGGTAAATATTACAAGATGGATGCCATTATTTCCAACTTGTAATTTCTCAACAATTGGCATGTGAACATCATAGCTTAGCTGACGGTGCCAGAACCAAAAATGTCCCACAAAGGTATATGTTTCTGAAAACTACACAACATAAAGTAAATAATCAGGAGAATTTTGGAGTTTTTCATGCAGCTATTTTTCCAGAAAAAATTTTCAAAATTGTGGTAATATTTTGTTTTTTTGCAGTTTTCACACTTACATTTCAATACTACTGTTGATATGAAGCACATTTTTAAAAATGCATTGTTTAGTGTTCAGCTCCTTCTTCTGAGTACGGCAATACCCCATATGCATAGGTTTCTCAAGGTTTGGGAGAGCTACGGGGCCCAAATTGGAACATGCGCGTTTCCAGTTTCACACTTTGAATTTTCACAACTTGCATCACTGGTGCCATGTCTCATTTGGGGCTGTGTAACAGTGCTCCACTCTAAGATTTCCCCCCAAAAGTATATATTTTTGGAAAGTAGACACCCCAGGCTTTCATTTTATGTATGTTTTCAATTTTTTTACGCAGCCATTTTACCACCAATCGCTCGTAAATCTTGACGTAAGTTAAAAAAACAGCGTTTTTCACACTTGCACTTCAATGTTGATGTGAATTTCAAGCACATGATAGGTGAAGATTTTTAAAAATGCATTGTTTAGTGTTCAGCTCCTTCTTCTGAGTACGGCAATACCCCATATGCATAGGTTTCTCAAGGTTTGGGGGAGCTACGGGGCCCAATTTTGAACAAATATTGAATTTTCACATCTTGGTTAACTGATGCCATTACTCATTTTGGGCTATGTTCCAGTGCTGCACTTTAGAATTTCCCCCCAAAAGTGCATATTTTTGGAATGTAGACACCCCCAGCTTTCATTTTAGGTGTGTTTTCAAATTTTTTACACGGCCATTTTACCACCACTTTCTCATAAACTTGACGTAAGTAAAAAAACAGCGTTTTTCACACTTTGCCTTCAATGTTGATGTGAATTTCAAGCACAGAATAGGTGAAGATTTTATAAACTGAATTGAATAGTGTTCAGCTCCTTCTTCTGAGTACGGCAATACCCCATATGCATAGCTTTCTCATGGTTTGGGGGAGCTACGGGGGCCAAATTGGAACATGCGCGTTTCCAGGTTCACACTTTGAATCTTCACAGCTTGCATTACTGGTGCCATGTCTCATTTGGGGCTGTGTAACAGTGCTCTTTTTTTAAGATTTCCCCCCAAAAGTGTATATTTTTGGAAAGTAGACACCCCAGGCTCTCGTTTTAGGTGTGTTTTCCAATTTTATACACTGCCATTTTACCACCAATCCTGTGAAAATTTGACGTAAGTAAAAAAAATTCAGCATTTTTCACACTTTGCCTTCAATTTTGATGTGAATTTCAAGCACAGAATAGGTGAAGATTTTATAAACTGAATTGAATAGTGTTCAGCTCCTTCTTCTGAGTACGGCAATACCCCATTTGCATAGATTTCTCATGGTTTGGGAGAGCTACGGGGGACAAATTGGAACATGCGCGTTTCCAGGTTCACACTTTGAATCTTCACAGCTTGCGTTACTGGTGCCATGTCTCATTTGGGGCTGTGTAACAGTGCTCTTTTTTTAAGATTTCCCCCCAAAAGTGTATATTTTTGGAAAGTAGACACCCCAGGCTCTCGTTTTAGGTGTGTTTTCCAATTTTATACACTGCCATTTTACCACCAATCCTGTGAAAATTTGACGTAAGTAAAAAAAATTCAGCATTTTTCACACTTTGCCTTCAATTTTAATGTGAATTTCAAGCACAGAATAGGTGAAGATTTTATAAACTGAATTGAATAGTGTTCAGCTCCTTCTTCTGAGTACGGCAATACCCCATATGCATAGCTTTCTCATGGTTTGGGGGAGCTACGGGGGCCAAATTGGAACATGCACGTTTCCAGGTTCACACTTTGAATCTTCACAGCTTGCATTACTGGTGCCATGTCTCATTTGGGGCTGTGTAACAGTGCTCTTTTTTTAAGATTTCCCCCCAAAAGTGTATATTTTTGGAAAGTAGACACCCCAGGCTCTCGTTTTAGGTGTGTTTTCCAATTTTATACACTGCCATTTTACCACCAATCCTGTGAAAATTTGACGTAAGTAAAAAAAATTCAGCATTTTTCACACTTTGCCTTCAATTTTGATGTGAATTTCAGCACAGAATAGGTGAAGATTTTATAAACTGAATTGAATAGTGTTCAGCTCCTTCTTCTGAGTACGGCAATACCCCATATGCATAGCTTTCTCATAGTTTGGGGGAGCTACGGGGGCCAAATTGGAACATGCGCGTTTCCAGGTTCACACTTTGAATCTTCACAGCTTGCATTACTGGTGCCATGTCTCATTTGGGGCTGTGTAACAGTGCTCTTTTTTTAAGATTTCCCCCCAAAAGTGTATATTTTTGGAAAGTAGACACCCCAGGCTCTCGTTTTAGGTGTGTTTTCCAATTTTATACACTGCCATTTTACCACCAATCCTGTGAAAATTTGACGTAAGTAAAAAAAATTCAGCATTTTTCACACTTTGCCTTCAATTTTGATGTGAATTTCAAGCACAGAATAGGTGAAGATTTTATAAACTGAATTGAATAGTGTTCAGCTCCTTCTTCTGAGTACGGCAATACCCCATATGCATAGCTTTCTCATGGTTTGGGGGAGCTACGGGGGCCAAATTGGAACATGCGCGTTTCCAGGTTCACACTTTGAATCTTCACAGCTTGCGTTACTGGTGCCATGTCTCATTTGGGGCTGTGTAACAGTGCTGTTTTTTTTAAGATTTCCCCCCAAAAGTGTATATTTTTGGAAAGTAGACACCCCAGGCTCTCGTTTTAGGTGTGTTTTCCAATTTTATACACTGCCATTTTACCACCAATCCCTCGTAAACCATGACGTAAGTTAAAAAAAACAAAAAAAACAGCGTTTTTCACACTTAGGGTTGGCGGCAGTATACTGGGCTGCATACAAATTGGTTTGGGAAACAATTTCACCTAAAATGTCTTCCCCCAAAAACAAATCAAAAAAATGATCATGGGTAAATCCTTCCACATCAATTTGAATCCCTGGGTTGCCTGTGAATTCTGAGATTTGTGGGCATAAATTGATACCCATTCATTAGGATCCGGAGTGGCAGGTGTTGGGGCATTTCTTTGGGCAGGTCTTTTGGCAGGTCTTTGGGCAGATCTTTTGGCAGGTGCTGGGGCAGTTGCCAGGGCAGCTCTTGGGGCAGCACTTGGGGCATTTCTTTGGTAGGTTTTTGGGCAGATCTTTTGGCAGGGGCTGGGGCAGTTGCCAGGGCAGCACTTGGGGCATTTCTTTGGGTAGGTATTTTGGTAGGTCTTTGGGCAGTTCTTTTGGCAGGTGCTGGGGCAGTTGCCAGAGCAGCTTTTGGGGCAGTGCGTCTTTTCTTGACAGAAGGCCCAGCGTCATCACTAGAGCTGCTCTCACTTTCTGAAAACTGCGCTATGTCAAAATCTGATGCAGTGTCTGTTGCCTCAGAGTCAGACGCCAAAAAGGCATATGCCTCTTCAACGCTGTACCTGCGCTGCATTTTGCCCACTAAAAAAGCTTTTTTTTTTCTTACGCTATCCCTAAACCTAAATCTAACCCTAAAACTTACCCTAACCTACGTATATCCTGAACCTACCTAACCCAAGTGAACTACCTATCTAAACTGCACTTATTATATATATATGTTTTTTTTTGGGGGGGGGGTTGGGGTTTTTTGGGGTTTTTTTTTCTTACGCTATCCCTAAACCTAAATCTAACCCTAAAACTTGCCCTAACCTACGTATATCCTGAACCTACCTAACCCAAGTGAACTACCTATCTAAACTGCACTTATTATATATATATTTTTTTTTTGGGGGGGGGGGGGGTTGGGGATTTTTGGGTTTTTTATTTTTCTTACGCTATCCCTAAACCTAAATCTAACCCTAAAACTTACCCTATCCTACGTATATCCTGAACCTACCTAACCCAATTGAACTGCCTATCTAAACTGCGCTTATTATATATAGATTTTTTTTTTTTTGGGGGGGGGGGGGGGGGTTGGTTTTTTTTTTTTTTTCTCCCCTAAACCTAAATCTATCCCTAAAACTTTCCCTAACACACGTCTACACTAAACCTACCCAACTACCTACCAAAATACCTAAACTATATTTAATATAAAAAAAAAAAATTTAAAAAAATTTAAAAAAATTTTTAAAAAATCTAAAAAAAATTCAAGGGGGATGGGGGGTGTCCCACAGATCAGAAAACACTGATCTGCAGCAAATTGATCACTCCAAGAGTGATCAGATGGGGGGCACTTATTGATCACTGTAGAACAGTGATCAAAGGGTTAATTTTCTTTATTTAAACATTTTTTTTTATTTTTTTTTTTACAGGCACACTGGAACACCATCTCCCTCTGTCTCTCTCCACCTTAGCAGTATGCAAGGTGGAGGGAGGCAGAGAGATCTGACAGGGACAGTATTTACAAATACTGTCCCTGTCATTCAGGTTTTGCAACATGTGATTCGCTTTTGAAGCGAATCGCATGTTGCAACAATGTTTCAGCCGCTTGTTACTAAGTGTCCCGATACCGGGACACTTAGTAACAAGCGGCTTGAACTCTTCCATCGCTCCGTGCGGCCGCGATGGAAGAGTTTAACCCTTGACGTACCAGGACCATCAAGGGTCGTTCGGTCACATTTACCCTTGACGGTCCTGGTACGTCAAGGGTCGCTAAGGGGTTAAACTATTAAGAGTACAATTCAAATTTTATCGAACAAACCTCCTAATGATAACAGTATTTTTTTTAAACATAAAAAACTTACAATGCACTGTTCCAAATTATTATGCACAGTAAGTTTCAAAACACTTTATAGGTTGTAAAGAACTGAAAATTGTCATTTGTTGTGTTTTGCAGCATATTTACTGAAATCAAAAGCTATTTCAATCAAACTTTTAACAACATTTTAACTTTTTAAACATTTTAACAGGTCAAGTTACATTTCAACATAGGACCCCTTATTTGATAGCAGCTTCACAAGTCTTGCATCCATTGAACTTGTGAGTTTTTGGACAGTTTCTGCTTGAATTTGTTTGCAAGATGTCAGAATACCCTCCCAGAGTTGCTGTTTGGATGTAAACTGCCTCCCACCCTCATAGATCTTTTGTTTGAGGATGCTCCAAAGGTTCTCAATAGGATTGAGGTCAGGGGAGGATGGAGGCCACACCATGACTTTTCTCTCCTTTTATCCCCATAGCAGCCATTGATGCAGAGGTATTCTTTGCAGCATGACATGGTGCATTGTCATGCATGAAGATGATTTTATTATGGAAAGCATAGTTCTTCCTTCTGTACCAGGGAAGAAAGTGGTCAGTCAGAAACTCCACATACTTTGCAGAGGTAATCTTTACACCTTGGGGACCCTAAAGGGGCCGACCAGCTCTCTTCACATGACTCCACCACCGCCTTGCAGACGTCGCAGCCTCGTTGGAACAGGGTGGCCGTCCACCAACCATCCACTACTCCATCCATCTGGACCATCCAGGGTTGCATGGCACTCATCAGTGAAAAGGACTGTTTGAAAATTAGTCTTCATGTATTTTTCTGCCCAATGCAGCCGTTTCTGCTTGTGAGCATTGGTTAGTGGTGGCCGAATAGAAGGTTTATGCACAGTTGCGAGACTCTGGAGGACTCTACACCTTGATGTCCGTGGGACTCCAGAGGCACCAGCACCTTCAAATATCTGTTTGCTTCTATGTAATGCTATTTTAGCAGCTGCTCTCTTGATCCGATGCATGGATCTGGCAGAAATCTTCCTCAGTGTGCCTTTATCTGCACGAACCCGTCTGTGCTCTGAATCAGCCACAAATCTCTTAATAGTGCAATGATCACACTTAAGTTTTCGTGAAATATATAATGTTTTCATACCTCGTCCAAGCCATTGAACTATTTCACTCTTTTCGGCAGCAGAGAGATCCTTTTTCTTCCCCATATTGCTTGAAAATGGTGCATTGCTTAATAATGTGGAACACCCACCTTTAGTAGTTTTTCCTTAAATTGGGCTCACCTGGCAATCTAATTATCACAGGTGTCTGAGACTGTTTTCAGTGATCAAAATAGCCCTGAGACACAATGCCATCCATGAGTTAAACTGAAAAACAAAATATTTAATTTTTGTGACACTTAAATATCATTTGCATAATAATTTGGAACAGGATGTATATCTGAAGAAGAGGATGCTGGAGGTTTTATATTCTAGATAAACTTAATCATAACTAATTAGCTTATCCTCCGCATTGCCTGCAGCTTCTTCCCCACTATTTTTATATCCTCTTGGCTTTTATATCACGTTTTAATTTTTCCCTTAGAGGGATTTTCAGAATGTTTGCTACTACATTCAGGACAGGTGTTCTGAATTCTTAGTCTCTCTATCAGATGCAGTAGTTGATTGAACACTACATCCTCCTCTGTTATTCCCTTGTAACAGGTCCTACCCGTTACTTGAGACCTTGTCTGGGCTAGAGACTGGGTACCCAAACCATCCTACAACCTAGGGACATTTTGCCCTATTGGGACCCTATTCTGAGACTTATAGTATGACTCTTCAAAGCAGAGTCATACATTAAAATAGAGACTGGGTGAATGGGCAGCTTGATGCATAGAGCTGCCCTGGGTTACATTCACGTACAAGTGTATTAAGTTTGGTTTTATTGTCAAATATTGTATGTGTTTAATTGTACTTGTCCAATTCGAAGGTTTGTGCAATCACCAACTACCAGGTATGCAAATATCTTACATAGCCTGACATGGGGAATGGTAGGCAGATCAGTGATTGGTCAAGGTTGGAGCAGGACATTCAAAATAGTCAAACAAAGGCTCCAACCTTGGGCTCTTGTCCCTAGGATGTGTATTGTAGCCACTCCAGCCATTTAACTATGTGTAGCTAGACCCCCTGCTGTGTGTTAATTAAGCCATTGTGAACTGCAGTCAGACCCCCTGCCGTGTGGTAATTAGTTCAAGCCCTCAAGTCTTTGTTCATCAAACCCTTTTGCATCTGAAATGTAATCATGTCTGAGTTATTGTATCTGTTAAGACCATCTGTTGCTCGCCTTTGTCTGATGTATTGTGATTGGATCACGCCCTATTGTATCTAGTTTCCCCCATACAGTTCAGTGTAAGAGTTGTGTATAAATATATGTGGTCTTTGTCAATAAAATGAGTTATGTTTGGAGTGAACAGCGGAGTTCTGGTGTTTTTATGTTCTTATGGTAAAAGCGGCCACTCTGACACCCATCTGAGCTGAGTATCCTGTATCGTCGACCGTCTGCTGCCAGCTTCCTGCGGCCGGACTTTGTATGCTGTCAGGTGGTGACGTGGACTCCATCTTCTCATCCTTGTGTTCCTGTGACATCTTCCAGCGATCCTTTGACTGGGAGTAGAGGCCTCACTCTCTACTGCCCATGCTTCCCTGATTCCAGCGATCCTGCGACTGTTTTAGTGACCGTCCATACTTCAACCGGTGCATCCGACTGTGCTTATCTGGCGTCGAGAGGGAGAGACCCAGGAACGACGGTGGAAGGTGACGCGGTCCCTTAGCTTCCGTTACATCCCTCAACACTAGAATCATTGTCTACATGTTTACATAGTAAATTAGGTTAAAAAAGATACAAGTACATCATGTTCAACCTTTGCCTCATAACCCAAAGAAATGAGAATTCTATCATCTTTCCTACTGCAAAATTAAATTAGTTTTTATTGCAAATACATGTTTTGCCTACTAATTACACAGTATAACCCTGTATGTTCCCACTGGAAAGAAATGTATCTGCCTTTGCCACGTCCTTGGGCAAGGAATTCCACAATTTAACAGCCTTTACTGTTAAAAAAAAACAAAACAAAAAAAAAAAAACCCTTCCTTTGCTGAAGCTGAGAACCTGTTTTTTTATCAAGCCTTGGAATTAAAAGCTCACCAGAGAGATCCTTGTATTTACCTCTCATATACTTGTTCTTTATGATAAGATCTCCTCTTAGTTGTCTTTTCTGTAGAGTAAATAAGCCAAGTTTGTCTAGATGTTCCTCATACATTATTCCCTTAATTTTGTTGCTCTTCTCTGTACTCTCTCCAGTTCTATAATATCCTTTTCTCCATAGTCCAATATGGAAAAGAGGTACCATGGAGGTTGAGTGTTGAGTTCTTTCTTGGGAGTACAAAACACATTCTCTAAAGACAGTCTTGTGGGTGCATAATCTCAGCCTCCTCTCCAACTCATCCCTTACCCCACATCCAGTTATGATGTGTTCTCTGAGGTTCAAGCATGGCCAGAACACTTCTCTTAGCTTTTTTATTTTCTGATAAATATGGAGCTGTCAAAATTTCCCGATTAGGCAGGTTACCGTTACTGGGCTTTACCAGTGTGCAGGTGCTCTGTGGACCCTTGCAACTCTATTGAGAGGATCTTGCAACCCAAGTTTTCCCTACTAGCAGAGTCCCTTGGTGCTCTGCTTACTTCAAAATGGTAACCTGAAGAAAATGAAAATTGGTGAGTAACCCTTTGAGTACATTGGTCCACTTTTGTCCCTAACTTGTACTTCTGCATACAGTGGTTTTCTCTGAGCCCTTGGGCTCTTGCACTTATGTTGAGTATTGTATTATACTTATACTGTTCTTTCCCTGAGTTATGGAGCAAGGATGGCTGCATTTGGCATAGTTAATCCCTTACCTGCTGTTGTATCCAGGTTGGGGGCTTTTCCCTTTCGGCCTGTCTTTTAGATGCCCCCCCCATATGTTCACTGGGGTCATTGTGTTTTCTGGGGTACCTCAAACCTTTGTCCGTTTGAGTGTGTGGCTACTATAAGAATGCTTCCTGTGCCGCCACCAACTTTTGCACCATTGACTTCTATGGGCGATCTTCATTGGGACATATCTCTGCAACTGTTTGACATACAGAATCCGAGTGGGCTCTTTCTTCTTGTCTCCTCATGCCCTTTCATCCGGTTCATGTCCTGAGTGTCTTGGGGGTCCATGGCGTTCCAAGGATGGAATTGTAGGAGTTGCTAGGGAACTGCAACAGAGAAAACTACATTTCACTGTCGTCCAATACAGGTCACTGGTACTCTGGGAGGCGATTCGCCCCTTTAATAGGCAGGAACAATTATGCAAATGATTGCAGGGGGCGGAGCCTCCCCTCCTACTTAAGCCACCTTCAGGCCAGAGCCACTAGATTGATTTGTTCCTGGGTGCTGTGCACACCAGGTAGAGAACATCTATACAGGGGAATTTGCTTGCAGGAAAGGTGAGCCACCCATTGAGTGCTGAAGGTCCACTTGTCCCCACAGTGTCCCTTTGCTGGGCTTGTATTTGGGAGTTTGCTTTGCACTCCAGCACTCATAGGGTGTTTTTATTTGCATTCAATGTTTTAATGCAGTTTCTGTGGTATTCTCTGGGTTTTGGAGCCTTGAATAGTGTTTATTTATGTGTTTAATGTATGTCTGGGCACTTTTTAATGTTTTGTTAAACTTTAGTAAAATTGGTGTTCCGCGCCATTAAGCGCGGCTTTTCCCGCTCAGACGCTATGGCTCCTTTACTCTCTATGAGATTTCACAGTGTGGGACATATCTCTGGAACCGCTTGTCACAGCAACTTCAGAGAGGGCTCATTTTAATGCTAGGCTCTTGCTCTATCATCCGGTGTATGTTTTATTAGTGTGGGGTTTTCAGGGGGGCTTCAGGCACTGTTTGGGGTACTTGTATGGGGAAAACTACATTTCCCATGAGCGCCCGGTTCGCGCTCGTTTCTGATTGGCTATCCTAACGGCCGCCATTTTGTGGTGCTCTTCCTCAGCGAGTACACTACGCAGGCACCGAGCCTTCTCTCCCCTCAACAGATTAACCCTTCGCTGGCCAGATAAGTCCAAATTTAGGCATTTCTGGGGTGAAACTTTTTAATCTTCCACACTTTTACTGGGTGATAGAGTTTAAAGTGGGGTATATTGACGCTGTGAGCATGTCTACTTCACTGGAGCTAGGGGCTAGACCCAAGTCAAAGGAGGATGGGGGGTCTGCTCCCCCCATGGCGTTTTGCTCCTCTTGTAACACTGGGCTATCTAGTGATAATTCGGGGGATCTCTGCCCTAACTGCACTGTTCGTCAGGATAGCAACCCTGGGCTTCCCAGCCATGCTATTGAGCCATCTTGGGTGAGGGAGTTTAAAGCTGCCACTAGGGATCTCAGATCCACTCTCCAACTCTTTCCCTCTCAGGTACAGGTGGCTCTCCAGGTCTGGCAGACCCCCTCTACAATCAGGACCTCCCTGCCTAAGCCACAGGGAGCTCCTGATGTGTCTGATTTTTCTGAGGAAGAACTATTACAGGATTCTGATGCTGAGGAACGCACTGTTATTGAGTCTAACAGGTCCATTGGGGACCCTTATGAATGTGACCCTGAAGTTTCGGCTGAGGGTCTGATTAGAGCTGTGTTAACTACGCTCAACCTTCCTCTGACTCAGGAATCTACTTATGATCCTACTGACGTTTTTCAAAAGAAACCATCTAAGCCTGTTGTTTGTTTTCCAACTAACCCTACCCTTGCCCGTCTAGTCTCTGAGGCGTGGAAGAATCCTGATAGATCCTCCTCTGTCTCCAAAAAGTTTGCTAAACTGTACCCTTTTTCTGAGACTGAGCTGGCAAAATGGGTTCATCCCCCCAAGGTGGATGCTCCTGTTTCCAGGCTATCCAAGTCTACCGCCTTGGCTCTCTGATGCCTCTGCCCTGCAGGATTGGACGGATAAAAAGCTAGAACTTTCTCTTAAGTCTATTTTTGCCTCCATTGGCACTGCCATGCGTCCAACCTTTGCAGTGGTGTGGGTTAATAGAGCCATTGCGGCCTGGACTGAACGACTGACTGACGCAGTTCGCCAGGATGCACCAGTATCTGAACAGTTGCAGCTTCTTGCTAATATCACTGAAGCTCAGAATTATGTTGCTGACGCTGCCTTTGATGCTGTGCGCATGATGGCGAGGGCCTCCACTGCTTCTGTGGTGGCTAGACGTGCCCTTTGGCTGAAAATTTGGTCTGCTGATACAGCCTCTAAAAAAGCCTTGCTTTCCTTGCCCTTTCAGGGGAATTTGCTATTTGGGTCTGAACTCAAAGAAATGATCAGTGAGGCTACTGGTGGTAAAAGTACTCTTCTACCCTCAGTCTTTAAGAAAAAGTTTCCAGCCAAACGCAATCGGTCCTTTCGTTCCTTTCAGACTGAGACACGCTCCTCAGCCCAAACGGGTCCTCCCACTACGTGCTCCTCCTCCAAGCCCAAACAGTCCTGGAAGCCCAAAATGGCCCCCAAGGCCAAGACCTCCAAGACTGCTTCGGCATGACTCGCCGAACCCGGGTCCGCATCCGGCTGTAGGTGGACATCTCCGCATCTTTCGCCGGACGTGGGAGGAGTCAGTGGCGGACCCATGGGTTCTTCAGGTGGTGTCAGAGGGATACAGGATCCCTTTCTCCTCCCTTCCTCCTTTTCGGTTCCATTTTACTCGTCCTTCTCAGGAACCCACAAAAAGACGTCTGTTCGACGACGCTATTCAGGATCTCTTGGACGTGGTTCCTCCGGAGGACACAGGTTCAGGATTTTATTCCAACCTGTTTGTGGTGGCCAAAAAGGACGGAGGGGCTCATCCTATTTTGGATCTCAAAGATCTCAGTGCCTATGTGGTGACTTCCCACTTCCGCCAGGAGTCCCTGCGCTCTGCGATTGCCGCTATGTCTCCAGGGGAATTTCTGGCCTCCCTGGACCTTCAGGATGCATATCTTCACATCCCTATCCATCCAGAGAGCAGGCGGTATCTCCGGATTGCCTGCCACAGTGGACACTTTCAGTTTTCAGCTCTTCCCTTTGGGCTGACTTCAGCTCCTCAGGTCTTCCAGAGGGTGTTGGGTTCCTTGATAGCTGTGCTTCATCAGGACGGGGTCACGGTGACACCCTACATGGACGATCTCCTCCTCAAAGCTTCCTCGGCGGAGCTTCTTCACCAGCAACTGCAGAGGTGCATACACACTCTGACCCTCCATGGCTGGATCCTGAATCTGGACAAGTCAGACTTCGTCCCATCTCAGAGGCTTCTGTTCCTGGGTCTCCTGTTCGACACCCGCCAATGCATGGTGTTTCTGCCGGAGGATGTGACTCATCAGATAGCCATCCGAGTGGCGGGGATTCTGGAACTGGACTTAGTGCCGGTAACGAAGTTGACGTCTCTGGTGGGGAAGTTCATTTCCACGATCGAAGCGGTACCATTTGCCATGGCCCACTCCAGGGAACTTCAGAGATTTGTGATCCAGACGTGCAAGAATCATCCAGATCATCAGCATCTGTCAGTCTCTCTACCTCATCATGTGGAATCGAGTCTGCACTGGTGGTTGGATCTCTCACATCTCCTGAAAGGGAGATCCTTTCAAGTTCCTTGTTGGACTACTATCACAACGGATGCCAGCCTTCGGGGCTGGGGTGCTGTGTTGGGTCGCTTCAGTGCTCAGGGGAAATGGGGTCTGGAGGAATCTCTTCTCTCCATCAATGTTCTGGAACTCCGTGCCATCCGGCTTGCCCTGAAACACTGGGAATCTCAACTGACCGGTCATCCGATCAGAGTGGAATCCGACAACGCCACTGCGGTGGCTTACATCAACAGGCAAGGCGGCACAAGAAGCGGCACCTCCTGGTTGGAGGTCAAGGATATTTTGTCTTGGGCAGAAGATCACGTGCCTGTCATCTCTGCAGTTCACATTCCAGGCGTGGACAACGTCATGGCGGACTTTCTCAGTCGTCATACCGTCGACAGCGGAGAATGGGCTCTTCATCCAGAGGTGTTTCACTTGCTCACCCAGAGGTGGGGGATGCCAGTGGTGGACCTGATGGCCTCCAGACACAACAGGAAGGTTCCGGTGTTTTGCTCCCGGCGAAGGGACTCCCTTGCTCTAGCAGTGGATGCCTTATCGATCCCTTGGGATTTTTCTCTGGCTTACATCTTTCCTCCTCTTCCTCTATTGATCAGAGTCATCCAGAAACTGAAGCAGGAGCGTTGTCCTGTTATCCTGATCGCTCCAAACTGGCCTCGCCAGTCCTGGTATCCGGAGTTGGCCATATCAGTGGCGGATCCGTTCCCACTTCCTGCCCGTCCGGACCTACTTCTTCAGGGATATCTGTGGAAGGAGGATGTTCACTCTCTCCATTTGATGGCATGGCGGTTGAATCCTCGATTCTAGCAAAGAAAGGATTTTCTCCTTCTGTGGTGTCGACTATGCTCAGTGCTCGTAAGCCTGTGTCCTCCAAGATCTATCATCGCATATGGTCAACCTTCGTTGCATGGTGCTCTGATAAGAAATTATCCCTTGATTTTCATCTTCCCACTGTCCTGGCCTTCTTGCAGGACGGTGTTGATAAGGGGCTCAGTCTGAGTTCCCTCAAAGTTCAGACTTCTGCCTTGTCTGTGTTTTTCCAGGAAAGGATTGCTATCCTTCCTGATGTGAAAGTTTTCTTCCAAGGTGTGACTCATGTTCGGCCTGCCTTCAAGAGTCCTGCTCCCCAGTGGGACCTCAATTTGGTACTGGGAGTTCTCCAGCGACCCCCGTTTGAATCCTTGGCTTCCATTCCATTACGTCTCTTGACTTGGAAGATGGCCTTCCTTTTGGCTATTGTTTCAGTTCGCCGGGTAGCAGAGTTACAAGCTCTGTCTTGTAAACCTCTTTACCTGGTGTTCCACAAGGATAAGGCTGTGCTTCGCACTACCAAGGAATTCTTACCAAAGGTTGTGTCTGAGTTTCACATCAATCAGGAGATTGTGGTTCCCTCTTTCTGCCCTAATCCTTCATCTGACAAGGAACGAGATCTCCATTTGTTGGATGTGGTGCGTTGCCTCAAGTTTTATGTTCATCGCACCGAGTCTATCAGGAAGTCTGACGCTCTATTCATCATTCCTGAGGGGCCTAGGGCAGGGAGACCGGCTTCCAAAGTTACTATTGCCTCTTGGATTAAGGCTACTATTCGTGAAGCCTATAAGTTGCGGAATAAGCATGTTCCCTTTCGGGTGACTGCCCATTCCACCAGATCTATTGGGGCCTCTTGGGCCTACAAGAATCAAGCATCTGCTGATCAACTGTGCAGAGCGGCCACTTGGTCCTCTGTGCACACTTTTTCTAAGCACTATCGAGTTGATGTACTGGCTTCGGCTGATGCCAGTTTTGGAAGGAAGGTCCTGGAGGCAGTTTTGCCTGTGTAGGTCTTCCGCTCTGTGATCCTTAGTGCTTCCTTACTGTTGAGCCCAGTTGGCTCTACTTCTGTGTGCTGTGTTAGTTCAGGGGTTGTTCCCTTGGTTGATGTCCGTTGACACTTACAGTTTGGGCTATGTAATTAACTGGTTCATAGCAGTTTTAGTGACTTGGGCCTCGTTCTGGTCCTTGCCTTATTTCCCGCCTCTGGATCAGCTCAATGTTTGTACATCCCAGAGTACCAGTGACCTGTATTGGACGACAGTGAAAATAGGATTTTAGTCTTACCTGTTAAATCCTTTTCACTTAGTCCATACAGGTCACTGGTCTCCCACCCTGTCAAGGGACCAGACCTGGCTCTCCTGTGGCATTCAGTGGGAGACCTTTGGGGCATGCTCACAGGAGTCTTTCTTCTTGCTTACCTGGGGTCAGTTTTAGGGTCTCAAATCAATCTAGTGGCTCTGGCCTGAAGGTGGCTTAAGTAGGAGGGGAGGCTCCACCCCCTGCAATCATTTGCATAATTGTTCCTGCCTATTAAAGGGGCGAATCGCCTCCCAGAGTACCAGTGACCTGTATGGACTAAGTGAAAAGGATTTAACAGGTAAGACTAAAATCCTATTTTCTCAGAATGCCTGTTTTGTGGGCCTTCTTTTGATTGACCGCCTGTTTTGCAGTCACCATTTTACCTCTTGCTTATCCTATGAAGAGTCACTCTCCTTGCGCTCCTTCTCCAGATGAACCCTTTGCCTGCCAGATAAGTACTTTATAGGCTTTTCTTTGGTAAGGAACTGTTACTAGTGGTTTATACTAGTTTTAGACACTACTTCTGTCAGGATGTCTAATTCTAAGGGACATGGGGCTAGACATAAGACTAAGGACTCAGGCCCCCCCCCCTTTGCTTACTGTTCCTCTTGTCACATGGGGCTCCCTAGAAAAAATTCTGGATCTCTGCCCCTCTTGTGCTGTGGCTCCTGCTACTTTGTCGGGCCCCTCCAGCACTGAACAAGAGACCAAATTCCTCTTTTCCTCCAGAGAGTTCTTCAGTCCTGGAAGCCCTCCACTACCTTCATGTATGTGGCTCCTAGATCTAATAGTATGCCTGCACAATTCCATCTATAGATATTTAGAATCTGCATCCTGCCTCTTTCTGCTTTGAGCGGTTCAAGTTATGTGTTCCAGTCTGGCACTCAAGACTTCTGTAATCAATAATGGTGCCGGGAAGATCCCTCTTCCCAGTCTAACATAGGAAATCGAAAGTGTATGGCACTTGCTTTTCACCACTAGAACATGCTCTAGAATGATGGTTACTGAAGTCTGAAGGTATTTACAGCCACATAGCATGCACTGCCAAGGGTTTAAATTTAAAGGAACAGCACACTATTAATGTCTTCATCTTCCAGATAAAAATTTGGGGGTGGGAGGAAAATGAAGAAAACATTTGCAGAAAATGTGGCGGGTAAGGCCGCTTAGAAGGCCAAAAGTTGTGCTGGATGTGACGTAAGATATTTCTAGGTGATATTGCTAAATTATGCATAGAGTGTATGAAGAAAGTGAAATTCCATCTAGATTCTCTCAATGCTTACTGCAAAAATGTTTTTTTTTGTTTTGTTTTTTAAAGTGAAAAGACCGACTTTTGTACATTTCAACATACGCAGTATACTGCCCAAAATTGATGAAATAAAAGCATGGTGTAATGTATATAAACCAAAAATCCATATTCTTACTAAATCCCAGCTAAGCCCTAAAATACCCGAATATCTCACAGGAAGATAAGTCGCATTAGTAGCCACAGACAACATAATGATGGCAGACTAAATAGATTATTCCCAAGACCTCTGCTCCTCTCCTATAAACAGCCCCCCAACCTGAAACAATTGATGCTGAAGAGATCACTTATGAATGCAACAGAAAATATTACTTCTCCCTCTCCATAAACGGCACGTGGTACTTGTGTGTGCACATGTTCCATAGATAAGTTGCCCATACCACATTCCCACAGAAACCACAATATCAAGGGGAAATTCTCCTATGGCCTCATCATGTGTGTGAAATGTCCCTAGACAGGACATACCCTGAGAAAAAGGATGAATTTTCATAGGTTCATTGTGAACAACAAAGTAGACACCCCAGATAGTCAACATTTTTTTTGCAGAGAGGCTCACTGCATTAAAGATCTCAGTGACTACTGATGGGAAATGTTAATACATAGAGACACAAAAAGATCTGGTATAAACTGATAACCAAGTTTAACACTGAACTGTGGCTTGAACCTTGACAATGAATTTGTCACGTTATATCACAAAATTAAAAATACATTTAGTCCTTTTGGATGCCAGGGAGCAGCACATCTCAATATATGTTATGGGTTGTGCACCACTCTGGCTTTCGGAGGTGTAACTGATACCTAAGTCCGCGGATGGACTCTCCTTCTTGGGGTCAGCTACAAGCAGGCAGCTCCACCGGTTGATTCAGGCAGCCTTCCTTCCTAGGATGGGGGTCAACATGAGACCCTTGATACCATCCAGCAATAGAGACATAGGATGCAGTTCAGGATCAAGAATAACACACTTTATTGCACAAACATCAGTTCTTTTATGCAGGGTTAATCACATCAAGACAGCAGGCTGAACAAAGCAGTGACAAAGGAGGCATACACAAATACAAAAGTCCAGACATTATCACATTATCTGGACAAAAGGATTGATTAAGTGTAAACAGTAGGACAAAGGACTAAGGGACTCAAATACACATTTCCACACAATGGCCAGGGGGTTGAAGCATCTTTGAATATTCCGCTTCAACCCCTGGCCAATCAGGAGCCTGAAACCCGATGGCCGATCCTGGCCACTCTGATCATGACCGGCTCAGTCAATCAGAACTGGTAGGCGGGAGGACAACCGACCAGTCCGAGGGGCGTCTACTTTTCCCGTGCAAAGTCAATGGAAGCCCTTTAACTTGGACTGGCCAATAAAGAAGCCGCCTGCTCTCCCATGTAAAGTCTACTGGGCTTGTTGAATGGGTTGCCCCGCACGGCAGCCAGCCTGGGGCCAGTTTATTGTCTGTGTTTCAGTGTTTTGGAAAGAGTGAGTGCGCAAACTGTCCTGAACTTCAGCTCTTCTCACTGGAACTGATTTATCACTTTGTAGCCAGGCAAAACATACTCCAGTAACGGGTTATGGCCTGTTACAGGAGGGTTAACCCATATATTCTTTAGACCTAAAATAAACTGTGGTTTGCGAGAGGACACTAACCGTAAATAAATTGGACTTAGCAAGTCAAATAATAATAAATAACTGGTAGTGGAAAGACTGGGGAAGGTGCCAGCTGCATAAAAACATGCCAGTCAGCTAACTTATCTGCCTAGAAGTGACTTGTTAAAAATCCTAAATAACAATCAATACAGGAACAGCAAGCTTAAGCTCCTGATGAGGCTGCTTGTAACAACGGGGAAACGCATTGGGCTATGCCACCAGTGGGCATACAGGCATAATATCATTAAATTAAGTGGGTTCTTGCATTGAGAGGTTCAGCAATATGTTTGACAATAGTATGTCAAATAGTATGAGGCATAGACTGAGGGAACAACTATTTTGCTGTTCCTGTATTGAATAGGAGGTGCATGTTTTCTGAACCAATACTGCTAGGCTAAATCATTCTAGCGAATGTAACAGATTAATAGCACTCCACAACTGTCCTCAACACATTGAGCTGTCTTTTGCACTAGTAAAGAATCCCATCAGAGACCTCTGATACAGTTGCAGTTTAAATTGTACGTACTTTGCTCACCACTTAAGAGTAGCAACATTGTATGCATGATTAGCTAGCTTTTCTAGTTATTTAAGTGCTGCATCGGTGTTCCCTGGTACTTTGTATCCTGGCAAATCGTGTACAGATGTACTGTTGCAGTCTGGTCTTGTGTTGAATGGCATTACTTGCTCCAGCACCTGACAGAAATTATACTGCTATAAATATTTCCTTGATAATTCAGTCACACAGATTAAGGAACCTAAGTAGCACATGGAAGCGCACTTTCGTTTAATGTACATACATACTTCATGCTACAATACTTAACCAGCAATTGGTCAGGGAGCATACTGGCAGAATCGTCCATAAAAGCCACAGTACTAATGTGTAGTCTACACCTCTATTCTTTATAGTGCCTTAGACTAAAACCCACTGGTGACCATCTTATTTTAGGTTTCCCCAGGTTATAAAGGTTTAAATATCAACCACAAGGTTTTTAAGATGTTTTATAAAATAAAAGTTAAGTATTCGTGTTCGATCGCATCCTTATTGATTGAATGTTGTTTAGGATTGTGAACGAGTCACTTCTAGGCAGGTAGTTAGGTGACTGGCATTTTTATGCAGCAAGCATCTTCCTCATCTTTCCTCTATCAGTTATTCTTTAGACCTAGCCATCTCTGGTCTATGCGTGAAAAAAGTAATTTTGGTTGCATTTTCTAGTCTACGTCAAAGAGCTGTACCATAGCCTAATATATAGTATAATTTATGGCCCACGGATAAGTATATTCTGCTAGTGGAATTTGACCCTTTGGGTGCCACAGATTTATCCAATGCATTGTGGTTGATGCCTCTTTGGCAGTCACAGATGTTAAAATTATGTGCATGAATTTTAGTCATGTATTGTGCATTCACCTTTCCCTGTTGTCCAATACAGATTACTGGTAACTCTGGGAGGCAATCCGCCTCTTAGTAGGCAGGAACAAATTCTCAAAGTGTATGCAGGGGGTGGAGCCTCCCTTCCCTCCTTGGCTGCAGCTAGCCAATCAGCCCCAGAAAGATCTGTTCCTCGGTGAAGACAACACCAGGCTGGGAACTGTTCTGCTATAGTTTTAGAATCTCTCTTTATTTTTCTGTTAGATATGGAATACCACCATTAGGCGGATTACCATGACTGACAAATGCCCTTAGATGTGGCTAGCTCAATATCCAGGTGCTTTTTTGTGGACCTTAAGCCCTGAGTGCGAAAATCTTGATTTCAAGTCCGTCCCTAGGAGTTACCCACTGAGGTAATTCTTACCCCATGGTAATCTGAAGACAGAAGATCTGCAGGAAAGGTGAGCTACTCTTTGAGTGCTGCGGGTCCACTTGTCCCACAGTGCCCCTCTGCACAGGAGTGTATTTCTGGAGTTCCTACTGCACACTCCTGCACTCACTGGGTATATCTGTATGTCTGTCTGGGTGTTTGGAGCAGGTTTATGTGGTAACTTAACCATTTAACTGCTGGTTTGACACTTTTTGGGGGGTTTTGTGGCACTTTTCCTATTAGATAGAGTCTGGGTGTCCCCACGTGTGGAAGTTTTACTTTAATATTTGTAAAAATTGAGTACTGCACCTTTAAGCCGCGCTTTACCGCATAGACGCTATTGCTCCATTCACTTCTATGGAACCAGACTGTTTGGGACGTATCTCTGCAACCGTTTAACATAGCGACTTCAGAGATGGCTCATTTTACTTGTCTATCCTTGCTCTATCATCCGGTTGATGTTTCAAGTGTGTTGGGGCACTCAGAGGGTTTAGGCCACTATTTTAGGGTACTTTTTGGGAAAACTACATTTCCCATGAGCACTTGCTTTGCACCCTTGTTTCTGATTGGCTCCTGCCACAGCAGCCATTTTGTGAGCGTTTCTGGGCAAGTATCCTTCACAGGAGTTGGACTCTCCTTCCCTCCTCTGCAGATTAACCCTTCAGCTGCCAGATAAGTTTATTTTAGCGATTTCTGGAATGAAACTTTAATCCTACACCCTATAATTGGGTGATTTATTGTACAGTTTTGTATTTTGACACTGTGAGTGCCTATACCGCTGGAGCTTGGGGCTAGACCTAAGACTAAGGAGACTGGGATCTCTGTATCCCCCGTTGCGCATTGCTCTTCCTGTCACTCAGGGCTACCTAGAGAATATTCAGGTCACTTATGCCCAGCATGTTCTGATGTCCCTGACATCATTCCAGGGACCTCCAGCCATGCTATAGAGCCAGCTTGGGTGCAAGAGTTTAAGGTTGCGACTAGGGACCTTGGGTCCATATTACAACTCTCTCCATCCCAATTACAGGGGGCCTTTCAGGCTTGGCAGGCTAGGCCCCCCCTCCTCTGTCAGGTCTTCTCTGCCAAAACCTCAGGTTGTACCTGATGTTTCATATTCCTCTGAGGAGGAACTGCTGTTGGACTTAGATGTTGAGGAATGTTCTGTTTTGGAATCCTCTCAGTTTCGTGGGGATCCCTTTTGAAGCTGATCCTGAACCCTCCGCTGAGGGCCTAATCAGGGCTGTCTTATTTACTCTTAACATTCCCCTAGTTCAAGACGTCCCTTCTGATCCCTCTGACATATTCCAGGAGCCCTCTAAGCCCCTTACATACTTTCCACCTAACCAAATTCTTGACCGCCTTGTGTCTGAAGAGTGGAAATCTCCTGACAAGAAAGTGTCTGTTTCCAGGAAATTTTGCTAAGCTTTATCCCTTTTCTGATGCCACGCTTGCTCAGTGGGTTCATCCGCCTAAAGTGGATGCCCCTATTTCTAGGCTATCCAAATCTACTGCATTACCAGTCTCTGATCTGAAGGACTGGACTGATAAGAAGCTTGAGGTTTCCCTCAAGTCTGTTTTTGCCACTGCTGGTTCTGGTACACGTCCAGCATTTGCCGCTGTGTGGGTGAACTGGGCCATTGTGTCTGGACTGAGCAGCTCACCAAGGCTGTCCGTCAGGAAGCTCCTGTTTCGGATAAGTTGCGTCTCCTTGCCAACATATCTGAGGCACAACACTACGTTTCTGCTGCCTTGTTTGATGCCATCTGCGTGATGGCTAGGATTTCCACCATGTCTGTGGTGGCCAGGCGAGCTCTTTGGCTCAAGATTTGGTCTGCTGACACGGCTTCTAAGAGAGTCTTGCTTTCCCTTCCTTTTCAGGGTACCTCTTTGGACCACATCTTAAGGCTCTGATCAGTGAAGCCACTGTGTTAAGACTACTCTTCTATCCTTGGTCCCTAAGAAGAAGTTGCCGCTTAAGCGTAACCAGCTTTTTTTTGTTCCTTCCAGAATGAGATGCGTCCGGTGAACCAAATGGTTCCCTTAGCTCCGCGTACCTCCTCCAAGCCCAAACAGCAGTGGAAGCCCAAGGTCTCCTCCAAGCCCAAGACTTCTTTAGCATGACTCGCCGAACCTGGGTCCGCCCTGCCCTCCACTGTGGGTGGTCGTCTGCGACACTATCTCAGCGTTTGGGAGGACTCTGTGGCAGACCCATGGGTTTTACAGGTGGTGAAAGAAGGGTACAAGATCCCTTTCATTTCTCTTCCTCCTTTTCGCCTTCGTCTTTCTCATACTCCTCAGGGTATAGAGAAGCGCTATCTGTTCGACAGCGCTGTTCAGGCTCTTCTGCACAAGGATATTCTGGAGCCAGTGCCCTTACAGGACAGGGGTTCCAGGGTTCTTCTCAAACATCTTTGTAGTCGCCAAAAAGGACGGTACTGTTGTCCTATTTTAGACTTGAAGGACCTCAATTCCTTTGTGACACAGACTCATTATTGCCAGGAGTCTTTGTGCATAGTGATTACTGCCATATACCCGGGAGAATTCCTCGCTTCTCTGGATCTGCAGGACGCGTATTTGCACATTGCCATTCATCCAGAGAGCAGACAGTACCACCAGTTTGCCTGCGACAGGGGACATTTTCAGTTGTCAATCCTTCCATTTGGGCTGACTGCTCCTCAGGTTTTCAACCGTGGCCTTGGGCACCTTGATATCTGTCCTCCACCGGAATGGCATCAGGGTAACTCCATACACGGACGACTTGCTTCTGAAGGCCACCTCTGCGGTTCTGCATTCTGGCTCTCACCCATCACGGTTGGATCATCAACTTAGACAAGTCAGATCTTGTCCCATCCCAGCGTCAGGTCTTCCTGAGCCTTCTCTTCGACACTCAGAAGAACATGGTGTTCCTCACGGACGAGGTGGCTCACCAGATCGCTCACAGGGTTTCAGCTATTCTGTCCCAGGATTCAGTTCCACTCCAGAAGCTGTCATCTCTAGGGGGCAAATTCATTTCCACCATAGAAGTGGTTCCGTTTGCCATGGCACACACCAGAGAACTCCAGAGATTTGTGATCCAGATGTCCAGGGGTCCGCAGGATCTTTGTAAGTCATTTGTCTCCCTTCCTCTTCATGTGGAGATGAGATTGTTGTCATGGTGGCTTGACCTCTGCAACCTGCTGAAGGGCAAGTCCTTTCTGGTGACCTTTTGGACCAAAGTGACGACTGATGCCAGCCTCTCCGGCTGGGGTGCGGTCCTGGGGTGCCTGAGCTCTCAGAGTCGGTGGTCTTCGGAGGAGTCTCTTCTTCCGATCAACATTCTGAAGCTTTGGCCAATATTTCATGCCCTGAGACATTGGACTTCTCAGTTAGCAGACTGTCCAATGAGAGTGGGGTCTGACAACTCCATGGCCGTAGCGTACATCAACAAAGGCTGAACAAGAAGTCTTGCTGCTTGGTTAGAGGTCAAGGTTATTTTGTCCTGGGCAGCAGGTCATGTGCCAGCTATATCTGCAGTTCACATGCCAGGCGTAGACAACGTCATGGCGGACTTCCTCAATCGACACACAGTGGACATCGGAGAGTGGGAGTTGCATCCGCAGGTGTTTAAACTTGTTCAGCGATGGGGTCCCCCTTACATCAACCTGATGGAGACGAGACACAACAGAAAGGTTCCATTGTTTTGCTCTCGGTGGCGAGACCCTCTGGCTCTAGCGGTGGATGCAGTGTCCATTCCTTGGACCTTTCCTCTGGCTTACATCTTTCCTCCCCTTACCATTTTGCACAGGGTGTTACAGAAGCTACGACTGGAGCGTTGCCCAGTCATTCTGATTGCTCCATACTGGCCACGCCAGTCTTGGTTTCCGGAGCTTGTGGACCTGTCAGTAGCGGAGCCCATTCGGCTCCCAGACCGTCCGGGGTTACCTGTGGAAGGAGGATGTGCATCGGCTAGCTTTGATGGCTTGGAAATTGAATCCTCAATATTAGAGAAGGGCTTCTCTTCTGGTGTGGTAGCCACTATGCTTAGTGCTCGCAAGCCTGTTTCTTTCAAGATCTACCATCGTGTCTGGTCGACTTTTCTGTCCTAGTGTGCTGACAGGGACCTGTCTCAGGACTTTGACTTACCTACGGTCCTGGCCTTTTTGCAGGATGGTGTGGATAAGGGCCTCAGTTTGAGTTCCCTGAAGGTTCAGACTTGTGCTCTCTCTGTTTTTTTTCAGAGGCGCATTGCCATCCTTCCTGATGTCAAGATATTCTTCCAGGGCCTTGCTCATACTCATCCTGTTTTCAAGTCTCCCACTCCTCAGTGGGATTTTAACTTTGTTTTGGGCGTCCTTCAGCATCCTCCCATTTCTCTTAGTCCATACAGGTTACTGGTCTCCCACCCTGTCAAGAGACCATTCTTGACTCTCATGTGGCAGTTTGTGGGGGTCCTTCGGGGTCATGCTCACAGGAGTCTTCTTCCCTTCTACTATCTAGTCATCTTAGTGTCTCAAATCTTTCTGGAGCTGATTGGCTAGCTGCAGCCAAGGAGAGAAGTGAGGCTCCACCCCCTGCATACACTTTGAGAATTTGTTCCTGCCTGCTAAGGGGCGGATCACCTCCCAGTAACCTGTAAGGACTAAAAGAAAAGGATTTAACAGGTAAGACTAAAATCCTCTTTTCATTCATATTGTGCCTGAAGAAGAGACATAATTCTCTTGAAAGATTGTATCCAAAGCCACTCTGCAAATAAAGCTATAGTTTTTACTCTACTAGTCTCCTGAGTTTTCTGTGGCTACCACTGTATCAAGCTACCATGCTTTACCCAGAGTTCAGCCAGGACAGATCTAAAATGGTGTCTGTCACAAAAGAATATCAGGAAAGGAAGACTACTTCATGATCCAGAATAGGAAATTCTGTCAACACCTATTAGTAAGACAGGCTGGGATGGAATCTGGAAGGATTGAACTGTTCAGGGCCCATTGGTCCATCAAGCATAGCTTCAGATCATTGTGCTGGTATTAAAGGTCGTTTGGAAGTGTGTGTTTTTTTTTTTTTTGTTTTTTTTTTTTGTCCCCCCCCCCCCATCAGGATCAAAGGAGAAAAGCTTTACAGATCAGATCCAAACATGACAGTGATGTGCATAGAAGTGCCAGTCTCAACAGGCAAGCTTCTCAGATTCTGGAGTGGACAGAGAAAACCCCGTTGGCCCTATCAGCAGCCTATGTATCAGGGATTCTGAACAAGCAGGCAGGTTATTTGAGCAGAAGATTCCTGAACCTGGGAGTAATGGTTCTTAAACAGGAAAATTATTCAACAACATAGTCCTAGAATGGGGAATCAAGTAGTGGACCTAATGGCAATGGCAGAGAATTCCAAGCAGCAGCTTTTTGTTAAGACTCAAGGACAGGATGCATTCAAGATCAAGTGTAACTTCCCTTTGGCATAGATATTTCCCCTGATTCCAATCCGACTGGATGTCATATGCAAAATAAATAAGAACAAATCGAAAGTGATTCTTATTTCTTCTTGGAGGCCAAGAGGGAGACCTGGTTTGTGGATCTGGCGAGATTGTCTATCCTTCCTCTAGTGGTGCTTGCAAAAATCAAGGACCTTCTCTCTCTGGGTCCAGTTCTGTATCTGTATCCAGCTTCCTTAAGGCTGAATAGCTATCTCTGAGATGGAGGGGTCTGTCTGAAACTGATACTATTATTGCAGACAGGAGGCCATCCTCTTCAAAAACTTACTACAGGGTATGATTTGCCTTTCAGAAATGCTGTTGCAGCAAGAGTTTCATTTGTTGCTAACGTTACGTTAATGTTGATCGTGATTAAAAAAAACAAAAAAAAACCTGGGGGTTATGAAATGCGTTGACAATTTTAACTTCTTTTACAAGTGTATTAATAGATTCTGGATTTCTTACCAGTAATTTTCTGTATTCTTAAATACACTTTCTTCATTTGATTTCTCTGGCCTAATTATGCTCACCAAGGACCATTTTACCCCTTAAAGGGGGGATAGTAATGTTTCATAATAAAAGCAGCTCTAAGTAATCATCATAGTATTTGGACTTTGGAGAATGTTATTTCAGTTCTGTCAGAGTTGTAGATGAAGAGTAATTCAATGACAAAGGTTCCCCCTCCCGCCCCTTTTACTGATGTAACACTGTTCAGCCAGATCAGAAGGGAGGTGCCCAGGTAGATTGCACAGAGGGACAATCTTCAATTAAGATAAGGGAAAAATCTGAAAAGCTTGTCAAGGGGGGGGAAGGGCTTTTATTGTTTTCATATAAGGAAGATTGTCCCCTGCTGTTATCTGTCCAGTCTATGGACTACATTCCACATCTGAGAAGAGATGGCTTACACTGGGTAAAAGGGGCGGGGAGGGGAAACTTTGCTTGTGAATATCTCTTAAACCATAAAGGTTTGAGAGATAAGACTTATATAATTCTTCATGTTTTTTTAATGCCTATAAAATAAAGTTAAAACAAAGTATTACTATCCCTTTAATTGGTGTACTTAAAACTGTACATAAAGCAACATCAACCGTGAGACAGAGTAATAGGATTTTTGAAGTAGAAAACTAAACATAGAGCAACATCAGCTGGGAGGGCAGTATATAATAACAATCCCAAGCCTTCTAAGCCTGGGATAGTTCCATGCTACTAGGGTTTATCTGATACTGTAAGTAGTAGTGATTTGCTACCTCATGGTCTTCTTCCTCTGTCAAGGGAATGTGCATAGCTGAGTGTGGAAAGCTCAAAAAATATCCACAAAAAAAAAGCTTTCAGCAGCACAAAAAAACTAGCTAGTTATGCTAGTATAGTCACATAGGTGCAAAAGATTCAGATACAGTTTCAACGATGTATACCTCTGTAAAATTGTTTGCCTTTATTCTTAGGGTACAGTGTGTGCTATTCAAGGCCTCCACATCAGCTTCACGTAATTCCAGACCAAAACTGAAGTGCAGTAACACTTAATCCTTTTAAGATCACAGACTTCTTTAACACCTTAAGGATGTGCCATGGTTGGAGAGCCATAAGGACCCATAACGTGCCAGGGTCGTCATGGATTTCGGGGCACTCTGCATGGCTGCATGCCGTTCGGGGAGCCCTGAACCGGGATTGCAAAAAAAAAAAAAAGTGCTTGCCGAGTGTGTAAGTGGCTGGTCCTTAAGGGGTTAAAAACACATTTCCTTTTTTGGATAATATTAAAACTATACTTATTGTGTAGCTTGTGGCTCAATCCATACAAGAATAAAAGTACACTTCTTCACAAGTGGGTGAGTAATTTCTTGTTGTACTAAATGTGTTGATCATTCTGGTGGCTACTCAAGATCCTTGCACCCAAGTGTGAAGTATGCTTGTATTCTGTAAGGATTGAGCCACATGTTGCATGATAAGTACATTTATAGCTATCATTGCTCAAGAAGAGAAGAAACTATAAGTAGTATCTAAGTGTAGTATAATGTATTCAAAGATCAAAACAAACAAGACGAAAAAACACTCACAAATTGTCAACTTGGTCAATAAGCCTCTTGGGGTCCCTTCTACAAAAAAGTCACGAGTCGTGTCCTGGTCTTTGCTCCAATATGTCTCAGTGCCGTCTAACCACTAAGTAAGTAGGGAGGGACTGGATCCCAAGTGAGTGTTAGTCAATACCCTAGCTTTTTTATGGGAACCTCAGACTTCTTCAGGGGTACAAAGATGGTAGGTGGAAACACATCACTGATATTTATACTCTCAGTCTAAAGTCACTAAATATAACAACAGATTAAGGTAGAAGGAAATCCCTACAAAAGAAAGACCTTTAAATGAGGCAATCAACTAGGAGTCCAAAAATATACAAAAAAATGTTTAATTGGCCCAAGAATGTTCTCCGTCACTGATCTTATTCTTAAATATCTAAAAGAGAAGAGCATCAAGTGACTACGATTCATTGTCCGTGGCAGACACAATCTGGGAAGGCAGTAAGGAGGAGTTATGCAAATCTCCTCTATACTGGTGCTCCCATTGGTCCATGCATAGGGGTGTGCTTTTCACAGGAGGAATTGCAGGGCTTTCAATACACACACACACACACACACACACACACACACACACACACACACACACACACACACACACACACACACACACACACACACACACACACACACACACACACACACCCCCCCACAATGAAATACAACCACCACACTCAAATGCATCCAACAGGCTCACTATGCACACGCTCAATACACCGACAATGCATACACACACGCACAATACAGAAAATACTAATGCTATAAGTACACTGCTTTACGCAAAACTCAGTGCAATATACACGCAAAGTAGTATGCGCAGCACTGTGCGCAATACTATATACAAAAAATGCAGTATGCACAGTGCTATACGCAATAAACAATACACAAAAAGCAGTATGCACAGAGCTGTATACAATACACTAAAATCAGTATGCAATGCTGTATGCACAGTGCTGTATGCATACGTTATACACAAAAAGCAGTACACACAGCGTTATATGCGATAGGCACAGTCTATAAGCACAACGCTTTAAACACAGTGCTATATGCATTACACACAGTGCTATATGCATTGCACCCAAGCTTTTTCACGTTCCAACCTCCTCAGATGACAGAGGATTTCTCCATGTAAGCAGGAGCACTCTCTATCCAATGAGAGCACTCTAGCTTACATGGAGAAATCATCCGTCACCGGAGGAGGTTGGAAAGAGGCACTACGTGGGCAGGGTTGCAGATGAAGATTGACAAGCTGCGGGGCAGAGTTGTACCTGCAGTCTATCCAGAAGTAAGGCCCTGGCTTATTTTTAAAACTTTACATTTCGCCATAACACGCATTGTATCCTATATAATAATTCGCGAAGATGTTTGTCACGATGCAGTCATGCACAGTAGAGACTGCCTGTGTTTGGGCTGTCTCTACGGCACATGATTGCATTGCGTGAGTGAGGGGACGCAAGACTGCATTGCATGGAGCAGTGAGGTAGCGACCTCTTAACCCTTTGAGTGCCAGAGGGGTACGAGGGGTTCCTCTCTAGCACTCAATGGGTTAACATTACCCGGACCTTGGCCCCGTGTACACAGGCTTTTACACTCGTAAGTAAATAAGACCACTATTACAGCTTATCGCTATAAGAAGATCATTATGAGCCAAACTTGTAGAGGGCCGATAGCTCCCCTTTAATCAACCGCTTCTTTCCTCTAGTCTTAATGACTTCTTTCTATTAGCCTCAGATTTAGTTGTAAATAACCCCCCTTCCTTTAGAAGTAGCTTAGCTAGTCTCTCTCCCTCCCACCCACCCTCTGTAACTAAAATCTTACAATCCCTTTGCCAGTGTTCAACATCTCTGTACTGTTTATAGTTCAGTAATGTCTTAAGAACTGTTCCCCATAAATATACTCTGTTCTAGAGGAGGCCTTGTGAAGCAGACTCTAAAAATGTAGAGTACTATATTCATCCCATTTATATTTATCCATTTTTACACATAATAGTACTACTCTTGAAACAGTTGTGTAACACTGCATGATTGTTTACCAGTATTCTCAAATCTTTCCTTGGCAAGATTTTCCCAAGTATTTTCTCATTTAGTATATATGCAGCATGTTTGTTTGCACAAGCCAAATGCATAACCTTTTCTGTAGTAAACCTCATCTGACACTTTTCTTCCCATTCACTTAATTTATCCAAATATTTCTGCAGAGAAAAACATTCTTCTCCTTCTTAGACATCTTAGTGTCATTGGCAAAGAGGGAGAAATTACTTTCAATACATACTTCAAGATTGCTAATAAACAGGCTAAAAATCTCTGGGCCCAGCACTAAACCCTGAGGCACTCCACTTACAATTTTAGACCAGCTTGAAAAGGATCCATTTACAACAACTATCTGCATTCTATAATTTAACCTAGTGATTTACTCCAGTCCTTTGGTACACAAACAGGTCTGTGTTTCAGGATATGCCTGATTAAGTGTAAACCTCTCAACTAAAATGACCGAGCCACTTAAGGATTACTCACCTGTGACATCTGGAAAAGCTGACCTCTTGGTGTGCCCAGAGGATTAATATTGAGAAAAAGTGAATTTTCTATCTATGCACCAATATCCTCAAAAGCCAGTGACTTTTAATTTATACAGTAGCCTGTTTACATATAGTATCAAAGATTTTTGCAGAATCAAGGTATTTTTCGTCATATATTTTTATATATTGACTTTGTAATAATGTTGTTGGTTGGCACTTAGTCCTGAATACAAATGGATGTTGCTTGTGGGCCAAAAATTCACTGGCTGCTTCTTTTACAGCTCATGTCATGGAAAGAAAAGGAAGTATAGTCTCCCGAGCAAACAGCATTGGATCTACCAGTGCATCCTCAGTCCCTAATACAGGTAACTCACACCAATTAAACTTGTCTGTTTCCTGTCTGGTGTAAAATCAAGACCAGATCAATAGTCATACTGTGTTTGTGTTTGTGTGTGTGTGTGTGTGTGTGTGTGTGTGTGTGTGTGTGTGTGTGTGTGTGTGTGTGTGTGTGTGTGTGTGTGTGTGTGTGTGTGTGTGTGGTGGTGGTGGTGGTGGTGGTGGGGTAGATGCACAGCAAACCATCTGAAACAAGATGCTCAGTCTATAGTAATCCTATTGCACTACTTAAACATTAGTAAAAGGTGGTACTGTGTTTAGCCATAGAAAAAGCAGGAGACTGGTAGAGTAAAAATTATACCTTTTTATTGGCTGAGTGGCTGTAGAATTCAAGCGTTCAAGACAACTTGGGTCTCTTCATCAGGCATGATAAGAATGAGCCTTCATCCTCAAGCCTGTCATTTTTACTTCATCAGTCTCCTACTTAAACATTGTGAGCTAGTATTCTGAGTATCCTGTTTGGATGGTTGGCTTGCATCTTGATTTAGAAATTGTCTGTGGGTGTTTTTCCCCTCCAGTTACTCTAAATGTCTTCTCAAATGTGAGGTCTGTTTATCTTTAGCTCATCATCTGCTCCTAACAACCCCCCCCCCGAAGTGTAATCTGCCATCCCACCGACTTGAAGTGTCTTCTCGCTAGCTTCTCATCCAATTTCATTCTCCCAGAGTTGGAAACTTGTGGCTTTCCAACTTCTGTAACTACAGCTCACCATCTCCCATCATCTCCAGCATCAGCAGATGGGGATGATGAGTCATTGTTCAAAAGCTGGAGAACCACAGGTTGCCTGTCCATCCTTTCTACAATAGCCACACCACTCTTGACTCAGCACCACTGGGCTGCATTCTTCAGCTGATGGATTAGGAGGAAACAAAACTAATCCCATTTTTATGTAATAGTGCCAAGTTGAATATAAATAAATACAAGTTCACTTTATCTTTGCTGCTGCAACACTGGAGCAAAACTGTCTCTTTGGGGTGTGGAAGGTGAACAAGAAACAGTGTTGTGCTGCAGTGCTCTCAGGACTGCTGCTCAGCCAACACCCACAGTGAAGCCATTGTTATTTATATTGTTTCAGCCAAGACACACTGTCAAAGGCTAATATCACATATCTGAGCACTCCATTGCATACAATTTATTATTTTTTTTTTCTTCCTGACAACACACAGGGCCTGTCAGTGGAAACACAGGCTAGACCCTTCACGTTTGTTATGGACCTCTGAATGTTTACAATACATAATTTTTTTTGGTCCAATGTGGAACGCAAGAACCATGTGGAAATGTCTCCCCCTCTAGGAGCAAAGTGCACTTATTCTAAGTTGGAGGTGGAGACTCCCTCCTCCCTTCCACTTTAACTCTTCCTGCTAAGCTCAGTTTTAAGTAACTTTGTGATCAAGAGGTAGAATGGACACTGGTCTTAGTTCGCTGCCTTTTTTTCTTTTCATTTCCTAGTACATGGGCTGTATAATCCCCCATTAGGTGGGCTCCTATTCCGGCTTCCTTTTCTATGGATTGTCCAGTGCAACATTTTATTTCCAGGACCTCTAACCTTTGGGGGTTGGCTTTTATCAGCCAGTTCCTCAGTTTAGCTTCTCAGAAGCTTACTTTCATTCATTCTAATGGGAACCCGAAGAAAGGCAGTTGTTGTGAGTTAACCTCTTGAGTGCTTTTATCCTCTGAATATGTCCATATAATTTATCACCCACTGGTCTTGTGGGCTGTTGCCTTCCTTGCACTCTGTGATCCATATGTACTGTGCTTTGCCATCCATGTCAAAGTAGCCATAAAAGGCACAGATGTTTACAATTCTAGAAGTGATCTGTCTTTCTTGAGGAAACTTTACCCTGGCTAAGAAAAAGGTGAAATTTACTCACGAAAATTTTTTTCCTCTGTGTCCTTCCATGGCATACTGTGGCTATTAGCTCCGCCTCCCAGCTGGTAGGACCAATAGAAAATTATAAATTGTGTGATCATCCTCCCCTCTTCAGTTATACGTTTGCCCAAGCTGCAAGACGAAAAGATGGTTAGATGAGTTAAATTATGACCATAAGCAAGTACATATAGTAACTATTGTATTGCTAAAAGATATCAACCGGAACAATACATAGACCGATTATAACCGGGTGGGTTGCCGTGGAAGGACACAGAGGAAAAACAAATATCGGTGAGTAAATTTTACCTTTTCCTCTGTGTCTGATCCATGGCATACTGTGGGACTTACCAGAGTAGTACCCAGTGTACATAGGGAGGGCTCCTGAAGAGAAATTTCCTAGGTGGGTATGGCTGCCTCCAGCACCTTTCTGCCAAATTTGGCACCTGCAGATGCTTGGAGATCCAGTCTGTAGTGCTTCACGAAGGTTGTGACAGAGGACCAGGTTGCAGCCTTACAGACATCTTCAGGGGAAGCTGCTGCTTTGTGTGCCCAAGATGTAGATAGCTCTGCTTGAGTGGGCTTCAATCCCCAAGGGGGGCTGTTTGTCTGCAGATTCATAGGCAAGAATAATACAGCTTCTTATCCAGTGAGAAATAGAGGGGTTTTATGCTGCTTATCCCTTAAATTTCCCAAAATGATGGACAAATAGGGAATCCGTTTTATGTATGAGTTGAATACGCTTGCAATAAGTTTGGAGACCGTGTACAAGGTCGACGTTATGGAGGCACCTCTCCAGCTCCCCAGCTGGATTAGGGCAGAATGACGGAAGTACAATCTCCTGTTTCAGTTGGAACTTAGATATAACCTTGGAGCGGAATGCAGGGTTTGGATGCAGTACCACTTTGTCTTGATGAAAGACTAGGCAAGGGGCAGTGGCCATCAGAACCTGAATTTCCCCCACTCTGCGGGCTGAAGTTACTGCAGTATGAAGTAATGTTTTAAGGGTGAGGTGCTTCATGGAAACAGAATCCAATGGTTCAAAGAAGGGATGGGAATAGAGTTTCTGTAAGACCATGTTAAGGTCCCAGGAAGGAATAGTGTCACATATAGTAGGCTTTATCTGTGATACTGCTGCCATGTATTTCTTTATTAGAAAATTGTCTGTGAATGGTGTGGCTAAGACAGCTGAAATAGCCAAGAGCTGAACTTTTAATGATGCCGGCCGTAGTCCTTTCTGGAAACCTGACTGTAAGAAGTCCAGGATCCTTGGGGGAGAAATGGACTGTCTATTCAGACCCTAAGAGGTGCACCAGCGATGGAATGTGGCCCAGACTCTGTAATATATCTTTGTAGTGGAAGGACACCTGCCCTGTAGAATGGTGTTTGGCACTCAGAGAGACCTTGATAAGTTAGATTCCTGTTCAGCCTCCAAGCCATGAGCTGGAAGAAGGCTAGATTGGGATGTAATATGGGCCTCTGATTCAGCAAGTGTGGAATGTCTGGAAGAGGAACTGGAGGACTGACAAACAGTTGTAAGAGGTCCACGTACCATAGCTTCCTCAGTCAGTTTGGGGCAATAAGGATGACATTGGCCTTTTCTCTTCGTATTTTTCTTATAACCTCTGCCAAGACAGGAATGGGTGGAAAAATGTAAGTTAGTCTGAATGTCCAA
This sequence comes from Rhinophrynus dorsalis, assembly GCA_037306005.1. NCBI lineage: Eukaryota > Metazoa > Chordata > Amphibia > Anura > Rhinophrynidae > Rhinophrynus > Rhinophrynus dorsalis. The sequence continues at coordinate 92,284,714 of CM074727.1, read as the reverse complement.
GGAGTGCTTAGGGGGTCATGTCCTGCCAACTGTTCTGCCCACCTGGAGAGGTACAGTTGACACTGTCTGTTCTGGGCAGTGGCCATGAGATCTATTGATGGGGACTCCAGGATCTCTGTTAAAGGGATAGTAATGTTTCATAATAAAAGCAGCTCTAATGAATCATCATAGTATTTGGACTTTGGAGAGTGTTATTTCAATTCTGTCAGAGTTGTAGTTCAAGAGTAATTCAATGACAAAGTGTCCCCCTCCCGCCCCTTTTACTGATGTAACACTGCTCAGCCAAAGCAGAAGGGAGGTGCCCAGGTAGATTGCAGAGAGGGAAATCTTCAATTAAGATGAGGGAAAAGGTTGTCAAGGGGGGCAGGGATTTCATTGTTTTCATAGGAGTAAGAGTGTCCCCTTCTGTTATCCTTCTGGTCTATGGACTGCATTCCACATATCAGAAGAGATAGCTTACACTAGGTAAAAGGGGTGGGAGGGGGAAACTTTGCTTGTGAATATCTCTTAAACCATAAAGGTTTGAGCGATAAGACTTATATCATTCCTTGTTTTTTTTTAATGCCTACAAAATAAAATAAAGTTAAAACGAAGTATTACTATCCCTTTAAGGATAGGAATACCTGTCTATTGAGACTCCATTCTCCCGGGTTTAGTTTTGCCTGGCTGAGGAAGTCTGCCTGGATGTTCAGGTGGCTTGATAGGTGAGAGACTGTAAAAGCTAACAGATGTTTTTCCACCCAGAGCAGGATCTTTAATGATAAGTTGTTGAGGTGAACACTCCTGGTTCTCCCCTGATTTAAGAGGTACTGTAGAGCTGTGACATTGTCTGACCGTATGAGGACTGCTTGTCTGGCAAGGTTGTGCCGAAAGTGTAGAAGTGTCTTCCAGATTGCTAGAATCTCCAGTATGTGAAATCTGGACTCCTGACCGGACCATGTGCCCTGCGCAGACTGCTGGTTCCAGATACCTCCCCATCCCTGACGACTGGCATCCGTGGTGAGTACTTGTCAAGATGGCCCCATTATCTGATGGCCCTGTTCCAGATTTTTCTTCTGAGTCCACCAGGAGAATTCCCTTCGAGTGGACGCTAACATAGGTACCCGCATGGTCAGGTTTGATGGGTTTTTTCTGTAAAACTGGAGGAAGTTGTACTGAGTATGCCGGGTATGTGTTCTGGCCCATGGAATCATCTGCTGTGCAGAGGAAAGGTGCCCCAGGAGTCTGCAGAAAGATTTTGCTGTGTGAGACTATTTTGTTAGGAATAAAGTCACCTGCTCCCAGATTCGTGTTTGTAGTTCCAGGGGCAGGGTTGCACTGTTCTGACAGGTGTCCAAGAGGGCGCCCAGGAACTGAATCTGCTGGGAAGGATGAATTATTCTTTTTTTCTTCGTTGATCAGCCAGCACAGAGTCTGTAGTATTCATCTGCAGATGGCTGTGTTGTCTTTTGCTATCTGACCGGAGGGCCCTATGAGCAAGATGTCGTCTAGATAGGGCACAACTTTGATCTGATCTGTACTTCTTAACTCTGCCATGGTCACAGCCAAGAGCTTGGTGAACACTCGGGGCACAGTGGCTAGACCAAATGGAAGTGCCCGGAACTGATGATGACGCTTGAAGATATGAAATTTTAGGTACTGACAGTGAGTAGACCTGATCAGTATGTGATAGAAGGCGTCTTAAAATCTATATGGGAGAGGAAAACATGTGGCTATCTCCATCTTGAAATGTCGTATTCGTAGGAACTGGTTGAGATGCTTTAGGTCATAAGGCAAAGTTCCCCAAAAGGCTTTATAACCGGGAAAAGAATGGAATTAAAGCCCCAAAATCTCTGACTCATCAGGACCTCCTCTATTACCTTGTTCTGGATGAGAGACTGAAGAACCTGTCTCATCTGGTTTACCTTGGTTGTGTTCCTGATTTGTGATGTTCTCATTCTCGGACCTGGAGGAGCAGTCTGAAATTCTAGGACCTACCCTTCCTTCACCATTTCCATAGCCCACTTGTTGGGGTGAATAGATACCCAGGACTGATGGAACTGCTCCAGCCTGCCCCCCACTGGAGGTGAAGGAAGGGACCTCTGTCTTCATGGGTGGAACTGGGTTTTCTTTGGAAATCCTTCCGGATTCCTCCTCTAGTAGGCTGAGCACCCCCTCTCTTTCTCTGGTCATAGCCTCTACCAGGCCTGTATCTCTTAGTGTCATTAAAGGACTGATGTGTTGACCCTAGACGGTGATCCTCTACTTCGTCTGTCTTGAGGCAGGAAGGGGCTTTTCCTGGCTGAGGATTTCTTAATGATGTCATCTAGCTGGTCTCCAAATAGCTTTGATCCTTCAAAAGGTAGTGAGATCAGTCTGTTCTTGTAAGCCGGGTCTGCATCCCAGGATCTGATCCAAAGTGCACTTCACGCTGTTACTGATGATGCTGATGATTTTGTGATTAGTCTGATGTCTAAAGACGCGTCACAGGATTAGTTCGCCGCATCCTTTATAGTGACTAGCTCCTTTAGAATTCGCAATCTTGAGACCGATGGTTCCAGTTCTCAGTCTAGGGTAGCCAAATTCGCAAGGTGCAGAACACCGATGCCATGGCTGTAGAGGTCTTTAAATTCTGGCCAGTGGATGTAAACTGTTTACGAAGCACTTTATCTGCCCTCTTATCCATAGCATCCCGTAGGGTCGTACCGTATTTTAGAAACAAAGTTGTCCTTCTAGCTGTCTGTGCTATAGCCACGTCGACCTTAGGTAGTGTAAACCAGCTTGCTGTATCTTCCTGTGCAAAGGGTTACATATGCTGGAATCACTTTGAAGTGGAACATCTTTTTCGCCCTGCATCCACTCCTTTTGTATCGTTTCCTGTATAGAACTATGTACCAGAATGACTGCACAGGTCGTCTTATATCCAATGAAGGCTGTATCCATTACATTGAGGTACTTCTGGATTTCAGTAAGGCCTAAGGACTTCCTCATTGCTTTGACTAGAGGATCCACTTTATCTATGGAAAAACTTCCAGCGTCTTCCACAATCTCACCCTCTTCAACAGAGGAACCTGCAGACTCCAACTCTATAAGGCCTTCTTCCTCGTATTCCTGTGGATGGGGATGGCCTTTCATCTGGGTCTGAAAATCTGGGTCTCTTTCTAGCGGCGTCCTGCATAGATGAGACCTTCATCCAGCTTCAAAAATCTTGGAACTGGGCAGGGACTTTGTTGCCAGAGGCACGCTTTAAGCATTCAGAGCATAATTTCGTAGGATCAGAGAGGGGCAATCTCTGATCACAGCCTGCACAGGATTTAGTTTTTGCAGCAGCCTTCTCTTCCTTAGAGATCTCTGCAGATTTTTTCTTGTCCCCTTTAACCTCCTTAGTATCAGACTTTATAAATATATATGCATAGAGAGTTATAGAGCATACTGTAAGTATAGCAGAAGATAGGCAAATACTCAATATATATTATATGCCATACAAAAGTAATAGCTGTATCTGTAAAAATGTATGCAGAAAATAATAATGGCATAGATGCAAAAATAAATAAACTCACGATCCTCCTGGAGAGACTCCTGCCTGCCGGGCTGATATACCCACCGCTTGCACGAGCTGGAAGACGCCAGGTAGCCTCTTGCACCCCATGCATGGAATGCACGCGTCACTTCTGGTTCCCGTCTCCTTTCTTCCATCCGGCGTTCTTCCGGTCGCAGGTGGAGCAAGGCAGTTTAATGAAGGGATAGAGCCGGTGCGTCGCCGCTCTAGATCCTTGCATAGTCTCTGGATCGCATTTTTTGCCATAGCACAGTGCGGGGCAGAGGTAGAAAGGTATGTGAGCCGCAGTGAGGCAGGCCCTATGGGGAAAATAAAAAAAATAGTTCAGGAGAGAGAGGAGGCAATGCCTCCGTCCCCCAGCTTGGGTAGGACCAAATAACTGTGGAGGGGAGGATGTTCACACAATTTATAATTTTCTATTGGTCCTACCAGCTGGGAGGCGGAGCCAATTGCCACAGTATGCTGTGGATCGGACAGCAAATCATCTTACTGAAACACGATAAAATAATTTTGCATCTCCGATTATTAAATATAACAATCATGCATTACTATAAACCTCTAAATCAGAATTGTGTCCATGGTCTGAATATCCAACAGACCTCTGGCCTCTTTACCAATTAAAAAAAATCCCTTCCTCTTAAATGCTCAGAAATCCTTTATATGCTTATAAAACAAATGTATCTTACTCTGGAATCATAACCTTCCATAATGTGGTGAGTAACTGACTTGCTGTGATCTCTAGAAGTTGTCGTTAGACATACTCCCTTATCTTGTCTTTTAGTGGTATAATAGTGCAGTCAAAATATTGACAGAGTATTGAAAAGTGATGAAATATATAATGTGGTATGTTCTACAATTCATATATAACAGATTTTATATTTTTAACTAGTCAATGAGTTGGAAACTTGAACATGATTACATTTCAGGTAAATTACATCTTAAGTGGTTATCCAGGTAAGTAGAACAGTAGGTTTCATAGTAACATAGTAATTTAGGTTGAAAAAAGACTTGCGTCCATCTAGTTCAACCCTTTTCCTATTCCTGTTTACCATTGTTGATCCAAAAGAAGGCAAAAAGACACCTTCAATACAGCAATTTCAAATTCTGCCCCGAATGGGGGGGGGGGGGGGAATTCCCTCCTGATTCCAAATGGCAATCGGATTTCTCCCTGGATAAACAAGCCCTAAGTAAAATATTAATCCTAATACTAACGTACATAGCCCTCTATGTTATGCTCTTTTAAATAAGTATCCAGACCCTTTTTGAAGGCGTCTAATGTATTCGATAGCACCACCTCCTCAGGCAGTGAATTCCATACCTTTATTGTCCTTACAGTAAAGAAACCCTTCCGCTGTTGTAGATTAAATCTCCTTTCCTCAAGTCTAAGCGGGTGGTCCTATGTACTGTTCTGTTAATGAACAGGTCTTTGGAGAGCCCTTTGTATGGACATATTTATACAGTGTTATCATATCCCCTCTAAGATGCCGTTTCTCTAGTGTATACAAGTTTAACTTTTCTAGCCTTTCTTCATAACTAAAACTTTCCATTCCCCTTACTAGTTTTGTAGCCCTCCTCTGCACTTTCTCTAGTTCCATAATGTCCTTTTTCAGAAAGGGCGCCCAGAATTGAACAGCATATTCTAGGTGGGGTCTTACCATGGACCTGTAAAGAGGCATAATATTATCTTCCTCCCTTGAGTCAATACCCCTTTTAATACATGTTAATATCTTATTGGCCTTTGCAGCTGCCAGCTGGCACTGCATGCTACTGCTAAGTCTATTGTCTACCATTACTCCCAAATCCTTTTCATTTGTAGATTTCCCCAGAGAAACACCATTTAAACTATATGTTGCATTTTTATTATTATACATAAAATGCATAACTTTACGCTTGTCTATATTGAATCTCATTTGCCATTTGCCTGCCCAGTAACTCAATTTGTCCAAATCCTCTTGTAATGAAGACACATCCAGTTCAGACTTTATTACCCTACTTAATTTTGTGTCATCGGCAAACACTGATACATGGCTCCCTATGCCCTCTGGGAGGTCATTAATAAACAATTGTGGTCGGGCCTAGGAGAGACTATGATGATAAGGTGTATGTCGGATGCCGATTGCCCATTCCGACCTGTAAGGTAGGCCTAAGAGTGGGCCCAGGTGTATAAGAAAAAGAATGAAATTGATAGAGCTGAGAAAGGGGTATGGGTTGGGTGGGTAACACAGAGCTCAGTCGGAGCTCTGCGCAGTCCCGAGGAAAGGATTGAGGTTGGTATAAATGTCTCCATCCGGCCCTCCCACAACTCCAGGCTAACCAATAGCCTTACATTTGTGGTCGGGCCTAGGAGAGACTATGATAAGGTGTATGTCGGATGCTGATTGCCCATTCCGACCTGTAAGGTAGGCCTAAGAGTGGGCAAAAAAAGGACCATGAATCCACAGGGATCGTGACCGTAGATCTATATCCAATGTGAATAAAGAATGGGTACTGAAATAACCTGATACTGGATAACCCCCCGCCTCTTGACCCCTGAAATCTAACAAAAGCCATAAGAAAGGTGGAGCAAATGTAACTAAAAAGGAGGGCTGATAACCGAAGGGTAGTGAGCTGTCTACCCAACTGCTCCAAAAATATACAATCTAAGGTGTCAAGTGAAAGACTACTTACAATACCTCACATGATCAACGTAGGAGTGTGCGACAGTGTAACTTAATGTAGTAGTTGTGTTGATAAAGATGTTTGATACCTGCCAAGACGGATTAACAAAATAAGATAAAATATGCATGGCTAGTAAAAAAATGGCCAAAAAGATGTAAAGGCAGAACACATGTGGCACCCTACCACAGAACAGCTAGCCCAGTCAATAGTTGACGTGTATGGTGGAAACGGTGAGAACCTTGAAATACTACCTCCCATATGTAGCTTCATAAACAAGGCACACGTCATTACATCAGGGCCAGGTATGTAACACATGTATGTCTGAAGGTGGTAGTCTGATTCATGATACTTAATAGTGAAAAAGAGAGAAAAGAATTAACTTGTATATGGTGACTGGTGAGTCCCTCTCTAGTGCCAAGCGGCTGATGCGAGACGCTACCTATGGTTTGGACCGATGGGCGTGAGGCCTATGCGATAGGCTGAGGGGTGTTGGTCTCGCGGTGACAAATAATCTTAAGCAGTATAAGACCCTATGTCTATAGAGTGGGTGTGACAGGTGAAGCCCTGTCTATCAAGAAAACTAGGAAGAAGGCTCTGTCTATGAGTTAGGCAGAGGGAAACGTGGGATGGGACTAAGCTGTAGCCTTCCCCTAACTATCCTAAAAGACGAACCAGCAGTCTTAACATAACCTAAACCTTACTCTGCCTCTGAAAGTAACTTGCTCGACCCTGTATGCGTGTCTCTGAAATGAGGAGACTGAATAAGATATACAAGATACCGAGTTTAATGACAAACAGTATCTCGGTGTGAGATAAAACCCATTAGATTTAATTGTGGACTACCTAGTTTAAGAACATACGAGAACGTACCAATAAACCCTAGAAACCTAACCGTAAAAAAATGATGATGAAAAAAAAAAACATGAAGACATCTCCGTGTGCGACTATCAACATAGGAATAAATGAAAGTTCCGCCAACATTACTTATTTGCTGTCGGTCACCTGAAAGCCTAACTGACAAGAGAAAAGGATAGATCAAAAGCACCTAACTGAGCAATATATGTGGGGAAGGTGAGGCCCTAAAATAAACACCAACCAGAACTACCTATGATTTGGACCGAGGGGCGATTGCCTAAGCGGTAGGCGGGAACGTGACTGGCGGTGTTATCTATCTCAAAATAAAAACCTGGCTGTCCGTGACGCCCTACCTAAAAGAGACCAGGAGGAGGGACGCTAACTATGCGTTGGGCTGAGGGGAAATACACGAGATTTCCCGGGGGACTGGACTACTCCTCCATTCCTACCCTAAAAGACAGGGACCGACAGACTTTAGAAAAATAAAAACCTGCCCTACCTAATCTTAGTAGAGTCGGCTTCATAAATGCCAGAGCTCCCTTCCTGCCCCTGTAACCGAAGTAACTACATCTCCAACATCAGATTATCTAGATACCTTTGAGATTTGAGACCCGTAATGCTTGGTCTAGATGCCCTAGCCCCAAAAGTCAAGATGTAGAACTTAACTATAACAATAGGGACCTACTGAACAGGATAAAGATCACGCTCAAAGCTGTATGCCTGTCTCTGAAATAAGGAGACTGAAATGATACACGAGATACTAAGTTGAATAATAAACAGTATCTCTATGGGAAATACCCCTATGTAATTCCTTAGTAGAATACCTAGTTCAGAACGTACAAGAACATAACCAAAAAATACCCTATAAACCTAATCAGGAAGTATCATAGCAAAATGACTAGAGATCTCCGTGAGTGACCTGAACGTAGTAGCTTCCTAAATGATGGAGCTCCATACCTGCCCTTATCCCAGAAATAGCTAACGCCCCAACTTCTGATATCTTAACACCTCTGAGATTGGGACACCAGATCTGTCCTAAATACATGCTATAACCAGATTACATATTGAATGACAACATAAGTTAGTAACGTACTCATACACACTAAAACGGCAACATGAAAGCTTCAAATTGAAATACCTTACCTTTGATGCTTGAGACCGCCTTCGTGTGTCTTAGACAAGCCTAAGAATGCAAGGTTAACAGATTGCCCCATATGCTAAACCTGAAAAACATCAGTACCTACACGGTCAACCTGTACCTAGGACTTGTGATTATAAAAAAGTACTGATAAACTGCTACTGAACCATACAACCTTCCCAGAAGACCGGACCGGCTTAAATAATTCCTATCCCGCTAAACTTATCCTAATTCTAACTCTACCCTCACCTCAATCCCAGGAGAAATTGAGAGACGTATCTATAATTGGACATAATAGGAGGCACTAAAAAATAAAAAAAATTAAACTGGTAAGTAGTATGCTGGCCTAGACAACCTGCCTCGCTCGCGATTATTCGAACGTCAGAAACTAAATACAAAAATATATATATTACAGTAAGACAAGTGTTGGCTGTCGTAGCGGATGCCTGAGCAGCTGTACGATCGAGATTACATTGTAGTATAAACCAGAGGAGTAAGTAGACATATATGAAATCAAACCTGGTCTTGACTGCAGTAAAGTTCAATGCTTGTGGAAGGAAAACCAGCCTGCAAGAGGAGCACTTGGGGTGATCGCGTGCTTGACTGTGCGTGGCTGAACACATGGTTGCGTTGTGATGACGTGAACGTGACTTAGTCTAAGAGAATTGACGATAAACACAGAGCTCAGTCGGAGCTCTGCGCAGTCCCGAGGAAAGGATTGAGGTTGGTATAAATGTCTCCAACCGGCCCTCCCACAACTCCAGGCTAACCAATAGCCTTACATATTAAAAAGAAAAGGACCCAGGACAGATCCCTGAGGTACTCCACTTATCACGTTTATCCAACTGGAGAACTTGCCATTTACTACCACTCTTTGCATTCTATCTTTCAGCCAATTTCCAATCCACACACACACACATTTTCCCCTAGGCCTATTACATTCAGTTTGTACAGTAACCTCTTGTGTGGAACCGTATCAAATGCCTTGGCAAAGTCTAAATAGATCACATCAACCGCCGCTCCCGCATCTATATTATTACTCACTTTTTCATAAAATGCGATCAAGTTAGTTTGACAAGACCTGTCTTTCACGAAGCCTTGTTGACTCCTGCTAATAATAATCCTGTTCCAGCAGAATTCTTGAATATATTCCCTTAGCAACCCTTCAAACAGCTTCCGTACCACAAATGTCAAGCTTACAGGTCTGTAATTTCCTGGCTATGACTTTGATCCCTTTTTAAATATGGGCACCACATCTGCTTTACGCCAATCCATGTGCACCATACCTGAAATGAAAGAATCCCTGAAAATCAAATATAACGGTCTGGCCAGAGCCTGGCTTAGCTCTTTAAGTACCCGTGGGTGTATACCATCTGACCCTGGAGCTTTGTCTACCTTAACGCCATTCAATTGTTTTAAAACTTTTTCTTGTGTTAGCCAGTCCCATGTTTGCTGTGACTGTTTTGTAAAAGTAGTTTGCAGATTCTTGTCCATTGGGTCTTCCTTGGTAAAAACAGAAGAAAATAAATTATTTAACATATCTGCCTTCTCTCTGTCCCCCTTGACCATCTCACCCGTTTCAGATAACAAGGAACCAACATTATCAGACTTTAATTTTTTGCCATTAATGTATTTAAAGAATTTTTTTGGGTTGCTCTTGCTCTCCTTAGCAATATTTTTTTCATTCTCTAGTCTAGCTAATTTGATAGCCTTTTTACAGGTTTTGTTGGCATTTTTGTATTCTGAAAATGCCTCTACTGATCCCTCAGCTTTATAATGTTTAAATGCCACTTTCTTGTTATTTATTTCATGAATTGCTTTACTGGTTAGCCACATTGGTTTTAATTTGCTTCTTTTGTATTTGTTTCCAACAGGGATAAATTTAGATGTGTATTTTTGCAATGTTGTTTTGAAGGCATTCCACTTACCTTCTGTGTTTTTTCCTGAAAATATTTTATCCCAGTCAACAAGACCAAGGGATGAATTAAACCTGCTAAAGTTGGCCTTTTTAAAATTCAGTGTTTTGGTGGAACCCATACCAAATTGCTTTTTTGAATTAATCCCAAACGATACCATGTTATGGTCACTTTTCCCCAAGTGCTCTTTAACTTGGATGTTAGAGATAAGTTCTTCATTGTCAGTTATTACCAGATCCAGACACGAATCCCCTCTGGTTGAGGTCTGCACTAGTTGAGACGAAAAAATTGTCATTCAACAAGTTCAGAAACTTTCTACTTTTAGCAGAATTCGCTGTTCCATTTTTCCAGGCTATTTCTGGATAATTAAAATCCCCTATAATTATAGTTCTCCCTATTTGAGAAACCTTTTCTATTTGCATTAATAGCTGTGATTCTTCAAGGTCACCAATGTTTGGTGGTTTATAACAAATACCCACTAATATTTTCTGGGCAGTTTTACCCCCAGTGACTATTTCAACCAACAGGGATTCCACATGTTCACTACTGTCATCACATATATCGTCCCGCAAATGAGGCAATAATATTGGTTTGGCATACAGACAGACCCCACCACCTCTTTTGTTTGACCTATCCTTTCTAAATAACATGTAGCCCTCCAAATTGATTGACCAATCATATGTGTCATCCCACCATGTTTCTGTTATGCCTATCAAGTCATAGTTTTCAGTTTCAGCTACCAGCTCCAGTTCCCCTATTTTACCAGTTAAACTTCTGGCATTTGCAAGCATACAATTTATGCTACTGATGTGTTTCATTTGTGATTTAATTTTGATATGGTTCGTAGGCTTCTCCCTATCATCTGTACTAACCCCACCCCCAGATCCACCCACCTGGTTATTAACTGCATCGCCTTCCCTTTCTATACTATCTAGCCCAGTATTTATTGGCCCCTCCCCCCCCCTTCCTAGTTTAAAATCTCCTCCAACTGTCTAGTAATCCTCTCCCAAAGCACTTGAGACCCTCTTGCATTCAAGTGCAATCCATCCCTACTATAGAGATTGTACCCCAAAGCAAAATCAGCCCAGTGCTCTAAAAACCCAAAGCCCTCCTTCTTACACCAAGACTTCAGCCATGCATTGAGCTCCCTAATCTCCCGCTGTCTCTCTGGCGTAGCGCATGGCACGGGTAGTATCTCTGAGAATACTACCTTGGAGGTCCAGTTTCTAATCTTACTCCCTAAAATTACCTTTTAGGACTCTCCACCTTCCTCTTACTTTGTCATTGGTACCAATATGCACCAAGACAGCTGGATCCTCTCCAGCCCCTCCCAATAATCTGTCCACCCTGTCTGCAACATGCCGCACCCGGGAGACAGCAAACCATTCGGTTGCTGCGATCAGAGCCACAGATTACCCTATCTGTTCTCCTAATAATAGAGTCCCCTACCACCACAACCTGCCTAGGCTTCACTTTCCTCTGGATCCCCTCTGTGCTAGAGGAGCTGTTCTCCCGGCTGTTAGGGAGAACAGTCTTCTCCAACAATTCCACTTCTGGGTTTGCCTCCCCAACATCTTCACTTAAATGAGCAAATTTGTTTGGATGGAAAAACTCAGGACTGGCTGCCCTCTTCCTCTTCCTTCCCCCACTGCAACCACTTCTAACTGTCACCCAGCTATGTGCCTGGTTCCCTTCTAGCTGATCTCCTCCCTCTTTGCTAGGTGACCCAGCTAGACTCTGCTCTGTTAGCAAGAGACTCCTCTCAAGGTTGTCAGTGTCTCTCAGTATTGCAATATGACTCTCTAGAGCTCCAATCTGAGCTTCTAGAAGGGCCACTTGCTCACACTTGCCACAGCGGTATGGACCCTGGAACTGCTGTTCCAAGCATGCATACATATGGCAAGATGCGCACTGAGTGAGATCTCCAAACTTGCTCATCATGTATGGTGCAAATGTGAGTTCCTAAAACTGTAAACAATTTACCTGTGTTGCACTACCTCCTGTGTTTCACCAACTGTGCACTTATTTCAGAGCACACTACAATTTGTGAGCAAACTCTGTCAGTCCTGTACCTAGATTTATACAGGCCTACACAGGGGATTGTTCACAAATCCCACCCTTAATTAATTACACACACTCCCAGAAAAATACAACCTTTTAAACTTTTAACCCTTTAACCTTCTTACTGCAGGTTAGGATGTAAACACAAAAATCAGTATATTACAACACTTTTCCAATGATGTGATGTCCCAACTGTTCACTTATTTCAGAGCACACTACAATTTGTGAGCAATTTGAAAACACAATGGGACAGACTGTTAGCCAATGTGGTTCCCCATCTCACTACAACTGGCAACGGTATTTCAAAATATTGGATAAAGTTTTTCATCATTCTAGTGCAATGATTATCAATTAATTTTTTCAAGGGGCACACACTCTTAGGTCTCATAATCGAAATGAGAAACAAATGCACATTGTACATACATTTCTCTAATTATATGACCTTTCATGTAAGAAGGAAATGCCTTTTTAAGGTTTGTGAAATACAATGGTAACTATCTTTTCTGGTACAGACAATGTAAATCAAGAAATAATGGAGTCTAATTGTGTTATTGTTTGCAGTTAAATGCAACTTCAAGAAGTAATTTCCATTCCATTTTTTATGAAATTACAATTTCTGAAGTTGGTGATTCCACACACCATCCCAAATATACATTTTTCTATCATCCAGTATGGAACACCAGTATCACAACAAGTAGGGACAGCGAGATTAGAAGGCTCCTGTGAGAAGACCCTAGAAGGACTCCCATGCTAAGACAGGGGAGACCACGAGAGGTCCCTTTCTCTGGGTGGGAGACCTATGTTCCATATAAATTGAGAAGGATTTAACAAGGTAAGACTAAAATCCTATTTCCTCCATTGTCCAATATGGAACACAGGTCCCATGGTGATATATCAACAGTAGGCTGCCAGAGTTGGGAAGGAGGAGAAAGGTCCTCATGACTGTCCCCATGATACAGAGTCCACTAGGACTATCCAGAATCGGAACAGCCCACAAACAAACTGTCAATGGACACTTAAAAAAAAAAAAAAAAAAAAGAGCCAACTGGCTTAAACAGTTGAACAACAGTAAAGCACATTAAAAGAGAGATCTTTATATGGGTAGACTGCCTGAAGGACCTTCCTGCCAAAGCTGGCTTTAACCGAAACCAGAACATCCACGTGATGGCGCATAGCAAATGAATGCGAGGAGGACTAAGTTACAGCCTTGCATAATTGTTCAGCCGAGGCCTTATTCTTGTAGACCTGGTGGAATGTGCTGTAACTCTGAAGGGAACGGGTTTCTTCCTGAGTTTATACACCCTACGAATGGTAGACTTGATCCAAGAGGCAATGGTTACCTTGGAAGCAGCCTGCCCTGCCCTGAGACCTTCTGGAATGACAAACAAGGAATCGGTCTTATGAAATGACTCCATACAGGGCACATAAAACTTAAGGCACCAAACCACATCCAACAATTGGAGATCTTTCCTTGTCAGACTTTAGGCCAGGGCAAAATGAAGGCACGACAGTTTCCTGATTAATGTGGAACTCAGAGACCACCTTTGGAAGAAGCTCTTGAGAGGTTCGAAGAACAGCCTTGCCAGTAGGAAAAGCAGCTTGCAACTCGGCAACCCTATGGACTGAGACCACAGCCAGAAGAAAGGCCATATTCCATGTCAATAGATGCAAAGGAATGGTAGCAAGGAGCTCAAAGGGAGGCCTCTGCAATACTCCCAGAACCAAATTAAGGTCCCATGGAGGCATGGTAGCCTTATAGGAAGGAAAGCATGAGCGACCCCCTGAATGAACACCTTGACATCAGGCAGAATGGCAATACGCCCCGGGAAAACACGATGTGCAGAAATCTGAACCCTTAAGGAACTCGAACTGAGTTTTTAGTTCACACCATCCTGAAGAAAAGACAGAACCACCAAAAGGTCAAAGTCCTGTGAGGACAGGTCCCTGTCCATACACCAAGAATGAAAAATGGACCAAACCCTGTGGTAGGCCTTAGAGGAAACAGGCTTCCTAGCCTGGATCATGGTAGAAATTACATCAAGATAGAAACCCTTCCACCTCAAAATGTAAGCTTCAACAGCCATGCTGTGAAAGCCAGCTTCTCCACATCCACTTTCCAAAGGTAGCCCTGAAGAAGGAGGTCCGCTCCTGGGTGGCAGTGAAAATGGATCCTGAATGGAAAGATTCACCAGCTCCACAAACTACGCCCTCTTGATCCAGTAAGAAGTGACCGGAATCAGTTGTACCATCCATCCTTATCTTCCTGAGTACCCAGGAAATGAGGAATCTGGGGAAACACTGTGGTAATGCCATGGAATCTCCATTGCATTCATGGCAAAGGCCAAAGGTTTTTCCCCCCAATGGGAACAAAAAAAACGGAACCTTCCTGTTGTCCCTCGTGGCCGTTAAGTCCATCTGTGGCAGGCCCCGCTGTTGCACAATCAGGTTAAACGCTTCCGAATAGAGTTCCCACTCTCCCGGATCTACATCCTGGCAACTTAGAAAGTCTGCCAGAATGTCTTCTGCCCCTGGAATGTGAACGATGGAGATGGCTAAACATGGGCTACTGCCCATCCTAGAATGTACTTCACCTTGTACCAGGCAGTGGTGCTTCGCATGCCCCCCTAACAGTTGATAATTGCCACAGCCGTGATGGTGTACGATTGGACTTATACTGTATAACCCTTTAACTGAGAGGTCCAATGCATCAAAGGGAGAATGAGCTCCAGAACATTGATGGACTGAAGAGATTCAGTCCCCAGGTGACCTAGTACAGCATCCCAGCCACTCAGGCTGGAATCCGTCGTGATCATAGACCATTACAGGATCATAAATTTTCCCCAAGTCCAGGTTGTTCTTCTGCAAACAACATTGCAGTTTGTCTGGTTTCCAGAGAATGGGAGAGCTGCCGATCTAGGAGGTCTGGATTTCCATGCCACATCTGGATGACAAGCCTCTGGAGTTCCCTGGTGTGCACCTGAGAATAATGTACCGCTTCTAGGGTTGACATTAGGCAGCCCAGTACCCTCATGTACTCCAAGGGCCACTCCAGAGCTTGGGACGCGTCCTGCATGATCTGCCGGATCTTGTCCTCTGGTAAGAAAACCTCATCTTGAAAAAGCCTCGCATTAGGGTGCGAAACACGTTGATGAACGCTTTCTTGCTACATATTATATAGAGGGTTATGTGTACATGGGAAGGAAGTTTTGTCTAGCATATACTACAGTGCGGTGGATTCAAGCAGTTAAGATCACGTGAAGCAGGTATAGACACGTGACATCACTTGGAGATGTTTGGGATTATACTGCCTCAGCCGAGACCGGAGTAGACGCTGAAGAGACCAGGTGTGGACCACAACAGATATTGATCCGGACTAAGAACACACCGAGTGGTGAGGTGCATTGTTGTGAGTGTCCCCCGTGTTATGCACTGCCTGTGTGTCTGAGATCTCCGATGTGAGAATATGTGGAATTTTATGGCTGATTATTCTGTCTGACTACTCTCCGTGTATTTGCTGCTTCTCTGCTTGTGTTAGCTGTACTCTATTCATCACTGCTGACTTTTATCACCCGCTTAGATGTATATGCTATTGGTTGGATACACACTGCTGCTGTATGGAAGATAACTGCTGCTTTTTGCCTGGCTGCCACTAAATTTATGCTTGCAAGCTTTTTTATTGTTTTATTGCTGGGCTTGTGTACTTCCTTCGTTTGTGGACTGGCTCCCTTCTTTCTTGTAGCATTTTTTAATTAGGGTCTTGGTGATGTATTATATAAGGGGAATGGTGGAGGGAGCCTCCTTCCTTCGGGGGTCTCACAAGTCATGTGATCTGTATGATTTATGATCTATATATATGTAGACTTTTTACATTTTTTCTCTAATAAAGTTGGAGAAGTATGAGTGCCGATATATGATCTCTGTTTTGTTTATTTTTATTTAAGAAAACCTCCCCTAGGTGGGTGTTGAACCTCATTTTGAAGAACACCAGCTCCTGGGATGGCACCAGAGAGGATGCAGGCATGTTCAGAATCCACCCGTGGTGGATCAGGAGTAGAGCACATTCTTGGACCTGCTGAGCCAAGAGTTTCTCCAAAGGAGCCTTGAGCAAAAGATCATCCATATAAGATGTTAAATGAATTCCCCAGGTGTGACTGAAGGCTGGCAAGGCCCCTATGAACCTGGTAAACACCCGAGGAGCTGAGGCCAGGCCAAAAGGCAGAGCTGTTAATTAGAAGTTCTGAGAGTCGAAGGCAAAACGCAGATCGCGTTGACCGTCCTGATGGATCGCGATGTGTAGGTATGCGTCCTGATGGTCTAGTGACACCAGATACTCCCCCAGGCACATTACTGCGATGACAGAGCACAAGGTCTTCACCTTGAAGTGAGCAGATATTATTGGCCAGTGACTTTGAGAAAGTGACTGTGGGAATAACGAAATCCGTCAGCTGGCTATATATATATATAATATGTATGTAGATAGATATTTAGATAGATATATAGATATAGATTTCCAAATGCAAGCGCTCACTTATATAGTGTTTATGCCCAGTTGCACAATCCTTGAGTGGTTAATGCAGGAATTACAAAAGAAGGCAGCAGATTATTCGGCCGCATTACAATGTTGACCCAAGGGCAAGGTCTTCCCCAATACGATCCCCAACATCACCACGTACGTTGGTAGGCTTGGGATACTGTGCTTAGCCTCGCAGTTGATTCCACTACAGTGATTGCATCGTGTTCAGGCGGCGTTTGCAACCTGGTCCTTTATGTTACTTCGGTTCCAGAGGCACCCAATAATGACATCGTGGAAGGCACACTGAATTTCGAGCCTGCATATAAGGTCGCCATGGGGGAAGACGTCTGGAGCAGGTCTGTGAGTAATATCATGGCGGATAATCTTTTATATTCTATATTACTTTATATTATATTGTGTGTTTGCATTTAAAAATCTGTCTAAATCTGCAGTTATTGATAAAATAGTACCTACATCTTCCCCAGAAGAAGCTAAGGTCAGAACTTGTTCTGGATTTAATTCTCCTTAATCTCCTAATGAAAACACTAAGCTTTGTGCAGAGCTTTAATAAGGCAGCAGGTCCAGGATACTCCCTCTCATTTTAAAGATTTCCTATCCTGGATTAAATCTTCCGTGATGGACACATTTTCATCAATACAACAGAGTTCAGTTTCCAGGAAAAGACCCCGTGTTGATGATGCAGATGAAGGCCCATCTGTTTGTCCAGGAACTCATGAAGATGGTTTTAGCATAAAAGATTTAGATTCTGTCTATTCTTCTGATGAAGAAGAGGAAGTTTCTGAAGAATCTACCTCTTTTAATATTGATAAAATTGATGCTCTAATAAAGATTATGCTTAAAGCTTTAGGTATTAGCGAAACTCAGAAACCATTAGATACTATGGATAAGGCATCCATTGGTAACAAAACCGAAACCCCTATTTTTCCCATACATTCCTTTAGCCATTCCTTGATCAAGACTGAATGGGATAAGGTTGATAGAAGATTCTCTTTATTTAAAAGATTCCTTAGAATGTACCCTTTTGAAGAATCTGAATTATCGCCTTGAATATCTTCTCCTAAAGTTGATATTGTTGTTGCTCAGTTGGCCAGGAAAACCAGTTTCCTATGGAAGATGGGTCATCTCTTAGGGATCCAATGTATAGAAAAATAGAAACTGTCCTTAAGAATCAATTTGTCTTGCTATAGCTTGTTTGTCTAGAAGTATGAGGATATGGCTATTGGATCTAGAAGAGAAGATTCCCCTTTGTCCAGAGCCAAGCTTCTCAAGGAAGTAGCAATAATTAAAGGAATAGTAATACTTCATTTTATCTTTATTTTCTTTTGTAGGCATTAAAAAACATGAAGAATGATATGTCTTATCTCTCAAACCTTTATGGTTTAAGAGATATTCACAAGCAAAGTCCCCCCTCCCGCCCTTTTTACCTAGTGTAAGCCATCTCTTCTCAGATGTGGAATCCAGTCCATAGACCAGACAGATAACAGAAGGGGACAATATTCTTCCTATCAGAACAACGAAAGCCCTGCCCCCCTTGACAAGCTTTTCAGTTTTTTCCCTTATCTTAATTGAAGATTGTCCCTCTCTGCAATCTACCTGGACACCTCCCTTCTGCTTTGGCTGAGCAGTGTTACATCAGTAAAAGGGGCGGGAGGGGGACACTTTGTCATTGAATTACAACAACTCTGACAGAATTGAAATAACACTCTCCAAAGTCCAAATACTATGATGATTAATTAGAGCTGCTTTTATTATGAAACATTACTATCCCTTTAAAGAAGCTACTACTTATACCCGTGATTCCTTTCTAGACATCAGTTATTAGCTAAATCTTCAGCTATGTCTATTGTTGCATGCAGGTCTCTGTGGATTAGATCCTGGGGAGCTGATACCTCATCCATATCTAAGTTGGTCACTTTACCTTTTTCTGGCAATTTACTTTTTGGTCCTCAATTAGAAGAACTAAATAAAGTCATCCGGAGGCAAAAGCTTTTTTACCTCAGGAAAGGTGATCTCTAAAACATCCTAAAAATACTTCCTTTCGTTCCAGAAAAAAGTTTTTGTGACGCCAGAAGATTTCAGCCTCAGCGCTCATTTGACCAGACAATCCAACCCTCAAAGGGGAGGATACAGGAAGGACTTTGCTCGCAAAGTCCAGTTCAAGAGGGAATATCAATGAAGTTCAGGGGCCCTATCTTCTCAGTTAGTCAGAGGCAGGCTAACTTTTCTCCACAGCCTGGATACATCTATGTCCAGATCAGTGGGTATTACAGATGGCGGAGATGGGGTATTCCCTTATAATTCTTATCTGTCCCTTACAAGAGAATTTTCAGGAAATCCAAAGTTCCCTCAGTCAGGTTCAAGGCAAGAGCAATGACCAGGTCAGTGGAGCAATTGCTGAAAGCAAGGGTTATCCAGAAAGTACCTCAGCACCAGCAGAGACAGGGGATTTACTCAGTCCTTTTTTTAGTCCTAAAACCCTCAGGGGAATACAGGATTATTCTGGATTTAAAATTTGTCAACAGATTCATTAAGACCTCCTCATTCAAGATGGAAACCCCTTCATCAGTTATGAAGACCGTACACAGGAAACACATCATATCTTCAATCGATCTACAGGTCGCCTACCCCCATATTCTCGTCAGCCCTGTCACAGGAAGTTCCTGAGATTTGCAATTGGGAAAGACAGCTACCAGTTCAGGGTCCTGCCTTTTGGTCTCTCCTCTGCTCCTCGGGTCTTCACAAAGCTCTTGGCCGCCTCCCTTCAGATTTTGAGAAAGGAGGGAATTACAGCTGTCCCTTACCTAGCCAACATTCTGATTATAGCTCCTTCATATCCACTAGCTCAGCAACATACGAATTGGACCCTACAACATCTCTCCAACCTAGGATGGATGATAAATCCAAGGAAAAGTCCGTTACAACCAGAACAGATTGTTTTCCTAGGGATCCGTTTCAACACACTCAAGATGCAAGCTTATCTCTCTGAGGACAGAATCAGGAAGCTATCAAGTCATGTAATATCATTCAGGCTTCTGAAGAACCCCACTGCTCAGGACTTCATGATTCTAATAGGAATGATGGCTTCCACAGTTCAGATCCTTCCCTGGTCCCACTTTCATCTACGGGCCATTCAGGAAAACTTCCTGACATTTTAGGACCGAGATCATCACAGCAAACAAGATACCAGTCCTTCCAGCAGTAAAGAGAATTGCAGTGGTGGTCAAACATAAAAAATTTGAAAAAAGGATGGTCTTTACTAGAGCCAAAATGGCAGATACTGACCACAGACGCCATCCGAAGTGGTTGGGAAGCAGTTTGGAACTCTGTCTCAATCCAGGGGAGATGGCCTCCAGCAGAACAGAAACTACGCATCAATGTGTTGGAAATGCGAGCAGTCGGAAAGGCTCTAACACGGTTAAAAGATCACCTTCAAGGAGAGGCAGTAGTCATAAGGTCAGACAATCAAGCCACTGTTATATACTTGAAGAATCAGAGAGGCACAAGGAGCAGGAGTCTGATGAAGGAAGCAGCAAAGATTCTGACCTGGGCAAAGCAGAATGTCCTATGCTTGTCAGCATCCCACATTTCAGGACACCTCAATATTCAGGTGAATTATCTCAGCAGGACAGTCATGGATTAGGGGGAATGGGCTCTAAAACCCCCAATATTGCAATATCCTACTATTTGGATAAAACTAAGGAATTCAGAACTTCAGATTCTTTTTGTTCATCCTCTGGAAAATATAAGGGAAAAACAGCCTCCAAGGCCTCCATCAGCAGATGGATTCGTGACTGCATTAGCATGACATATCAGGATGCAGGCGTTAAACCACCTAAAAAGATCAAGGCCCACTCCACCAGAGCTATGTCTATGTCAGCATCCTGGGCTAGCAAGGCAGAGGCATCCTCTCAAGATATTTGCAAAGCTGCCACATGGACTTCAATTTCCACATTTATCAAACATTATAAATTAGATGTTCAAGCTTCAGCCGATGCTAAATACGGGAGGAAAGTTCTTGAAGCTGTTGTTCCATTGTAGTGGTAGTATGGCTATATATATTTGTCACACTAAGGTGTAATTTGCTTTTCTTTTCTATGAATTTCCCCTCCCTTCTGCGTACTGCTTGAGTATGACCCAATCTAGTGACGTGGAGCGGACACAGAAGAAAGGGGGAAATTTACTCACCGATATTTCTATTTCTTCTGTGTCCCACCACAGCACGCCCTATCCTAATGTGTACTAATGTTCTTGCTCTATTTTTACAGCTTCTGTTAAAGGAGCAGTAAACTTTTTTTTTTATGAAAAAATATGTATTGTAGGGATTTTCCTGTTGAGTAAAATGAGGGTACTCCCACTGCTGAGAGATTTATATTTCCAGAGTAATTACAGTTTAAATCCATTTTTTATATTAGCAGTGCCCTCTAGTGGTCAAATTCTAATTAGATTTCCTGTTAGAAAGGAAAGTCAGAGACATACAGTTCTCCATAGAATGTGATAGAAATTGCCAGTCACTTCCTGTCAGTTAGAACTATTAAGAAGTAAGCACAGTAAATTCACTTCCTGATTATTTCAACTGCTATAATTTTTTAATAAAACATCTGACAGCAGTGAGAGTGACCTTATTCAACAGGAAAAGCTCTATAAAATGTGTTTTCATAAAAAAGTTTACGGCTCCTTTAAAGAAAATAACTGGTGGTCATACCTGCAGGGGTATACTTAGAGATTGGTTGGTCCTACCAGCTGGGGGGCAGAGACAAAGTCCACTCTAGTGCTGTGGAGGGACACAGAAGAAATAGAAATATTGTGAGTAAATTTCCCCCTTTCCTCCCAATAGTAGGGCACTTGATGGATGCCTGAGACAACAGGGTGCTGTTCACCCCCCCACCCCACCCTGTCACATCATTGATGATCGACTTCAGCTTGGGTCCAAATAGAGACTTGCCCTGAAAGGGTAAAGAAACTAGTGACGACTTAGAAGATTGGTTTACAGACCAAATATTTTTTGTTTTTTAAATGCTTTATTGAGAAATATATTTAATACAAGATGCGCACGATACAAGGAAGGGTAAGCATACATGAAAAGCAGCCAATCCTTGTATTACAAAATAAACAAACATTGAGACTGCTGTGGTCAGTCTTAAAAATACAGTATCTTATTATAAACGATAATGAACTTAGGACATCTGGCTTATCCATTGGATTACTCTATCAAGAGGCTAATAAAAGAGAAAAAGAGTAGGAAAAGTGAAATAGAGAAATAACAGGAAAATAAAAAAGCCAGAGAAGCTGGGGGAAAAAAAGAGAGTAAAAAAAAAAAAAAAAGAGTAAAGAAAATATAAGGGGGAGAAAGGAGGATGGAGTGGTGCAGGCTGGTGAGGGATAAGGTTGGAGGGGGGCTGGGAAGGGACTGGGCAACTAATTCCACAAAAAATCCATGCTGTAGTGCAGCATAGGAAAGGGCAAGATGTGGAGTGGAGCAGCAATCCAGAAACCATCTCCAACAGCGACCTAATCCAAAAAGTGAAGGAATGCCTTGTTGAA
Organism: Rhinophrynus dorsalis; assembly: GCA_037306005.1. Classification (NCBI taxonomy): domain Eukaryota; kingdom Metazoa; phylum Chordata; class Amphibia; order Anura; family Rhinophrynidae; genus Rhinophrynus; species Rhinophrynus dorsalis. Next base: position 92,262,473 of record CM074727.1, on the reverse strand, counting down.
ATCAGAGTGAAATAAAATGTATTAGTAGTAGCCATGGTTCATAGCTGTCTCAGAGAGAGAGAACAGATATGCAGGTCAGCATGCCTGCTAGCATACAGGCAAATACTCATCAATGTACAGGTCAACAGGTCCCCTATCTGTTCAAGATATGCAGACTTATAAGACAACCCCGTGTACCTAGGCTATTTCAAAAAGCTACTATACCCTAGATTGTGAGGTTCAGGATCTAGCAGTCCACTTCCCCCACACTTGACAGTGAAGGGGTCAGGTACCATGTAAAAAGGCATATCATCCCACAATATCACAGAACATCTGAATCTTACACTCCCACATCAAAACTGAGCAGGTGTCAGTAGACTTCCTAAGGGAGGACTGACAGAACAGGCCACTGGCAACATATAGTGTATCAAAGGGAGATCCTTCTGCTTAAGAGCCAGGAATTTTGGTAGCAAATAACCAAAAAGACACAGGTTATGCACTCAATCTCTGAACTTATAGATATCCAGAAAGGAGTGAGAAGACTACACTTCCACCAAAAATGGAACATTGTGCCGGTGTCTTGGAGACACCTCCAGTAGGAAGGGAAGAGAGTAGAATAGAGCATAGCAAGGACCTGGAGTGTTCCATACCAAGTGTACAGTTTATAGTTTGCCTCTCTAGAGAACTGTTTAAAGATTTGAGCAAAGATTGTAGACCAGGCCGACTCACAGTTGGACTTGTATGTCACGTTCCCACAAACAAAAAAGCAAAGGAAATGGCAGGTTTTATGGTTCCAAAGGAGTCTAAAAAAATGTGGACAGCAGTCTGGGGGTAGGAGCAGAAGAGGATAAGAACAATTCAGCAGAAGTCAAAGAACGGGACAGATAACCCTGCAAAAGGAGAGACATCAAGTAATGACGCACCTGGGCGTATTCCCAAAGTTGGGCGTGGCAAAATTGGTCCATAAGGTGATCAAAAGATACTACTTTCGAGTCCAAATTAGGGTAGTCAGGGTGTGATTCCCACTGGTCCTCCACATCTGTTAACAGGCTTGTATCAGGCCAGGAGAGAAGGCAGGGTTCCCTAAGATAGACAAACAAGGTGACCGGTATGGAGCAAGAGAATACAGCTTGTTTGCTGTAGCCCACCCCCATAGCATAGGGCCTAAAATGCAGTGCTGTTTGACTGAGCTAGAGAGTGAAACTGGGTCAGCCCACACCAGGTCTGCAGATGATCCAGGCTAGTCCTACGCTATGGAGGCTTGGACCCAGTCCCTCAGGAGCTCAATCACCAGGTTGCAGACCAAATCCTAAGCCACAAAATATGTCTTGCAGTAACAGAGCAAGCAGAGGCTTTGGCAGACAACCTTACTGCCTCAAACAGAACATTTGAAACATGTGTTAGCCTCCATCCTGTTTGACAAAGAAAACCAACAAGCCCGCCTTGGGAGCATCCGAATGGACGGCTTCCATCATCTGTTCACCCCAGATCTCAACAGCTCTGTTGACCAAGGTAGAGTAAAAAATAGGCCCCAACACAGCCCCAGTGGCTGCAAAAATTTGACTGGAGGATAGAATCAAGCTTCTGATCAGCCACGTCTTTAAGTCCTGCAGCACCAACGGCAGAGCAGTGGACTTGGCTATCCTGGAAATTGGGGGATCCACAGAAGGAGGAGAGTCCCATTGCGACCAAAGCATCCTCAGAGAAGGAGTACAGCTTAGAAAACCTCTTTGAGATGGACAACCTCTTATCTGGTGTCCTCCACTCATCCAGAAGAATCTGATCAAGGCATTAGAGTATGTCATACGCCTCTGGAAAACCTCTGTAGAGGATGTACCTTCATCAGGGCTGTCAGGGACCTGAAGAGTCCTCAGAACAGCCCTGATAAGCCCCTCAGCAATGGGGAGAAGGTCAGTATCATGAGTCCCCATAGGAGTAGGAAGAATCCATATAGTCATATTCCCTTTCCTCCCATTCATCCTCAGAACAGTTCTCTTCAGTGGAGGCCCTAATGAGAGCAGGTATAGTCTGAGCCCTTGGGTCCACATAACTAAAGGTGGTAGGGGACTTCCAAGACTGAAAAACCCTTTGGACGGACAGAGGAAATTGGGCCATAGTGGGAAACAATGTCTTAACCCAAGCTGGCTCTTGTTCAGTGCTGGAGTGGCCCGGCGTAGTAGTAGGGGCCACAAAACAGCAGGGGCAGAGAGATCCATAAGGATCAGTAAGCAAGGGGGTCAGAGACACACTTGAGTCCTTAGGCTTAGGTCTAGCCCAGTGTCCCTTAGAATCAGACGTCCTGACAGAAGTAGTGTCCAAAAACTAGTATAAGTCACTAGTAACAGTTCCCCAGACTAATTGTTCACCCAAGAAAAGCCCCACAAGTAATTATCTGGCAGGCGAAAGGTTCATCTGGAGAAGGGGAGCAAGGAAAGTCTGTCTCTGCATAGGATAATCAAGAGAGAAGTAAAATGGTAACTGCAAAACAGGCAGCCAGTTTAAAGGAAGCCCTCGAAACGGGCATTCTGAGTAATGTAGTCTTCTCTGTTTACTAGCAATGCCTACAACACCATCCTCGGACCTCCAAGACACTCAGCACGTTACCCGGATGAAAGGGCATGAGGAGACCAGAATAATGAGCCCACTCTAACCTCTGTATGACAAACAGTTGCAGACATATGTCCCAGAGAAGTTTGCCCATAGAAGATATCGGAGTAAACTTGGCAGCAGTGCAGGAAGCATCCTTAAAGCAGTCATGCACCAAAAAAACAGACAAAGCCTAAGGTACCCCAAATTACCCACTGACACCAGGGAACATGAGACAATTAAAGACAAGCCCCTAAAGGGACAAGCCTAAGAGAAGCTCCCAACCCTGAGGAACAAGCAGGGAAGGGGTTAACTAATCCCAATGCAGCCATACATGCTCTCTAACACAGGGGATGAATAAGTAAGATTATACCCAACGTGAGTGCAAGAACCCTAAGGTTCAGAGGGACCCCTGTATGAAGACGCACAAGTATGGACAAAGTGGACCAAGGCACTCGAACGGTTACTCGCCAGTCTTCTGTCTTCGGGTTACTATTGTGATGGAAGCAGAGCCTCAGAGAGGTTCTGCTGGAGTGAAAACTTGGGTTACCAGATTCCCTCCACAGAGCTTCAAGGGTCCACACAGCATTGCCACTGGTCCGTCCACTTCAGTGGAATTCCATTAATGGGAACCCTCCTAATGGGGGAATTGTAACATCCCCATAGCTATGCAAAAAATATTAAGCTAAAACTATGCAGCAGTGTTCAAAGCTAGTCCTTACGGTCAGGAACACATCATAAAACTGGAGGTTGGGAAGGGTTGGCTTGCAGAAGGGGAGGGAAGGCCCCACACTCAAGACCTTCTATTTTTTTGATGTGTTCCGTCTTCCAAAGAAAGATCAACCCCCATTGTCAGACTATTTATTATGAAGGTATCCAAAGTGTTAAAACAAGAGAACCAATCACGCTGGATATCTTCACTTAAATAGGAAAATGACAATATAAAATAATTTTGAGAACTTTCTACTTTATTAGGTATTGACACGCTACTTCATAGTAAAGAATTGTTAGAAATAATCAATCCCGCATATTTGTGCAAAAATATATATAATTTATTAAAATACAATTTATATATATATATAATATACACACACAAGTATCAGCAGCAATGAGATAAATGAGTGATCAGCAATTACCATAGATACATAGTAAACCAAACCACAATTATTACCATGAGGATTACCAGCAATGAAAGGGTTAACCACACACATAGGTATATTCAGAGGTATTAATTAATAATAATTGCACTCAGCAGCATAGAAATGATTAATTGATCCTTACAATTAATAAAATACAGTTGGCAGCAGTGTATATGAATACCCTCTGCCCCAGAAACTGAGTAGACTATGCTAATTATGATTTAAGGTGTATTATAAAAATTGAAGGCAATTCCTCTAACACTTATCCTTGTACCATATATTTAATAATCAAATTTAGAGATTGACTGGAATAGAATCCCAGATTAATCACTATAATTTAATTAGGTACTGATTTCAATTATTGCATACCTTCTGAATAAAACATATAAATTGCAATTAATATATACTCAATCAGAGATTATACCAAGAATCTACTTAGAATTAGTTCAATAATATATGTCTAGAAAGTATACCAACGTCATGCAACATGTATTTTAAATAAGACTATAGCAATATATATATAAAACCTATAGGCACTCCAAGGGTTAATCCACTTATTTAAAATAAGGTGCCACACCCAGAAAGCTGTTTCTTTTGTCTAGTGAAAGTGAAAACTTCCAATTTACAAAAGATAGGCCTAGCACATGCACAAAGAACTCCAAAGAAAACACCACTAACAAATAGAGGTTAAAGGGTTAATAACTGGATTCAAAGAATTCCCTAGATCGAATATTAGCTACTAGCAGAGTGGGACGGCGTTGCCCGTCTGTTTTTGAAGCAATGCTTAAGCCTTGAGTTTCAGAGGCCTAAGGAATGCATTGTGTACCCCTCTCGTACTGAAAGGGTGAATGCGAGGCTTAGTCACACACAAGTGTGTTTATTAATGAATATACTGTATACAAAAGTGTGTGTGTATGTATGTGTGTGTATATATATATAATATAAAACGTATATTAATGCACACTGTACACATAGGAGGGTATGTGTACATTAATATACATTGTATATACACTTGGGTACCCCTCTGCCACTCAAAGGGTAAGCACTGGTTAAAAAAAAAAAAGAAGGGCAATGCCATCCCACTGTGGCACAGCTCACCAGCAGGGAAAACAGCTGTGAGGAGGGACACTTGGGAGATGTGCTGTTCTGAAAAGAGGTATACAATTTAAAAGATACCTCAGTGGCACTGAATAGTTTAACCATTTGAGTGCCAGAGGGGTATGGAATACCTAGCAAAGCAATGCATTCCATACACATCTGGCACTCAAAGGGTTAAAAAAGAGACGGGGAAGAGCAATATGTGGGGTAGTCCTGTGACACTCAAAGGTTTAACCCTTCGAGTGGCAAAGAGGCATCAATAAATATATACACACACACATCTAAACACAGAATTGTATAAACACATAAATAGACACTAAAGTACACCTATTATACAGGGCTAGAGCAACATATACAGAGCTACAGGGAAACAGAAAGAAAGAGAAAAAGACACAGGCTTTTCGAAGGCTGCTATTAACCGTTTGAGTGGCAGATGAGTAAGGAATATGCATTGCCACCCCTCTAGCACTGAAAGGGTTAAGTGTGGAAACGGTTGCAGTGAATAGATGACATTGGTGGACAGTAGTAAGGAATAATTGTGAGGTGTCTCTGCTCACCCTCTGTTGCTGCCTCCACTGGTTCAATGTGTGTCTGTGTGTGTGTCACGGAGCTGCTGGCAACAAGCCAAGACTTAGAGGCACCAGGACAGTGGACTGAAAGCATAAGTAATGGAGGCAGAAGAGACAGACAACAGACACACAGGAGGGGGGAGATATGTACACACACTATGTTACCTATTTGCAGGTATATGCGGGGGCTGTGGGAATTAGAAGTGTCACTGCATACAGGAGCGAAATGTAAAGTAGACAAGCAAAGGACAGTGTAGTTGACAGAAGATGTAATGGTTTACGTGCAGTACAAATCCCACAATCCTTACACATATTCAGTGGGCGTGATAAAAATGGCGATTTTCAGTGTTTTCATGTTGCGAACAACCAGGCTTTTACTGTTGTGTGCCATGACAGACAAAACATATAAAGGCAATATTCACGTTGTTGATAACCTTGTGTATCCAGTCCAGTTTTCCATGCAAAATGATGGCCCAGTGCAGTCACCGACATACTTCCTCACTCACTCCCTGCTAGGCAGCATTGTTGCCTTTCACACGCCGTGCTATATTGAACCCATGTGCGCATACAAGGGGCACAGGGTAAAAATGGGCAAAGTGCTACAAAAGAAGGCCTTTTTCAGTGGGGCAGTTGTGTACCTGTTTCTGGTGGTGTACTGTTGAACTGTTGCTGCAGGCGGAGCAGATAAACAGAGCACTTATGAGAAGCAGGTCCTCCGTCAGACGGACCTGGACGCCAAAGCATAGTGAAGTCTCAGTCTTGACACTCCAAGGGTTAAAATAAAAAGATATTACATGTACTGTTTATTTTTGGCAGTGTTGTACTGTAGTAAATAGTATGGGTTGATCCAGTGACTGCAAGTGGAGCTGAAAGTTATGTGTTGAGAGTAAATGCGGACTTAGTGGCATATTAACCCTTTGAGTGCCAGGCAAGTAGACAATGCATTGGAAAGCAATGCTTTGTGTACCTCTGTAGCATTCAAAGGGTTAAACTCCGCTTCCCTGCATTACACTGGATCAACAGTAGTGAATGGTTGTGGGATGTGTTGGCTGTGTACTTTGTGGGTGTGATGATCTATCCCCCTCTTCCTCAACTACAAGGCTTGGATGAGCGTCTGGATCGAGTGCTGGATGTGTGCTGTGCGGACAGCACAGTGTGGGGAGGCAATTCTCAGTTTGTCCCGAACAGTGTGTGTGTGTGTGTGTGTGTGTGTGTGTGTGTGTGTGTGTGTGTGTGTGTGTGTGTGTGTGTGTGTGTGTGTGTGTGTGTGTGTGTGTGTGTGTGTGTGTGTGTGTGTTGTTATGGACAGAGTGGCAGCATTTTTTTTCTGAGTTGGATAGTGTGTGTGTGTGTGTGGTGTAGGAGCAAGTGGCAGAGAGAGAGTGTGTGGTGTAGGAGCAAGTGGCAGAGAGAGAGTGTGTGGTGTAGGAGCAAGTGGCAGAGAGAGAGTGTGTGGTGTAGGAGCAAGTGGCAGAGAGAGTGTGTGTGTGTGGTGTAGGAGCAAGTGGCGGCCATTTTGTTTTGTCAGTCACTTGGATAGTGGGGGGCAGGCCAACTCCCTGCATGATTTTCACAGGCTAGCCTATGAAAATCACGCCCCAATTGAATCACCCAATGGGAGCAGTAACCCCTCCTTACTGCCGCCCCTGGGTGTGTGTGTGTGTGTCTCCTTAGGAGACATAAATTATGTAATGAGCCTTTCGCTTTTATATATATATATATATATATATATATATATATATATATATATATATATATATATATATATATATATATATATATATATATATATATGAAGTTTATATGGTGGATAGCACTCACTCTCCTATACTTAATGCCCAGGTGCACAATCCCCTGTTAGAGGTAGATAATATGGACAAAGATGGGCAGCACCCGTGGGACTTAAAGACAAAATTTTATTGTGCAAAAATAAGCATATACACGGTCAACGTTTCGGTCCTTTGTGGACCTTTCTCAAGACGTCTTGAGAAAGGTCCGCAAAGGACCGAAACGTTGACCGTGTATATGCTTATTTTTGCACAATAAAATTTTGTCTTTAAGTCCCACGGGTGCTGCCCATCTTTGTCCATATTATATATATATATATATATATATATATATATATATATATATATATATATATATATATATATAGATTATAATCTTCCCAGAACCACAAAATATTATTCTAGGAATACCAAGAATTATATTAAAGAATCTATAACCCACGCTATATAACTATATTACACTTATTTGGCAAAGTATACGTTTACCAATAAATATATAAACTCTGTTTAATTCCAGAAATCTAGAGCTAATATAGCTTATTATAATTGATCCCAAATGGCTGGCCAGTCCACTTAAGAGAATTAGAAGACAAATTTAAGTTTCTTCAAACAGAAGAAAAGATATGAAAATCTGGACTTATATAATTTCTTCATTTAAATTCATTTAGTTACCAAATCCAGTGTTCCTTTGAATCTCTGTTATGTATCAAAGCCAGGACCAGATGTTATCAGAAGTAGCGAAATGGCTTTTGTCGTTTGTAACGACTTTTCAAAGTACAGTGTCGTTGGGATCATTAATATTTTCAGAGTGTCGGTTGTGATTGCACATATGTCGTTTGTCCTGACTGAAATTGTTGTATGTAACGACAAAAAAAGTTTTAAAAAATGTCTTAACTAAAGACAAATATATCTTTAAAAATGTCTTAACTAAAGACAAAAATTCTCACATTCAGAACTACACATTCCCTCTGCTTTTTTCTTAATGTATTAATTTTGTCTTTTGAAAGGCATTTTTTTGTCGTTGGTTACAACAAATTTTCTTTTCCTCTACACGACACTGGAGAATAGTTTAGCCCCGCCCCTTTGCCAGTCAATTCTGGAGTTGTCGTACACAACGGACATTACTAGTTTTTTGTCGTATACTGTATAGAAAATATGCCGTTCATGCATACAATTACATATTTTTGTCTTTCATACGACAATTTTTTGTCGTTATCCCTTTGAACATACAGCCCTATGAGAGTGAAATTACCTTCTCTTGGCATTATATTAGGCACATTTTACCTTATCAGTAATCTCCACCCATTCCCAATGATTGGACAGAGATACATCTCATTATATGGTGACATCACCAGTATGCCCTGATTGGATTCTTATATATTATGCTAATTATATAAGAAAAATACAAAATATGAGTACTAACAATATAAATGCTACAGATGGCGCCATTACTCTACATTAGAATTTTACATATGGCATATGGCCTGGTATTCTATTTCTCAACTTTAGGAATTTAACCTTGGCCTTACGTCATATAAAGATGTAATTTTTCAGAGAGGAGGCTTTCTCTGTTTAAAGGGGATCTCTCACCTACATATATGTAATGCTCATTAGTTAGAGCATTTATCAAAAAGGTTCAAAACATTGTTCATTGTTTTAAAAAAGTTTATATGCGCAAAAATTAAAGTTTAAAAAGTATCCGACAGCCTACTTCCGGCTTGCCGACCAGAGGCAGCTCCCGTCCCACTACCCATCATCTTCTGGTGGACCGATTGCATTGGCTAGATATAGATCTCTGCCAATGCAGTCGCGCCAGCTTAGTGACACTGCCTCCGTCATAGGAGGATGATGGGTAGTGGGATGGGAGCTACCTCTGGTCGGCAAGATTCGGCAAGCAGGTAGTAGGCTGGCAGATACTTTTTAAACTTTAACTTATGTGCATATAACTGTTTTTTTAAAACAATGAACAATGTTTTGAATCTTTTGATGAATGCTCTAACTAATGAGCATTACATATATGTAGGTGAGAGATCCCCTTTAAAACTTGAAGATTCTCCCATAAGATAATACTACTGCTTGGCACCATGGTTGTCTGCAATTCTCTATTCATCACCATTACTGTCATTTAGTTATTTTTCCCCCTACCTTGGACGAATGGGCTCTTATTCAAACATGAGGTCATTTTAACACATCCTAAACACAGGTTTTCAGGAACTTCTACTATTAGTATTAACACTCTAAAGTCTCTGACACCATAGTACCTGTGTTCCATATGGACTAAAAGAAAAGGATTTAACAAGTTAAGACTAAAATCCTATTTTGTGAATGATGGTGCATAGGTGTCCCACACCTCTAAAGCTGTAATAAGCTATCATACATAAAATAATTATATTGTAGTTGTTCAATGGCAAGCAAGATAAAATATTTCATCTCTGCAGAAGAAGCACTATATTTGTTCAAATGGTATTGTAAGACCTTTATCATGTGAGATAATGGAGTACAGTGAGTTAAGGTACATTGTTAAGCAGTTATATCGTGGTTTCCATTGTACTTTGTCCAAAAGCTCAAAAGGTGGTCTGAGTCTCTGATCCAGCTCCTTAATCTTATTACTGGTGGTTGTACATATGCATACCATTTGTTACATGTTCCATTTAAGAATCCTATACCAGACACCATCTCTGCCTTGGGGAAGTCTTCACTTTGCGATTGAGGAGAAACTGTTCTTATGATGATGATGATTGTGGGGGACAAATTACTAACAAGGGGTACTACTACCAAATAATTGAGATAGGGGTCCTCTGGGCTTTGAGAGTACATAGATCCACAGCACATAGCACTAATAAATCTAAGGGTGTGGGTAATTTTGCAATTTCTAAACCATAGTTTTTTATGGCATATAAAAATCTTTAACATTAAAAATTGAGTAAGAGACAAAAAAGGGAACCCTTTAAATGAAGTAATTTATTATTCACAATATATGACAGTGCATTGCTGTCACACATGCTATTGTTGGGCAAATAGCATTGCAAGGTTCCCTTCCCTGGCAACCAGTGTACTGTGTCCTCCTGCTAACTATCTAATCACCAAAGGTCCTTTGTCCTCCGTTTGTACAAATTCCCATGTGGCCCGGATACTGATTGTATGTCTCTTGGATCACATCAGTTCTTGATACTTCAAGTAATCTAGTGGCATTCAATAGATCAGTAAATTTGAGAACAGCTGTGCGTTAGCTGGAGATGACATTGCAGATGTTTGATGGGTTCTGTGGGGGGGTGGAACTCACTATGGCCAAGGAAAGGACCCAATCACAAATGAGTGCTTGAAACACTAGGATCGTGTATCGTCTTGGAGAAGCTACTTCACGTAAACAAGGAAACCTCTCAAACTTTAGATGGGGTCAAGATTGTCATTCTTAGAGCTCCAGCATGGCTCTGATGGGCATGGTTCCATTCTCTGGTAGTCACAGGAGTTAGTCATTCAGGGCCCCATAGCTCAGCCCATTTAATTCAGCCTTGCATTAATGGCATGGAACTTAAAAATACTAAGGCTCAAAGGTTTATCTGAAAGTATCATTCAGTCCATGCAGAAAGCATGGAAACCAGTGTCATCCTAGATTTCTGAATGAGTTTGGACAGTATATTTTAACTCTTGTTAATGATTAGAGTCAGACCACTTTTTCAAATTTCCTTTGCTTTTCAGTTTTCTACAAACAGAATTAGTGTCCAGAATACATCTCCAAAAGTCAAAATTCATCCTTTTCCATACTTTTCCATTATAAGATTATGGAGACTCCAGAGCTTCAAATGTTTATGCAAAGGCTGACACAGGTGACCCGCTTATTATAGAGAGCCAGCTTTTCCTTGGGATTTGAATATGGTTCTTGAGGTCTTGAAAATGCTGCTTTTGTTCTCGTTTCTGTCTTCCCTGGAACACCTTACTTATACTGCTGAGTGTCAGAGCTTAGTGGGCTCTCCTGCAGTTGTCCTTACCTTATCTTTCATAAAGCTAAAGCAAATCTGAGGACCACTCTAGAAGTTAAACCCATGGAGGTATGTTTTTAAATTTATCAAGAATTGATCTTAACCTTGTTAATATCCCAATCCAAGCAACAAGGAGAAAACATGCAAACTGATAAGTGGGTGGAAACTGGCGTAAAGTAGGAGAATGGGAGGACTTTAGTTCTTAGTGCCCTGCCACCTGGTGGAGGGACCCATACTCTATGGTCCTTGTGTCCACATTGGTCAAATAGAAAAGGTTCTATCAGTAACTTACTTCATTCTAGCCTAAGCATGCATTGCTTTTCTATTTTTATTTTTTAACATACTTTTATATTTATATAGAGATTATATCCATATATAATCTATATGGTTATTAGTGTACATTAGCAGTCTTGGGTTTTTAACCCTTTAAATGCTGGATAATTTCACAATGAATTGCTTTTGCAATCAAAGGGTTGAGAGCTGCATGCAGTATATTTGGGTTCATGTTACTGAATATTGTACCCAATGTAGTGCGTTTATACAAATCATTCTAAAGAATATACCTATGCTCTATAATAAGAAACAAAAACAACATTTTTGAAAGACGTTTGCCTATTTAGAATGAGAAGCTGAACCATATTAGCAAATGGTCAGTTCCCTAGTGTTTTCAAAACAAAATCGGCTTTCATTCCTACCTGGCGTACCCACTGTGGGGATGTACAATTGAGGAGCTTAGGGTATGTCTCCCATGTAAAGGTTACATTTTCCAAATTATTTTATTGCTAGTGTTAAGATCGGAAAAGTATATTAAATCATTTTATATGAATTGTGGACCACACTATTTGGCAACGAAAAAAGTCAGATGCTCTCTACTTTATGGGATTTAATGATGAAAAATGTAAGAACGTTTTGTTTTCAGTGCCCTGAAAAAACTGTTAATGTGCCTTTTAAGAGGTGGGATCATTTTTCCTTGCTTAACAGAGCAAACGTCTGTTGGATATTCACACTGGGGACACATAGCCCCAGTGGACTCGATGCTGATTTTTAGGTTTCTGGGTATATTGTTACTTGTAATATTCCAAAGTTAACACTTGTATTTGATCGTTATTTCTTAGAATATTTGAATTATCATTCTGAGGTCAGTTATACATATGTATGTCCCACATTAGCTATAATTTATATATGACTGCATTCTGCTCCCTGTTTATTTACATTTGGAACAGTGATCGCGCTAACCTATGTTTACACTGACAGCTACCCTGTGTGTTGTCAGTGGTTAGCATAATTCAGTCCTCAAATATGTGATGTCCGTTTTTGACAAAGTGTCACCCCACATAAATGTGTGTGGCAACAATGTAACTATACTGCAGACTAATTTTTGTTGTTATGCAGTACTGATCTAATGTTGAAGTTGATTTTATATATATATATATATATATATATATATATATATATATATATATATACTATTGATGTCTTGAGTGGAGGTCTGAACATGCTGCGGAGTGATTTCTTTGTTTCTGAATGAGTGAGGGTATACGTTCATCTTGCATTCATCAGCTATAGACTGGTTAATTCAGCAGCTTGGTGGATAGGTCTCTCAATCCAAAGCTCTTCTTTGCCCACCTAACTTTATTAAAAAAGAGAAATCCATTAATGTGTTTCTTCTGCACTTTGCAGTTTATGAACATTTTGTTCTACCCTTCTCTCTCATGCACATTCCCACTCTTTCAAGTATTTAAGCAGCCTTGTAATGTGCTGAACCCCATAAAGCATGTCATTGAGCATCCAAAACCATAACGTGCATCTATACCTTTTTCTTTGGATTTTAGAGAAGTTTCTCAACTCCTCTGGGACCTCTAAATGTAGGTTTTAGGTATATCCTTGTCTGAATGCAGGTTGGGCCAATTAGTGGTTCATTCATTTAGACTGTCGTTTGTGCTCTGAATCAAGAGTATCCATTGCACATTTTTTTCTGCCCTTGAGGACTGTAGCTGGAAAACACTGGCTTAGAGAATTATTTTATTTTTCAATTCAAACCAAGCTGCCTCTGCAATTATCTATGCATTGTGGTATAATTTCCTTATTATTCAGGGTATGGCTTTTCTTTGGGGTGACAATAGCATCTGTGTGTGTGTCCCATCACCCCCATAGCCTGCTGCATGATCGACAATACTTGTTCCCCAACCTCAGATGACGAGGACAGCGATTACCGTCAAGAGAGCCTAAAAAATGATTATAAGGACAGACGCAGACGAGCGCACACTCAGGCTGAGCAGAAGAGGAGAGATGCCATCAAGGTAGGGTGTGAGGAAGGAAAATGTTGCAAAACTGGATGTGTGTGATAATTGCTTACTACATATACAATGAGGGAAAAATTATTTGATCCCCTGCTGATTTTGTAAGTTTGTCCACTGACAAAAGAAATGATCAGTCTATAATTTTAATGGTAGGTTTATTTGAACAGTGAGAGACAGAATAACAAAAAAAAATCCAGAAAAAGTATTTCAAAAAATTATAAATTGATTTGCATTTTACTGAGTGAAATAAGTATTTAACCCCACATCAATCAGCAAGATTTATGGCTCCCAGGTCTTTTATACAGGTAACAAGCTGAGATTAGGAGTGCTTCTAATATCCTCTTGTTACCGGTATAAAATACACCTGTCTACAGAAGCAATCAGATTCAAACTCTCCACCATGGCCAAGACCAAAGAGCTGTCCAGGGATGTCAGGGACAAGATTGTAGACCTACACAAGGCTGGAATGGGCTACAAGACCATTGCCAAGCAGCTTGGTGAAAAGCTGACGACAGTTGATTTGATTATTCGCAAATAGAAGAAACAAAATAACTGTCAATCTCCCTTGGTCTGGGGCTCCATGCAATATCTCACCTTGTGGAGTTTCAGTGATCATGAGAACGGTGAGGAATCGGCGCAGAACTACACGGGAGGATCTTGTCTGTGATCTCAAGGCAGCTGGGGCCATAGTCGCCAAGAAAACAACTGGTAACACGCTATGCCGTGAAGCACTGAAATCCTGCAGTGCCCGCAAGGTCCCCCTGCTCAAGAAAGCACATGTACAGGCCCATCTGAAGTTTGCCAGTGAACATCTGAATGATTCAGAGAAGAACTGGGTGAAAGTGTTGTGGTCAGATGAGCCCAAATTCGAGCTCTTTGGCATCAACTCAACTTGCCGTGTTTGGAAGAGGAGGAATGCTGCCTATGACCCCAAGACCACCATCCCCACCGTCAAATATGGAGGTGGAAACATTATGCTTTGGGGGTGTTTTTCTGCTAAGGGGACAGGACAACTTCACCGCATCAGAGACTATGGATGGGGCCATGTACCATCAAATCTTGGGTGAGAACCTCCTTCCCTCAGCCAGGGCATTGAAAATGGGTCGTGGGTGGGTATTCCAGCATGACAATGACCCAAAGCACACGGCCAAGGCAACAAAGGAGTGGCTCAAGAAGAAGCCATTAAGGTCATGGAGTGGCCTAGCCAGTCTCCAGACCTTAATCCCGTAGACAATCTGTGGAGGGAGCTGAAGGTTTGAGTTGCCAAACGTCAGCCTCGAACCCTTAATGACTTGGAGAGGATCTGCAAAGAGGAGTGGAACAAAATCCCTCCGGAGATGTGTGCAACACTGGTGGCCAGCTACAAGAAATGTCTGACCTCTGTTATTGCCATCAAGGGTTTTGCCACCAAGTACTAAGTCATGTTTTGCAAAGGGTTCAAATACTTATTTCACTCAGTAAATTGCAAGTCCGTTTATAACTTTTGAATTGCGTTTTTCTGTTTTTTTTGTTGTTCTGTCTCTCACTGTTCAAATAAACCTACCATTAAAATTGTAGACTGATGATTTCTTTGTCAGTGGGTAAACATACAAAATCGGCAGGGGATCAAATAATTTTTTTCCCTAACTGTGTACTGATATTTCTCTGTCCAATACAGGTTACTGGTAACTCTGGGTTGGTGATCCGCCCCTTTAATTGTTGGCAGGAACAATTCTACAATTGTATGCACGGGGTGGAGCCTACCTTCCCTCCTTGGCTGCAGCTAGCCAACCAGCTCTAGAAAGATTTGTTCCTTGGTGAAGAGAACACAGGCAAGAGAACAGTTCTGCTATAGCTTTAGAAGTTTTTTATTTTTCTGTTAGAAATGGAATACCACCATTAGACGGAGTACCATAACTGACCATGCCCTTAGATGGGGCTAGCTCAGTGACCAGGTGCTTTTTGTGAACCTTAAGCCGGGGGGGAGGGGGGAATCTTGGCTACAAGCTCTTTCCTCAGGAGTTGCCCACCGAGGCTTCTTCTTTAAACATGGTAAGCTGAAGACAAGATCTGCAGGAAAGGTCAGCAAACCCTTTGAGTGCTGCAGGTCCACATGTCCCACAGTGCCCCTCCACACAGGGGTTTCCATTTGGAGTTCCTATTGCACACTCCTGCACTCATTGGGTCTATCTGTATGTCTGTTGGGTGTTTGGAGCAGGCTTATGTGGTATTTAACCCATTAGCTGCTGGTTTGGCATTCATTTGAGGGGTTTTCTGACACTTTTCCTACTGGTTCAGTGTTTTTTGGGTATCCTAACATGTTTTAGTGATGTTTCAGGTCTTTTAATATTACACCTTCAATTTTGTAAATTTGAGTTCTGTGCCTTTAAGGCGCGCTTTACCGCATAGGCGCCATTGCTCCATTCACTCCTATGGGACTGTACCGTTTGGGACATATCTCTTCAACCGTTTAACCTAGCGACTTCAGAGAAGGCTCGTTTTACTTGTCTGCCCTTGGTCTATCATCCGGTTCATGTTTCTAATGTGTTGGGGAGCTCAGGGGGCTTCGGGCACAGTTTTGGGGTACTTTTCTGGTAAATCTATATTTCCCATGAGAGATTGCTTCGCTCGCTTGTTTCTGATTGGCTCCCGCCGTGGCAACCATTTTGTGCTCTTTCCAGAACGAGTATCCTATGCGGGGCTTGGACTCTCCTTCTCTCCTTTGCTGATTAACCCTTTGCCTGCCAGATAAGTCTATTTTAGCGATTTTTGGGGTGAAACTTTAATCATACACACTGTAATTGGGTGATTTCTTATACAGTAAGGTTATTGACACTGTGAGAATGTCTATACCGTTGGAGCTTGGGGCCAGACCTAAGACTGAGGATGCTGGGGTCTCTGTATCTACCTTCAGCTCTGCGTACCTCTTCCAAGCCCAAACAGCAATGGAAGCCCAAGGTCTCATCCAGGCCCAAGGATTCCAAGCCGCCTTCTGCCTGACTCACCGAACCTGGGTCCTCACTCTGCTGTGGGTGGTCGTCTGCGTCACTATTACAGCATTTGGGAGGATTCAGTGACGGACCCATGGATTTTGCAGGTAGTGATGGCAGGGTACAGGTTCCCTCTCTTCCTCCCTTTCACTTTCTTCCTTCCTTTCTCTTCCTTCCTTCTCATACACCTCAGGGCGCAGAGAAACGCTGTCTGTTCGGCGCTGTTCAGGCTCCTCTGGACAAGGACGTTCTAGAGCCGGTTCCTGTTCAGGATAGAGGTATGGGTTTTTACTCAAACCTCTTTGCGGTCTCCAAGAAGGATGGCGATTGTCGTCCCGTTTTGGATTTAAAGGATCTCAATTCTTTTGTGATCCAGACTCATCACCAGGAGTCTCTGTGGACGGTGATTGCTGCCATGTACCCAGGGGAATTCCTTGCATCTCTGGATCTTCAGGGTGTGTACTTACACATTGCCATTCATTCAGAGAGCCGGCAGTACCTCGGGTTTGCCTGCGACTGGGGACATTTTCAGTTCTCAGCACTTCCATTTGGTCTGACGACAGCTCCTCAGGTCTTCAACTGTGTCCTGGGTGCCTTAGTGTCCATCCTCAATCGAGACTGTATCAGAGTTACTCCATACATGGATGACCTGCTTCTGAAAGCCTCTTCTGCGGAACTTCTTCATCAGCAGGTTCAGCGATGCATTCATGCTCTCACCCATCACGGCTGGATCATCAACTTGGACAAATCAGATCTTGTCCCATTCCATCGTCTGATCTTCCTGGGCATCTTCTTTGATACCCAAAAGAACATGGTGTTTCTCACGGACGAGGTGGCTCACCAGATTGCCCACAGGGTTTCTGCGATACTGGCTCAAGATCTAGTTCCAGTCAAGAAGCTGTCATCTCTCGTGGGGAAATTAATTTCCATCATAGAGACGGTACAGTTTGCCATGGCACACACCAGGGATCTCCAGCAGTTTGTGATCCAGGTGTGCAGGGGTTAGCTGGACCTTCTGAAGACGTCAGTGTCACTTCCTCTTCATGTGGAATGGAGTTTGTCCTAGTGGCTCGACCTCTCCAATCTGCTGAAGGGCAAGTCCTTTCTAGTTTCCTTCTGGACCACGGTGACGACAGATGCCAGCCTCTCCGGATGGGGAGCGGTCCTGGGTCGCCTGAGTGCTCAGGGTCGGTGGTCTCTGGAAGAATATCTCCTTCCGATCAACGTGTTGGAGCTTCGGGAAATATTTAATTCCCTTCGTCATTGGACTTCTCAGCTGGAAGACTGTCCAGTCCGGGTAGCGTCCGAAAACGCCACGGCCGTGGCTTACATCAACAAGCAGGGCGGAACACCGCTTGGTTAGAAGTCAAGGCTATTTTGTCCTGGGCAGAACACGTTCCTGCCGTATCTGCAGTGCACATTCCTGGCGTAAACAACATCATGGCGGACTATATGTATGGGAGATTTTAATTATCCAGATATCAACTGGAAAAATGAGACCTGTCAAAGTGCTAAGGGGGGCAGGTGTGTTAACACACTTCTTGAAAGCTACATATCATGAATGGTGGAAGTGCCGACAAGAAATAACAATGTATTGGACCTTATGATAACTAATAACACAGAAATGGTATCCAATATTAAGGTAAGAGAACATTTGGGAAACAGTGATCACAACATGGTTACATTTGA
The DNA here is from genome assembly GCA_037306005.1 of Rhinophrynus dorsalis. NCBI lineage: Eukaryota > Metazoa > Chordata > Amphibia > Anura > Rhinophrynidae > Rhinophrynus > Rhinophrynus dorsalis. Next base: position 92,244,377 of record CM074727.1, on the reverse strand, counting down.
GATTAGCTTGGCAAAGTAAAACTGTATAGGTTCAACCAAAATTCTTAATTTTAAAAAAGCTAACTTCAAATTGTTAAGGGCTCCAATGCAACACATAGACTTGGATATTTTATTTAAAGGCAAAAATACTGAGGAACTATGGTCAGAATTCAAATTTAGGTTGCAGAAATGTGCCAAACAGTATATACCAATGGGGAACAAGTGCAAAAGAAGTAAGTCACAGCCAATGTGGTTAACTGCACATGTAAAGAAGGAAATGGCAAGGAAAAAAAATGCATTCAAATTATTTAAGTCTGAAGGAACTGAACAATCCTTCTTAAAACACAGGGAGTGCAACAAAGATTGCAAAAAGGCAATTGGGGTAGCAAAAACAGATAATGAAACTCGAATTGCAAGGGAAAGCAAGACTAATGCAAAAAAGTTTTTCAAATATATAAATATCAAAAAACTTAGGAGGGAGTGCATTAGACCATTCAAAAATGAGATGGGTGAGTTGGTTAGTGAGGGTAAGGAAAAGGCCGATGTTATAAACACTTTCTTTGCATCAGTATATACAAGGGAGCAAGGAATGGTAGAAGAGCCTCTGCAAGTAACAAATAAAACAATACAATTAACAGATATTGGGTTAACTCAAGAAGATGCCATGGGAAGACTGAACAAAATGAAGACCAAAAAAGCACCAGGTCCTGATGGCATACATCCAAGGGTTCTTCATGAACTTAGTGCAGTGTTGGCAAAACCCCTATATTTACTCTTTAAAGATTCTATTACCACAGGATTGGCGAAGAGCTAACATAGTGCCTCTGTTTAAGAAGGGAACTAAAACAGAACCTGGGAATTATAGACCTGTGTGTTTGACCTCTGTAGTGGGAAATCTGTTAGAAGGTATATTAAGGCACTATATTCAGGATTACAACACAAAAAATAATATAATTAGCACGAATCAACATGGTTTTATGAAGAATAGATCATGCCAAACTAATCTTTTCAGCTTCTATGAGGAAGTAAGCAGCAACCTTGACAATGGCAAGGCAGTAGATGTAGTATATCTAGACTTTGCAAAGGCATTTGATACAGTGCCACACAGAAGGCTGGTGTATAAAATAAGGAAATTGGGGCTAGGAGATAACCTTTGCAATTGGATACAAAACTGGTTGAAGGATAGGGAACAGTGTATGGCTGTAAATGGAAAATTCTCCAATACAGTTAAAGTGGAGAGTGGAGTACCTCAGGGTTCAGTATTGGGTCCGCTACTTTTTAACATGTTTATAAATGACCTGTAAATAGATATAGAAAGCAAAATATCAATATTTGCAGATGATACTAAATTATGCAAGGTCATTAATTTAGAACAGGATATTTTCTCTCTACAGAGGTATAGATTGGGCAAACATATGGAATATAAAGTTTAATGTGGGGAAGTGTAAAGTCATTCATTTGGGAGGAAAAAATCCAAAGGCTACTTATGAACTTAATGAAATCATTTTAGGGGACTCATTGCTAGAGAAAGACCTATGTATCCTTGTGAACTAAAAACTTGGAAACCGTGACCAGTGTCAAACAGCAGTAGCAAAGACAAAATCCTGTCTTGCCTAAAAGGTATCGAAGCAAGAGTGGATAACATTATTTTGCCATTGTACAAATCATTGGTAAGACCTCATCTTGAGTATGCAGTGCAATTTTGGGCACTCGTTCTGAAAAAGGATATACTAGAACTAGAGAGGGTACAGTGGAGAGCAACAAAATTAATTAAGGGAATTGAGTACTTGACATATGAGGAACGACTAAACAAACTTGGTTTATTTACTCTAGAGAAAAGATGACTAAGAGGAGACCTTATCACATTGTACAAGTATACAAGGATCTCTGCGGTGAGCTATTCCAAGGCCTGATCAGGTGACCAGGGGACACCCCTTGAGATTAGAGGAAAGGAGGTTTAGACTTCAGCAGAGGAAGGGTTTTTTACAGTAAGGTCTGTTAAATTGTGGAATTCTTTGCCCAGGGAGATGAACTTGATGGACTTGTCTTTATTTAACCTAAATTACTATGTTACTGCCTCAGTCGACGCACAGTAGACAGCAGAGAGTGGGAACCGCACCCAGAGGTGTTCACCCTCATTGTTCAGAAGTGGGGTCTTCCTTACATCGACCTGATGGTGACAAGACACAACAGGAAGGTTCCAAGGTTCTGCTCTCAATGGAGAGACCCTCTAGCTCTGGTGGTGGATGCAATGTCTATTCCTTGGTTATTCCCTCTGGCCTACATCTTTCCTCCCCTCCCCATGTTGCACAGGGTGTTACGGAATTTATGACTGAAGCGTTGTCCAGTCATTCTGATTGCTCAGTACTTGCCTCGCCAAACTTGGTTTCTGGAGCTTCTGGATCTGTCAGTGGCGGAGCCATTCTGGCTCCCTTGCCATCCGGATATTCTTCTACATGGTTACCTGTGGAAGAAGGATATTCATCCTCTAGCCTTGACAGATTGGAAATTGAATCCTCAATATTGCGGAAGAAAGGGTTTTCTTCCGGTGTGGTGGCTACTATGCTCAATGCCTGCAATCAATCCTGTTTCTTCCAAGATCTATCATTGTGTCTGGTCAATCTTTTTTCTTGATGTGTTGGCAGGGACCTGTCTCAGGAATTTGATCTGCCTGCGGTCCTGGCTTTTTGCAGGACGGTGTGGATAAGGGCCTCAGTTTGAGTTCCCTTAAAGTTCAGATGTCTGCTCTCTCTGCTTTCTTTCAGAGGCGCATTGCCATCCTTTCTGATGTAAAGGTTTTCTTCCAGGGAGTTGCTCATACTCGTCCTGCCTTCAAGTCTCCTGCTCCTCCGTGGGATCTTAACTTGGTTTTGGGCGTTCTTCAGAGCCCTCCATTTGAGTCTTTGGCTACTATTCCTCTACGCCTGTTGACGCGGAAAATGGCTTTTCTCCTGGCGATTGTGTCTGTCCGTCGTGTTGCGGCGTTACATCCTCTGTCCTTTAAGCCACCCTATTTGGTGTTTCACAAGGGCAAATCTCTGAGTTCCAAGATAGTGGTGCCGCCTTTCTGCCCGTACCCCACCTCTGACAAGGAGAGGGATCTCCACTTGTTAGACGTGGTGCGTTGTCTCAAGTTTTATGTGCATTGCACTGAGACAACAATCAGACTTGTTGTTTGTCATTCCTTAGGGTCCTAGGGCAGGAATACCTGCATCCAAGGTGACTATTGCTTCTTGGATCAAGTCCACTATTCGTAAGGCTTATGAGCTGAGGAAGAAGACAGTCCCCTTCAGGGTCACAGCTCATTCTACACGACCCATTGGGGCCTCTTGGGCTTACAAGAATCAGGCCTCCGCTGGTCAATTGTGCAAGGCTGCCACTTGGTCATCTGTGCACACCTTTTGGTGTGCTGGCATCGGCTGATGCCAGCTTTGGGAGGAAGATCCTGGAGGCAGTCTTGCCTGTCTAGGATCTTCTGTTCTTGGTGCTTTCTTCACTTTTGAGCCCTGTTGGCTCTAGTTCAGTGTGGTGTGTAACACTTTGGGGTGTTACCCCAGTTTCGTGTCCGTTGACACTTCATTGTTTGTTGGGTTATCTCTGATCTGATGGTTCATATCTGCTTTGGTGACTTTGGGGGGCCTTGCACCTGGTCCTTGCCTTCCTTCCCGCCTCTGGGAAACTCAGTGGTTGGGCATCTCAGAGTTACCAGTAAACTATATTGGATGACAGAGAAAAGCGGATTTTAGTCTTACCTGTTAAATTCTTTTCTCTTAGTTCATACAGGTTACTGGTCTCCCACCCTGTCAAGGAACCATGCTTGGCTGTCCTGTGGCAGACCGTGAGGGTCCTTCAGGGTCATGCTGACAGGAGTCTTCTTTCCCTTCGCTATCTAGTCAGTAGTTAGTGTCTCAAATTTTTCTGGAGCTGGTTGGCTAGCTGCAGCTAAGGAGGGAAGGTAGGCTCCACCCCCTGCATACAATTCTAGAATTGTTTCTACCTACTTAAAGGGGCAGATCGTCTACCCAGAGTTACCAGTAACCTGTATGGACTAAGTGAAAAGGATTTAACAGGTAAGACTAAAATCCTTTTTTTTTTTTTTTTTTTTTTTTTTTTTTTTTTTTCCTTGTCATAATGAACTCAATATTAATATGGAATTGCAGACAGTAAACTTTGCATGCAGATGCTGTCTCTTAAATCTGTTTGGTGCATGAAATTTATATTCTATGCTTGCTTTTACTTTTTGGGGTAAGGATCCCTTCGGTTATGTAACTTTTTTTAAAGGGACCTCACACCATTCATACAATGACTATTGTAGTAAAACTGTGTTGGCTCAATAAGTGATTTTTTTTTGTTTTGTTTTTATTTTGACCATGAACATATGTTTAACCTGTAGAGTGCCAGACCCATACAATGTAAATGTACAAGCTTAGCCAGCTGTGCCTTGTATGGGCAAAATGAGGTCACTGCATAAGCTGGTAAAACCAGCATACAGTGCCACATTGCCAAAGCAAAAAAAAAACAAAAAAAAAAAACTCAAGACCGTGGGGAGTGGAGACCTCAAAATCCTTCCTGATGCCCCCCAATTATTAATCTCCTACCTGATTCGGCTAGAAGATCAATAAAGGTGACATAGAGGAGTAGCATGGCTCCCCTGCTTCCATCCAACCCGAAGTTTGGGGTAGGAGTGATTAGGACTTGAGAAGTCCTTCCACGTCATGTCATCTGTGGCGAGAGAGGCTTTCCCCAATCCTGGCCACTCCTACCTGGTACCTGGCATTGCTGCTCCCCTAAGTCGCCTGTATTTATCTCCCAGCCAAATTTCCGGAGACCGATAACTGTGGAGAGGACATAGGAGGCATACTGATGCTCCCCCCATGAAGTCTGAGTTAACAGTCTGAGTGCCAGACAGGTATTCAATGCACTCAAAGTGTTAGCAATGCATTAAAAAAATGTAAACTGCCAGAAGGGTGTCCACCACATTGGCTGTTTTAGACAACCCCTTTTGCACTCCATCCCTATGCCTGGTTCTTTTTTCAACTGGAAGTTAGACATCCCCCCCCCCCCCATACTCTGACCTTCCCCACCGGCCTGGTTCCACTATTAGTCATAGACCCCTGCCTACACACTTTGACCCCCCCCCACAGCCTTGTACCACTGGTAGTCACTGAATTGCGCATATACTGCCTGCTCCTCCAGTAGCTATGTTCCTGGCACCGACTACAGTATATCAGCCTATGCCATGGGGTACCGTTTTTCTTGGGCGGGCCATAGATACAGGCTAGATGAGGATGACGTTGAAGGATTTTGGTACCATTGAAGTGTTACAACACCCCTTTGTTTTGTTTTTCCTTCTTTTCTATAACACCACTTCTGGAAAGAGTTGTACATACTAGCCAAGGGGTAAAAAAAAAAGCAAGTGGACAGTCATTTGCGTTTTCAGCACACCCTATGGTATGTCAACCCATAGCAATGGTGTACCATTTACTTTTCCTGGGCTGGTAGAAGGTACTGGATACGATAGGAAATTCAATCATCTTGAAAGTTTTTTTTGTTTTGTTATACTAAAAAAAAAATGTTCTGGAAGACACAGTAAGCTAGGAACCACCACCAGGTTTGTGTGTTCCAGAAACTCACACATGTAAATGCCAAGATCCCATATATGTAGGTCATGGGTCCTCAGACTCCTGGGAATATTAAGTCATTGTCCCAGATGCAGCTTGTGAGCAATTCACAGATAAGGGCTGTTCTCCAAAAAAAACACACACACTAAAACAGTAAATGATACATAGAACAAAGAACAGAAAGCACCCAGTAGGGTAACAAAGCAATATATTCACAAAAAAAATATCAGCGCTTTTGTTTGACTGTGAGATTGTTCCTCATTATAATATGGATGCAGCATTTGGGAGGTCTATATGTATGTATATTTACTCTTTGTCTCAATTGCTATGCAATCTGTATTAGTAATTGAGAACTACTTTTTTCATTAGTCTCCAAACAACAAGAAAGCGCCAAATAGTGAATTACCACCACACACCATTTGATCATGTGAGTATATCAGACAGTCTGACTAAATTGCATGCAGAGACAATCACCCTGTCTGCTCTGGTTGATTCTCACAGTAAATGCTTCTTTGTAGTAGGCTTGTAAGCTTTGAGAGCTGTGTGACATCCGGAAAAACGTTTTGGCATTCAAGCCATTTAAACGTTTTTGATTATATACATTTTTTAATACGTTTGTATTGAATTTGAAGCCCCAGCCTGAGTTGTACTGAATAAGTGTTCCAGTGACAACTAACTCACGTTCTACTAAACAAGTGCTCCTGTGAGAATCAACCCGAGCAGAGACGGCGTGATAGTCTCTGCATGCATTTTAGTCATGGTCTGATATCCGTTCTCTGACAATTTATCATGTGAGTATATCTCCTTAGTTTATATCAAAGAATGTGTGGTGGTAATTCACTATTTGGCACTTTCTTTTTGTTTGGAGACTGCTATACTACTTGAGAGACTGTTCCGGAGAGAGCAGCCATTCAATAAAAAGAGAATCCAAGTTTCTGCATTGTATCTGTGGCAGTTACATATTCCACAGCAGTCCGATAGGTTGGAGCTGGCATATGTCATTTCTCCAACTGATTCCATTTTGAGTACGCACCCATAGAATGGTGGTGGTCCAGTGTATTGTCCAGTTTGATGTACACAGGGGTGCACCCTGTTTCTCCTTTTTTCTACCCTTTTTTTAGACCAATCATGATAATGCCTGTTCATCTATGTCATAATGAGGCTCAGTACCCTTAACCAATGGGCTTGTATCCAGTTGTGCTTAAAAGGTAATTGTTTGGCAGCTGTTTTGCTACATTTGTTGCCTAGTATCATTGAAAAAGTGGCATTTAGGCACAAAATGCTTAAGATAACTGAAGGCTTACCTTTTTATTTTCCATACAGTACTTTGTGTTGCCACACTCCCGTGTGACTAGTGTTTTTTAAAAAAATTAATTTTAAATAGATTTACGAGGAACAGCCACCTCATTTCTGATTGAGTACTGCGGATATCCCAGACAGAGACTGGAGAATCTCTGTGTGTGCTTTTTGTGTCAGATGATCAGTATTCCCTTTCTAACAACTACACTTGTGAGTATAATATCATAGTGCTGATATTTTGTGAATCAATCTGTGTTACACTATTGGGTACTTTCTGTTCTTTGTATTTTATGGAATTAATTGTGCACACCAGGATAGTCGTAGTAAGGCACATAACCACTCATTTGATATAGGAGGATGCCTACTTTCCAAAATGGTATGACTTGCAATAGCTTTCCTTCATATCCTTAATAGCTAGGTCCATTTAGTGCAGACAACCTATTTAAAAAAAAAAAAAAAAAAAAAAAAAAAAAAAAAAAGTGAAAACTGGTAGGTGTCATTTTGTGCTTATGACACCCCCTACAGTATGTCAGGCCATACCAATGGGATACCATTTTTTTGGAGCAGTGGTAGCTAATGCATGCCATAAAAAATTATATTGTTTTCAAAGATTTTAGTACAAAATGCCTAATTTTTCCTGTATTGCCATCTTTTGGAAACATTTTGTCTTCTTGCCAAAATGGTCTGATTTGTCTACCTTTTCTTAACATCTCTAGTTGGGACAACCATTTTAGGATGGGCAAGTCATGTTTGGGGAGAAAAGTAAGAAAATGAGGTTGTAGTTCTATGCTTCTGGTACCCCCAACAGTAAGTCAATTCATATCAATGGAGTACCATTTTTTTTTCATAAAAGCTGTAGCTATTATAGTAGGAGATACCATAGTTTTGTGGGGGGGTTTTTTGTTTTGTTTTTTTTTTTGTTTGTGGTTTTTTTTTTTTTTTTTTATATTTTTTTGTACTACATACAGTTGACGTAGAAGAGCTGTGAACAGCTCTATACTGGAGTGTTATGTAGAGCCTTACCAGAGTGGGAGAGTAAGGACGGTGGGGAGAGACGTGTGCGGCCTCATTTAATGCTGCCCGTTCAGGAGCTGTTTTCTCCTGAAGCCCATGCCTTGCATCTGTGATGGGAGGGGATGGGGGGTGTGGGGCAGGTCTTACTCGTCCCCTTCCTCTTTCACTTTGAGCTGTAGCAAGAGTGCGGTGTTTGAAAGTGGGACATTGAATACCGGAGGTTGGACCTTGAAGATGCGTTCCTTTATGGGACACAGGCAGAGCTAATAGCCCTATGCAGCCTGAATGAGGAGGAGCCTTGTGGGGGCAGTGAGGAAATGGCAGAAACATATCATGAAGAAGGTAGGAAACTGCTTCCTATTATGATCTTGCATATATAAACATATACATATATTTTTAAATGATTATATTTTTGTGTTTTTCTTTAGTGACTTTAGCTTAAAGGGATAGTAATGTTTCATAATAAAAGCAGCTCTAATTAATAATCATAGTATTTGGACTTTGGAGAGTGTTACTTCAATTCTGTCAGAGTTGTAGTTCAAGAGTAATTCAATGACAAAGAATCCCCCTCCCGTCCCTTTTACTGATGTAACACTGTTCAGCCACATCAGAAGGGAGGTGCCCAGGTAGACTGCAGAGAGGGACAATCTTCAATTAAGATAAGGGAAATACCTGAAAAACTTGTGAAGGAGGGCAGGGCTTTCATTGTTCTCATAGGAAGAAGATTGTGCCCTTCTATTATCTGTCTGGTCTTACAACCAGATTCCACATCTGAGAAGAGATGGCTTACACTAGAAGGGGCGGGAGGGGAAACTTTGTTTGTTAATATCTCTGAAACCATAAAGGTTCGAGAGATAAGACCTTATATCGTTCATGTTTTTTTTAATGCCTACAAAATAAAATAAAGATAAAACGAAGTATTACTATCCCTTTAAGCCAGCTGAATGGTCATGTATTTTTCTGGTAAGAAGCAAATATTTTATTTTGATTCAAAAAATATTTTTTAGCCTGCTTTAAGTTGTCTTCTAGGATGGCTTCTACCCTGCATGTCAGCTCCTGTTACGGATAAACATAGTTTGGAGAGTAAGGAAGAGAAGGGTGTACAAAAGTTTTAAAGCCTTCAAAACAGAAGAAAAGAGAAATGGCACACTGGAAACATCTAAGTGTTGATTTATTCACAAATGGTAAAATCACATCAAATAATAAAACAAAGTTACTGGATTCAAGGAAAAGAACTGTGTGGAATACAGGTTACCAGGATTACCAATATTAGTAAGCTGGTCGTGGGGTAAAGAAAACTACATACACAGGAACTATGGGGAAAAAAATCATCCAAAAATCAAAATACATCTGGTAATAATGGACAATGTATCTCTTTGCAACTGTCTGAGCCACCAATATAAAACCCCTTGCGTTGTGTATGCAAAGTCACCCCGCCTATGTGCACTTGATCTATTCTTGTCTAATAGCACATCATAAGCCAGGCAGTCCTTCCATCTTCATATATCACAATTTCCCTGCTCTTTCTTTCCTCCACGCTTCTTTGTGTGAGAACTCTAGTCTCCTTGATCAATAAGAAAAATCTCCAATGTTATAGATGCCAGGAGCCAAAAGGTACCCAATGTTAACCTTGATCCTTATCAGATCCTTGTGGATGAGTGGAAAACTCCTGATAAAAGGCTTTTCCTCAATAAGTGCTTCTCTAAGTTATACTCTTTTCTCTGTTGTATCAGTTACCATGAGGAGACAACGGATTCTCCCTGTGGGCTGGAACAATTCTGAAAGAAGTGCAGGCTGTTGAGCTTCCCCCTCCTCCATATTAGGCTACCTTAGCCACTCCCTGCCAGATAATTTGTTCTAAGTCCTGGTTAGAAGGCTCAGAACAGTTCTGCATAGTTTTTAGTATTTTCTTATTTTTCATTAGATATAGAGTATTCAAATTTTCCCCCGTTAGGCGGACTACCGTTACTGGCTTTCCCTGGAGGATTGCCATGCTTTTTGGTTATGGGTCTTCTCATTTTCACCTGGGATTCATGAGTTTATAATATTTATTAAGTGTTTTATATATGTATTTTAGGACTTTTAAAGTTTTCCCCATTTATTTGAATTCTGCGTCTTTTAAGTGCGCTCATTTACCACATAGCTGCAATTGCTCCATTGACTTCTATGGGACTGGCTGCTTTGGGATGTATCTCTGCAACCGCTCAGTGTACAAAGTTGAGAGAGGGCTCCTTCTTGTCTACCCTTTTTCCTGTACTCCGGCTCGCCTCTGCAGTGTCTTGTGGGTCCCTGGGAGGTTCAAGTTCTGCTTTTGAGCTACTTTCAGGAGAAAAACTACATTTCACATAACATCCATTTTGCAGGCTTTTCTTTGATGGTCTCTGATTTCAGGCACCATTTTTTCCTCTCCTGAGCTGAGTATCCTGCACAGGGCTTGGATTCTTTGCTCTCCTCCTTAGGTTAACTGTTCGCCTGCCAGATAAATACTTTTTATGTTTTCTTTATTAATTTGGGTTATGTTATTTGGGTTCCCTATTACTGCAAGAAACTTTTCTCCTGTTACAATGGCAGATCAAAAGGGACATGGGGCTAGGCCTTAGACTAAGAACTCAGGGGCATCTTTGACTGCCCTTGCTTACTGTTCCTCATGCCACGTGAGGTTTTCCAGAGAGTACTCAGGTCACTTATGCCCCTAATGCGCTGTGGCCCCTGCTTCTCTGCCAGTTCTCTCCAGCCATGAACAAGAGCCACACTGGTTCAAGGACTTAGTCCTCTATGGCACAGTTTCCTCTTTCCCTTCAGGGGGTTCTGCAGTCCTGGAAACACCTTAGTTGAGGTTTGTGGTCCCTGGCATTCCTGATCTTTCTGATTCCTCCGAGGAGAATTTATTTGAAGAGTCTGAGGATGGCAAATGTGCAGAAGGGACGACTTCCCATATTTATGATGACCCCTTTGAGGCTGATCCTGAACCCTCTCCTGAGGGTCTCATTAAGGCTGTTTTGACTACCCTACATATTCCTGTTAACCCTGTAGAGACAGTCTACTACTGACTTCTTTCAAAGATGCAAGAAGTCCTGTACTATGTTTCCTCCTAATCCCACTCTGGACCAGGTTATCCTGGATGAGTAGAAGTCTCCAGACAAGCATCTTGCTCTCTCTGAGATTCTCTAAGCTGTACCCCTTTTGTGACGCTGCTTTGGCTCAGTGGGCTACACTTCATCAGGTTGATCCCCCTATTTCTAGACTGTCTAAAGCCAATGCTTTGCCCCTGGCACAAATAATGCAGTGATGGCACTTAAACTTAATGCTCTTAACCCAGTTCTGTAGTTTTGTATTATATTATTTCAAATTTTGTTAAGCTCTGTGTACATGTATGGTGCTATATAAATAAAGATACATACATACATGCCTCAGCAGGATTTAACTGATAGGCAGCTTGAAGCTATCCTGAAGTCTACCTTCGCTGCCATCGGTGCCTCCTTGAGGATTACCTTGGCTTCTGTATGGGTTACCAGAGCTATTGCTTTGTGGATTGAACAGCTTACTGACACTCTCTGCAAAGGTGCCCCTAAGGAGGACCTTTTAGCTGTTTTAGCCAACATGTCTGAGGCTCAGAACTATGTGAATGATTCCTCTTTGACACTGTCAGACTTGAGGCTAAGGCTTCTGCCTTTTTTGTGGCTGCTAGACTCACCTTGTGGCTTAAGATTTGGTCAGCTGACCTGTCATCTAAGAAGTCATTAATTTTTCTCCCTTTTCAGGGCATGTCTCTTTTTGGGCCTGAACTTGAGACTATCCTTAGTGAGGCTGCTGGGTGCAAGAGTGCTTTCTTTCTTCCGGTTCCTAAACACTCTCATGTGGCGAGAAAGCAGTGTCTTTTTCATCCCCTACCAACGTGAAGTGCATAGGCAGAATCCGGCTTGGGGGTGGAGCGAGGGGTGACGTCCTGAGACCAAGTCCAGGCAGTAGTGGTGGTCCAAGCACCCCTCCACCAAACCCAAGGCCACCAAACCTCCTTTGGCATGACTTGCCGAAACCTAGTCTGCATCTACCTCTGGGTGGTCGCCTACAACTTTTTTCAAACATTTGGGCAGGCTTTGTTGTGAATCAGTGGGTATTACAAGTGGTTTTAGGAGGTTACAGGATTCCCTTTGTATCCCTGCCTCCCTTCAGATTCTTCCTTTCTCGATCCCCTCGGGAACAAGAAAACCTCAGTCTTTTCAGCGGAGTGGTCCAGGCTCTTGGACAAGGGAGTCCTAGTTCTGGTGCCTTCACAAGAGAGAGGTTTAGGTTTTTATTCAAACCTCTTTGTAGTTCCCAAGAAGGATGGTGGCAGTCGCCCTATCTTGGACCTCAGTTCGTTTGTGGTCCATACTCCCTACAAGATGGAATCTTTGCGTTCTGTCATTGCAGCGATGTGTCCAGGGGAATTTCTGGCCTCTGTGGATCTGTGGGATGCCTAACCGCATGTTCCAATTCATCCGGACAGTCAGAAGTACCTCAGGTTTGCTTGCTCCTTGGGTCACTTCCAGTTCACCGCTCTTCCCTTCAGATTCCCCACTGCTGCTCAGGTGTTCGCTCGGGTCTTAGGGGCCCTGATTGCCTTCCTGCACACCAAGGGGATTCAGGTGACTCCATACATGGACAACCTTCTGCTGAAGGCTCCTTCCAGGGTTATCCTGGACCACCAGGGCCAGGAATGTGCTCTGATCCTCCTCCAGCATGGGTGTATTCTGAACATGGACAAGTCTGCTCTGGTTCCTTCTCAGGACCTGATTTTCCTGGGTCTCTGTTTTCAAACCTGTCAGGGTATGGTCTATCTGACAGAGGACTCGGTTCAGCAGATCATGAACAAGGTGTCTTGAGCTCTGGGGTGGACTTCAGCCCCAGTACGCAAGTTCTCTTCCCTTGTGGGCAAGATGATATCTACCATGGAGACTGTTCCGTACTCCATGGTGCACACCAGGGAGCTTCAGAGGTTCACTGTCCAGGCTTACTGGGGGAATCCACAACTCTTGTATCATCAGGTCTCTCTCCCCAAGGAAGTGAAACAGGACGTCCTATGGTGGTTGAACTGCTCCAGCCTGAAGTAGGGGAGGCCCTTTGTTGTACAATACTGGACCCTGGTGACGACAGATGCCAGCCTTTTCGTTTGGGGGACTGTCCCGAGTCACCTGGGGGTTCAGAGTCATTGGAATGTGGAGGAGACTCTCCTACCCATCAACATTCTGGAGCTCAGAGCTGTTCTCCACGCTTTGGTGTACTGGTCCTCTCCACTGAGGGGCTGTCCATTCTGTGTCCAATCAGACAATGCCACTGCCGTGACTTACATCAACAAGCAAGGAGGCACAAGAAAGCTCTTCCGCTGGGTTAGAGGTGAAGGCTATTTTGGCATGGGCAGAAGAACACACTCCTGCCATCTCTGCTGTGTACATTCCAGGCGTAGAGAATGTTCTGGCTGACTTTCTCAGCCATCAGTCAGTGGACCCCGGTGAGTGGTAGCTCCATCCGGAGGTCTTCGACCTTCTGGTCCATAAATGGGGGGCGTCCTTGGATAGAAGTGATGGCTACCAGGAAGGTTCTGATGTTTCGTTCTCGCTGGGGGGATCCTCTGACGTTTGTAGTGGATGCCTTGTCCATTCCTTGGCGCTTTCATCTAGCCTACGTTTTTCCTCCGTTTCCACTCATCTCCAGGGTGTTGAGAGAGATTCGGATGGATGGTGCATTGGTCATACTGATTGCTCCTTATTGGACCAGGCAACCTTGGTTTCCAGAACTGTTGGCCTTTTCTTCTCATGATCCATTTCCTCTGCCACACAGACTGGATCTCCTTCTTCATGTACCTCTGGAGAGAGGACATGGACAGTCTTTGATGGCATGGAAGGAAGGGCTTTTCTGCTGAGGTGGTTTCCACCATGATCCAAGCCAGGAAGCCAGTCTCTTCTAAGGCCCACCACAGGGTTTGGTCTACCTTTCATTCTTGGTGTGTGGACAGGGATCTGTCCTCACAGGAGTTTGATCTTCGAGCCATCTTATCCTTTTAGCAGGATAGTGTGAACAAGGGGCCTTAGCCTTAGTTCCTTGAAGGTCCAGACCTTAGCCCTCTGTTTTTTACCAGAGGCACATTGCCATGTTGCTGGATGTAAGTCTTCTTTCAGGGTGTCTCTAATGCTTTCCCTGCCTCTAAGGATCCCATTCCTCAGTAGAACCTTAATCTGGTTCTGGGAGTCCTGCAGCTGCCTCCCTTTGAGTCTTTGGCTACCATTTCTCTACGTCTTCTGACATGGAAGATCGCCTTTCTTTTGGCTGTGTCCACAGGGTTGCTTTGTCCTTCAAGCCGCCTTTCCTGGTGTTTCACAAGGACAAGGCTGTTCTCCGTACCTCCCAGGAATTTCCTCCTAAGGTGGTCTTAGAGTTCCACATCAATCAAGAGATTGTCATGCCTTCCTTTTGTCCTGACCCTAAACCTCACAAGTTCTACGTGCATTTTCCGTAACACTGATGCTTTGTCATTCCTGAGGGTCCCAGCGCTGGTTTGGCTGCGTCCAGGGTGACTATTGCATTCTGGATTAAAGGGGAACTACCACCCCGCAGAGACCTAAGCTGTATTGATTCTTCATCTGGCGACTAGCTGCTTAGTAGCGCTAGTCGCCAGAAATATTACACGGTTCTCAAGATTTTGTCCTTTTCCTGATGGTCACTGAAACAGGAAGCACGGACATCTCGTCCCAGTGACGTCCGTGCGCCTGCGCTGTCAGTCCCTTTTGAGCCGGCCGGCTCAAAAGGGACTGACAGTACAGGCGCACGGACGTCACTGGGACGAGATGTCCGTGCTTCCTGTTCCAGTGACCATCAGGAAAAGGACAAAATCTTGAGAACCGTGTAATATTTCTGGCGACTAGCGCTACTAAGCAGCTAGTCGCCAGATGAAGAATCAATACAGCTTAGGTCTCTGCGGGGTGGTAGTTCCCCTTTAAGTCTACCATTCGCAAGGCTTATGGGCTCAGAGGGAAACCTGTTCTTTTCCGCATCACAGCACACTCCACCAAGTCTGTTGGTGCTTCCTGGCCCAACAAGAATCAGGCCTCTGCTGAACAGCTGTGCAAGGCAGCCACTTGGTCTTCTGTGCACACCTTTGCGAACACTACAGTGTGGATGTTCTGGCTTTGGCAGGAAAGTCCTGGAGGAGGTTTTGCCTGTCCAGGACTTTAATTTTCCTGTGCTTTATTGTTCTTTAACTGTTTGAGCCCTGCTGTCTCTTGTTTCTGTGTTATCTGTTATTCAATGTCTGTTTGGGCTGTTCCGTGTCCTGAATAGTTCATGGGATCATGGGGACCAGTGCTGGATCCTTTCCTCCTTCTTCCCTGATGAGAGAGCTCAGTGGTAAAGTCCCTGACTATGAAACCTGTTCAAACCGCAAGGTTGCAGGTTTGAATCCCAGCAGGGTCAACTCAGCCCTTCATCCTTCTGAGGTCTATAAAATTAGTACTATTGATTGGGTAATAATAACATCTATTATTTCAGCTGCCGATTTGGTTAATTTCGAGAGCATGCACTGAAAGCGATTTGAGTCCCACTGGGAGAAAGGCGCTATATAAATACTAGTTATTATGATTATTATTATTATTATTATTTCCACCTGGGGAGCTCAATGTTGGTACATACCCATGGTACCTGTGAGTTATACTGCACGACCAAGAAAAGAGGATTTTAGTCTTGCCTGTTAAATCCTTTTCTCTTAGTCCATGTAACTCACAGGTCTCCCTTGAAACTCGGCGAAAGGAACCATGCTGGATCTCCTGTGGCTGGATGTGGGAGTCCTTTTGGTTTCATCACTCACAGGAGTTTTCCTTTCTTCCTTCTTGCTATCTTACTTGATAGGTTTATTTTTTTTCCTCAAATCTATCTAGCAGGGAGTGGCTAAGGTAGCCTGATATGGAGGATGGGAGGTTCTACCCCCTTCAATTCTTCTAGGATTGTTCCAGCCCACTGGGAGAAGCTGTCTCCTTCCCATGGTACCTGTGAGTTACATGAATTAAGAGAAAAGGAGTTAACAGGTAAGACTAAAATCCTCTTTGGCGCAGTGGATCCCCCTATTTCATGGCTGGCGAAGAACACAGCCCTCCCACTGCCAGATGCAGAGGGACTCGAGGAGCTGGGGAATAAGAGGCTGGATTCTCTTCTCAAGGCCTACTTTGTTGCCACCGGGGCAGCACAAAGACCTATTTTTGCCACTGCCTGGGTCAACAGTTTGGCAAAATCAGCATGTAGAGTACCAAAGTTGCTCACACAAAGGAAGATTTATTGCTTCGAATGGTGCACACTGCACTCTGTGACTTATTATTTGGTCTGCTTATCAATCCTCTAAGAAGTTACTAGTTTCCTTGCCATTTCAAGGCAGGTCCTTTTTGGACCTGAACTGAGACAGATCATCAGTGATGGTAAGGGTAGTAAGAGCACTGTGTTCCTCATATCTCCACCAAGTGTTCCTTTCTGGTGAGGAAGGCGTATAATTTTTCGCTCCCCCACACCAAATGGTAGCGAAGAGGCTGCAAGGTTCACAAAACTCTCAATCCCGCCCTGCCACATAAAACCCAGACAAGCCTGGCAGCTCAAGAGGTGAGCTTCAAAGGCTGTCTAATAAACCCACGTCCGCATGACTCGTGGAATCCTGGTCTGTTCTTGCCTGTAGGGGGCTGTCTCCACCTTTTTTGAGGAGCCTGGGAATCGTCTGTGATTGACCAGTGGGTTTTGCAGGGAAAGGTACTGCATAGATTTCAAATCCCTTTCTCCCTATTTATTCTTTTCATCAAAGACTAGACCATAGGAGAGCGCTGTATAAAATAAGTAATGTCTCAAAACAAAGGCTATAATTGTATGGAGGCAAAGAAAACCAGAACTGGCTGAAATAAAATATATTTTACTAAATTATCACTTTTAAAAATAGAATATAAACAATAAACTTAGAAACACAGTGTGTATAAAAATACATAGTCCATGTAAGTCTGAAGAAATAAAAACGTGTAAAGGTGTCTAAATCCTGTAACCTTTATGTGTAGAATGGTAAAATAAATGTTGTTGTATGGGTTACTTTTTCCAGCTATAAGAGAGTGTCTGAATGGTTTCTTGTGAGGCTTGTCCTTTCTTCTGTCCTCAGCCATCCCCTAATGCATATTAGATATAAGTGCTGCTGATATGCAGCAGAAGCAATCTGTGGTCTGATGGGGATTCCCCTATGTAGGTCTCATCCAGATCCTGGTGAGGTAGACATCCGTTCTAAAGTCAGTGAGGACTGAGGGCAGAATCACCTACACTTTCCCTTAGATGTGTCTGCTTCAAGCAGGCAGAGGTCCCTTTTGAATAGGTGGTAGAAAGTCTCGGCAATAAACACATGGCTAAGTAAGAGTAAATTTCCTAGAGAAATTCTACAATAAATGTAAATATACTTCAGCTGGATGTGCACTAACTCCTCTGGACTAATGCTGGTGATAAACAGTCTTTCCAACACACTTTGTATCTGACCCTTCATCAAGGAATGACAAAGGTCATGGTGGCCCTGGCCTCTTTCCTTCATGCACAGGGCCATCTATCTCACACCATATGTGGATGATTTCCTCATCAAATCGTTTTAGATGAAAAGTAGCCTGGCACTCATGAGGGGGGGCATGAGGATTGCTCCTCATGCCCCCAGTTATTGATCTCCCAGCCAATCACATTAGGAGATCAATATCTGCAAAGGAGAAGCAGAGCTTCTCATTCCTCCTCGCTCCTACCCAAACTTCCGGGTAGGAGTGGGCGGGATTGGGGAAAGCCTCCTAACATCATCGGTGACATGTTCACCTAAGCTTTGCCCAATCGCATTCACTCCTACCGGAAGCAGGAGAGAAGGGAAGGAGAACTTTTGCTCTCCTTTAGTCGTCATGTTGATCTCCCAACACAATCGGCTGGGAGATCAATAACTGGGGGCACATCAGGAGGGGTCCTGATGTCCCCCAAAGAGGTCTGACAGGGGTCCCCAGCACTCACAGGGTCAGTTCTTTTAGCCCATATTTTTTATTTATTTATTTATTTTTGCTAAGACCTCATTGGGGGACATCAGGAAGGGTCCCCCAATGAGGTCTATAAAATAAACGAACAAAAAAAATTGAACTCTGCTAAATCGATTCTTGTGTTAATCTGATCAGTTCAGAAACTCCCTGGTTAGAAACGAGGTACCCTTTCACTTGGCCTCCAAACGGCATAAATTTATACCGAAATATTAAACTTCCTATATTAACTCTCTGGCCGTGGCTAACATAAATCCACTTATAGCTTCTGTGACCACCAATATTAAAAGATGGTCTCCTTTGCTTCTTTCATGGCTGGGATGGGTCAATGTTTCTAAGATGATGATTCTACCAAAAATACTATATGTCCTGTATTCCCTACAGATTAAGATTCCTAACTATCTTCTGGCATCTTCGCAGCGGCTTATTAACTCCTTCATATGGCAGTTTAAAAATCCTAGGCTACCTTTTCGGATTTTGAGATTGCAGACACAGAGGTGATTTGGGCATACCAGACATATCTACATATTCTAGTGCTTCCACTGTGACACTCCTAGATTGTATTAAGGATCCTATGAAACCCTGGGTCAAAAGCGTGGCTTTGTTAGCACCTGGGATCTTACTATCTCATCTATGCTGGTTTGACCCCCATCTATTCCCAGATGCATGTAAAGATCATGTTATTATAGGGCATCTTCTTTGTTCCTGGAAAGTTCTGAATGAATCCTTTAATCTCTTACCTTACCCCTCAGGTCAGATGCCACTATTGGGTAATCCTGTATTCCCGGCAGGTCTTCCAAGGGGACTGTGCTCTTCGTGGTCTCGTCTACAACTTCAACAGCTAAAGAATGTGGAGTCTGGGGCAGGTCTGCTGCCATTTGAAACTCTGGTTAGAGATCTAGGTGTTCCTGCAACAGACTTCTGGCAGTATCAGCAATTATCTCACTTAGTACTCTCTCCTTCCTACCGCTCGCCTTCCCTTTGAATCGACTCCTTTCGCAGCTCTTTCTTTCACACTGTATTCACTCTCATACCTTAGGTCACTGGTACTCGTTTCTACTGTCTAGTGAAACTTTTTTAAAACCTAATTATTTTGTGGCCTGGGAGGAAGAGATGGGTATCTTTCTCCCTCTGGGAAACTAACTCCGAATCCTTCATTATTTGATAGATTTGGCTCCTGATTTAACCACGAAATAATGTAATTGTAAACTAATCACTAGGTGGTATAGAACCCCCCAAATTCTACATTAATTTTATCCTGCTTCTTCACCCGCCTGTTGACGTTGCGGTGCAGGACTGGGTTCTATGTTGCATGTTTGGTGGTCCTGTTCACTGATTTACCCATTTTGAAATCTCATCGCTACCCAATTGAGACATATCTTTCACATTCAGTTTATTGCTTCTCCTATGTCATTGTTATTTGGGCATGACCTACCAACTCCCATAGCCAAAGAGAAGTCTAAGCATAAGTTATTCTTTCAATTGATCAATGCTGTGAAGCGGCTGATCCCATTACATTGGAGATCAGTGGATCCTCCGACTTGGCTGAGTGGAAATGAATGGTGATGCAGATCTGTGATATGCAGTGTTTCTGTTTCTCTGACATTGGGATACGTGACCTCTCTCAGACTTACTGGTCACATTGGCTTGCATACACTTCTGATGCATCTCCTCCCTCCGCCCCAGTTACCCCCTTCTCTGTATGAATTTGGCTAGCTTGCTTAAGTTAGCATCTTCATTTATGATAAATGACTGCCTGTGTATGTTTTTAGAAACTCTGTGCCAGTTGTTCTTATTCCACATGACACCAGCCTGGTTTGTCTCCCCTTGCCTGGTCTTCCCCCTTTCCTAGATTTCTCCTTATTGTGTTACTTTCCTCTCTTTCACTTCTCTTTAAACTGTTTTCTTTGTTGCATACAAAATACTCAACGTTGGTTTCAGGTTTGTACACTGTGGATACATTACATATCTAGCTGCACATTTGTTAGTCTGCCACCACACTTGGAGACCAGGATTATGGATACTGTTCTGAATGGCTGACTCAGGCATTCATATAGAATGTAGTCTCTTGCTTTCCATTGTTGTAATGCTTCTAATGTTATTTGTTGCCCAGCGACTTGTATCCTAGCAAGTACATTTCTCCTATGTTGAACGCTCTTGTACTATGTAAAAATACAAAACACAATTGAAAAATAAATAAATAATTAATTCTGCGTGTGCCACAGAAGAGGGGGTTCATTTGCATCCTGGCACTTGGGTCTACCAGCAGGCAGTAGAATCAGGCTGGGGGGGACAGAATGGGGGGATGGGACTGCCAGTGGGCTCCAGAACTAAGTTGTGGGTAGGGTACGTTTGGGGGGTGTTTTGGAGGCATTTTGTGTGCATGCCACAGGGGTGTCCAGTGCACTGCAATGCGTTGGATACCCTGTTGCACACAGAGCTAATTTTTTTTTTTTTTTGCTTTATGTTTGTCATACCTCATCGGGGGGGGGGGGGGGGGCACACATCAGTACCACAGATTTCCCCCCAATAAATAATGGGAAAAAAATTTGTGCGTGCCACACCCCTGATGTCCCCCAATGACCTTCTGGAGGGACATCAGGAACACTCCTGACGTCCCCCCCAACAAACGCTGATTACACAATAATGAAAACATTCCTGTTTGTGCCACAGGAGGGGGGTCTGCAGTGACTGACCCTGTGAGTGCTGGGGACCCCTGTAGCACTCACAGGGTTAAAAAAAAAAATATATATATATATATATATATATATATTTATTTATATATATATATATATATATATTATACATACATAAACAGGGCTCAAAATTTCAACTAGCCAATGGCGAGTGAAAATTTAGCCCTGGCGAGCAGAAATTCAGCCCTGGCGGGTATGTTTTGGCTTGCAGTGGTGAGTAACTTTTCAGGTCTGGCTAGTAGCAAAGGACTTAAAATTATAAGCCCTGATAGATAGATATAGATATAGATTTTTTTTTTTTTTTTTTGTCAGACCTCATTGGGGGACATCAGGACCCCTCCTGATGTGCCCCCAGTTATTGATCTCCCAGCCGATTTTGTTGGGAGATCAATATGGCGACTGAAGGAGAGCAAAATCTCTCCTTCCCTTCTCTCCTACCACCAGTAGGAGTGAATGCAATCAGGCAAAGCCCACTCCTATCTGGAATTTTGGGTAGGAGGAAGGAGAAGCTGTGCTTCTCCATTGCAGATATTGATCTCCCAGCATGATCGGCTGGGAGATCAATAATGGGGGGGCATGAGGAGTGATCCTCATGCCACCCATGAGTGCCAGGCTACTTTTCATCTAAAATGTGGCCACTGCAAGTCAGTTATACTGGCTTATGCAGTGACCGCATTTTAGATGTACAGCGTATGAGCTTGGCACAGCAGGTACAGATGTCCATTCTCATACGTTGTAAGTGCTTGGCACTCTAGAGGTTAAGGTTCAGATCTCAGCATTCTGTTCTCTTTCAGAGACGCATTGCTATCATCCCAGATGTCAAAGTGTTTCTTCATGGAGTAGCTCATGCCTTCATTTCCTTCCAGGATCCTACTTCATTGTGATAAAGACATTGCACCCTTTAGACAATGCACATACCAACACACAGCCTAGTCCACCAACTATTAAGGTCATTATATAAAATCCATTGCAGTAGAAAATTCATTGTATTAGAGCACATAAAATGTGGTTTAATAATCATTTTATTGTAATGTGCATTTGAGGTGGGTGTGTACCTAAATAGTTACATTGTGGGGTCTATAGACTAGGTTCGTTTGCCCCAGTCACTTAATGAGTACTAGAATGTACTTTTGTGATATGTTATAAACCTTTCTTTGTCATACTATTTAATAAACATATACATATATTTTTAAATTATTATATTTTTGTGTTTCTTTAGTGACTTTAGCTTAAAGGGATAATAATACTTCGTTTTAACTTTATTTTATTTTGTAGGCATTAAAAAAAATGAAGAATGATATAAGTCTTATCTCTCAAAACTTTATGGTTTAAGAGATATTCACAAGCAAAGTTTCCTCCTCCCGCCCCTTTTACCTAGTGTAAGCCATCTCTTCTCAGATGTGAATCTGGTTGTAAGACCAGACAGATAACAGAAGGGGACAATCTTCTTACAATGAAAATAATGAAAGCTCTGCCCCCCTTGACAAGTTTTTCAGCTTTTTCCCTTATCTTAATTGAAGATTGTCCCTCTCTGCAGTCTACCTGGGCACCTCCCTTCTGATCTGGCTGAACGGGGGGGGGATACTTTGCTTGTGAATATCTCTTAAACCATAAAGGTTTGAGAGATGAGACGTATATCGTTCTTCATGTTTTTTTAATGCCTAAAAAATAAAATAAAGATAAAACTAAGTATTACTATCCCTTTAAGTTGAGTACTCTATACTGAATTTGTGGGGCTACATGTATCAGACATATAGATACTGTGTGTTGTCTTTTGTTTTTATATATTATAGGGCTGAGTGGAGAATCCTTGCCCCAAGTTCCCTATTTAACCCCTTAGTAACCGGCTGCATACCGCCAGCACTTAACCCCTTAACGACGGATGACTTACCAGGTACGTCCCGCAGAAACTGTCACTTAATGACAGAGGACGTACCTGGTAAGTCACGGATGTCCGGGTCTCCGTGCGGCTGCACGCCGTTTGGACTTGTTTGGTTAAAAAAAAAAAAAAAAAAAAATGTTCCTCGGGCGTTAAGGTGACAGCCACGTACGAACGCGGCTGTCACTAAGGGGTTAATGCTCGCCAAACATTTTTCATTTTTTTTAAATGACTTCCAGGATGTATGTGTACGTCCTCAGCCCACCTGGGACATCCGCTTGGGACGTATATGTACGTCCTCGGGAGGTAAGGGGTTAAGAGATATTGTGGATTCTTCCTAGTGGTGAATACTCCTGGTTGTGGCACCATTGGAGCTTTGGGCGGCAGAGAGCTTTCCCTTTAAGAGTCTGGATTTGTGAGTCCGAAAATAGATATAAAAGAGTGACGTTACCTTGCAAGTTTCAATAAGTTCCTGAAACTCAGTACGATCCAGTGCCTTCCTCTGTATGAACTATAAATTATATACTGTTTTTTTCACACAAAAGCAGGACTTTCTTTTAATACCACAAGTATATGGATAACCAACCATTTATTTAATTAAAGGGATAGTAATGTCAGAGAGAAGTATTAACTATATGGTAGATACAATTAAGAGAGTACTTGCACTTATTTGTATCTCTCAAACCGTTATGGTTTCAGAGAGAGAGAAAAATAAAGTTCTCTGGTTCCTCCCCTTTTTGCTTGACGAGCTGTAAATCTGTCAGAAGCAGATTCTTCATTTAGAACGGTCTACAAAGTGTGCCTGGTTTGCAAGCACACTTTGTAGATAGTTCCAATGAAGTATTTTTTCTAAATAGCGTGATTTCAGCTCTGCTGAAGAACCTCTGTCTGGTCAAATGAACGGAATCTGCAGCTGTCAGCTAGATGGCAGACTTGAGTGAAACAGCCAGGAAAAGGTAACTTTAGCAAGTTATATATCTCAAACCATAAAGGTTTGAGAGATAAGACATACAATGATGTTAACCTTTTTTTAATGTCTACAATATTAAATCAACTTAAAATGAACCATTACTATCCATTTAAAAGTAAAGAAAACAATGAAAGAAAAACAAAACACTATTTTTATTGCTTCCCTTGTGATCATTTGTGCACAGGTTAATTTGTTTTATGGAGAATGCATGAAAGGTATGACTGGTCATTCATACCTACAAAATGGGCACTGTCCCTCTGTAGTGACGATCCCCAAGTCCCTCTTTCCCTCCCTTTTTGCTAACTTTTTGCTTGATCAGAGTTTGTGGTGTATAAGAGTGTATTACATTGCTCCACACCAATAAAACTCCCATTATTGTTTGTTTAAACTTCAGCTGGTGTGTTTATAAATTTCTTTGCAGTTCTATACTTTGATATTGCTTACTTGTATTTTTTTTTAAGAAAGCATGTTGCTGACAGTAGGCCATTATGAGACCTACATTTATCCAGCACCAGCGCTGAACAGGTTAATGCCCCCAACTTTTGCCTCAAATTGCTTAATTTTTAATCTGTTCTCTGCTTCTCGCTCCCTTACTCTCATAGTAAGGAAGCTGGAGGCAGAGAACAGTCACAAAGGCAATGTGTAAAACACATTGCCTTTGTGAATGAAAAAGCCTGTACGTGTGACCACTGTAGTAGTAATCACGTGTACCAGCAGATCAGATAAGAACTGAATCGGAGTGCTCCAGTCCTGGAGTGCTCAGCTTCAGCCTGTGCAGCATAATAGTAGCACGCACTGAGGCTCACTGCTATCATTTAACCCTTGACATACCAGGACCGTCATGGGTGCTTATGGTAAGTTTACCAATGGCAGTCCTGGCACGTCATGGATCGTTAAGGGGTTAATACTGGTACTGACACTGCAATAATATCATTTATATCTTGCAGAAAGGTTATGATGACTTACAAAGCATTGTGCCCACTTGTCAGCAACAAGACTGCTCTATAGGAGCCCAGAAACTCAGCAAGGCTGCTGTTCTGCAGAAAAGTAAGTGCATTCCTTCTTTTATTTCTTATTATTTAAAAGAGCATAATGTTTTCAGTATGGGCATCAGCTTTTAGGCATAAAACCCCGGGTAGAATTGTCTGTAAAGCTCAATCTTTGTTTCATCTGATCAGAACACATCTCAAACTTTAATTTATATGCAGTTTGGCAGCTTCAAACGTTCAAAATTTACACAAGAATTAAAAAATAAAATAACCTGTCAAGTAAAATGACACACATTATCCAATACAAACTGTTTCTATGTTTTTATTTAAAGAAATGTCGAATGTGGTGGCAGATTAGAACAATTTGGCTCATCTTCCTACTGTAAAAACCCCAAACCTTATTTGGTCTTGTCTTATGTTCAGGATAGCCTTTTGCCTTTCCCCATGCGTGCATACCATAAAATCTCAGGTATAATACGCACAATTTTACCCCACTTCACCTTATGTGAAGTGGGGGGGTGCGTATTATACACGAGAGTTTTTACAATGAAAAAAATAGTGTTAGCAGACCCTTCCCTCCCTCCCCCGGCTCTCTGCTTTGAAGATAAACCTTTCTTTGTGTAAGTGAACTGCCGAAGAGAAGGCAAAACTTCTTGCACTTGCCTCCTGCTTCCTTCAATTGAGCTTATAGAACCTTCCACCTCCAGCCAATGGTAATGCCCTGTGTATCAGGGCATTACCATTGGCTGGAGGCGGAAATCTTCCTCAATCAAGCCGAAGTTTCTGGAGAAAGGATAGAAACCAGAAGTAATAAAGACAGTGTTCGGCAAAGTTTGGAATACCACAAGAGAGGAACTACTTACCAACAACAATGGGAAGAAAAAGAGAGGAGTAAAAAACACCTAAGGTTCCATTTATTACTAGATACAACACAGCTGGAAAAAGGATAGAGAGCATAATCACTAAACACTGGCCAATATTGCAAGATGACAAAACACTTAACCCCTTCGCGTCCTGTGACGTACCCGGACCGTCATGCTGGTCCGGCACTTAAGGACCAGTGACGGTCCTGGTACGTCACTTACTTTTACTCACCTCGCTCCTGCAGGAGCGCGGTGAGTAATACCGTGGACTGAAATTGATCGCTCCAAGACCGGAGCGATCTCTTTCAGTCCTCCTTTCGATGTGCCGCCCCACGTGATCAGTCACGTGGGACGGCACGTCGAACGCGTCTATCTGGTCCTTAAAGGACCAGACACCGCGGAATCGTTGGACCCTAAGGGGTTAATAATATACTCCCCAAAAGACTAGAATTAATTTACAAGAAGTCCACAGACTTGAAAAATTGGCCCCGAGCAATCTAGATATGAAAACAGTTCAGAAAAACAGGTAAAAGGTTATTGGATGGAAGTTTTATCAGCAGAAACTACAAATTTGGATACAAAGCCTGCACTACATGCAAATATATCCAGCATAAAAACACTTTCCACAGTCATCACACTAGAGAAAAATTGAAAATAGAATACTTCCTACAATGCACTAACAAATATGTGATCTATTTGTTACAATGCCCCTGCTGTCTTCAACACGTACGGAGAAATATCAGAAAAGCAAAAGAACTGTTTATAGAACATCGGGGCAATATTCTGAGAAACAATCAAAAACCTAGTGTGGCAAGGCATTTAGCCGAGAAACATCAGAGTAACCCAGAAGATTTAACATTTTCCATTATCGATTATATTCCACCCCAGAAGAGAGGGGGAGACAGATTTCAAAAGTTAGCAGTACGAGAGACCCAATGGATCTACAGACTTTAAGCACATACGGGCCCAATGAAAAATTAGGTTAATGTGCCTCTAAAAAGAATGAAATAGAAGATGATGATGAGGAAATGACCACTATTCAATTCAACAATAAATAAATAAAAAATACAATGTATCATTATACTAGTCAACAGTGACATCCAATAACCAAGATACAAGATGATAGGATTAATATTACCCCTTATTTACCAGCGAGACAGTGAATATTACAACAAGAATGGATTATGGAGAGTGCAATAAAGACTATAAAGGGACTAAATGAAGAATTAATTTCACAGGAAAAAAGAATCCTGCACTGCCTGTAAAAGATAAGATATAGCAATAATAAAAATAAAAAAAAATCTTGTATCATCAGCAGAGATCTTTTTGCAGTTATACCTATAGATGTCTACCGTGAAAGCTATATTGGTCATTAGAAATACATATAGAATTCACTATGATGACATAAGAAATATCACCATTCCATTAATCTATCTCTGATGTAAATCTAGTTCTGTAAAATATAAAGATTCCAATTCAGATATACAATCATAATTCAGATTAATATGCAGAAATCCCCTCAGGGTTCTTTAATTCTTCTAACTTTGTCTCTTCCTATAATTGACACAATTAAAAGCAACAACACTCAAATATTTGGTTTATCCAATACATATATTTCCAATTTTTTGTCTACCTTCATATGAGCCAACTATTTATAGCCACATATATTTGGTATTTTGGACAAAATCCTTCTGAACTTTCACCTCCGTATGATTGCCTTTATCCCTTCCTCTGTGTACCCTGTATGAAGTGTTTTGTTTCATTTAGCTTAAAAATACATCTAAGTTCAGCAATAGATAAATTAATTTTCTACCTGATGATGCAACATTCAGCTCAAGCTGTACTGCCGCACACAGTATGGTGCAGAAGACACTCCCACAGGGCTTGTCTCTGAATCCTCCGGCCAGCCCCTGAATCCTATGTCCAGCCCATCTAAACCACGTGACCTGGAGTGCTCCAAGCAACTTGCACATTCAGGTCTGGCAAGGAAAGTGCAAGTGCATTCATGTAACTCTGTCCCACTATTTAAACAAGCTACGTAAAGCTTGATATTCACAGAAGCAACTAGATACACTACAGTGGCAAGGCAGCAGTAACCGTCTCACGTCCATAGCATTAGCGCTAATTTGGACTTCTGCAATAAAGATTATAAAACTTGGAATAACACAACAATGAGAAACAACCTAATGTTTTTAACACAGTCTAGTCATGTATGTCCTGTCAAATGCTTGACATACATTGGGGAATATCGCTGGTTCATAGCGATAACACTAATTTGGACTTCTGCAATACATTTTTTAAAAATTGGCCAAATTACAATATTAGAATCACACTGAAAATACACAAAATGTTTTACAGCACAGTCTAATTATGTATGTTCATGCAGTTGGTTGATACATCTTTGGCAATATCGCTGGTGCTTAGCGCTAGTGCCAAGTTGGACTTCAGCACTACGGATTTAAAAACCGCTTGGTGCAGGATGTTGTGCGTGTGGCCGCTGGAGCGAGGCATCACTAATACCAATTTGCATGAGCGCCATACACGAGTGCACGCTACTAGAATAAAAAAAGATTACTATGGGCTGGCTATTGTACTGTGATTGACAGACACAGTGAAACGTAACGCATGTGCAGATACTATTCAGCGTCAAGATGGCCGCTCTCTCCATGATCCAGAGGCTTAGATTAAAGGTGCTTTTTTAATACATACATAGATTTATATATTATTTGGTATACATTTTCTGGTACCCATTGTGGACTTGCACTAAGACAGCTAAACTTCATATAACATGAAAGTTCCGCTTTTGAACATTATGCATCACAAGCTGAATACAGTGTAGTGATCTAAATGACACTTAGCAGCACAGTTTGATGTACCAGCGTGTATTCCCATGCATAAGCACACAAACAAACCAGTTTAAAAACAGTACAAACAAGTTTTAATATACAGCCGCATTCTTTATGTATGAGAATAACTGCATCTGTCATTAATAGGGTTAGCATTTAATGTATTCAAGTTATAC
This sequence comes from Rhinophrynus dorsalis, assembly GCA_037306005.1. Classification (NCBI taxonomy): domain Eukaryota; kingdom Metazoa; phylum Chordata; class Amphibia; order Anura; family Rhinophrynidae; genus Rhinophrynus; species Rhinophrynus dorsalis. Next base: position 92,215,999 of record CM074727.1, on the reverse strand, counting down.
TGTTTCGCTATTGATCAATAGTATTTCCTCATGAATATGCAAACCTGACCAGTTTTGATTGATCAGAGAAACTACAAGTTAGGGAGAGCTCATAGACCACTCCAGGCTCTTTCCAGATGAAGGAGCAAAGGCCACGCCGAAAAGCGTTTAAGTTTTATATGCCTGCTACGTGTTTGAAGAGACGCTGAAGTATCACTAGCACCATCAGATGGAGCAAGAAGAGAAGGGAGATGGATTGGGACTTAACATACTGATTGTAACGGACCCTAGGCCGTTACTATGGAAGTTCACTTGTTCCACCCAAAAGACTGAATTCACGGGTAGAACGGAGCCGTAGGCTGGCTGCTATGCGGGGCAACCTGTACAGAAAAACCCCATAGACTTTACATGGGAAAGTAGGCGGCTTTCTGATTGGTCGATTGGTTGCCCGCCTACCGGTCCTGATTGGCTAATGGGGAGTTAAAGGGCTACCATTGAAATAGAATGAGGAAAAGTAGGCCCTGTTCTGATTGGCTGAGGGGGAGTTAAAGGGACTCCATTGCCATAACATGGAGGAATGTCGGCGGCCACCGGATTGGCCAATTGAACTGGTAACTCGCTAGCTCATTGGCTGGCTGTAAGAAGCAGCCAAAGTGCAGAGGCTCCACAGAGTCTGGGCTTCCATTGTTCTCATGTTTACCCCTGCCCCTTATCCATGAAGTTCAGCCCTTTGTGACATTGTGTGCCCATTGTTGCTAAATTTAATCATGTTAATTGAATTATAGAATGTTTTGTGCCCTTTTGTTAACTGTTTGACTTGATGCAATTAACTCTGCTTAAAAGAGCTGAATTCAGCCAAAATAAAGTGTGTTCAGTTTTGGAACCTGACTGGCGTGCTGTGTAGTTCGTTTGGGGTGGTATCAAGGGTCTTCTTTTGACCCCCATCCTGGGATAGCTGGAGCGGAGCACCAGAGACATCACCCTTCCCTGGCGGCCCCTGCAAGAGAGAGACCCGGCATAGCAGGCTAAGTCAATCTGAGGACTTAGGATCCTGTTACACTGGTGGCAAGCGGTTGGATCGAACTGAAACCAGCCCAGCAGGGGGAGATATAGCCGCTGGCTTGACCCCGGTTTCAGCAACAGTTCATGGGATCTTTTCTCTCACTCCACTGAGGGGATCCAGCCGGTTACTGATGGCAGCGCTAGAACCCTGGGACTATGTTGCGCCCAACTGGAGACAGACGGAGGAGCTACTGGCGCTGCGCTGGTCGCTGTTGGGGGACAATCCTCTACCAGAGTGGAAAGAAAGTCTGGCCTGCTACGTCGAAGAGGAGGTTCGTCTGCAAGACCAGTACACAGCCTTTCGCCATAAAGCGGAGCGGAAGGGCTACAGCTCTGCACCACGCTATGGGGTCCTTGATGGCTATGACTACTGCAGCTCTGGAAAAGTATGGGCGCTCTTGTGGAGCGACCACAACTTTGGCAGCAAGGCGGGCGGTCATTTTTGGGATATCCGGGATGCCCGGGAGAGGGTGCTGGGCCTCCATGACACTCCAGAGCTGGAGGGGGAACTTTGTGACCTGGCGGAGCAGGAGTGGCATCTTGAAAGAGCCTACCAGAGTCTTTTCCGGAAGATTGAAAGGCATGGTGCAAGAGAGGGACCAGGGACAGTCCACCTGTATCCTGCACCACTGGAAGAGATGACCCTGCTGACCAACCCGCCCTGCCACGGCGGCTCGGTTCCAGCAGATGAATACCCATTTGATGAGTTTTGTGATCCGGTATCGGAGGGGGTGCAGAAACTGTTGCCTCGCCTGGGACCCAACCCATTGGAAGAGACGGTGGCCCAACTTACAATGGCAGTAGAGCAGCACTACTTTCAAGAACTCTGGCGCTCCAGTAATTACCCAGCCCTGGGGAGTGGGACCATGGTGCTCCCCGGTGGCGCTATTTTGTCTGGCCTGGGAGGCGAGACCGAGGTCTGCACCAGGCCCTGTGTTTGCCCTGCCCTGGAGAAGGAGAAACGTGTGCTCTCCAGGGGCACGGATGTTACTGGCCTGAGGAATGGGACTGCGGTCTTCCTCAGGGCAGAGAATGGCCCTGAAGTGGGTGGCCATGAAGAAGAGGATCCCAGCGGACTGACGGGAAACAGTGCTGCTGATCCTCTTGTTGTACCTGTGGTCTGTGAACTGGGGGGTGGGAGCGAGCCCACCAGTACCCCTATGCCTTCTGATATGGTGAGTGGGACACAGGTACTCACCAGTATCCCTTGTGCTGGGCCCGATGGAGGAGGCCCCAACAGGCTGACTGACTACAGTGCGGCTGCATCTGGCAACCCTGAACTGGTGGGAGGGAGTGAGCCCACCAGCCTTTACATGACCCATGACCTGGTGAGTGGGAGCGAGCTCACCAGGTCCAGTGGAAACCCTGCTGTGGTGGACGGGAAGCAGGTCCCCAGCAGCCGGCCCTGTCCTTCCCCTATTGCTACTGCCCTGGAGAATGGGAAAGGTGTGCTCTCCCGGTGCATGGATACGTTTGTCAGGAAAATGGGGAATGTGTTCCTCCTCAAGAAGAGAAAAGTCCAGGAGGCTGATGACTTGGAAGAGGAGGAGCCCTGCAGAATACGCCAATGCAGTATTCGGGCTCCTAGAGACTTTAAACTGATAGGTGGGAGTGAGCCCACCAGCCCCTATGTGACCCCTGGCCTGGTGAGTGGGAGCGAGCCCACCATGCCCGGTGAAAATTCAGCTGCAATGAGTGGGACAACAGTCCTCATCTCCAGCCCACCGCTTGTTGCCCGTTTGCTTGAGTCCCCAGCCTTGGTGAGTGGGACCACTGTCCTCACCAGGGATGTTGGGGTGTCCCCTGGATTCCTTTGCCCCAGCCTGGCAGGTGGGAATGCATTCCCCACCAGGCCAGCCGTTATCCCAGCCTCAGGGAGTGGGACCACCGTCCTCCCTGGGTGCAGTTTGTTTTACCCCAGTGAATCCATTTGCCCTGGATTGATGAGTGGGAGTACGCTCCTCACCGGTCCTCTGGATGCCCCTACCCTGGGCAAGAGGTCCACCAGTTTTGACAACAGCCCTTTGCATATTGCCTCAACTCAGGAGAGTAGGAGCAGCTTCCTCTCCTGCCACCATGGGGCACTTGCCAAACCAAAATGGGGAGGTGTACCCATCCCCCCACAATTTGATCTAAAGCCTTGTAAGAGCCCAGAGAACCCAGAGGCCAGTAGGACTCCTCCGCATGGACTGTCTATGGACCCTGAGCCACTGGCCCCAGACCCAGGAGGGCCTGACCTCAGCTCTGTCGGGGGCATGGCCCATGAGAGACCGCCCAATTTGGTGCCAGCCAGGACAAAGAGGCACCGGGTTCCATGGCCCAGGACAAGGGGCGCATCTGCTGTCTACTGGCCCGGACAAAGGGCCCAACGGTTTCCCTGGCCCGGACAAGGGGCTCCAGCCTTTACCTGGCCCGGACAAGAGGCGACCCTCCTCCACGCAGGAACGTGTCGGACTTCCCAAGCCAGCGTTCATCCAAGCTGCTTCTGGCTTGGGTCTCGAAGGGGGGGGAAATGTAACGGACCCTAGGCCGTTACTATGGAAGTTCACTTGTTCCACCCAAAAGACTGAATTCACGGGTAGAACGGAGCCGTAGGCTGGCTGCTATGCGGGGCAACCTGTACAGAAAAACCCCATAGACTTTACATGGGAAAGTAGGCGGCTTTCTGATTGGTCGATTGGTTGCCCGCCTACCGGTCTTGATTGGCTAATGGGGAGTTAAAGGGCTACCATTGAAATAGAATGAGGAAAAGTAGGCCCTGTTCTGATTGGCTGAGGGGGAGTTAAAGGGACTCCATTGCCATAACATGGAGGAATGTCGGCGGCCACCGGATTGGCCAATTGAACTGGTAACTCGCTAGCTCATTGGCTGGCTGTAAGAAGCAGCCAAAGTGCAGAGGCTCCACAGAGTCTGGGCTTCCATTGTTCTCATGTTTACCCCTGCCCCTTATCCATGAAGTTCAGCCCTTTGTGACATTGTGTGCCCATTGTTGCTAAATTTAATCATGTTAATTTAATTAAAGAATGTTTTGTGCCCTTTTGTTAACTGTTTGACTTGATGCAATTAACTCTGCTTAAAAGAGCTGAATTCAGCCAAAATAAAGTGTGTTCAGTTTTGGAACCTGACTGGCGTGCTGTGTCGTTCGTTTGGGGTGGTATCAAGGGTCTTCTTTTGACCCCCATCCTGGGATAGCTGGAGCGGAGCACCGGAGACATCACCCTTCCCTGGCGGCCCCTGCAAGAGAGAGACCCGGCATAGCAGGCTAAGTCAATCTGAGGACTTAGGATCCTGTTACACTGATATGCTGAGACTCGTCAGTGACTAAAGTAAGAGGCCACCTTAGACTGGATTGAGTAGCATTGGGTTAGCTCTGCACCAGATGATTGTAGCATGCTATTTTATGCGGACTCTCTAGTAAGGGGCCAGTCTATTACAATTTCTTATCTTGTCTCCATCCCCTGTATACATCACAAAATTAGAGCCCCGTCTAAACTCATATTATATTACTTATTCATCGTCTCTAATCTCACGGACTGTATTGATCAGATACATATAGATTAATCTTGATGCAATCAGGAGCATAGTGCTGTTTTATTTCCTGCGATACTCCTATATATATATGATTTTTATCCGCAAGTAGCCAGATTGTTTGGTTTTAATTCTGAGTCATATCTACACTTGATTTTATTTCCAATATATTGCTATAATAAATATTTATACTACACTTAGATGCTCTATGCGCTGTCTCTCCCCTATCCTTATTTTTCCTTAACCCTTTGCATGTCGGGTAAGTACTTTCTGGACTTTTCATGGGTGAACGATTAGTGTGGGGAACTGTTACTAGTGATTTTTTTTTTTTTTTTTTTTTGCTGGTTTAGACACTACTCCTGTCAGGATGTCAGATCCTAAGGGACATGGGGCTTGACCTAAGGACTCATTGGCATCTGACCCACCTTTCTTACTGTTCCTCATGTCAAACTGGGCTCCCTAGAGAGAATTCTGGATCTCTCTGCCTCTCCTGTGCTGTGCTCCCCACTACTACACTAGGCCCCTACAACACTGATCAAGAGCCAGATTGGATAAAATCATTGTTGTCCACAATGACCCCAATTTCCTCTCTCCAAGGGGTTCTTCAATCTTGGAAACCCTCTACTTTTAAGTATATGGCCCCTAGATCTCGGAGCACGCATGCGCACATAGGGGCCTCCTCTGAGGACAAATTTTCTCTGGGAGAACGCAAAGAAGGGGAATTGAAGATATGTATTCTTCCTACTCCTATAGGGATTTTTATGAGGGGTGTATCAGGGCTGTTCCCTGACATCTCTGATGAGGGGTCATCCTCAGAGGATGTTTTCCAGAGGCCTAGAAAATCTTCTATTGTTTGATCAGATACTTCAGGACCCCTGATTAGAGGTTGTCTATCACTGAGGTTTTCTAGGCTGTACCCTTTTTCAGAGGCAGCTTTGGTGCACAGGGCCTCTCCCTTGTTTTGTTTTTTTGTTGTTTTTTTTTTTGTGGATCCCTCTATCTCCAGGCTAGCCAAGTCCACTGTTCTGCCTTTGGCGGATACAGCAGAACTCAAGGGTGTGGCACATAAGAAGCTTGATTCTATCCTCAGGACTAATTTTGTGGCCACAGGGGCTGCACTGGGGCCTATTTTTGCCTCTGCCTGGGTAAACAGGGCTGTACAGATGATGAAAGATGTCCAGGGAGGAATTGTTGGCCTTTTTGACCAACATGGAGGCCAACACTTAAAGTTTCAGAGTCCTTGTTTGAGGTGCTCAGGCCATCTGCTAAAGCCTCAGTCTTCTCTTTTACTGTGCAACACACCTTGTGGCTTAAGATTTGGTCTGTGGACCAATCTTCTGAGAAGTCACTGGATTCCTTACCTTTTCTGAGCAAGTCCCTGTTTGGACCTGAGCTAAAGCGGGTTATAGGGATGCTACTGGGGCCAATAGCAACTTTTTCATCCCCGCCAAACAGAGAAGCAAAGGCCAAAAACTTTACAGGCATCCAACTCTCACCCCATCCCCACTGCCAAGCCCAGATAGCAGTGGCAGCACAAGTGAACAGCTTAGAGGGGTAAGTTTTTCAAGCCAGCTTCCGCATGACTCACTGAATCCTGGTGAGCATGTTCCCATTGGTGGGCATCTTCAACTTTTTCAGGAAGCCTGGGAAGCATCTATCGTGGACCAATGGGTTTTGCAGGTAATTTCAGAAGGGTTCAGAATAGGTTTCAATTCCCTTCCTCCTTTTGGTTTCTACCTGTCCTAAGTCCCTACTGAGCCGGCCAAGTTGAAGTTGTTCCAGGATGCAGTGCAGTCACTGCTGGACAAGAATGTTCTGGTTCCAGTACCTCCCCAACAGTAAGTTTCAGGTTTTTATTCCAACCTGTTTGTGAGGAGGACGGCAGCTGCCTGTCATTCTGGACCTCAAGTATGTGGGGAGACTTCATGCTTCAAGATGGAATCCTTTCATTCTGTCATTGCAGAGATGTGCCCGGGGATTTTCTGGTATCTCTGGTTCTTCATGTTGTGTACCTGCACATTCTGATCCACCTGGACAGCCAAAGCTATCTGTGTTTTGCCTTAGGCTTGAAGCACTACCAGTTCATCGCTCTGCCTTTTGGCCCGACTTCAGCTCCCCGGGTATTTTTCAAGGCCATGGGGGCCTGACAGCTTTCATTCACACCCGGGGCATTTCCATGACTCCTTATGTGGACCATCTTTTAATCAAGGCTCTTTCAGAGGAGCTCTTGGCCCAGCAAGTCTAAGACTGTGATCAACTCATGGTTCACCATGGGTGGATTCTGAACATGTCAAAGTCTTCTCCAGTGCCATCCCCGGAACTGTTTTTCCTAGGCATGAGGTTCAACACTGCATAGGGAAGGTCTTTTTGTCGGAGGACAAGATCCTGCAGTATATATCTCAGCTTCTGGAGTAGCCATTGGCCACAGTCAGGGTGTACATGAAAGTTCTAGTGTCTGCCCTAGAAGCGGTACCTTACACTCAGGTACATATTAGGGATCTTCAGATACTTGTCATCCAGAAGTGGCATGCGAATTCAGCTCTTCTGGATCAGCAGATATCCCCCACTCTGGAAGCCAGACAGGATCTGCAGTGGTGGTTGCAATAGCACCACCTGAAACAGGTGAAGCCATTTGTAATCTATGAATGGACACCAATCATGATGACAGATGCCAGCCTGTGAGCAGCTGGGGTGCATTGCTGGTTCACTTGTGTGTCCAAGACAGGTGGACTGCAGAGGAATCTCTCAGTCCATAATTGTTCTGAAGTTCAGGGTGATCTGTCTCACTCTGGTGTACTGGACCTTTCAGTTTAAAGGTCATCCAGTATGAGTCCATTCAGACAACGCGCTGCCGTGACTTATATCAGCCATTTGGGGGGGGGGGCACTAGAAGTGCCACCACCTGGTATGAGGTGAGGCACATTCTAGTGTGGGCAGAAGTCCATGTTCCGGTCATCTCTGCTGTTCACATTCCAGAAGTGGAAAACATTCTGGCAGAATTTCTAAGTTGTCAATTTGTGGATCCAGGGGAGTGGAAACGCCATCCGGAAGTGTTCCACCTGATTGTGTTACAGTGAGGATTGCCACTGATCGACCTGAAGGCCACGAGGGGCAGCAGGAAGGTTATGGTCATCTGCTCCCGATGGGGAGGATCCTCTGGCCTTTGCCATGGACATGATGTCGATGTAGTGGCACTTCCACCTCGCTTATGTCTTTCCTCCGATTCCTTTCATTACCAGGGTGCTCTGGAAGATCAGAATGGACGGTGCAACCATGATTCTGGATGCTACTTATTGGACCATTTGGGCATGCTTTCCAGAACTAGTGAGCCTTTCCATTCAGGATCTGTTTCCACTGCCACCCAGACCAGACCTTCTCTTTCAGGGCTAACTTTGGAAAGAGAATGTGTAAAGGCTGGCTTTGACGGCATGGCTGTTGAATCCCACATCTTGAGGAGAAAGGGTTTCTTCACTGAGGTGATTTCTACTACGATTCAAGCTAGGAAGCCTGTTTCCTTTAAGGCCCACCACAGGGTTTGGTCTATTTTTCATTCCTGGTGTTTGGACAAGGAGTTGTCTTCACATGAATTTGACCTTCCAGTAGTTCTCTTTCCTCCAGGATGGTATGAGCAAGGGCCTCAGCTTGCGTTCCTTGAGGGTTCAGATTTCTGCGTTTTTCCAGAGGCATATAGCTACTCTTCCTGATGTCAAGGTGTTCATTCAGGCTGTTGCTCATGCTTTCCTTGCCTATAAGGCTCCCACACCTCCATGGGATCTTAATTTGGTTCTGGGTGTTTTGCAGAGGCCTTCTTTTGAGTCCTTTGCCACCATTCCTTTGCTTCAGTTGACGTGGAAAATGGCTGCAGAATCCAAATCATCATACAGTTAGGTCAGGGCAGGAGTCAAACAATTACGATCAGAAACAAGGCAAGATCAAAACTCTGGAACACTGCCCGGAAAGACATATTGCATATGTGGCTGTTGATATGGACTTCAGATACATTTCCAGAAAAGCAGACAAGATCACTGTAACTGCTGACCAGGAGTAGTGGAGTAAGTTTGTCCGGAGCAAGACTTCCTGACCAGCACTTATTGAAGATGATGTGCCTTTGTTCATGATTTAAGGGCAAATTTCAGAGGGGGGCTTAGGTTTTTCTGTCCCCAGTAAGGTAAGTGGAGTTTATTATTCAGAGGATTTAGTTCTCCCTTAAGCAATCATATCCCAAAACATGCACCGTTGATGGCTCTTGAGGATGTAGAGCTGGCTACCTGTTAGTGTTCTCTGATTTTAACCGTGATGATGGGTACTACTAAAACCTTTCCTTGGCAATGTTTTGAACCCCCCCCCCCCCTTTTTTTTTTTTTTTTTTTTTGTATCCATGGGACGGGGGGGGGGATTTGTCTTGGGTATCACTGGCACTTCCTATGATGTTGGACAGCAAAATGTTGATTAAGAATAACATGCATTAGATTTAATTTGCAAATGCTTAGTTGTGAATGAATTTGATCTTTTCCTGTTTTAGTGAAGCTTATTTATCAAACATGGGATTAATCTGCATTGTTTATAGTTTATGCAAGCAACTACAAAGTACATGGCATATTGGCTACAAATAACTTTTTAGGTAACCGAGCGGTAGATGTTTGAATTAAAGAAGACTCCTGTGTGGTTTGAAATATTGTGATTTCAATTTTGTATAGGTCTAACAAAAGGTAATTATGTATTTAGTCTAATTATGTTTTTTTTTCTTTCCCAGCCATAGATTATATCCAGTTCCTGCACAAGGAGAAAAAGAAGCAGGAGGATGATGTGTCCACCCTGCGTAAGGAAGTCATGGCATTGAAGATCATGAAATCGTAAGACCCCATGAAGTAGCAACAGAGACTTGCAGGCAGCCCTGAAGGGCTTATAATCTAAGACAAACCTGTCCTCAAGCCTCCTTCCACCAGCAGTGAGTGTTTTCTGAATATCCTCAGTTAAACACAAGTGAATGTTAACTCTGGCTGATCTTTCAGAATGACAGAGTCACTGATTGATTCAACTGTGTTCAAGTGAGGAACTGATAGGGGTGAGCCTGAGGACAGGTTTAAGCACCCATGATTGAAGGTATAGGTGTAAGAACTCAGGGAGCGAAGGTGATTTGTCTATCTCAGTAGCATCTTTACCCACTTAAGATACTGGAACATTACAATTTCTCTGTTAATAACACACCCATTTGTATTGGTAGTACCGTGATGGTTGCTTATTGCTGTAGTAGCTGTTGATGGATTCTTGCCTTTTAAAGAGTATCCGTGTTTGTGTATATGTCATGATCAAAGCTAGATTTTGAATTCTGTACAGATTGTCAGTACTGATGGTCTTTGCTTGCTAAACTCTGTTAAATAGAGCATCTCAGGTTTGAAGGGACAATTGAATCACCATACATGTTAACATCTAGTATTAAGCACTTGGACTAGTAGTTATGATTAGGGGTGGGTGAAATGTCACTTTGTGTTACCGCACAAAAAATCTGTGAAAACCATGTGGCTGTCCCCTTTTTCACTGGAAAATCTGCTTTAAATAAATCCCTTAAAATCTTCATAGTTTTTGCCTATTGCTGAAAACATTTCACTATTTTTTTTCCTCTGTGTCCAATCCACGGCATACAAAATGGGTTAATTCCGCCTTCCAGCTGGTAGGACCAATCAGCAAACGTATTGCCAGGGTTTTGAAAAAACAAAGTTTTGTCCCCTTGTTTCACTTAGTATAGTGAATGTATTTTTACACGTAAACTGACTTATTGTGAGTATTTAAGATGTTATAGCAAATTCCCATGACGTATGTATGGATATCTTTATTTATATGGCACCACACAGTGTACACAGCACCTTACAATAGTAGTATGTTACAATAAATAAATGGGGACACCATGAGTGTCAGTCATAGAAACAATAGGAGAGAGGTCCATGCCCCAAGGAGCTTACAGTCTAAATGGGTAATTGGAGACAGACAACCGGGTATGAGGGTGCCAGGTGCTGTGAGTTCAAGAGCTGAGTTTGCCAAAAGGTAGAGTATGGCCCTAGTGCTCCAGAATATAAGATTTTGTGTGTAGAGACTTAGACAGAGGGGCATTGTTCTAGACTTAGGGAGAAGTATGGAGTTCCATAGATGGAAAGAGAAAAAAGGTTTGAGACTGGAGAGGGCAGAGGGTGTGAATGGTGTATCGAGAAATATGTTTTGTTCTGAGCGAAGGAGGCAACTGGGAACAAAAGAGGATATGTGGGAAGAGATGTAAAGGGGTAAGCATCATTGTGGAGAGCTTTAAAGGTAGGAAGGACTTTGTAATGATATGTTGCTGAATAGGACATAGCAATAGCGAGATAGAATGAGGACATGCACAAGAGTTTGGAGAGAGGAACAGGCAGATTTTAGCAATGTTGTGGAGAAAGAACAACATGGTCTAGACACAGAGTTAATGTGAGGGGAGAAGGAAAGGGAGGAATAAAATAGGGCCCCAAGGCATCATGCTGAGCTGATCAGATCAGTGTCCATTACATCAAAAGTTGAGGCTGCGCATTGGGCAAGATCTTGGAGGGAAAATGAGAGGTTCAGTTTTGGACATGTTTATCTTCAGATGATGGTGGGCCATCCAGGAGGATATGGCCAAGAGACAGTCTGAAATTTGTAACTGAATTTGAGGTTAAAGATCAGGAGTGGACATGTAAATTTGGGTATCTTCAGCATATATATATATGATACTTAAAGCCAAATTAATTAATTTCACCCAGTGAAAGAGTGTACAGAGAGAAATCATGTCACTTCTTCCTCCGCAACATTCTTTTCCCCATTTTATGTCTGCTCTTCTGTCTGATTTTATTCATATGTGTTTAATTATTTTTTCTGTTTCAGAAACTATGAGCAGATCGTGAAAGCTCATCAGAACAACCCCCATGAGGGCACAGACCAGGTTCCAGACCAGATGAAGTTCAGCGTATTCCAGGGTGTTATGGACTCATTATTCCATACCTTCAATGCATCGATTTCTGTGAATAACTTCCAGGAGCTGTCAGCATGCGTTTTCAGCTGGATAGAAGAGCACTGCAAGCCTCAGGTAGGCAGTATGATGCTGACCTTTAACAGTCTATATTTTGTAGCCTCACAATGGCAGTACAGTTCTGTCACTTGAACAAAAAAGTTTGACAGTTGCACATTTTTGCTTGACTCATTACCACTCAAGTCTTTCTTCTCTGTGTATTCAGTGTTGAATCAAGGCATTTGATTACAAATAGAGTAGCCAAGTTTGCTGCTGTTTAAATTTGGGATAGGATTGCTAAGTACACACACAAATTATTCCAATATAGAGGACTCATTGGAGCCTTTTATTTAAAGAGCTGTACAGTAGACACAAGGCAGAGCGTTACCAAGTCTGCTTCCACTGCAGATGACTTATAACTAACGTGACCCCCAAAAACTATTTTTAGGGATTCAAAAACTGTTCATTTTGGGTGTTATGGAAGCTAAAATACTCAAATGAAGAATTCAGTTGCAACAAAGCAGACCCTTTTTGACTGGCAGCTCTGCCCTGCTTTGGTAGTAGATCTGCCAAAGGGGAGCTCTGTCATACGCAAAAGTTTTCTTTCTTAGAAGAAAGGAAATTTCAGCTACTGAAAACTTCGGTCTAGATTAAATTCCAGATGAGAAAATCTCCTGGTCATTAACTGACTAGGTAGGTTTTGGCTACTGCAACTTCATGCTATTAAAATTCACATAACTACACTCCCAAATATGGCTCTTACAAACCTTTGACAAAGGAAGTGTTCATACAATCACAAAATGTTTGAATGACCCAATATTTAAATTCTTGACTGACCGAAAAGTTTCCCTGTGTGACGAAAGTCAACTCACTGGGTTTTGTGGCTGGGCTAATAGCCCTTCTGGGCCACTGCCTGACCCCACAGTTCTTCCCAAAAGTACCTTCACCCATCATACACTGTCTCTAGTGAGTCCCTCATTTGCTGGATTTTATGGAGGGGTTAATTTACATTAAAGTAATCTAACCCTCACTACCACCAGTATCCTAACATCACCTGCAATTAACCACTCCATTGCTTCATTGGCTTTTATTAGCTGCACCAGCAATGGAGGGTTTGTTAATCCATTTTAATTTCCGGCCAATCATGATGAAATTGAACATGCAGTCAGGGTCATATTAATAAACCTTCTACACAATGAAGAGGTCTGATTCCTTTCTACCTGAAAGAGACATACATCTATGCCATATCCCCCCCAATGATCCATAGGAAGGCAACTGGAAATGTCTTCATTTTTTTTTTTTTTTTTTTTTTTAAGTCCCATGTGGATAAAAAAAATCTCTTCCTGACTGCAAGTGGCAGTCTGATATTACCCTGGATCAACGTCCAGTCTGCTTTGGAACCAGCTGTAACAATTCTCAATATTCTGCACCAGAAAGGTATACATTACTTATCTGAAAGCAACTAGAGGAAAATAATTCCTTAACTTTACTGCCCTTACTGTAAAAATCCTTGACTTGTTTTAGTCAAAAGCGCCTTTCACTGTCGTCCAATACAGGTCACTGGTACTCTGGGAGGCGTAAGTCCCCTTTAATAGGCAGGAACAACTATGCAAATGATTTGCAAGGGGCGGAGCCTCCCCTCTTACTTAAGCCACCTTCTGGCCAGAGCCACTTAGATTGATTTGTTCCTGGAGTGCTCTGTACACCAGGTAGTAGAACATCTATGCATCTTAGTGTTTTATTATTTTTATTCAAATATGGAATACCACCATTAGGAGGGTGACCATGGCTGTGAATTGCCCTCTCTAAAGTGGCTGGTGCAGCTTCCAGGGATTTCTGTGGACCTTATGCCCTGAAGAGGGAACAGCTTGTGTTGAGCAGCTTCCCTGCTGAGGAATTTACCTCTGGGTTATTCCTTATTCATCATGGTCACCTGAAGACAGAAGTCCTGCAAGAAAGGTGAGTCACCCATTGAGTGCTGAAGGTCCACTTGTCCCCACAGTGTCCCTTTGATGGGCTTGTATTTGGGAGTTTTCAATACACTCCAGCACTCATAGGGTGTTTTTATTGCATTATTACTGTTTTATGCAATTTCTGTGGTATTCTCTGGGTTTTGGAGCATGGGATATTTGTTTACTTATGTTTCTTATGTGTTTTACTCTTGTTTGAGCATTTTTTAATGTTTTCTTAAACTTTATTAAAAATTGAGTTCCGCGCCTTTAAGCGCGGCTTTTCCCGCTCAGACGCAATGGCTCCTTTACTCTCTATGGGAATTCACAGTGTGGGACATATCTTTGGAACCGCTTGTCACAGCAACTCCAGAGAGGGCTCATTTTACTGCTAGGCTCCTGCTCTATCATCCGGATTGTGTTTTATTTATGTGGGGTGTTCAGGGGGGCTTCGGGCACTGTTTGGGGTACTTGTAGAGGGAAAACTACATTTCCCATGAGCGCCTGGTTCGCGCTCGTTTCTGATTGGCTGTCATGACGGCCGCCATTTTGTGGTACTTTTCCTATGCGAGTACACTACGCAGGGACCGAGCCTTCTCTCTCCTCTACAGATTAACACTTCGCTGGCCAGATAAGTCCGAATTTAGACATTTCTGGGGTGAAACTTTAATCCTTTACACTTTTTCTGGGTGATAGTGTTATTAGTGGGGTATATTGACGCTGTGAGCATGTCTACTTCACTGGAGCTAGGGGCTAGACCCAAGTCTAAGGAGGATGGGGGGTCTGCTACCCCCATGGCGTTTTGCTCCTCTTGCCACATTGGGCTGTCTAGCGATAATGTGGGGGATCTATGCCCTAATTGTACTGGTCAAGATAGCAACCCTGGGCTTCCCAGCCATGCTATTGAGCCATCTTGGGTGAGGGAGTTTAAAGCTGCCACTAGGGATCTCAGATCCACGCTTCAACTCTTTCCCTCTCAGATACAGGGGGCTCTCCAGGTCTGGCAGACCCCCTCTACCATCAGGACCTCCCTGCCTAAGCCACAGGGGGCTCCTGAGGTAACTGATTCTTCTGAAGAAGAACTCTTGCAGGATTCTGATGCTGAGGAACGTACTGTTATTGAATCTAACAGATCCATTGGGGACCCCTATGAGTGTGACCCTGAAGTCTCGGCTGAGGGTCTGATCAGAGCGGTTTTGAATACGCTCAACCTTCCTCTGACTCAGGAATCCACTTATGATCCTACTGATGTTTTTCAGAAAAAGCAATCTAAGCCAGTTGTTTGTTTTCCAACTAATCCTACTCTTGCTCGTCTAGTCTCTGAGGCGTGGAGGAATCCTGATAGATCTTCCTCTGTCTCCAAAAAGTTTGCTAAGCTGTACCCTTTTCCTGAGGCTGAGCTGGCTAAATGGGTGCATCCTCCTAAGGTGGATGCACCTGTTTCCAGGCTATCCAAGTCTACCGCTTTGGCTGTCTCTGATGCCTCTGCCCTGCAGGATTGGACGGATAAGAAATTGGAACTTTCTCTTAAGTCCATTTTTGCCTCTATTGGCACTGCCATGCGTCCAACCTTTGCAGTGGCATGGGTTAACAGGGCTATCGCGGCCTGGACTGAGCGACTGACTGAAGCAGTTCGCCAGCATGCTCCAGTTTCTGAACAGTTACAGCTTCTTGCTAACATTTCTGAAGCTCAGAACTATGTTGCTGACGCTGCCTTTGATGCTGTGCGCATGATGGCGAGGGCCTCCACTTCTTCTGTGGTGGCTAGACGCGCCCTTTGGCTGAAAATTTGGTCTGCTGATACAGCCTCCAAGAAAGCCTTGCTTTCCTTGCCCTTTCAGGGGAATTTGCTTTTTGGGTCTGAACTCAAAGAAATGATCAGTGAGGCTACTGGCGGTAAAAGTACTCTTCTACCCTCCGTTTTTAAGAAAAAGTTTCCAGCCAAACGCAATCGGTCCTTTCGTTCCTTTCAGACTGAGACACGCTCCTCGGCCCCATCGGGTCCTCCCACTACGCGCTCCTCCTCCAAGCCCAAACAGTCCTGGAAGCCCAAAGTTGCCCCCAAGGCCAAGACCTCCAAGACTGCTTCGGCATGACTCGCCGAACCCGGGTCCGCATCCGGCTGTAGGTGGACGTCTCCGCATCTTTCGCCGGACTTGGGAGGAGTCAGTGGCGGACCCATGGGTTCTTCAAGTGGTGTCAGAGGGATACAGGATCCCTTTCTCCTCCCTTCCTCCTTTTCGGTTCCATTTTACTTGTCCTTCTCAGGAACCCACAAAAAGGCGTCTGTTCGACGACGCTATTCAGGATCTCTTGGACAAAGAGGTCCTGGAGGCGGTTCCTCAGGGGGACACAGGTTCAGGATTCTATTCCAACCTGTTTGTGGTAGCCAAAAAGGACGGAGGGGCTCGTCCTATTTTGGATCTCAAAGATCTCAATGCCTATGTGGTGACTTCCCACTTCCGCCAGGAGTCCCTGCGCTCTGTGATTGCAGCTATGTCTCCAGGGGAGTTCCTTGCCTCCCTGGACCTTCAGGATGCTTATCTTCACATCCCTATTCATCCAGAGAGCAGGCGGTATCTCAGGATTGCCTGCCACAGGGGACACTTTCAGTTTGCAGCGCTCCCCTTTGGGCTGACTTCAGCCCCTCAGGTCTTCCAGAGGGTGTTAGGCTCCTTGATAGCGGTGCTTCGTCAGGATGGGATCAGAGTGACCCCCTACATGGACGATCTCCTACTGAAAGCCTCCTCAGCGGAGCTTCTCCATCAGCAATTACAGAAGTGTATGCACACTCTGAACCGTCATGGCTGGATCCTGAATCTGGACAAGTCGGACTTGGTTCCATCTCAGAGGCTTCTATTCCTGGGTCTCCTGTTCGACTCTCGCCAATGCATGGTGTTTCTTCCAGAGGATGTGGCTCACCAGATAGCCGTCCGAGTGGCTGGGATTCTGGATATGGGCGAAATTCCGGTACCGAAGTTGTCGTCTTTAGTGGGGAAGTTCATTTCCACGATCGAAGCAGTACCATTTGCCATGGCCCACTCCAGGGAACTTCAGAGATTTGTGATCCAGACGTGCAGGAATCATCCAGATCATCAACATCTGGCCGTCTCTCTACCTCCTCATGTCGAGTCGAGTCTGCACTGGTGGTTGGATCTCTCTCATCTCCTGAAAGGGAGATCCCTTCTAGTTCCTCGTTGGACCACAGTCACAACGGATGCCAGCCTTCGGGGCTGGGGTGCAATCTGGGGTCGCTTCAGTGCTCAGGGGAAATGGGGTCTGGAGGAATCCATGCTCTCCATCAATGTTCTGGAACTTCGAGCTGTCCGGCTTGCCCTGAGGCACTGGGAGTCTCAACTGACCGGTCGTCCGATCAGAGTGGAGTCCGACATCGCCACGGCGGTGGCTTACATCAACAGGCAAGGCGGCACAAGAAGCGGTTCCGCCTGGTGGGAGGTCAAGGATATTTTGTCTTGGGCAGAAGATCACGTGCCTGTCATCTCTGCAGTTCATATTCCAGGCATGGACAACGTCATGGCAGACTTCCTCAGTCGTCACACCGTCGACAGCGGAGAATGGGCTCTTCATCCAGAGGTGTTTCACATGCTCACCCAGAGGTGGGGGATGCCTGTGGTGGACCTGATGGCTACCAGACACAACAGGAAGGTTCCGGTGTTTTGCTCCCGGCGAAGGGACTCCCTTGCTCTAGCAGTGGATGCCTTATCGATCCCTTGGGATTTTTCTCTGGCTTACATCTTTCCTCCTCTTCCTCTATTGATCAGAGTCATCCAGAAGTTGAAGCAGGAGCGTTGTCCTGTCATCCTGATCGCTCCAAACTGGCCTCGCCAGTCCTGGTATCCGGAGTTGATGGCCATGTCAGTGGCGGATCCGATCCCGCTCCCTGCTCGTCCGGACCTACTTCTCCAGGGTTACCTGTGGAAGGAGAATGTTCACTCTCTCCATTTGATGGCATGGCGGTTGAATCCTCGATTCTAGCAAAGAAAGGATTTTCTCCTTCTGTGGTGTCGACTATGCTTAGTGCTCGTAAGCCTGTGTCCTCCAAGATCTATCATCGCATATGGTCAACCTTCGTTGCATGGTGCACTGATAAGAAATTGTCACTTGAATTTCATCTTCCCACTGTCCTGGCCTTCTTGCAGGACGGTGTTGATAAGGGGCTCAGTCTGAGTTCCCTCAAGGTTCAGACCTCTGCCTTGTCTGTGTTTTTCCAGGAAAGGATTGCTATCCTTCCTGATGTCAGAGTTTTCTTCCAGGGTGTGACTCATGTTCGGCCTGCCTTCAAGAGTCCTACTCCCCAGTGGGACCTCAATTTGGTGCTGGGAGTACTCCAGCGACCACCGTTTGAATCCTTGGCTTCCATTCCTTTACGTCTCTTGACTTGGAAGATGGCCTTCCTTTTGGCTATTGTTTCAGTTCGCCGGGTAGCAGAGTTACAGGCTCTGTCTTGTAAACCTCCTTACCTGGTGTTCCACAAGGATAAGGCTGTGCTTCGCACTACCAAGGAATTCTTACCCAAGGTTGTGTCCGAGTTTCACATCAATCAAGAAATTGTGGTTCCCTCTTTCTGTCCTAATCCTTCATCTGACAAGGAACGAGATCTCCATTTGTTGGATGTGGTGCGTTGCCTCAAGTTTTATGTTCATCGCACCGAGTCTATCAGGAAGTCTGACGCTCTATTCGTCATTCCTGAGGGGCCTAGGGCAGGGAGACCGGCTGCCAAGGTTACTATTGCATCTTGGATTAAAGCTACCATCCGTGAAGCTTATACGTTGCGGAATAAGCATGTTCCCTTCAGAGTGACTGCCCATTCCACCAGATCTGTTGGGGCCTCTTGGGCCTACAAGAATCAGGCATCTGCTGATCAACTGTGCAGAGCGGCCACTTGGTCCTCTGTGCACACATTTTCTAAGCACTATCGAGTTGATGTACTGGCTTCGGCTGATGCCAGTTTTGGTTGGAAGGTCCTGGAGGCAGTTTTGCCTGTTTAGGTCTTCCGCTCTGTGATCCTTAGTGCTTCCTTGCTGTTGAGCCCGGTTGGCTCTGGTTCCGTGTGCTGTGTTAGTTCAGGGATTGTTTCCCTTGGTTGGTGTCCGTTGACACTTACAGTTTGGGCTATGTAATTAACTGGTTCATAGCAGTTCTAGTGACTTGGGCCTTGCGCCTGGTCCTTGCCTTACTTCCCGCCTCTGGGTCAGCTCAATGTTTGTACATCCCAGAGTACCAGTGACCTGTATTGGACGACAGTGAAAATAGGATTTTAGTCTTACCTGTTAAATCCTTTTCACTTAGTCCATACAGGTCACTGGTCTCCCACCCTGTCAAGGGACCAGACTTGGCTCTCCTGTGGCATTCAGTGGGAGACCGTTGGGGCATGCTCACAGGAGTCTTTCTTTTTGCTTACCTGAGGTCAGTTTTAGGGTCTCAAATCAATCTAAGTGGCTCTGGCCAGAAGGTGGCTTAAGTAAGAGGGGAGGCTCCGCCCCTTGCAAATCATTTGCATAGTTGTTCCTGCCTATTGAAGGGGACTTACGCCTCCCAGAGTACCAGTGACCTGTATGGACCAAGTGAAAAGGATTTAACAGGTAAGACTAAAATCCTATTTTCCTCTAGTCTTAATGCATGACCTCTAGTTTTTTGCTGAGCTCTTTGTGTGAATCATTTCTCAGAGTTCTTTACTTTGACCTTGAATATATTTGTAAATAGTGATCAATTTACCCCTTAGACTAGTTTAACTAGTCCCTCTTTAAAACTTCAGTGTTAGACTTAGACACCAGGCAGGATACAGCCCATCATTGGCATCTTTTCTCTAGAAGGTGGTACAGGGGAGCCACATGCTTCTATCCTACCCGTATTTCTGAGTAGGAGTGAGCAGGACCAGAGAGAGCCTTCCATGTCATGTTATCGGTGATGTGGAAGGCTTTCTTTGATCCCACCCACTCCTTCTGAACTTTGAATAGGAAGCAAGGGAGTCACACTACTACACTGCATTGCCTGTATTGATCTCCCAGCCAAATTGGTTGGCAGATTAATAACTGGGGAGGGCAGCATCAGGAGGGGTCCTGATGCTCCCACTAGCTCTTAATTAACCCTCTGAGTGCCAGAGAGGTATCCAATGCAGTGGACACCTCTCTGGCACTCAAAGGGTCAAAAATACACTAGGGGGGTTGGGGGAATATGAAAATATGTGTATGTGTGATATAGATATATATAGAGAGAGAGAGATATTAAAAAAAAAAAAACAAACAAAAAAAAAACACAATCTGTGCCAGAGGTGTGTCCAAAACATTTCTTTGCAATACGATGGAAACCTCTTTGGAACTCAAACTACCCTCCCCCAGCTGTCTGAACCAATGTCATATATAATGTGCATACATAACTTGATTACAAAAATGTAAATATAAAATTATAATTAGAATATTTATGAAATATATGCCTGATGGGAACATATAAACAGTGAAGTTAGGTTAAACCAATCAACCTCATTAAGATTTACCACACAAAATATTACAGGCTGTTAATAAATACACAAATCTATAAAAGTATGAAAAAATAAAACAACAAACTATGATAGACTCTAGGTGTTAAAATGTATCCCCCCAATATCACTAAATATATAACCTAATGCTGCTCTAATCCCAATAGGTCTGAGTAAACATATTATTGCTAAATCACAAAACAAAGGGAGAGCGCAAAATAGAATAATATATTAAATAAGATCAGTACTGCTATCAAATATGCACTGCCGTTGAGGGACGGAAAGCAGAAAGCAACCAGAACACCCACACCCCCAACAGGCAACTGTCTATGTCTACCCATGGGTATATTGTCTGGCTCCCGTATCTCAACCGAAATGCACAAGAAAGGCAAGAGAAGAGTTCTGCTTATTTTTTAGTTGTATTTATTGTTTTCTGTTCGATATGGGGTGTAGAAATCTCCCATTAGATGGATTACCATTACTGACTTCCCAGTGGCGGATTGCTCAGTTAACAGGTGCTGTTTCCCTGAGGGGAAAATCTTGTGTGCTATGTTTTTTCCCAAGGAGAAGCAAACTGAGGCTTCTTCTTTATCAATGGTAGTCTGAAGACAGAAGACCTGCATTGTCTTAGACAAGTGGAAAACACCTGACAAACACCTGACCTTGCCTAAGAAGTTTTCTAAGCTGTACCCTTTTTCAGAGGTGGCACTAACTACGGTGGGCTCCCCCAAGTTAGATGCCCCAGTATCCAGACTTTCTAGAACTACAGCCCTAACAGTGGCGGATGCTTCTGTTCTCAAGGATTTGACTGACAGGAAACTTGAGGCTTTTCTAAAAGCCATCTTTACAACTATAGGTGCATCTCTGCAACCCACATTTGCTGCCACTTTGGTAAACGGGGCCATTGCTGTATGGACAGAGCAACTTACTGATGCTGATCGTCAGGGTGCTCCCACAACTGACTTGCTGCAGCTCTTCGTTAACATTTCAGAACCTCAGCATTATGTTACTGAAGCTATCTTTGATGCTATTAGACTGGAATCTAGAGTTTCAGTTATATCCGTAGCAGCCATATGGGCCTTCTTCCTTAAGATCTGGCCTGCGGATACAATTTCCAAGAAATCCTTGATTTCACTGACCTTCTTGGGCACTTCCTTATTTGGGCTGGAGCTGAAGAGCCTCATCAGTGAGGCTACTGGGGGCAAGAGCATTCTGTTGCCCTTGGTTCCCATTAAGAAACCTAAAGTCCAACGGCAGTGTCTTTTTCATCCCTTCCAGACTGAGGTGCGTCCCTCGGCCCCATCAGTTCCCCAAACTCCGCGTTCCTCCTCGTTTTGACTACAGCCCCCCAGGTATTCACTCGTATCCTGGGTGTGCTAATTTCTGTCATTCACAAAGATGACATCAGAGTTGCTCCATACATGGACGACTTGCTCTTGAAGGCCCCATCTCCAGAACTCAAACAACAGGTCCAGGACTGTATCAGCACTCTCTCCCATCACTGGTGGATCCTGAATATGGACAAGTCGGACCTGGTTCCATTTAAGAGACTAGTCTTCCTAGGTCTTCTGTTCAACATCTTGAAAGCCATGGTATTTATCACGGACGAGGTGGTTCGCCAGATCACCTACAAGGTATCCTCCGTCTTGATTTGTGACTCCCATTCCAGCCAAAAAATTGACCTCTCTAATGGGGAAGTTGATAACCACCATAGAGGCGGTACCATTTGCGATGGCTGACACCAGGGAACTTCAGAGGTTTGTGATCCAGGTTTGCAAAGGTAACGCAGATTTCCTGGGCTATCGGTTTCTCTACCCCTACACGTGGAGCTGAGTCTCTTGGTGGCAAGACCTCTCCAGCCTGACAAAAGGCAGGCCTTTCTGGTATCATTCTGGACCACGGTGACAACGGATGCCAGCCTATCCGGCTTGGGGGTGGAAAAGGATTCTAGGTCACCTGAATGTACAGGACAGAGGAGTCGTCTCTCCCTACCCATCAACGTTCTGGAACTTTGGACGATATTTCATGCTCTCAGATATTGCTTCTCTCATCTAGAAGGCTGTCCCGTTTGCGTCCAGTCCGACGCCACGGCTGTGGCTTATGTTAACATTCAAGGCATACCAGAAGTCTTGCAACTTGTTTGGAGGTCAAGGTCATCTTAACCTGGGCAGAAGAACATGTTCCTGCCATAGCCGCAGTTCATATTCCCAGTGTGGACAAAGTGCTCGAAGACTTCTTAAGTCGACACACAGTAGACAGCGGAGAGTGGGAAGTCCACCAGGAAGTGTTTGTGTTTTCAACCTCATCATCCAGAAATGGCGACTCCCCTGGATCAGACACAACAGGAAGGTTCCATTGTTTTGTTCCCGCGGGAGGCATGTGGATGCCATGTCGATTCTGTGGCTATTTCCTCTGCCTTATGTCTTTCCTCCCATTGCCCTGCTTCCCAGGGTATTGAGCAAATTGCGGTTGGAATGAACTCCGGTCATTCTAATAGCTCTGTACTGGCCCTGGCAACCCTGGTTTCCGGAGCTTCTGGACCTATCTGTGGTGGAGCCCTTTTGACTTCCCCACAGACCGAATCTCCTTCTACAATGTTATCTGTGGAAGGAGGATGTGGACCATCTGGGTTTAATGGACTGACTGTTGAATCCTCAATATTGAGGAAGAAAGGTTTTTCTTTAACAGTCATGGCTACTATGCTTTGTGCTAGGAAACCTGTTTCCTCTAAGGCTTACCACAGAATCTGGTCTACTTTACTTTCCACTCTTGGTGTGTGGATAGGGATGTGTCCTCACAAGACTTCGCCTCAGTGTCACGGTAAGCAGTAAACAGAAGGACAGACACAAGTTATGTTGAAATAAAACCACCTTTATTTAGAATTCAATATAATAGGCAACACCCCAGTAATGCCCCCGAACAGTAAGGCAATAGCCCACAGTCTACTACCCCGACTGACACTAGGTAGAGGCCTGCGCTGCTCGAAGAGGAGAGGAATATAGAACCAAGTCTATGGTTCTATCTGTAGATAGGACCGAGCATTCTGAGATCTGTGTATCCTACCTCCGGTACTAACGCAGATAGTGGCAATCGAAGAATGGACAGCACTGCCACAGTAGCCATAACGGAGGGATCACAAGGAGCGAGTAGGCAGTACTGAGAGGGTAGTAGGACAACTGGCAACGAGGAGCAAGAGCCACAGGTCGGAACCAGATGGATAGACAGACAACCGGGGACAACTAGGAGCTAGTAATTAGCCAGAGCCACTGGTCCACACCGGTGGATAGTCAGGCAAACCAGGGTCAACACAGAGCGAGTAGTCAGCCAGAGCCACAGGTCAATACCGATGTGGATATTCAGACAAGCCGGGGTCATACACAGAGGGAATAGTCAGCCAGAGCCACAGGTCAGTACCGTAGTGGATAGTCAGACAAGCCGGGGTCATACACAGCGCGGAAACCGCCAGAGCCACAGGTAGTACCGATATGGAAAGTCAGACAAGCCCGGGTCATACACGGAGCAGGATCAGAGGCCAAGCAAGAGTCACAGCGAAACGGAGCAGACAAACGAGACTAACTGGAACCCCACGTAAGGGCAATTGGTACTAGGCCCAGAGGCGTTCAAATAGGTACACAGAAGATGGGAACCAATCAGGAGTGTAAGCCCCAAGTGTATAAACAAGTGCATGTCACAGACACGCATCTGCACCTGTGACCTTAGACTACAATGATGAGAAGCACAGGGAGCAAGCAGCACGGCTGCTGAGCACACTGTGATAGCCTGAGTTCCTTGAAGGTTCAAACTTCTGCACTCTTTTTCCAGAAGCGCATTGCCATCCTTCCGGATGTCAAGGTTTTCTTTCAATGAGTCCCGCTCCTCAGTGGGATCTTAAGTTGGTGCTGGGCGTCTTACAGCGCCCTCCTTTTGAATCCTTGGCCACTATTCCTCTTCTGACTTGGAAAATGGCTTTCCTATTGTCAATTGTCTCCGTTTGCAGGGTTGCCGAGCTGCAAGCTTTGTCCTGCAAACTGCGTGTTTCACAAGGACACATCAGTCAGGAGATTGTTGTGCCTTCATTTTGTCCTGACCCTAAAGCTGATATGTAGAGGGATCTCCACTTGTTAGATGTGTGTGCTGCCTAAAGTCCTATATACATCACACTGAATCCGTTCATCAGACTGGTACATTCCAGAGTTACCTGTAAGCTTTATTGGACGACAGCGAAAAGAGGTTTTTAGTCTTACCTGTTAAATCCTTTTCTCTTAGTACATATAGCTTACAGGTCTTCCAAACTGTCAAGGTACCATGCTTGGTTCTCCTGTGACTGAACGTGGGAGTTCATTCGGGTTCTTGCTCACAGGAGTCTTCTTTTTCCTTCTTGCTACCTAGTCAATAGTTAGCGTCTCAAATCTAACTGGTTGTGGATTGGCTGGTGACCAGCTATGGAGGGAAGGAAGGCTCCACCCTGCACTTGTTTCCAATAATTGTTCCTGCCCTCCCAGAGTTACCTGTAAGCTATATGGACTAAGAGAAAAGGTTTTAACAAGTAAGACTAAAATCCTCTTTTATTGATTGCTCTTAATTTCAGCTACTGACACTCATTTGGCTCAAGGTCAGTTGTCTGCATCGGGTAGAATTAAAGGGATAGTAATGTCAGAAAAAAAGTATTAACTATATGGTAGATACAATTAAAAGAGTACTTGCCCTTATTCGTATCTAACTGTTATGGTTTGTGAGAAATGGCAAAATAAAGTATTCTACTCCCTCCCCTTTCTGCTTGACGAGCTGTAAAGCTGTCAGAAGCAGATTCTGGTCGCTTGACCAGACCCGGCTCTTCAACAGCGCCGATATAATGATATCTAATGATAAATACTTCATCGGAATGGTCTACAACTTGTGCTCGCAAACCAGACACACGTTTTAGACCATTCCAATTTATTTTTAGGTATCGCTAGGTTGGCACTGCTGAAGAGCCGCCATCTGATCCAGGAACCAGAATCTGCTTTTGACAGTTTTACAGCTCATCAAGCAGAAAGGGGAGGGAGTGGAGAACTTTATTTTCCTATATCTCTCAAACCATAACGGTTTGAGAGATCAGAATAAGCGTACCTGCTCTCCACCTAACCACATTCTTGACCACCTTGTGTTTGAGTGGAAGTCCCCTGACAAGTCTACTGTGTCTAAGAAGTTTGCTAAGCTGTATCCCTTCTCTGAAGCGGACTTAGTTCAATGGGCTCACTCCCCCCGCCCTCAAGGTGAACACCCCAGTTTTCTAGACTCTCTTAAGTCCACTGCTCTGCCTGTGGCAGATGCATCAGTCCTTAGGGATTGGACTGACCGGAACTTGATCTTTGCTACTGCTGTCACTTCATTGCATCCTGCTTTCACTGCTGCTTTGGGTGTACAAGGCCATTGCAGTTTGGACTGAGCAACTGATTGTGGCTGTCCATCAGGGTGCTCCTACTGCTGACATGTTGCGGCTTCTAGCCAACATCTCTGAAGCTCAGCATTGTGTTTCTGCTGCTATCTTTGATGCCATCCAGTTGGTAGCTAGGGTTTCTACCATGTCTGTGGTAGCCAGACTTGCTCCTTGGCACAAGATCTGGTCTGCGGACAGTACCTTACTTTCGTTTACTTTTCAGGGAACCTCTTTGTTTGGGATGGAGCTTAAGGACCTCATTAGTAAGGCCACGGGGGTAAGAGTACCTGTTGCCTTTAGTTCCTCAGAAGAAACCTCCGGCAAAACTGAATCAGCTTTTTCGTCCCTTTCAGGCCAAGGTGCACGCTGCGAACCAGGTGGTTCCCCAAGCTCCGCGTCCCTTGTCCTAGCCCAAACAACAATAGAGAGGGCCAAGCTGTCCTCCTCGAAGCCCAAGAATTCCACACCATCTTCGGCATGACTCGCCAAACCCTGGACCCTGTGTGCCTGTGGGTGGCCGATTGTGCCATTTCCTCAGTGTCTGGACAGACACTGTGGCGGATCTGTGGGTTTTGCAGGTTGTCTCACTGGGATACAGGATTCCTTTCACCTCTCTCCCTCCATTAAGGTGCTTTCCTTCTCATAGTCCTCAGGGAGTGGAGTAGCGCCGTCTCTTCAACGGCGCAATCCAGACCTTTTTGGACAAGGAGGTTCTGGAGCTGGTTCCCAAACCGGGTCAAGGGTTGGGTTTCTATTCCAACCTGTTTGTGGTTTCCAAGAAGGACGGCGGCTGTCGTCCGATTTTGGACCTCAAGAATCTAAATTCGTTTGTGGTCAAGTCTCATTACCACCAGGAGTCCCTCCGGACGGCGATTGCAGCCTTGTCTCCTGGGGAATTGCTCGCTTGCCTGGATCTTCAGGATGCATACCTGCATATTGTCATTCATCCAGAGAGCCGGCAGTACATCAGGTTTGCTTGCGACAAAGGGTATTTTCAGTTTTCTGCTATTCCCTTTGGTCTGACTACAGCTCCCCAGGTCTTCAGTCATGTTTTGGGTGCCTTAGTGTTCGTCCTTCCACAGGGACGGCATCAGAGTCACTCCATACATGGACGACTTGCTACTGAAGGCCTCCCTTTTTCCGGAAATCCTTCATCAGCAGGTCAAGGACTGCATTCATGCATTCACCCATCACGGATGGATCCTCAACATGGACAAGTCGAATTTTGTACCGTCACAGAGTCTGGTCTTTCTGGGCCTTCTCTTTGACACCAAACAGGGCATGGTGTTTCTCACAGATGAGGTGGCTCGCCCCATCCAGTTCTGGCCAAGAAGTTAACCTCTGTAGTGGGGAAGTTCATACCCTCCACAGAAGTGGTTCTGTTTGCCATGGCTCACACCAAGGAACTTCAGAGGTTGGTGATCCAGGTGTGCAAGGGCAAGCCAGACCTACTGAAGATGTCAGTGTCTCTTCCTATTCATGTGGAGCTGTGTCTGTCGTGGTGGCTTAACCTCTCCAATCTGCTGAAGGGCAGACCCTTCCTGGTTTCCTTGCTGGAGCTTTGAGCAATATTTCATGCTCTTTGGTACTGGACATTCCAGCTGAAGGGATGCCCAGTCAGAGTCCAGTCCGACAATGCCACGGCTGTGGCTTACATCAGCAAACAAGGTGGTACAGGGAGTCTCGCAGCTTCGCTGGAGGTTAGAGCTATTTTATGTTGGGTACAACATGTTCCTGCCATATCCACAGTTCATATTCCCAGCATAGACAATATTCTAGCGGACTTCCTAAGTCGACACACAGTGACTTTGGGGGACCTGCGCCTGGTCCTTGCCATACTTCCCACTTCTGGGAAACTCAATGTTTGGACATCCCAAAGTTACCAGTAACCTATATTGGAGAACAGAGAAAAGAGGATTTTAGTCTTAGCTGTTAAAGGGATAGTAATACTTCATTTTTACTATGCCCCATGTTTTAGCCCTTAAAAATCTGAATTAAACAAGACCAGCGGCATCTCTCAAACCTTTATGGTCTGAGATATATCCGCATTCAAAGTCCCCTCTCCTCCTCTCTCCCCTGATGTCAGCGTCATAGCGGACAGCAGGGGAATCCGGTCCCGGGACCGGCGGAGGCTCAGCAGCAGTGGCGAGATTGAGGTATAGAAACAGAAATCCTTCACTGAAATGGTCTTTGATGTGTGCTTGCAAACCTATAACGCAATCTCAGCACTGCTGCAGAGCCGCTGCTTGCTTACGGACCGGATTCCCCTGCTGTCCGCTATAATGCTGACATCAGGGGACAGAGAAGGAGAGGGAACTCCGAATGCGGATATCTCTCAAACCATAAAGGTTTAAGAGATGCCGCTGGTCTTGTTTAATTCCGATTTTTAAGGGCTACAAGAGTGGGGATAGTAAAAATGAAGTATTTACTATCCCTTTAAAACCTTTTATCGTATGTCCATATAGGTTACTGGTCTCCCACCCTGTCAAGGGACCATGCTTGGTTTTCCTGTGACCGAACGTGGGAGTCCTTTTGGGTTCATGCTCACAAGAATCGTCTTTTTCCTTCTTGCTACCTAGTCAATAGTTATCGTATCAATCTAACGGGATGAGGATTGACTGGTGATCAGCTAACGAGGGAAGGAAGGCTCCACCCTGCATTTCTTTCCAAGAATTGTTTCCTGCCTACTTAAAGGCTGGTCACCTTCCCAAAGTTACTAGTAACCTATATGGACTAAGAGAAAAGGATTTAGCAGGTAAGACTAAAATTTTCTTTTAATACTGCTTTCTCTGTCATCCAAAATAGGTTACTGGTAACTTTGGGTAGGTGACCTCACCTTTAAGTAGGCAAGAACAATTCTTAAAGAGAAAGCTGGGTGGAGCCTACCTTCTCTACTTAGCTGCATCTAGCCACTTCCTCTCCAGAAAGATTTGTTCCTTGATGAAGATACAGGCAAGAGAACAGTTCTGCTATAGTTTTAGCTTCTTTTTTGTTTTCTGTTCGATATGGAATACCACCATTAGGCGAATTACCATTACTGACATTCTCTAGTGGATAGCTCCGTTTCCAAGTGCTATGGTGGACCTCTTAGCCCTGGGGGGGGGGGGGGTAAAATCTTGTTTGGTAAGTTCTTTCCCTAGGAGTTGCCCACTGAGACTTCTTCTTTACACATGGTAATCAGAAGACCTGCTGAAAAGATGAGCAACCCTTTGAGTGCGGAGGTCAACTTGTCCCAAGCTTCCTTTCCGCACAGAGGTCTCCTTTGGAGTTCCTACTAAATACTCCCGCACTCACTGGGTTTGTCTGTTGGGGGGAGCAGAGTTTCTGTGGTACTTTTAACCCTTTGTCTGCCAATTTGGCATCTTTTTGCAGGGTTTTAGCACTTTTTGACTCTTAATGTTTTGGGTTGTTTTTACAACACTTTCTTTACTTCACTTTTAAATTTTGCAAATTTGAGTTTGCGCTTTACCACATTGATGCCATGCTCAATTCACCTCTATGGGGCTTTGGGGCTTAGGACATATCTCTGCAACCACTCAACGTAGCAACTTCAGAGACTGCTAATTTTGTTTGTCTGCCCTTGCTCTATCATCCAGTCAATGTTCTGTGTGTTTTGGGGGGCTCCAGGGGCTTTGGGCACTGTTGGGGTACTTTTTATAGGGAAACCTAAATTGACCATGAGCGCTTGCTTCGCTCGCTCATTTCTGATTGGCTCCTATCGTAGCAGCCAATTTCTGCTTTCCCTTCACGAGTATCCTACAAAGGGCTTGGACTCTCCTTCTCTCCTCAGCAGATTATTAACCCTTTGTCTGCCAGATAAGTGCAAATTAGAGATGTCTGGGGTGAAATTTTAATCTTACACAATGTATTGGGTTGTATATGTAAGCTTGGGATGTTTTTGACACTGAGGATGTCAACTTTGTTGAAGCTTGGAGCTAGATCTAAGATTAAGGATACTGGGGTCTCTGTGTCCCCCATTGCACACTGCTCCTCATGTCAATCAGGGTTACTTAGAGAGTACTCAGGTCATTTATGCCCAGCATGGCTGTTGACCTTGCATCTCCCCCAGGGACCTCCAGCCATGCACAAGAGCCAGTTTGGATGCAGGAGTTTAAGGCCACTACTAGAGACCTAAGGTCTACCTTACAACTCCTTCCATCCCAATTGCAGGGGGTTGTCAAGGCTTGGCAACCCCCTACTCCTATCAGGTCTTCCCTACCTAAGCTACAGGAGGATGTCTGATTCCTCTGAAGAGTAACTATTTGTGGATTCTCATGAGGGGGAATGCTCTGCAGTGGTCCCTTCTCAATTTTTTGGGGACTCCTCTTGATGGCGACAAGGCACAATTGGAAGGTTCTGCTCTCGCTGGAGGGACCCTCTAGCCCTGGCAGTGGATGCCATGTCGATCCCATGGCACTTCCCACATGCTTCACAGGGTGTTGCGAAAACTGCATCTGGAAGGCTCTCCAGTCATTCTGATTGCTCCATACTGGCCTTGTCAAACTTGGTTTCCGGCGCTCCTGGATCTCTCCGTGGCAGAGCCCTTTCAGCTTCCCCACCGTCTGGATCTTCTTCTACAGTGGTACTTGTGGAAGGAGGATGTGTACCATCTGGGTTTTACAGCATGGAAGTTGAATCCTCAGTACTAAAGAAGAAGGGTTTCTCTTCTGGGGTAGTGGTCACTATGATTAGTGCCCACAAACCTGTCTTCTCTAAGGCCTACCATAGTCTGGTCCACTTTTCTCTCTTGGTGTGCTAAGGATCTTTCCCAGGAATTTGATCATCCAACGGTCCTGTCCTTCCTGCAGGACAGAGTGGATAAGGGTCTCCGTTTAAGGGAACTAAAAGATCAGACTTCTGCACTCTGTCTTCTTTCAGAGACGTATCGCTATCCTTCCAGATGTCAAGGTTTTCTTTCAGGGCGTTGCTCATACTCATCCTGACTTTAAGAGCCCTACTCCTGAGTGGGATCTTAACTTGGTTTTGGGCATTCTTCAGCTCCCTTCATTTGAATCATTGGCTACTATTCCTCTGCGAATGCTGCCTTGGAAAATGGCCTTTCTCCTGGCGATTGTGTCTGTTCGCCATGTCGCGGAGTTGCATGACCTGTCTTGTAAACCACCCTTTTTGGTGTTTCACAAGGACAAGGCAGTTCTTCGCACTTCTTAGGAGTTCCTCCCAAAGGTGGTCTGTGAATTCCATATTAATCAGAACATCGTGGTACCCTCTTTCTGTCATGAACCTACATCTGACAAGGAGAGGTATCTTCACTTGTTGGAAGTGGTGCGATGTCTCAAGTTCTGTGTGCACAGCACTGAGTCTATTCGCCAGTCTGATGCCTTGTTCATCATTCCTGAGGGTCCCAGGGCAGGGAGACCGGCATCCAAGGTGACCATACCGTCTTGGATTAATTCTACTATTCGTAAGGCTTACGAACTGCGGAAGAAGCCTGTTCCATTTAAGGTTTCGGCTCATTCCACTCGATCCATTGAGGCATCTTAGGCTTACAAGAATCAAGCATCAGCTGATCAGTTGTGCAAGACTCCCACTTGGACGTCTGTGCACACCTTTTCTAAGCACTATGGCGTTGATGTGCTGGCGTCAGCTGATGCCAGTTTGGGACGGAAGATACTAGAGGCGGTTTTGCCTGTCTAGGTTCTCCTTTTGTCTCTTCAGTGTTCCTTCGCTTTTGAGCCCAGTTGGCTCGAGTTTGTTTCCTGTGCTACATTCCTGGTGTGGTTATGCACTGGTTTTGTGTCCTTTGATGCTTCATTGTTATTGTTGGGCTGTCTATGATCTGGCGGTTCATATAGGCTCTGGTGACTTTGGGGGCTCTGCGCCTGGTCATTGCCTTCCCACCTCTGGGGAAACTCATTGGTTGGATGTCACAGAGTAACCAGTAACCTATATAGGAAGACAGAGAAAAGAGGATTTTAGTCTTACCTGTTAAATCCTTTTCTCTTCGTCCATATGGGTTACTGGTCTCCCACCCTGTCAAGGGACCATGCTTGGCTCTCCTGTGACCTAACATGGGAGTCCTTTCGAGTTCATGCTCACAGGAGTCGTCTTTTCCCTTCTTACTACCTAGTCGCTAGTTAGTGTCTCAGATCTTTCTGGAGAGGAAGTGGCTAGATGCAGCTAAGGAGAGAAGGTAGGCTCCACCCAGCATTCTCTTCAAGAATTTTTCCTGCCCTACTTAAAGGGAAGGTTGCCTACCCAAAGTTACCAGTAAACTATATGGACTAAGAGAAAAGGATTTAACAGGTAAGACTAAAATCCTCTTTTTAGCTTTGTAAAATTAGCTTTCCTAAAATTTATTTTGGTTAAACCCTTGATATTTGGTTTCTCATAACAAATTTCAAAGGATACCAAGTTGTGGTCACTACTGCCTAAATGTTCCTTTACCTGTTTACGGTTTATCATATCAAGCAAGGCCTCTTTTCTAGTTGGCTCCTCTACTAGTTGAGGTATAAAATTGTCATTAATAATACTTAAAAGTAATTTCCCTTTGTTGTGCTAGACATCCTATTGCTCCAGTCAATTTCAGTGTAGTTGAAATCTCCCATTTTTATTACATTTCTGGACCTAGAAGCCTTTTCCATTTGCAGTAAAAGCTGGGCTTCCTCAAACTCCCAAATATTAGGTGACTTGTAGTAAATCCCAATTAACATATTTTTATTATGTGTGCCCCCAGTGTGTATTTCAACCCACAGTGTCTCTACATTTTCACTGAACCCTTCATTTAGATCTTCCCTTATACGGGGTTTTTAGGCATGCTTTACATTTAGTCAAACCCTCCCTCTCTTTTTATTAACACTATCTCTCCTAGAAAGTGAATAAACCTCTAGATTGACTGCCAAGTCATATGTATCATCTGTTCACTTCAGAAACGTTGCACCCTAGTTGGCACCCATCCAACCGTTGCATTGGAAATGTCGCACTGATCAAAAGGGTGAGATCAGAATATTGATGTAATGAAGAGCGATCATCTGATGTCACACTTTTACATGTTGCCAAAATAGAGGAAGATGTTGATGTTCAACTTATAGATACATTTTGGTGTGGCTCTGTGCGCCCCCCCCCCTTTCTCTCCGTGGTGTGAAAGCCATATAACATTTGAAGCCTTACCATGATCCTTTGCTTAGCTCCTGCATGCAGGAGCGGCACCATTGGTCTCTTAGCTCCATGGCTTTCTACCATGCTGCACTTCATCTTCTACCCCTCCGCAATACTGCACACAGGAGTTAATATGAGGAGTTATATGCAATCTCCAGCATGCTTTGCATTAGAATGATGTCATTGCTTTTGCGCATACTCTTAATCTTGAGTCAGCTGTGTTATACTAGCAAATTGAAACAGTATAAAAAAAATTCCAGCTGGGAATGCATTTTGCATTAAATCTTTGAGTGTCAGAGAGGTCCAGATGTTGGATACGTATCTGGAACTCAAAGGGTGTTGCAATGCTTGGATACCTATCTGGAACTCAAAGGGTTAATGGTGCTCATGCCAGCGGGAGGGGAAGAAAGCAGTCTGTGTGTATTTTCAGGTATTTCTTTCTGTACGTGTTGCACTGGGACTAAGAGAACAATGGTGCCTCTCCAATTCCCAGCTGGAATCTTTTTTGTACTGTACCAATTTGCCCTCTATTTGGCGACATGTAAAAGTGCAACATCAGATGATCTTTTGATTATAGCGATATTCTGATCTCACCCTTTTGATTAGTGCAACATTTCCAATGCGCCATTTGGATGAGCGCCAACTAGGGTGTAACATTTCTAAAGGATACCTGTATCATCTAACCAGGTTTCAGACACACCAATTA
This sequence comes from Rhinophrynus dorsalis, assembly GCA_037306005.1. Lineage (NCBI taxonomy): Eukaryota > Metazoa > Chordata > Amphibia > Anura > Rhinophrynidae > Rhinophrynus > Rhinophrynus dorsalis. Next base: position 92,182,735 of record CM074727.1, on the reverse strand, counting down.
GATGGTACTGCTCATACATTGCAATCATTTCTAGTTTCCCCCATCTTACCAGCTAGACTACAAGCATTTACATGCATACATTTTATATTTCTGCCATTCTGAAAGGTGGGTTTTTTTTTTACAAATTAAAATTTGATCAGAATGCAACATTGGCTACTCCTTATTGGATGAATTAGCCCATGCTCCTTCTCTAATATAATTTCTTCAATTATATTACGTTCCACATCCTGTGTTCCATCACCCCCCCCCTCTCCTTTTCTAGTTTAAATTCTCCTCCAACTCTCTAACACATAACTCTTAGCACCATGGCCCGCTTTCTGCTAAGGTACAATCCGTCTCGACTATAAAGATTGCCCCCAAGGGAAAAAAATGCGCAGTGCTCTAGGAAACCAGACCCCTCCTTACACCAGGTCTTTAGCCACGCATTTAACTCCCTAATCTGCTGTTGCCTTTCTGATGCAACACGTGGCACAGGTAGTATTTCAGAAAATTCTACCTTAGAATCCTCTGCTTAAGCGTAAGCATTTGCCAGTGAGATCTGAATTTTACATTTTGTAATTCTCAGACTCTATGGCACACTTGGAAATGGTAATTAAATTCACCTGCACCTCCTTTCCTAAAACTAAAATAGGAACAGTGTTCATTGAATGGGATGTATGTAGATGAGTGGAAGTACTTCAGTCCAAATATATATATATATATATATATATATATATATATATATATAATTTTTTTTTTTTTTTTTTTTTTTTTTTTTTTATTTTGTGGTGAACATTATTTAGCATTTGTTGCCTGTTCGGCTCTCTGGCTGGTTCCTTCTGGCTTTGGCTATTTTTGTTTCATATAGATTAATCTCTGCGGAAGCTGACTCTGCATTTTAAACAGAGGTGGCTACTGTTCAGAACATCAGCTTTCAGATACACAAAGCCGAATACGGGGGAAAACAGTAATTGAGAGCTGGACAGACCCTCAAGTTTCCTCCAGACACCTCGTGCTACATTATTAGTCCAATTTACCTAATTTGCCATGGTGTATAATTTGCAGTGACCTGTTACTCAAAAGCAAACCACTCAATGGCAATTTGGGGGCTATCCTGGAAAAGTACACTGTAAACATTGTGTGCCTCCCAGACTCACTCTATTGTTTAAAGCATCTCTCAAATTCTCTTTCGAGCATGTGTACACACAGTAAATAAGACCTTGAGTGTTGGGATGCAGTGTATTTTAAAGCATTGTGCTCTGTTCTGTCACTCAAAGGGTTAATACTAACTATAATATTATCAAAAGTGATACAGACAAAGACAGCCACAGATGATTACATACACACAGACAATGTTATAGACACACACAGGCCGATGCACCAAGAAGAAAGTAGATAAGAGAAAAGGATATTTGGGGGAGAAGATGAAAGACAGACGGATGTGTTGGAGAGGGTGAGGGAGAAGGGTGAGAAAAATTGAGGAGAGGGATGAGAAATATGGGTGATAAGAGGGCAGAGACATGAAAGGTGACACACATTGAAGAGAAGGTAGAGATCAATATGGGGACGATAAGACAAAGAAAAGACACCCCTCTACTTGCCTGCTCCAGCAGTGTTGGGATACAGATTGTGTGTGTGTGGGGGGGTTTAAGGTAAGTAGGGGGCTGTCTGTTTCCTTTGTCTTATTGTTCCCATATTGATGTCTTTTCTTCGATGTGTCTCTCACCTAGGGTGTGAAAATTAATTGATAAGCAATGTGATGCATACCCTTTGGCATTCAAAGGGTTACAGTTCATAATACTCTGACTCAAAGCAATGAAGAAAAATAAATCTGACATCCTGAGGTGTCCACCTCTTGATGGAGGTACACCTCTAATCCCTAAGACCCCCCTCAAGTGGGAAATGCTTGAATTGCCTGCAGGTGTGCTCCCTCCTTGTAGGTCCTCTTTCGCTGAAGATTTGTGCCTTGTGAGGACTTGAGGTCCTGACAGGACATTACCATAGTGTATATGCGTAGAGGTGTGCCGACTGAAACTACAGTAGTGCCCTGTCAGGTGTTCGCAGGGCACAAATCTGTCTTCAGTGGAAAAGGTTCTACAAGGGGGCAGTGGAGGAAGTGGGTGGGAATTCAAGCATGCTGACCATTGCCTCCGGAGGGGGGGGGGTGGAATAATTAGAGGTGTACCTCCGTCAAGTGGTGGACATCTCACAAGGTCTGATTATTTATTTTTTCTACATCTACAATGCAGAGATTGAATAAGATTAACTCTCAGTAACATAGAGGTATCCAATGCATTGCATTGCAAAGTGTTGGCTACCTCTCTGGCATTCAAAGGGTTAAGCTGAGCAGTTGTGTCACAATGGTTGCATGGCTCTTGCTACACAAAAAACACACACCAAAAAAACTCAGTCCTCAAATAAGGCATGGTGCAGATGTGCAATTTTTGGAAGCCTGTATCTCGTTGCAGAGATTTCGACAGAAGTGTGGGGGGTGACATTTGGTCCTCTACCCACTCCTGTCAAAATCTTGCTGCTTCTTTAATAAGTAGATGTGTAGCTTTTACATGTTTGTACTCGGATGACTTTAAGCCATATGTGACGGTACCAGCATACACCCAGCGTTGGTGTCACCGTCAAAGATAACTTCTTCCCCAAAATCCACCAGCAAAGGCTCACGCAGCATACAGCAATGTACCCTAAGTCACCAGGCAGAACTAGTGTCAGGGTAAACCAGAACTGTTTATTGAAGAAACCAACAGACTTATATACAGAACAGTGTGGCCAGGGAACAATGGGGACAGACATGAGTGCATTAACTGACAATAATGAGGGGCGGTGGGTAAACATTAGACAAAGGGCTGGGACTGGACACAATGGGCTAGAATACACATTCACAATAGTGTCCTTTGTGCTAAAGCATCTTTTACATAATTTTGATTTAGCCGCCTTCAAACCCCAGCCAATCCAGGGCTGAGTATGATGTGGCCAATCCTGGCCTCTGGTGTCACACCTGCCTTTAGCCTATCAGATGCTATGGGCGGGTGGCTGACTGGCCAATCCCTGGGACGCCTACTTTTCCCCATGTTAAGTCTATGGGGAACCTTTAAACATGGCACCCAGGGCTTTAGCCAATCAGGAGCCGGCCTATGTTCCACAGCCAGACGGCTGGTGTGATAGTCCGGCTGGCAGTCTCCAGAACGTGAATTTTAGTCCTTTGGGGGAGGAGGGGTATATTCACAACAATAACCAGGGAATTTGTCCGGTTCCCGTGACAGTGCTCCCCCCTGACCCATCGTCCGGCAGACCCAGCTAGATCCTCACGGGTCGGCTGGTGGCTGTCCGGTGTTAAGGTTCCAAGTCCGTTTGGCGGGACAGACCATCGGCATTGCCATTTTGTTTCCCGGGCCGGTACTGAATGGTAAAATTAAAGGGTTGCAGGGCTAAGCTCCACCGGAGTAACCGGCCATTGTCCCCGGATACCTTGTTAAGCCAGATGAGAGGGTTGTGATCGGTGAGCACAGTGAAGGAGCGTCCATAAAGGTAGGGCTGCAGTTTTTTGAGAGCCCAGACCAGGGCCAGGCACTCCTTTTCAACTGCGGCATACCCTACTTCCCGGGGCAGGAGTTTCCGACTGATGTAGACCACCGGGTGTTCGCTGCCGTCGGGCCCCACCTGGCTCAGTACTGCTCCCAGCCCGAACATAGAGGCGTCTGTATGGACACAGAAACGTTTAGTGGGGTCAGGAGCAGCTAACACAGGGGCAGAGATCAATGCACATTTTAGTTTGTTGAAGGCAGTGTCGCATTCCGGGGACCACAGTACCTGTCGGGGAAGGTTCTTCCTGGTCAGGTCAGTCAGGGGCTTAGCTATTGTGCTATAGTCAGGTACGAATCGGCGGTAGTACCCCGCCGTACCCAGAAAAGCCATTACTTGGGTTTTAGTTCGTGGGGTGGGCCAGTTGGCGACAGCTTCGATTTTTGCGGGTTCTGGCCGCTGGCACCCGCTGCCCACCCAGTGACCCAAGTACTGTACTTCTGCCATCCCTACCCTACATTTGTCTGGTTTAAGAGTCAGACCCGCCGACTTGATTCGATCCAGTACAACCCCCACATGGAGCAGGTGCTCCTCCCAAGTGTTGCTGAAAATCGCGACGTCGTCCAGGTACGCACAGGCATACTCCTGGAGACCATCTAAGATCTGGTCAATCATCCGCTGGAAAGTTGCCGGAGCATTCTTCATTCCAAATGGCATGACCTTGAATTGGTACAGGCCAAATGGAGTGATGAAGGCCGATTTGGGGATAGCTTCCCGATCCAGCGGAATCTGCCAGTATCCTTTGCACAGGTCAAGGGTGGTCAAAAAGTTAGCCCTAGCAATGCAATCTAGCAGTTCGTCTACTCGGGGCATAGGGTAGGCGTCTGTGGTGGTGTGGTCATTCAGTTTGCGATAGTCCACACAAAACCTCGTGGTCCCGTCCTTCTTGGGGACTAGCACAACTGGGGAAGCCCAAGGGCTTGTAGAGGGCTCAATGACTCACATGTCCCTAATTTCCTGGTGCGTCCCAGCCCTAACTGCGTCGGGGACCCGGTAGGCAGCTTGCCGCAAGGGTCGCTGCCCTGGGGTCTCCACTCGGTGAAGTGCTACCGTGGCATACCCGGGAAGGGAGGAGAACATCTCCTGACGCTGGTGCAGTATCTGCTTTGCCTGTTCAACCTGAGCTGGCCCTAATTGCTCCGCTATCTCTACAGCTTCCACCCCTGTCTTCCCTTCACTTAATCTGGGTAGCGCCGGCAACGGGAGACCCTCCGGGTCTTCCACCGCCGGGGCACAAATCATAGCTACCTCTTCTTGTCTGGCTTGGTACTCTTTCAACATGTTCACATGAAAGGTCCTCTGTACTCTTTCATCTGAACATTTAGCAACCAGGTAGGTGGTATCGTACAATTGTTTGAGTACCCGGTAAGGCCCCTGCCAGGCTGCCTGTAGCTTATCCTTTTTGACGGGTTTGAGAGCCAATACCTGCTGACCTACCAGTAACGTGCGGGTGCGGGCAGTCCGGTCGTACCACCGCTTCTGCTGACCCTGGGCCGCCCGCAGGTTATCCCGGACTGTATCCGTGAGTTCCTTTAGACGGTCCCGGAAGGCTAGTACATAATCTACTACAGGGGGTCCCCTCTTCTCCTATTGTCCCTTCCCAGTGGGTCCTGAGTAAATCAAGGGGTCCTCGCACCCTCCTCCCATAGACTAACTCAAAGGGGGAAAACCCGGTAGTTTCCTGGGGGACCTCCCGATAGGCAAATAGGAGATGCGGTAAGTGCTTCTCCCAGTCCCTATGAGAGGTGGCAAATGTCCTAAGCAGCTGTTTCAATGTCCCATTAAACCGTTCACATAACCCGTTGGTCTGGGGGTGATAAGGGGCACTCGGTAAGGGCCGTATTCCACAAAGCTTCCAGATCTGCTGGGTCACCTCTGCCGTGAACTGGGTCCCCTGATCCGAAATAATCTCCCGGGGAAAGCCGACCCTGGCAAAGATTCGGAGTAGGGCATCTGCCACTGTTTCTGCCTGAATGTTTGCCAGGGGGATGGCCTCCGGATACCGGGTAGCATAGTCTACCACAGTCAGAATATATTTCTTCCCCGAGGGACTAGGACGCGGCAGGGGGCCCACCAGATCTACGCCTATCCTACTGAATGGCTCGTCTACAATGGGCAGGGGGTGCAGCGGCGCTTTGCTGTGATCCCCTATCTTGCCGACCCGCTGACAGGTGTCGCAAGTCCGGCAGTGCTGCCTAATATCTCCTGTAATCCCGGGCCAGAAGAAGGATTGGGTAACCCGGTGGTGGGTCCTGGTCACTCCTAAGTGGCCAGCTAGGGGAATGTCGTGCCCAATTCGGAGCAGGTACTGCCTATATTTCTGTGGCACCACCAGCTGTCGCTTGGGCACCCGGGTCTCTTTCCTCCCTTCCGTGACTCGATATAGTAAGCCCCGATCCCATTCTATCCGGTCCCCTCCCAGTCCCCCTGGATCAGCCCCAGCTCTGTCCCTGTAGCTGGCTAAGGTAGGGTCAGTGAGTGTTTCCTGGGCAAAGTCGGCAGGGGAGTCCCAAGGAACCGGGAGAGTGGTCCGGTCGGTTGGGGCCTCTATGGGGTTGTCAGTGTTAAGAGGGAGGTCACTGTCGGGTGTCTTACCTGGGTCCCTTCCTCAGATGGACGGCCCGTTGTTCGTGCTTGCTGCCGGGTGGTCACAGGATAAATTTCCGGAGCAGCCCCCTCAACAAATGAGGAGGTGAGGCAACCAAGGTCATTGCCCAGTAAGACTTCCGCGGGGAGGCCCTTCATCACCCCCACTTCATCTTCTCGAGCTCCCGCCCCCCAATCCAAATGAACTCTGGCCGTGGGAATCCGCAGTACCGTGCCCCCCGCCACTCGGACTGCTATCGACCGGCCGGTTTTCTCCCTGGGGCTTATCAACTGGGGTTGCAATAGGGTGATCGTGGCCCCACTGTCCCGTAATCCTTGAGCGGGGCGGCCCTTAACCCAAACCGCCTGCCGGTGATGCAACCGGTTGTCTGCTGCGGCTGCTTGCACAGGATCTACTTCATGAAGCATCCCAAACTCTTCCTCCCCCCACTCGGGCGCAGATGGGGCAGACTCGGCATCCAGACAGTGTGCGGCGGCCCGTGGAATCCTTGGAGACGGTCGGGCCCCGGAATCCCGTGGAGCATTTTTGGGGCACTCCGCCTTCACATGGCCCACTTGATCGCATCCATAGCAGCGAATGCCCGGCCTCCTGGGCATTCCGCTGGCCAGAGGACATGCTGGAAGAGGTCGTGGAGGGAACGGGCGTGCTGTCCCCAAATCCCGGGAAATAGGTTGCCCAACTCGGACTGGAGGTCGTGGCTCTGGGGCTCCCGCCCTCCTCGAATCCACATATTGATCTGCCAGGATAGCTGCTTGTTCCACGGTGTGGGGCCGCCGGTCCTTGACCCAGTCCCGCACAGCTACAGGGGAATGTTCGTAGAATTGCTCCAACATTATGAGCTGCAGAACGTCCGCCAGGGTAACTGCCTGGCAACCAGTCACCCAACTTTCAGCAGCTCTCGCCATCCGATGAGCCCAGTCCGTGAATGGCTGTCCCTCTTTCCGCCTCAGGTTGCGGAACTTCAGTCGGTGTGCCTCCGGGGTTATGGCGTATCTACCCAGAAGCCTCTCCTTGAGTCGCTCATAGTCCCTGCACTCCTCCGTGGGTACGGCTTGGTATGCCTCCGCGGCTCTCCCTGACAATTTGCTCACCAGCACGGTGACCCAGTCCGCCTCCTCAACTCCTTGCAGGGCACACTGACGCTCAAAAACTTGCAAGTAGCCATCAATGTCATCTTCTGCATCATTGAATGCTTTGAATGCAGCAAAAGGCAATTTCTTCTTCGGAACTCCACTAGGTCTGGAGCTCCCTGGTCCCTCTCTGTGCTGCTGCAGCTCTGCCAGCCGGAGGTTGGTGGCCTCACTCAGGATCTGCGTGATGATCTCCTGGGGAGGAGTGGAACCATAGAGGGCCAGACGCCACTGAACCTCCCGCTGCAAATCAGACATGTCAGTGGTAGCAGAGGACGCGTTGCTGGCTCGGTCGCCCTCCATCAGTTCAGCGATTAGCGTGGCTTTAGACTTATTGCTGGCCACTTGCCCACGGGACTCCACCAAATCTTTTAAGGTACTCCGTTTGAGGGCTTCGTACTGTTGCTCCATCCGCTGTTGGCCGCGCTGCAGAGACCGGGGTCAAGCCAGGTGGCTATATCTCCCCCTGGATGCTGGTCTCCCTGTGTTGCTGAGACCGGGGTCAAGCCCGGTGGCTATATCTCCCCCTGGATACTGGTCTCAGTGTCCTTTCTTCTGGAAGAAGTAAAAATCCCGCCGCTAGCCACCAGATGTGACGGTACCAGCAGACACCCAGCGTTGGTGTCACCGTCAAAGATAACTTCTTCCCCAAAATCCACCAGCAAAGGCTCCCGCAGCATACAGCAATGTACCCTAAGTCACCAGGCAGAACTAGTGTCAGGGTAAACCAGAACTGTTTATTGAAGAAACCAACAGACTTATATACAGAACAGTGTGGCCAGGGAACAATGGGGACAGACATGAGTGCATTAACTGACAATAGTGAGGGGCGGTGGGTAAACATTAGACAAAGGGCTGGGGCTGGATACAATGGGCTAGAATACACATTCACAATAGTGTCCTTTGTGCTAAAGCATATTTTACATAATTTGATTTAGCCGCCTTCAAACCCCAGCCAATCCAGGGCTGAGTATGATGTGGCCAATCCTGGCCTCTGGTGTCACACCTGCCTTTAGCCTATCAGATGCTATGGGCGGGTGGCTGACTGGCCAATCCCTGGGACGCCTACTTTTCCCCATGTTAAGTCTATGGGGAACCTTTAAACATGGCACCCAGGGCTTTAGCCAATCAGGAGCCGGCCTACGTTCCACAGCCAGACGGCTGGTGTGATAGTCCGGCTGGCAGTCTCCAGAACGTGAATTTTAGTCCTTTGGAGGAGGATGGGGGAGGAGGGGTATATTCACAACAATAACCAGGGAATTTGTCCGGTTCCCGTGACACCATAGAAAGTGGTTTAATAAAAAAAAAAAAAAAAATTACATATGTATCTATATACATAAGAGGGGGCACCAAACAAACCCAGGGGAGGAAGTGAGGAGGACTTTTGCAAATGTCTTTGTGACCAGATGGAATAATTTAGAACTATAACATTTGAAATATTGATCGCTGTTTTGTACATTGTGTGACAGTTGGTAAATCTTGGGAATCAGATTGCAGAGTGGGCTCTTAAGTCCAGCACTCTGGCTTGTTTAAAGAATACTCCATGTGCTAAGGAATGTGAATTGACTCCTGCTGTGCTTCATTGACCAGTCAGGGAGGTTATTATGGACCAGTTAAAATGTCCCTTTTTCAAGCATTAATTTGTGTTCTTATCTTAATAAGAGTTTATGGAAGTGTATATAAGCAGTGTGCTTTATCAATAAAGGCTGTTCTGTTCTACCCTCCTTAATACAAGTCTTGGCTGTATTTCTGGAGGGGGCTTGGGCTGGGGATTCTCACCTTAGCCACTGCAGAAGCAAATTCACTTGCCTTGCTGGCCTACTGGCGTAGGGCCTCTGGAAACCCCAGCTAGGATTCTGCAGCTAAATTTACTAGCTCTGCCAGGGGGCAGCATCCAGTTGTTCCTGCCTGAGTATCCAGGACCTCCAGGAAGCAGCAGGGCTTCAGCCGGCTGGGGAAGAGGGGCAGCGGCGGTTCAGGAACCGATGACCCCAAAAGGGTCCGGTAAATCCTGGCACCATCAGTCTTGTATACTGCCTGTCCAATTGGTCCAGCCATGGGGCTTGATTTTGGCAGGAGTGGCCAGGTGTGTGTAGCCCCTTGGCCACTCCTGTAAAAAATCTCTTCAAGGAGATGAACACAAGCATATACTCACACACATAAAACACACAAAAAGCTAAATGCAACACATGCTCACACACACTCTTGCTTGAAGCTCTTACGCGCTCGTTCTCACACACACTCATGCTTACTGATGGAGAGTTGTGCAAAGCAGTGTTGTGCACACTTTTTGAGTTGAAAGGGCTAAGCGCTGAAAATGCAACATAAAAACATTGCCTCCTTTCTGGATTTTCCTGGATGCCAGAGGAAAATAGTCCTAATGTAAATCCACTTCTACATGTTTAACTCTAATGCATTGGGTTGCATTGCTGTGGATAACACACATAATAGCTACTCCTGTTTAGGATGTATTCTGTAGTGTCTAATTGGATAACACACTTCCTTTATAAAACATGTAATATTTATTTAGCCATACATACAACTTACTGGGACTTTTGTTTTTTAATTTGTTTTCTCTTTCGTCCAGTATGGAATACAGGTACCATGGGAGGTGATCTTCATTCCTTGGAAGGCAGAACATTTTTAGAAGACAAGGTCTTGAAGGTGGAGCCTTCCCTCTCCTTCATCAGGCTAGCCCTACTGCCGCCCTTCCAGTTTTTATATGTTTCTGACAGAGTGAAGAGGCTTAGATTTGAGCTTATTTATTTTATTATTAGATGTGGGGCTGGTACAGTGCCCCCCTTAAGGAACGGTAGCCCACCTAACTTCCCCTTGAGGATTGCCCAGTTTACAGATGCTGTTTGTGGATCCTTGCAGCCCTGTGGAGAGAATCTTGCAACCCAAGTTTTCACTCCCACATGGTGTCTCTGAGGCTCTGTTTTTTTTCACAATAGTAACCTGAAGACAGAAGTTGAAGATTGATGAGTAACCCTTTGAGTGCCATTGACCCCCTTTTTACTACAGGGGTTGTTTATGAACTTTCAGCTCTTGCACTTACGTTAGGTCTCTTTTTCCTAGTTTTGGAGCATGGATGGGTGCTTCGTTTATAGTTAATCCCCTCAACCCTGCTAGTTTCTGTGTGTTTGAGGATTTTTCTGGGGGGTTTTCCCTTCAGAGTTATGCATTTGTATCCCCCCCCATATGCCCTTGGGTCTTTGGGTGCTTTGGGTAACTTTTTACTATTTCCATTTTTTTGGGTACATAGCACCTTTAAAACTTGCTTCCCGCTGCAGCCGTACTTGCTCCATTGACTTGTATGGAAAAGGCATTGCATGCAAAACGGTTGCAGAGATGAGTTCAGAGAGGGCTCATTCTTCTTGTTTCCTCATACCCTACTATTTGGTTCACATCCCCAGTGTCTTGGGGGGCCCTTGGCATTGCTAGGTGACGGTAATAGACTACGTTTCCCAGAATGCCGTTTCGTGGGTTTTCTTCTGATTGGCTACTGTTTTTATAGATGCAGAGTCACTCAGCTGCTGCAAGAGCAAAAAGAGTTCTAGCCTGCATAAAAAGAGGTGTAGAAGCAAGGATGCTAATATTATCCTAACTGTATAAATCCTTGGTTAGGCCTCATCTAGGATATGAAGTACAATTTTGGGTGCCTGTTCTAAAAAAGACATTACTGAACTGGAAAAGGTGCAGAGACGTGCAACAAAACTGATAAAGGGATTGGAGGATCTGAGTTGTAAAGAGAGACTAGCCAAACTGGGTTTGTTTACATTAGAGAAGAGACGTCTAAGAGGTGATATGATTACCATTTACAAATACATTCAAGGTCAATACAAAGAACTCTCCAATTAATTATTTATACAAAGAGCTGAACTAAGAACAAGAGGTCATCCATTAAGACTTGAGGAAAGGCAATTTCGACTAAAACAAAGGCAGGGATTCTTTACAGTAAGGGTGGTAAGGCTATGGAATTCTTTGCCTCGGGATGTTGTGCTTGCAGATAATGCAACTGCATTCAAAAAAGCAATGGATGTCTCTCTAGCACAGAACAATATTGACAATTATGACAGATAGCTTCAAAGGAAGTAGGATATTGATCCGGGGAACTGTTTGTCTACCAGTTGGAGTCAGGAAGGAATAATTGCCCTCTCCACACTTGCGACTAGATTGGAAATGGCACCAGAGGGCTTTTTTTTTTTTTGCCTTCCTCTGGATCAACAGGGGTGTTTTTGGCATGGGTTGGACTTGATGTACGCATGTCTTTTTTCAGCCTTATCTACTATGTTACTATGCCATTTTACTTCTCTTGCTTATCCTATGCAGAGGTTGCCTTTCCTTGCTCTCCTCCTTAGATTAACCCTTTCTCTGTCAGATAAGTACCTTCTAGTGTGAATTATTATTCTGGGATACAGTTATTAGTGTTTAATACTGTTTTTCGACATTCTCTGATCCAAAGGGAAATGGGGCTAGATCTGAGGCAAAGGACTAAGGGGTGTCTCTGACCCCCCCCTCCCCTTACTTAGTACTGCTCATGCCAAGTGAGGCTCCCTAGAGAGTATTCAGGATCTCTATACCCGTCATGCACTGTGGCCCCTAATACCCCACTGGGGCCCTCCAGCCTTGAACAAGAGCCAGTCTAGGTGAAAGACTAAGTCCACTGTGGCACAATTTCCCCTCTCTCTGCAAGGGATTCTCCATTCTTGGAAACTCCCTTTCAGGGCAAATCTCTTTGGCCCTGAGCTAAAGCAGATCAATAGTGATTCTACTGGAGGCAAGAGCACCCTGTTACCTTGAGCACCCTGTTACCTCAGATGTCCAAACACCCTATCATGGTGAGGAAACTGCATCTTTTTCGTCACCGCCAAATTGAGGCACAAAGGCCACAAGCCTCTCAGGCCTTCGCCCAGCTCCCCACCGCCAAGCCCAAGCAGCAGTGGCAGTCTAAGCGGCCACTGCCAAGCCAAAGTCTGGTAAGCCTGCCTTTGCATCACTTGTGGAATCCTGATCCAATTGAGTTCTTGTTCCAGTTTTACATCTAATGAGAGGTTCAGGCTTTTATTCAAACCTGTTTGTTGTGTCCAGGAAGGATGGCGGTAGCTTTCCCATTCTGGATCTCAAGGACCTCAATTCATATGTGGCGAATGCTCGCTTCATGATGGAGTTCTTTCACTCTGTCATCGCAGCTATGTGCACAGGAGAATTCCTGGCTTCTATGGACCTACAGGACGCATACTTGCACATCCCTATTCACCAAACGTTCTCTACATTATGCCTTCGGCTCAGTGCACTACCAGTTCACCGCTCTACCCTTTTGGGCTGATCTCTGCTCCTCAAGTGGGTTTCCAAAGTTCTGGAGGCCTTGATGGCCTTCATTCATACCCAGGGGATTCATATGTCTCATTACATGGACTACCTTATGTTGGAGGCTCCATCGCTGGAGCTCCTGGCTCAGCATGTCCAGGACTATGCCCAGATTCTGGACCACCATGTGTGGATCCTGAACATTTCAAAGTCCTTCCCAGGAGTTGGTTTTCCTGGGACTCAGTTTCAACAGTCGTCTGGGGAAGGTCTACTTAACGGAGGAAACAATTTTGCATCTGGTGTCCCAAGCTCTAGAGTGGTGCTCAGCTCTGTACAGAAGTTCATGAAGCTTGCAGGCTTGCCTACCCTAGAAGCGATTCCTTATTCTGTGGCCCACACCAGGGAACTCGAGACTCTCATAGTCCTGTCTTGCCACAGGAATCCTGATCACCTGGCTCGGCAGATCTCCCTAACTCTGGAAGTTAGACAAGATTTGCAATTGTGTTTTCACAGGAGCAAACTGGAGAGAGGGAAACAGTTTGTGATCCTGGAATGAACTTTTGTCACGACGGATGCCATCCTGAGGGGCTGTGGTGCGGTTCTGGGTCACCTGGGGATCCAGGGCAGATGGACTTTAGAGGAGTCCCTTCAGTCCATCAGTGTTCTGGAGCTCAGGTCAGTCTATCTTACTCTGGTCTACTGGTCCTTTCAGCTGAAGGGTTATCCAATAAGAGACCAATTGGACAATGCAACGGCCGGTGCTTACAACAACACGCAAGAGGTCACTTGAAGAAATCCTTCTTGGTCCCAGGTGAAGTACAGAAGCTCACTTTCTGGCCATCTCCACCATTCACATTCCAGAAGTATAAAACATCCTGGCGGACTGCTTGAGCCGCCAAGAAGTGGATGCAGGAGAGTGGGAACTCCATCTGGAAGTCTTCGCCCTGATTGTGCATAAGCGGGGTCTTCCTCAGACCTGATGGCCACAAGGAACAACTGGAAAGTTCCATTGGGGAGACCCGCTGGCCTTTGCCACGGAGACTATGGTGATTCAGTGGCGCTTTCACCTCACATCTTTCCTCCTATTCCTTTCATCCCCAGGGCACTAGGGAAGATACTGATGGATGGACCGAAGGTCATTATGGATGCTCCATATTGGACCAAGAGGGCATGGCTTCCACTGCCACCCAGATCGGACATCCTCCTTCAGGGCTATATCTGGAAGGAAGACATGGAGAAACTGTCTTTGACAGCATGGCTATTGAAGCCTCCATCTTGAGGAGAAAGGGATTCTCCCCTGTGGTTGTCTCCACTATATTATAGGCTAGAAAGCCTGTCTCCTCTAAGACCTATCACAGGGTTTGGTTCATTTTTTATTCTTGGCGTGTAGACAGGGAGCTGTCTTCACAGGAGTTTGACCTTCTGGTGGTCCTGTCCTTTTGGAGGATAGTATGAACAAAGGAATCAGTCTGAGTTCCTTAAAGGTTCAGACTGCTCACTTTGCATTTTTCCAGAGTTGTATTGCTATTGTGCCAGATGTCAAGGTGTTCTTTCATGGGGTCGCCCATGCTTTCCCTGCCTACAAAGCTCCCACACCTCTGTGGAACCTTAATCTAGCTCTGGGTGTCTTGCAGCAGCCTCCCTTTGAGTCTCTTGCTACCATTCAATTATGTCTCATGACGTGGAAGATGGTTTTTCTTTTGTCTGTGGTCTCTGTCCACAGAGTGGCAGAGTTGCAGGCTTTGTCCTGCAAATGGTCTTTCCTGGTGTTTCACAAGGACAAGGCTGTTCTTCAGACCTCTCTGGTATCATGGGGACCGGTGCTAGGTCCTTTCTGTTACCCCACTGCTGGGAGCCTACTGTTGGTATATCCTATGGTACCTGTAATCCATACTGGATGAAAGAGATAATAGGATTTTAGTCTTACATTGTTGAATCCTTTTCTTAGTCCATATGGAATACAGGTCTTCTACCCAGAAAAAGGGGACCTCACTTGGTCTCTCCTGGCTGGACGTAGGAGTTTTTACTTTCAGGAGTTTACCTCTTCTTTTCTCGCTGTCCTATATAATGAGCTTGTATCAAAATTGGAAGGGGGAGGGGCAGGGCTAGCCTGATGAAGGAGAGGGAAGGCTCCACCTTCAAGACCTTGTCTTCTGAAAATGTTCTGCTTTCCAAGGAAGGAAGGTCACTTCCCATGGTATCTGTATTCCATATGGACTAAAAGAAAAGGATTTAACAAGGTAAGACTTAACTCATGTTTTATTAGCAACACAGGCAAAAGCTTTGCCAATATTGCTAGTATATAGCTATATGTTTTATAGTCACCAAAATACAGTATTTTGACAGTGCAGGGTTTGCTGAAGGAGGAGAAAATAAAATGTACCACTGTAGATTTTTTACATTGTCACTTGAAACAGTTATTGGTGGGTAACCGTTGCAGTTTCTCATGCTTAATTAATTTAATTTTTCTGTCAACAGACTCTGCGTGAAATTGTAATTGGAGTTTTGCACCAGTTGAAGAACCCACCCTACTGATGAATAATTCCTTGGATTTATCCTGAAATATGCAATACAAGGCATTAGGACTTTCACTGGAAATGGCCTGATACTTCAGTGCTACAAAAAAGGGCATTTCTTGTATGCCAAGCACAATGTGAAATCATGGTCCACCACTGCTAAGTAGTTCACACCCCTGTAACATTGGCACCAGCCAATTTTAGGGATCCCCAAAATCATTTGCTGTTGCTACCCCCACCCAAAAAAAAAAAAAAAGACACCTGTGCTTCTATGGAGGATTATGCAATGTATGCGATCCAGTTTGACGTTTTCTGTGCTCAGCCCCATTCAATGGAGGTAATATTTTGAATACATGTGCCTGCCATGATCTTGAAAAAGGTCTGAATGGCAATTGTTCTTCAGGCTAGGTGATGAAGAATCCCTATTCTATGCGCTAACTTTTCAGTTCAAAAATTCAAAAAACAAACCAAAAAAAGTTAAATGCTGTCACCTATGCAAATTGTTACAGATAACCATTATTAGGATTGGGGTAGCGCAACCTGTTTCGTAGTTATGTTGAAAAATGAATGTTAGAAATGTTTTAAAAGCATAATTTGTAAAACTCATTCCACCTCCACTATACTCCTTGCAGACAAAAGGAATCTATTTTCACTATTCAGATCACATATCAAGCCCCTGTCACCTTCACTTTAGGAAAAGGACTTTTTTTATGCTACAGACTACGAGATGTGAAAAACTAATAAAAAAAATAGTATATTGATGTAATAGCTCTTTGGAGAACACCTAAGTAAATGATTCTGTTAAACTAAGAGCCATTTCTAGAGTACAGTTCCCCTGTAATCCTAGTTCTGTTTATGGTGGTGATGGTCTCTGCCTCCAAATCTTTGAATATATTATTTTGTACAGAACTGTTACTTTGGCAGCAGAACTTGTATGCTTTCCAAAATATATTTACTCATGCCAATGTACCAATGAAAGGTGTGCTATTGAAAATTAAAGGAGAATTTAAGCTATGGCTAGCAATCCCTCTTCTGGTACAAAATACTGTTCTTTTCCCAGTGTGTTAATGATGTCAAGTCCAATTTATAAAATAATAGTTATGTGGTTAACCTACTTATGCTGAAATCCTAGTTTTTATGATAGATGTTTTAACATTCGGTTTACTCCTTCGTTCTGGTGTTTCACATAGGATGTTAGAGAAAGTATCTTCTGGCAGGAGGGCATAGCACTTGAATTAAAATGTTCTTAGAGGCAGATACTCCCTCTCTGCTCCACTTTTCCCCTACCGGACATACTTAATTTTCAAAGTGACCTCCATAGGAGTGGATGCAAGGCAAAAACTCTTTAAACATTCATCAGCCCTCTTTCACTGTCGTCCAATACAGGTCACTGGTACTCTGGGAGGCGTAAGTCCCCTTTAATAGGCAGGAACAATTATGCAAATAATTTGCAAGGGGCGGAGCCTCCCCTCTTACTTAAGCCACCTTCTGGCCAGAGCCACCCATATTGATTTGTTCCTGGTGTGCTTCCACACCAGGTAGAGAACATCTATGCATCTTAGTATTTTATTACTTTTTATTCAAATATGGAATACCACCATTAGGAGGGTGACCATGGCTGTGAATTGCCCTCTTTAAAGTGGCTGGTGCAGCTTCCAGGGATTTTCTGTGGACCTATACCCTGATGAGGGGACAGCTTGTGTTAAGCAGCTCCCCTATTGGGGAATTTACCTCTGGTTCTTTCCCTCCCTATCATGGTCACCTGAAGACAGAAGTCAGCAAGGAAGGTGAGTCACCCATTGAGTGCTGAAGGTCCACTTGTCCCCACAGTGTCCCTTTGATGGGCTTGTATTTGGGAGTTTTAATACACTCCAGCACTCATAGGGTGTTTTTATTGCATTATTACTGTTTATGCAATTTCTGTGTTATTCTCTGAGTTTTGGAGCATTGGGTATTCATTTATTTATGTTTCTCATGTGTTTCATGCTTGTTTGGGCACTTTTTAATGTTTTACTAAACTTTATTAAAAATGGTGTTCCGCGCCTTTAAGCGCGGCTTTTTCCCGCTCAGACGCAAGGGCTCCTTTACTCTCTATGGGAATTCACAGTATGGGACATATCTCTGGAACCGCTTGTCACAGCAACTTCAGAGAGGGCTCATTTTAATTCTAGGCTCCTGCTCTATCATCCGGAATGTGTTTTATTTATGTGGGGTGTTCAGGGGGGCTTCGGGCACTGTTTGGGGTACTTGTGGGGAAAAAAAAACTACATTTCCCATGAGCGCTTGGTTCGCGCTCGTTTCTGATTGGCTGTCACGACGGCCGCCATTTTGTGGTACTTTTCCTAGGCGAGTACACTACGCAGGGACCGAGCCTTCTCTCTCCTCAACAGATTAACCCTTCGCTGGCCAGATAAGTCCGTTTTTAGAACATTTCTGGGGTGAAACTTTAATCTTAACACTTTTTCTGGGTGATAGTGTTATTAGTGGGGTATATTGACGCTGTGAGCATGTCTACTTCACTGGAGCTAGGGGCTAGACCCAAGTCTAAGGAGGATGGGGGGTCCGCTACCCCCATGGCGTTTTGCTCCTCTTGCCACATTGGGCTGGATGGCGATAATGTGGGGGATCTATGCCCTAATTGTACTGGTCAAGATAGCAACCCTGGGCTTCCCAGCCACGCTATTGAGCCATCTTGGGTGAGGGAGTTTAAAGCTGCCACTAGGGATCTCAGATCCACGCTTCAACTCTTTCCCTCTCAGGTACAGGGGGCTCTCCAGGTCTGGCAGACCCCCTCTACTATCAGGACCTCCCTGCCTAAGCCACAGGGAGCTCCTGATATCACTGATTCTTCTGAAGAAGAACTTTTACAGGATTCTGATGCTGAGGAACGTACTGTTATTGAATCTAACAGGTCCATTGGGGACCCCTATGAGTGTGACCCTGAAGTTTCGGCTGAGGGTCTGATCAGAGCGGTTCTGAATACGCTCAACCTTCCTCTGACTCAGGAATCCACTTATGATCCTACTGATGTTTTTCAGAAAAAGCCATCTAAGCCTGTTGTTTGTTTTCCAACTAACCCTACTCTTGCCCGTCTGGTCTCTGAGGCATGGAAGAATCCTGATAGATCTTCCTCTGTCTCCAAAAAGTTTGCCAAACTTTACCCTTTTCCTGAGGCGGAGCTGGCAAAATGGGTTCATCCTCCCAAAGTGGATGCTCCTGTGTCTAGACTATCCAAATCTACTGCTTTGGCTGTCTCAGATGCCTCTGCCTTGCAGGACTGGACGGATAAGAAACTAGAGCTCTCTCTTAAGTCCATTTTTGCCTCTATTGGCACAGCCATGCGCCCCACTTTTGCTGTGGCATGGGTTAATAGAGCTATTGCGGCCTGGACTGAACGACTGACTGAAGCGGTTCGCCAGGATGCGCCTGTATCTGAACAGTTGCAGCTTCTTGCTAATATCACTGAAGCTCAGAACTATGTTGCTGATGCTGCTTTTGATGCTGTGCGCATGATGGCGAGGGCCTCCACTTCTTCTGTGGTGGCTAGACGCGCTCTTTGGCTGAAAATTTGGTCTGCTGATACAGCCTCTAAGAAGGCTTTGCTTTCCTTGCCCTTTCAGGGGAATTTGCTTTTTGGGTCTGAACTCAAAGAAATGATCAGTGAGGCTACTGGCGGTAAAAGTACTCTTCTACCCTCAGTCTTTAAGAAAAAGTTTCCAGCCAAACGCAATCGGTCCTTTCGTTCCTTTCAGACTGAGACACGCTCCTCGGCCCAAACGGGTCCTCCCACTACGCGCTCCTCCTCCAAGCCCAAACAGTCCTGGAGGCCCAAAGTTGCCTCCAAGGCCAAGACCTCCAAGACTGCTTCGGCATGACTCGCCGAACCCGGGTCCGCATCCGGCTGTAGGCGGTTGTCTCCGCATCTTTCGCCGGACTTGGGAGGAGTCAGTGGCGGACCCATGGGTTCTTCAGGTGGTGTCAGAGGGATACAGGATCCCTTTCTCTTCCCTTCCTCCTTTTCGGTTCCATTTTACTCGTCCTTCTCAGGAACCCACAAAAAGGCGTCTGTTCGACGACGCTATTCAGGATCTCTTGGACAAAGAGGTCCTGGAGGCGGTTCCTCAGGGGGACACAGGTTCAGGATTTTATTCCAACCTGTTTGTGGTAGCCAAAAAGGACGGAGGAGCCCGTCCCATCTTGGATCTCAAAGATCTCAATGCATATGTGGTGACTTCCCACTTCCGCCAGGAGTCCCTGCGCTCTGTGATTGCAGCAATGTCTCCAGGGGAGTTTCTTGCCTCCCTGGACCTTCAGGATGCTTATCTTCACATCCCTTTTCATCCAGAGAGCAGGCGGTATCTCAGGATTGCCTGCCACAGGGGACACTTTCAGTTTGCAGCGCTCCCCTTTGGGCTGACTTCAGCCCCTCAGGTCTTCCAGAGGGTGTTGGGCTCCTTGATAGCGGTGCTCCATCAGGATGGGATCAGAGTGACCCCCTACATGGACGATCTCCTACTGAAGGCCTCCTCAGCGGAGCTTCTCCACCAGCAATTACAGATGTGCATGCACACCCTGAACCGTCATGGCTGGATCCTGAATCTGGACAAGTCGGACTTGATTCCATCTCAGAGGCTTCTGTTCCTGGGTCTCCTGTTCGACACTCGCCAATGCATGGTGTTTCTTCCAGAGGACGTGGCTCACCAGATAGCTGTCAGAGTGGCTGGTATTCTGGACCTGGACGTGATTCCAGTTCCGAAGTTGTCGTCCTTAGTGGGGAAGTTCATTTCCACAATCGAAGCAGTACCATTTGCCATGGCCCACTCCAGGGATCTTCAGAGATTCGTGATCCAGACGTGCAAGAATCATCCAGATCATCAACATCTGTCTGTTTCTCTTCCTCCTCATGTCGAGTCGAGTCTGCACTGGTGGTTAGATCTCTCTCATCTCCTAAAAGGGAAATCCTTTCTAGTTCCTCCTTGGACCACAGTCACTACGGATGCCAGCCTTCGGGGCTGGGGTGCAGTCTGGGGTCGCTTCAGTGCTCAGGGGAAATGGGGTCTGGAGGAATCCATGCTCTCCATCAATGTTCTGGAACTTCGAGCTGTCCGGCTGGCCCTGAGGCACTGGGAGTCTCAATTGACCGGTCTTCCAGTCAGAGTGGAGTCCGACAACGCCACGGCGGTGGCTTACATCAACAGGCAAGGCGGCACAAGAAGCGGTTCCGCCTGGTGGGAGGTCAAGGATATTTTGTCTTGGGCAGAAGATCACGTGCCTGTCATCTCTGCGGTTCATATTCCAGGCGTGGACAACGTCATGGCAGACTTCCTCAGTCGTCATACCGTCGACAGCGGAGAATGGGCTCTGCACCCAGAGGTGTTTCACATGCTCACTCAACGGTGGGGGATGCCTGTGGTGGATCTGATGGCTACCAGACACAACAGGAAGGTTCCGGTGTTTTGCTCCCGGTTGAGGGACTCCCTTGCTCTAGCAGTGGATGCCTTGTCGATCCCTTGGGACTTCTCCCTGGCTTACATCTTCCCTCCTCTTCCTCTGTTGGTCAGAGTTATCCAGAAGTTGAAGAGGGAACGTTGTCCTGTCATCCTGATTGCTCCAAACTGGCCTCGCCAGTCCTGGTTTCCGGAATTGATGGCCATGTCAGTGAAGGATCCAATTCCACTTCCAGCCCGTCCGGACCTGCTTCTTCAGGGGTATCTGTGGAAAGAGGATGTTCACTCTCTCCATTTGATGGCATGGCGGTTGAATCCTTGATTCTAGCTAAGAAAGGCTTTTCTCCTTCTGTGGTATCGACGATGCTCAGTGCTCGTAAGCCTGTGTCTTCCAAGATCTATCATCGCATATGGTCAACTTTCGTGACATGGTGCTCTGACAAGAAGTTGTCTCTTGACTTCCATCTTCCCACTGTCCTGGCCTTCTTGCAGGACGGTGTGGATAAGGGGCTCAGTCTGAGTTCCCTCAAAGTTCAGACCTCTGCCTTGTCTGTGTTTTTCCAGGAACGGATTGCTGTCCTTCCTGATGTGAAAGTCTTTTTCCAGGGTGTGACTCATGTTCGACCTGCCTTTAAGAGTCCTGCTCCCCAGTGGGATCTCAATTTGGTGCTGGGAGTTCTACAGCGACCACCGTTTGAATCCTTGGCTTCCATTCCATTACGTCTTGTGACTTGGAAGATGGCCTTCCTCTTGGCTGTTGTGTCAGTGCGCCGGGTAGCAGAGTTACAGGCCTTGTCTTGTAAACCTCCTTACCTGGTGTTCCACAAGGATAAGGCTGTGCTTCGCACTACCAAGGAATTCTTACCCAAGGTTGTGTCTGAGTTTCACATCAATCAGGAGATTGTGGTTCCCTCTTTCTGCCCTAATCCTTCATCTGACAAGGAAAGAGATCTCCATCTGTTGGATGTGGTGCGTTGCCTCAAGTTTTATGTTCATCGCACCGAGTCTATCAGGAAGTCTGACGCTCTATTCGTCATTCCTGAGGGGCCTAGGGCAGGAAGACCGGCTTCCAAAGTTACTATTGCCTCTTGGATTAAGGCTACCATCCGTGAAGCCTATAAGTTGAGGAATAAGCATGTTCCCTTCCGGGTGACTGCCCATTCCACCAGATCTATTGGGGCCTCTTGGGCCTACAAGAATCAAGCTTCTGCTGATCAACTGTGCAGAGCGGCCACTTGGTCCTCTGTGCACACCTTTTCTAAGCACTATCGAGTTGATGTACTGGCTTCGGCTGATGCCAGTTTTGGAAGGAAGGTCCTGGAGGCAGTCTTGCCTGTGTAGGTCTTCCACTCTGTGATCCTTAGTGCTTCTTTACTGTTGAGCCCGGTTGGCTCTAGTTCCGTGTGCTGTGTTAGTTCAGGGATTGTTCCCTTGGTTGGTGTCCGTTGACACTTAGTTTGGGCTATGTTATCAACTGGTCATAACAGTTCTAGTGACTTGGGCCTTGCGCCTGGTCCTTGCCTTACTTCCCGCCTCTGGATCAGCTCAATGTTTGTACATCCCAGAGTACCAGTGACCTGTATTGGACGACAGTGAAAATAGGATTTTAGTCTTACCTGTTAAATCCTTTTCACTTAGTCCATACAGGTCACTGGTCTCCCACCCTGTCAAGGGACCAGTCTTGGCTCTCCTGTGGCATTCAGTGGGAGACCGTTCGGGCATGCTCACAGGAGTCTTTCTTTTTGCTTACCTGAGGTCAGTTCTTGGGGTCTCAAATCAATATGAGTGGCTCTGGCCAGAAGGTGGCTTAAGTAAGAGGGGAGGCTCCGCCCCTTGCAAATTATTTGCATAATTGTTCCTGCCTATTAAAGGGGACTTACGCCTCCCAGAGTACCAGTGACCTGTATGGACTAAGTGAAAAGGATTTAACAGGTAAGACTAAAATCCTATTTTTCACAGTTTTTCTGCTTAGCTGGTCTGAGCAGACATTTGCATGGTGTATAGGAGCCTGAAGATTGAAGAGTACAAGCTTTAGTGCATTCAGAGTACACAGGTCTTGTGAGTATGTCATTGTCTGTTTATCTGACAAAAAAGAGTTGTGAGGAGCACACATCAAGCACGAACAAGATTAAATGTCTTGTTCTAAGGCATGGCAGCCTCTCAACGGTGCTACAACTCACGTTTTTCACTCCCATGTGCCATTGCAGAGAGGAAATCTCCATGTCCATATCAGACTGGTCCCGCCCACAGACAGTCCAGCTGTGGTTTTGCCGTTTCTCTCGTGCGGAGAGGATTTGCCTGACATTTCGGAGCTGGACTGTCTGTGGGCGGGACCAGTCTGATATGGACATGGAGATTTCCTCTCTGCAATGGCACATGGGAGTGAAAAACGTGAGTTGTAGCACCATTGAGAGGCTACCATGCCTTAGAATAAGACACTTAATCTTGTTCGTGCTTGATGTGTGCTCCTCACAACTCTTTTTGTCTCCCATTGTCTGTTTATCTAGCAGCCACTTTTCTAATATCTGAGGTGCTTTTGCCTGACTGGCACTCCCTACCTTTGGGTAATTGTGTGTTCCTGTACTTCTCTGTCCCTCTTTTAGGGCCCTGATATGTATGGGTAACTTGTGTCCACTGCAGTAGCTGAGCAAATTGCTAGAGTAGAAGGACTTGGCAAGTGGAAGGGCCTGATGATCACGGCTTGCTGGTCGTGCTTGTTAGTAGAGTGCTATTTAATTTGTTTTTTGTTTATTTTCTATTGTTTTTTTTTTCCTTTTATTTAATACATTTTCCCCATTTTTTGGGTCACATTGCCATTAATAATTGATATGTGGTGGCCATATTTGCTGGAATATAGACATATATGGGACTTCTCTTGCCACAGCGCATTCTGGTGGGTGGAAGTAGGCTTATGGTGCATCTTACTTTATATACTACTTGGTGTAGCCCCCCCACCCATACCAATGGCACCATTTTCCCTTAAAGAGAGCTATAATAGCATGGACTCAACATGCTGTGCATGAAACTGGTCTCCTTCCTTGCTTTCCACATTTAATCCCTTGATGTCAAATAAGTACTTTTAATTTTATATATTTTAATCCTACTTTTACTGTTATTTTTCATATTTTAAGGGTTCTCTTGGATGTGTCTGAGGCTACTAAGGTTTCAGGTGTCCTTTTAACCCATTGCTTCTCACAATAAAGTAGTCTTCCTATGAAGTTGTCTGGTGCTCTGTGTTCCTCTTTCTGGGGCCCACATCGTAACGAACAGGACCATGCATGGGTTAAGACCTTAACCTCCTCAATGATTTTTATCCTCCCGTTATTCAAGGGATTTTAGATTCTTGGCACTAGGGCCGTCCTGTTCACCTCTAAAGGAGTTTTAGTAATTTTATGAAGGGTGATCCCATGGTTGGGGATTCCTCCACTGGGGAATCTGAAGTGGACAATGTGAATTAGTCCTCTCTTGGGGGTTCTTTTGTGGAAGATCCTGATTCTTCTGCCGTGGGTCTTATTCAGGCTTTCCTGGAGACCCTTTTAGGTCTGAGGCTTCAAATTCTAATTCTTCTTCCCCTGATATTTTTAAGAGATTCAAAAACGAGGCTGCCATTTTGCCACCTCCTCATTCCATATTTCAGGGACACCTGGCAGGAGGTTGTTCCTTCCCCTGCATCTCTCTACCTCTCCTGCAGTGGAGACCCCACTCTTTCACCTTGCTAAGAATACAGCTGTGCCATTGGCAGACAGAGCGGCACTTAAGGATCAAGCAGGTAAGTGTCTGGTTTCCTTTCTGAAGGCAATTTTTTTTTCTTGGTTTCTGCTTTGTGACCCACCTTTACTGTTGCTTTACTGGAAAAGCCTCTGCTTTCTCTGTGGCCAGGCATCACACTCTGTGGCTCAAAATGTGGTCAGATCACCAGTCTTTCAAGAAGTCCTTAGTGTCTCTCCCTTTTCTGGTGTAGCATTTGTTTGGACCAGAACTGGAGTAGGTTGTAAGCCATGCCACTGAAGGCAAGAGCGCCTTATTGCCACAGTTTACACCTTAATATTCCTTTTTTCCACGTAAGAGAAATGGTTTTCATTACCCCCACTAGTATGGATATTACCCATTGCACCATTTTCTTTGGGCTGACCTCTGCCCTGCAGGTCTTTACACTGGTTGTGACAGCTGTGGGAGCTTACCTCCCCTTACTAGGGGTCTCTGTGACTCCATTCCTGGATGACCTTTTGCTGAAGGCTCCTTCAGAGGAGACTCTATGCTTTCATATGCAGACTTGAGTGTCTGTTCTAAAACTTGGTTGGGTTCTCAGTTTCAAGAAATCTCTGGTTCCATCACTGGTCCTTCACTTTCTCGGTATGAGATTCAGCACTTCTAGAAACGTGTTTCTACCAGAAGACAAGATTCTTATCAGTTCATCCGGTACGTCAGGCCTTGCTTCAAAAATCTGCCATGGTGCAGGAGTACATGAAACAGCCAAGTTATCTAGTTTCTGCACTGGATGCAGTCACATTTGCTCAGTTCCATATGTAAGATCTGCAGCTGGAAATGCCCAGGAATTGGTCCAGATATCAATGTCGTGTCCCTGTTGACCAGACAAAGGTGGACTTTCGTTGGTGGCTACAGAGGTCTTTCTGCCGCTAGGACTGCCATTGGTTATTCCAAATTGGGTCAGTCATGATGCATTCCAGCATGACAAGTGGGGTGCCATGTTGGAGAGTATTCTGTCCATCAGTGTTCTGGAGCTTCGGGGAATTCACCTAGTTTTGCTGCATTGGTATCATTCCCTCCAGGGATCTCCTGTGAGGATTCAGTCCGAAAATGAGATGGCATTTGCCTACATCAACCACCAGAGTGGGATCAGAAGTGCGTCTGCATGGTCCAAAGTTCCGCTTGTCCTCACATGGGTGGAGACTCATGAGCAGAATCTCCCTCCACTGTTCATATCCAAGGGCTAGACAGCTTCCATTGTGGCACTGTCAATTGCCATGGGAGCTCAGACTGGATTCGAGAGCTGAGGAAGAGAAGTATGGAGTGGGCTTATTTCATTCTGATAGCCATATTCTGGCCCTGTCTGATTTTCAGATCTTCAGTCTATCCATGGTTGAACCGTTTCCTCTTCTCCTGCTTCCCGGACTCTTGATTCAGGTTCTGCTATGTCATCCAGAGGTGGAGAAGCTGGCTTTGATGGCTTGGCTCATGAGGTCAGTATCATGCTGAAGAAGGGTTTTTCAGACTCTGAGAATAATTATTTTATAAGAGATCTGGGGTTTTATAAGCAGCAATTTTTAGAGATTAGCAGAGGTGGTGGGGGGGGGCACTGAAAAGCTTAGCTGACTAACTTGTTCTGCAGCATTCTATATCGATTTAAGTGTATGGAGTTCAGAGACCACAAAGAGACTGTTACAAGCCATCCAGTCTGAGATAGCAGAGAGGCAATCTGTGACTTTAGATTCAATGTCAGGAGTCATATTGAGGTTTAGATAAATAAAGCTGGTTGTCATCTGCATAAAGATGATATTTGAGTACAAATGAGTTACTGTGTAAAGAGAAAACAGAAGGGGTTCTAGAACAGAACCTTGAGGAACCCCAACAAAGATCAGGAGATGATGGAGGGACAGTAGAGACACTGAAGCATGTTGGATAAGAGGAGAGCCAGTTGAGAGCTATTACTAATGCCTAAGGAGTGAAGAATTTTGAGGAAGAGAGCATGATCCATGCATGGTCAAAAGCAGCAGACTGATAAAGCAGGGTAAGCGTTGAAGAGTGACCCCATGAAAGGAGGAATTTGTAGTAGAGAAAGTCTGACACTGAGCCCAACTTTTTCCAGAGTGGTTTAGCTGAATGGTCACAGTAGCGGAGGAAACTGGTGTTTATATTGAAATGGCAGAGAGAGGAGCATGCAAGTCCAAAGAAATAGACCGGACCGAATTGTTGGTATTGACGAGGCTTTTATTGCTAGCATTAGTGGGAATGGATAAAAGTTCAGTAGCCATAAGTGACTTGAGATTACACTTGGAGCACGGATTGCCACAGTAGTAAAGCAGTACTGAATGTTACAAGATGGTGATCCGACACTGGAAAAGGGGAAGACGTTAAAATTAGAAAGTACACAGCCTCTAGTGAACACCATGTCTAAGAAGTGATCTTCCTTGTGAGTACTAGCATTTGTCCACTGGTGTGTAGGTCAAATGCAGATGTTTGAGAAAGTTTGCTGCCCAGAAGTAAGAAGCCTCATCCACTTGGCAGCTGAAGTTCCCCAGAAGAAGGTGTCTGACAGGAACAAGAAAATCCAGGATTCAGTCGGAAAGGAAATTTGGGAGTACATGTGAAGGTAGGTGGGTGGTATATAACTGCAACCTGTAGAGAAACTGGTGAGAAAATACATGCAAGATGCGACTCAAGAGATGAGGCAGTGAGGTATGTAACAGAAAGATTTAGAAAGAAGCAGTTCTATGCCTCTCCCACCTCCAGTTTGTCCTGGAGTCAGAGAGAAGGAAAGACCTCCATTGGACATTGCTGCCTCTAGAGAAGTATCAAATTGAGACATCCAAGTTTCAGTTGGAGCCAGTAACTGTAGAGAACTGGAGAAAGATCATACACTGTTTTAGATTTGTTAATAAGGGAGCGAACATTCCAGAGAGCACAGGAAGAAATTGCGGTTGAAGACATATATTGACTGGCAGTAGAGGGTTTGCAAGAGGAAATAGGGCCATTGTTTGAAGAGAGCTCTCCAGCTGCAAGTAACAAAAAAGGGGGAGACTGACAGTAGATAGGATAGTAACATAGTTGGTGAAGCTAAAAAAAAAAAAGGCCAAGTCCAGCCTGTGCCAAATCACCCATTCCAGAGGAAGGGAATAAAACACAAACATTGAAGACATTTCCAGTTTAAGCTAGAAGTGGATAAAAATATTACTTCCTGACTCCAAATGTTAGATATTTCCCTGGATCAACATCCTATCTGCTTTGAAACCATCTGTCATAAATCTCAGTACTGTTCTGTGCTAGATAGGTATTAATTACTTTTTTGATTAAAAAATGTTTTGTGTACAAGGAGTTTCGTGTTTGTGTAAGGTGGATTATAGGAGTAGAGAAAAGTGAGGAGTTTGTATGTATAGGTTAGTGTAGAGGAGAGATCTGAAGTAGAAATATGAAGAGAAGGGATGAGAGGGTGAAAGAACAGAAGGTATGTCGGCATTGTTAGTACAGTGGGAGGGGTTAATACATACACAAATGGTGTTGGGATGGTTGTCGTCTGCATTTTGATTACCCTCCAGAAGATGATGATCAGTTGTGAAACATGAAATTTAAGAGGATTTCATTCAAGTTTGTGTTTTGATCCTTCTTGCAGGGTTGGTTTGTAATGTGTTTTTACACCAGTGCATCATACTTCCCAGCTCAAGTCCTGGTTAAGTCCTCCTTCAACTTAATCAAATTGAGATTGGCTAATTAACAAATCAAATGCTGAGCAAATGTTTGATCTAAGTTTATTAAGATATTTCATACATGTACAGAATAATTACCAATACAGACCAAAGCTTAAGAACAGGATGCAGGGGGCAAAGTAAACACCCAATTAGGAATCAATAAGTAATAAGCAATGGAGACAAATGAGACCAAATATGAAGGGTTAAACATAGTGATAGTTATAGCTTTCTTCCCAGATAATGTTTTGATGAATAGTTGGTACAAGTGCACCAAACTTCAATGTTATATCTTGTAGAATGGTCTCACCCACTTCTAAAAACTAATAAGCACAATAGAAAGGGCCAAGAGTAATTTGTAAAGCAAAAGTATAATTTTATTTATAATCACATAACCAAATAATATCAATTAGATTATATATATATATATATATATATATATATATATATAATCAGGGTGGAAGCACTCTCACTTAAAAGGAATGAAAATGCCTGGGTGCATTGATTTGACTGAATGCATATGTAGAACATGGAGACCAAGCACTCACAGGACTTGCAAAAAGAGTTTCAAAAATGAATGTTTTATTCAACGTTTCGGCCAGGCTATGCTGGCCTTCCTCAGGACAATCACCATAGTTTAGAAAGGTGCCTTTTAAACCCTACTACCCAGTTAGCGCCGAAATCGAACGCCGGTGACGTGGATGACGTCATCCACATTGCGACGATAACCATACCTGGCGCGGCTTCGTATAACTAACCATTGTGTAATATACATTAGTAGCATTTATACAAAATGACATGTAGAGATGGAGACAAGAAAGTATTAGTATTACCTAATTATTGCGCAGTTTGGTTCACTCGTGGCGGATCGAGCAGAGAGGTCTCCCTCACATCCAGACGCACGCCATGCGCCGAGGGACCAATCGCTGCAGCGTATCAGCCCGAGATGAACCTGTCATACGCAACACAAGTTCGGACACAATGTGTCACAGAAAGGATACTTAACTGTAGTAACAAAATGAAGTGACAAAAGGAAGTACATGTTGTTACAGTATAAATGACTGTGAAAACAGTGAAACGGTGACCAGTGAATCATGGTAAGACTCTGCAAATCACAGATACATCTCATAGAAGAAGTCCAACAATCTTAAAGTTCTTAATGGAAGTAAATGAGAGAGAGCTCACAGAGAGAGTCAATTCAATACTGAATATATTTTGTAAATAGGGGCCATATCACCCTTAAATATTTATCCAACTGACGAGCCATACAAGTTCAGAGGATATCCAATTAGAGAAGATGATAAGATTATCAGTGCAGGATCATGATTTGTATGTATCCACCGGCATATTCAACATTCAGACAACAGTCAGTGAATGGCCTCACAAAGTCCGAAATTGTCAATCCCTGATCATAATGACATTATGAATTAAAGATAATCGCCAGTGTCCACCAATACAAGCATCTTATGGCACAAAAATCAGTACATAGGAATACGTAGCACAGTGGCAAAAACTACCCAAGACTTAGTGTCTACTCCTGACTCTGGTATCCTTTCTCACAGTCAATCATCCTATTTGTCCAATCATATACACCCTCCCGATAATCCACAAACGGTTGATTGATCCCCCTGGCAGACCCATCATCTCTGCCAGGGGTTCATTATTACAACCTATAGCCATCTTTTTGGATACCCTATTGTAACCTATTGTTCAAGCTATGCCTTCCTTTGTAAAAGACACTAGTGATTTCCTTGGACATATTCTTGCATTGGGTGATCTGGACGATATGGATCTGTTGGTCACTATGGATTGAGAAATTATATCCAGACTATGTCTATAGATCTATAACCACATGAGGGGGTCATTGGGGGTTTATACTGGTGGGCTCTGCACATGATAGGCATTACAGCCAGTGTATGTTCTACACCTACCCCTACCCCTACCTAACTCTTGTTGCTGGAAGCTGTGCCTGAGGGCTAATGCCTAACTAAATCCACAAGTGAGCTCTGGAATCTTTCTGATTCTCATACCTGCTACTAGCAATGGACGTGTGATTGTCCAATTTGTAGTTCAGGAGTAGACACTAAGTCTTGGGTTGTTTTTGCCACTGTGCTACGTATTCCTATGTACTGATTTTTGTGCCATAAGATGCTTGTATTGGTGGACGCTGGCGATTATCTTTAATTCATAATATCATTATGATTATGATCAGGGATTAACGATTTCGGACTGTTGTCTGAATGTTGAATATGCCGGTGGATACATACACATCATGATCCTGCACTATGATCATCTTATCATCTTCTCTAACTGGATATACTCTGAACTTGTATGGCTCGTCAGCTGGACAAATATTTAAGGGTGATATGACTCTGTATGGCCCCTATTTACAAAATATATTCAGTATTGAATTGACTTTCTCTGTGAGCTCTCTTATTTACTTCCATTAAGAACTTTAAGATCGTTGGACTTCTTCTATGAGATGTATCTGTGATTTGCAGAGTCTTACCATGATTCACTGGTCACCGTTTCACTGTTTTCACAGTCATTTATACTGTAACATGTACTTCCTTTTGTCACTTCATTTTGTTACTACAGTTAAGTATCCTTTCTGTGACACATTGTGTCCGAACTTATGTTGCGCATGACAGGTTCATCTCGGGCTGATACGCTGCAGCAATTGGTCCCTCTCCGCACGGCGTACGTCTGGATGTGTGGGAGACCTCTCTGCTCGATCCGCCACGAGTGAACCAAACTGCGCAATAATTAGTTAATACTAATACTTTCTTGTCTCCATCTCTACATGTCATTTTGTATAAATGCTACTAATGTATATTACACAATGGTTAGTTATACGAAGCCGCGCCAGGTATGGTTATCGTCGCGATGTGGATGACGTCATCCACGTTGCCGGTGTTCGATTTTGGCGCTAACTGGGTAGTAGGGTTTAAAAGGCACATTTCTACACTATGGTGATTGTCCTGAGGAAGGCCAGCATAGTCTGGCCGAAACGTTGAATAAAACATTAAGTTTTTAAACTCTTTTTGCAAGTCCTGTGAGTGCTTGGTCTCCATGTTCTACACACATATATATATATATATATATATATATATATATATATATATATATATATATATATATATATATACATCATATATAAAGCAATAATAAATGATTACATACCAATCAGTCTTGATTCTCAGTATCTGTTTAATATTAACTCATTAGATCATTTCTATTCTTACATACCTTTTCATTAGTATAACTCAATACATTTTGTCATTTCAGCAATGCAAACAACCGTCAAATATCAATTTTAGCATAACCAACAATTATCTTTGTGGTAGCCTGGCATATCCAATGGATATTGGCTAATCAATTTTAGCACAATCAATAATTATCTTTGCTTAAGTTTAATTTATATAATAATTATGCAAAGCATATGCAAAAGGTCATTTTGGGTATACACTTCCATAAAACTGTGTATATTGTGTCTTATTTTATTAGTTGCAAGGTTTTTGCAGGTGTATGGTTATTCCTGAAAACTAAGCTCTGTAGTAATTTGGTTAAGCTTATGCAGGATATGCATAGATAAAATTTGACTATGATCTGTTAACAGCAGCATACAATGGAAAAGGTCAGAAATTCTGCTCTGAATAATTTTAACTCTGTCATGGTTGCTCTAAAATTATATAGTGCCTGTAACACCCTCTCCTTCAATGTTAAGGCTGTTATCAACATGACTATGCATGTGCTCCAACAGAGGGTATAAGTATAGGGGTATGTGAAAAATCAGGGTATTATTAAAAAAGTGGGGTTAAAGAAGGTGACATCACTAAACATTTCTCATGTACCAAAAGAATTGCAAACCGCTTTTTGACACAGGATTACAAAACAAGTTTGTATGTTTAGGATACAGAGGATAAGTCTTCCATAGCAATGACTGGGTTTGAGCCTGGATGATATTTAGTCTAGTTCCATCCCATCTAGTGCTATAACATAGCTTATGTCTTCCTCCAAGAGGAAGGCAAAAAAGAAAACACTACTGAAGCCATTTCCAAATAAGCACAATGAGGGTAAAAAAATTCCTCCCTCGCTTCCAATGGTAG
The DNA here is from genome assembly GCA_037306005.1 of Rhinophrynus dorsalis. Taxonomy (NCBI): domain Eukaryota; kingdom Metazoa; phylum Chordata; class Amphibia; order Anura; family Rhinophrynidae; genus Rhinophrynus; species Rhinophrynus dorsalis. Next base: position 92,150,621 of record CM074727.1, on the reverse strand, counting down.
TCTGTTAATTCCCTGGATCCACATCCTATCTGCTTTAAAGCCAGCTGTCATAATTCTTAATATTGTTATGTGCTAAATATGTATTCATTACTTTTTTAAAGCAATTACAGTATCTGCAAGCACAAAATCCCAAGGTAAAGAATTCCATAACTTTACTGCCTTACTGTAAAAAAAAAAAAAAAAAAAAAAAAATGTATTCTAGATATAAGGCCTTACCAAGGATTTATAGAGGTAGACTTATATTTGCATTCCGTGCATCTATACCCCCTTTTTATTCAGGATTGTACTTGCAACACATGAGTGACAGTGCTGTGAATTGTAACCTCTATCTCCAAGTTGTTTGCCATTTAGTCTGCATGTAACAGGTTTGTTTCTACAGCCCAAAAGCATAATCTTACACTTCTCTACATTAAACCTGATCTGCCATTTTTCTACCCATTCATTCAGTTTATCTTCTACAGAGGAAAAAAACATTGTGATCTGTATGTATTTCCTTACACAGCTTAGTGTCCTCAGCAAAGATTGAGACATTACTTTCAATTCCCGCTTCGAGATAATTAATTAAAAAGCATTGGACACAGGACTGAAACCTGTGGCACTCCAATTATCTTGAAAAGGTTAAATTTACAACAACTCTCTGCCATCATTTAGCCAGTTCTTTATTCTTGCAAGGATATCACCTCCCAAACTGAATCCTTTTAACTTATGCAGTAACCTGTGAGACACCATATCAAAGGCTTTTGCAAAATCCAAGTACACTACATCAAACAGAAGTTCTTTTGTCCAAATTACTACTTACCCTCTCGTAAAAATGCAAGTAAATTAGTCTGACAATCTCTTCATAAAACTATTCTAGCCTCTACTAATAATGTGGCTAGTCTTCAAATAGTTCTGAATACTGTCAGTTAGTAACCCTTCTTGTATCTTAACCACTATGGTAGCCAAGCTCACAGGTGTATAATTGTCTGGTTTGGATCTCGGGTGTATACCATCAGGTCAAGGTTCTTTATTCACCATAACCGTTTCCAGTCTCTTTTGGACTTTAGTAAGCCATGTACATGAAGGAGGGGATTCTGTTATTTTGTCTGTTTGCCCATAAACTGCCATTGTTGCTTCCTTTGTATGTACAGAAGAAAACGATGTTTTTAAAGTCAGTAATATTTCAGTATAACATAAGCTACAATTGTTCCTTATAGTTTATGCTATTGCTTACCAAAACCTGTCGCTTCTTTCTTCAGAATATAGCAAAAATCTGGCCATTCCTCTCTCACTCTACAACAGAAACCCTCATGCATGCTCTTATCCTTTCTCGCCTGGACTACTGCAACTCTTTACTTACTGGTCTTCCTACTAACCATATCGCTCCTCTTCAATCAGTTCTTAATTCAGCCACCAGAATACTCTTCCTCTCCTCCAGAACAGTACTCACCCCACCACTCCTAAAATCACTGTCATGGCTTCCCATAAAGCAGCGTATCACATTCAAAATCCTCCTCATTATCTTCAAGGCTCTCCATCACTTGTCCCCGCCTTATATCTCATCTTTGATATCCCGCCATATTCCTGCAGGTCCACTACGCAGCACACATGCTGGACGACTCACTGCCCCTTTAACCACTATCGCTGTTTCATGATTGAAAGCTTTCGCACATGCTGTTCCCTACCTCTGGAACTCCCTACCACCCAGCATTCGCCAAGCCTCAACCCTCAGCAATTTTAAATCTAAACTAAAAGATCACCTTTTATCTCTAGCAATAGCATAATATGGAAACATTATCATTATTATCATAAGCCAAACACTGCACTTTCTCCTCTACCAGCTTGTATCTGTATGTCACCCATCCTATACTTAGATTGTAATCTCTACGGGGCAGGGACCTCTTATCCTAATGTATACTCACTTGTCGCTCCCCTTTTGACTGCCTATATAAGCACTTAATCACCGCACTTATTGTACCCCTGCTGTATTAAATGTAATCTGTAAAGTGCCAAGTACACCGGTTGGCGCTATATAAATAAAAATATACAATACAATACAATTGCTTTCAGACTGTGACACTGTTCATATCTCTCTAGTATTAATGTAATTAAAAAATAAACTGAGGAACAATCGTATCTTGTTAAAACATTACTAACTCTTTAACCCCTCAAGCACCGGCACTCGCACACATGGGGAGCCCTGAATTCCATAATGTGCCAAGAACCATTGGTCGTTAAGGTGTGTGAGCAATAGCCTAATCCTCATTGATCAATTCCCATGTCTCACCTTAAGAGAACCAATAGCAATCTTAATCTTTGTCATTTATATATTTGTAGAATTTAGTATTTTTCTTGCTCTTTTGCAGTACTTTTGTCATTTTCAGTTTAGCTAGCCTAATTGCTTGTTTAGATTTTTCATATTCTTTATATTTTTTAAATGATTCATCTGACACTTCTGCTTCTTATTTGTCATTTCTCTGCAAACCTCTTTATTAAGCCACATTGGTCTTAATTTTCCCATCTTGTTCTTATTACTCAATGGTATATATTGAAGAGTATATTTATCTAAGATCATTTTAAACAAATTCTGTGTTTTTTGTGCATGTTTATATTTGAAGATATTTCATTGGTTGTCCTTTAATGCTGCTTTTAGCATTGTAAAATTTGCCTTTTTAAAATATAAAGTTTTGGTTAAACCCTTGCTAATGAGTTTCTCTTAACACATTTCAATGGACACCATATTGTGGTCACTGCTGCCTAGATATTCCCTTATCTGTAAACTATCAGGTCAGAATTGTTTGAGAGCGTTAGGTCCAGTAAGGCCTTTCTTCTAGTTGGTTTCTCTATTAGCGGGCACATGAAATTGTCATAACCATACTTAGAAAAGTATTTTCCTTTGTTATGCTAGAAGTCATGTTTCTCAAGTCAATTTCATTTACTTTTATAGGTTGATCTAATCATTTGAAACATGGCTGGTCAAATAATTCAGCATATCCTTGATCTGCCACAAATTGTAAAACATTTGATGGCTGCATGGCATCAATAGCCCCTGAGGGGTTAACACAGAGAATGTCCCTAATGTTTCCAATGGGGGTTGTTATATAAAGTCTTTCAAAATCGTCAGAACAGAAACAATTATTGGTGCATTCGTTATATGTATCAGTGGCCCTTTAAACACGTAAGTGTTTTTGGGGTCTGGCACTTCCTTCTTGCATCATTTATAACAATATTGTATTTTTTCCATGTCTTACAACAATATTGTATTGAATATTTATTATCATGAAAAGCAAGCCAAAAGCCGCAGTAAACTTTATGAAAAGTATATTTTAGGGTGTTTCCTGTTGAGTAAAATCAAGGTACTCCCACTGCTGAGAGGTGCATATTTCCAGAGTTGTTACAATTTAAACCTTTGCTTTTTCATATTAGCAGTACCCTCTAGTGGTCAGATTCCATGTAATTATTCTGTTCTGTTTGAATAGAGAGGAACGTCTGTGACATACAGTTCACAATAGAATGTGAGCTAAACTGTCATGTCACTTCCTGTCAGAACTTTCAGGAAGTAAACGCACAGTAAATGAACTTCCTGATTATTTGAATTGTCATAAATTTTTAATTAACCAACCAACAACAATGGGAGTGCCCTTGTTTTACTCAACAGGAAAAGCTTTATAACATATAGTGTTCATTAAAAAAGTTTACTACTCCTTTAAGAGGAATCCTGTCATTGAATCTTTTAGGTTTAAGCAAATTTTGAGTAAAAATAATTTTATCAACAATCATTGTTCCTTCAGCTTTCCTTTGGGAAGAAAATATAACAATTTGCATAGACAAACAATGAGAATTCCAAATATAGTTAAAAGTAGGGCTTTATATAACCAATAAAGCTACCTAAACGCCCAAGGATACCTCCACACAAATTACCTAAACCTTGTCCAGTTTGAGATATTACAGTGAGTAAAAAAGTTTCCAATAACTTACCAAGATATGCCTAATATGGAAAATCACTTTCATGGAAGTCTACTCTAAGTAGAGTTGAATGTACCTTCTGCAGTAAAATAGCTACTGCCTCATGTGTGGAGCCAAGAGTTATTTTAATATAATTAAATTAGCTAAGAAAGCAGACATTAAGACATATAAGGAATCTGAATTTCAATATGTGGAATATCAGATGTTAGTTTCCTTTTGGAAAAGGTCTAGTTTAACCCTATTTCCTGTACCCTGTAGGCCAGATACAATTTCAGCATTTTTGCTACACGTATGTTTAGGCTTGAGCTCTAATGGCCACTTTTTAGTTACCTATAGAAAACCATAAATCATTTTTTACAGAATGAATTGAACTGCATGGTACCGCACAGGAAGTTAATTTTAATTTGTGCAAAAAGCTATATGTTTGTAATTACAAAAAAAAGTTTATTACTTAAAAAAAAAAAAAAAAAGTTTAAAATAACCTATTTTGCTTAAATCAAAAACCATATGGTATGAGTTGACAATATCATTGGGGGTGCCAGAAGCACAAAACTACAACAACTACAACCTCTAATTTTTCTTACATTTTCTGAAACTTAACTTGCCTGCACTAAAATGGCTGATTAAATCATTATAACAAGTGGTGGATACAGACAAATTATGAGGATACTAGTGTAAAAGCCCATGTACATGGGCCAAGGTCCGGATAATGTTAACCCTTTGAGTGGCACTCAAAGGGTTAAGTGGACGCTACCTCACTGCACCACACAATGCAGTCTTGCTTCGCCTCACTCACATGATGCAATAATGCACAGAAGAGACTGCCCGAATGCGAGCAGTCTCTATTGCGAATGACTGCTTCTGACAAACATCCTAGCAAATTATTATATAGGATGTGCTTGAAATTATTAGATCATCCTATATAATAATTTGCTAAAACGTGTGTAACGCCGCGACATGCACAGTAGACACTGCTGCGCGTGCTGCAGTCATGCGCAGTAGAGACTGCCCGTACCGCAGCTGATACAGAGCTGGGCGGTCTGAAGGAGCGTCCAGCTCTGTATCAGCCGTGGTGCGGGCAGTCTCTACTGCGCGTGACTGCCCCCCCGACCGGGTAGCAGTGACACTGTGGCCCGTGTAATGGGCTGTTCAACTAGTACTACATATGAAATATTAAATAAAGATCCAATTAAGACTTTTGAAATGTTTTTAAATGATTTATTGATGGTAGGTAAGAATATTGGGATATTATTAGAATACAGTTTTGTTAGGGGAGGCAATACCAGACTACCTGTGTTTTATTGTCTAATAATGATATGGTGGACCCTCAAGGTAGACCAGTTGTGTCTGGGATTGGCTCCCTTACTTTGAATTTATTGCAATATGTGGATTGTTTCTGACCGAAGTAAAAAATCTTCCCTCATACATTAAGGATACAACTGGTATTATAAACTAGTTGCATCAGATAAAATGGGAAGAAGGTCTTGTTTTAGGTACGTTAGACATATCCTCATTGTACACTATTATTGATTCTGGTAAAAGTTGTAAAGCAGTGGAATTCTATCTGGAAAAATCAGGAGACCTTTGAGAAGAACAAAGGTTTTACTGACAGATCTGTAGATTTTGTTTTACAACATAATTATTTTGGGTTAAAAGATGCATTTTATCGTCCAAATACAGGCATAGCTTGTATGCAGCAGGTTCGCCCCAAGTTATGCAAATTTGTACGTTGGTTTTTGGGAGTTAGATCAGATTCGGAACAACCCATCTGGGGCAAACCTGGTGCTCTGGTGCAGATTTATAGATGGTGTGCTGTTTGTGTGGAGGGGAGACACACAAGATTCCTTTATTTTTGGAATACATAAGTCAGGATAACTACAGTCTTAAATTTACAGAAAACATTAGCAACACCAACATTCAGTTTCTGGATCTTGACATATTTATAGAAGAAGGGTTATTATCCACAAGAACATACAAGAAATTTACAGATACTACCAGCTTTATTCGAGTGGATAGTTGCTACTTTTCAAAATGGTTAACTAATATCTCTTATGGACACTACGACGGTTGAGGAGAAACTGCTCTAAAGATATGTATTTTAAGAGGGAAGAAGTAGTTATGTGTCGGCAACTTAAAAATACGGGGTATCAGGATAAGAATATTGAAAATGCTTTACGGAAAGCACAAAATTTAAAAAGAGTGGAGACTTTGGAAATAAAACAAGTTCAATCAAAACAAGAAGAATTTGGGTTAGCAGTAATAGTTCCATATAATAAGGTCTATAGAAGTTAAAATGGATATTCATTGAGATGTTCTTAGATGGGATAAAATTCTAACTGAATTCTACCAGAAAGACCCAAAATTATTTACAAGAAGGCACGTCCTTTAGGTAACATGGTAGCACCAAGTGAGAATTAAAGAGAAGATGATTAAGGTGGGAATTCTACTGATGTGTAGTTTGTATGGCTGTAAAAAACAAAGAAAGTTGAAGGCAAAAGAGAATTTAAAATTGTCCTACAAAATTAATTTTACATGTGGCACAATTAATGTGATTTATATTAGACTGTCCCTGCGGAAAGAACTTCGTGGGTAGGACAAAAAGACAACTAAAAATGAATTTATGAACAAATGAAAAATATAGAAGGGGTTTGAAAACCATACTTTATCAAACACACTTTAAGGTGTGCCACAAAATAGATCCAGGATTACTGCAATTTTATGGAATAGAGATCTTTAAGCCAGAATGAAGAGGAGACCATATATGTCATGTCCAGGAGGGAAACCAGCTGGATTTTTTATTTCATTAAACTCCAAGAGGTTTAAATGCAGCTATTGAGATATTTGGATTCTCGTAGGAATGTTGATGATGCTACATAGGTATATATTTTTGATGTATTCCCTTTAAACATGATTGGTAGAAATAAATAATTTTAAAGTGAAAGGAATGTTTAGGAATTAACCATAAAGGCACCCAAAAGACACAGAATGAAGGGATGTGGGTGTTGCTCTACAAATATATACTTTTGGTCTGTCCCCTTCACACGAGTGGTATAAATTAAGTTTTGAAATGAAAGTTATGTTTAATAACTAACCATAAAGGTATCTAACAAAAACAAATTAAGATATTGTAGGGTTTAAATAATACAAATCGCTGCAATAATTGGTTTTAAATTATAGGGTTTTATGATGTTGATGATACATGTAATGTTGGTATGTTTCTCAATACATGTAGTACAAATACAAGTTTGAACAAGATAGATTTCATATCAATTGTTTGCCAAGATACAGATGATAGATTGTAATACAAAATTGCCAAGTTGAGATTAACCCTTTGGATGTCAGAAGGTCATGTGGCAGAATTAGTATGCCAAATATCTATCGGGACACCGGAGGGTTAAAAGAATATTACACTGTAAATGGAAAGTGAAAATTTAGCCCTGGAGAGTAGAAATTCAGTCCTGGTGGGTATGTTATGGCTTGCAGTGGCGAGTAACTTTTCAGGTCTGGCTAGTAGCAAAGGACTTCAAATTTTAAGCCCTGCTGTAAAGTATTTTAAATGGCTCTATTAAATACATATCGGTTAAGTCCTGGGTATAGAAGTTAAAAATGGAAGTTATAATATGTTTAGATTAACCCTTTGGCTGATGGATGGACATGTGGCAAAATTATTATGCCAAATGTCTATTAAAACACCGGATGGCTAAGAGTGAAATATTATAGGCCATTGTATGTACTAGTAATCATTTTGGCATAAAATATTTGAAGTAGATTTGTTGAATATATAAGGGTTAAGTCCTTGCTATATAAGTCAGCTATGGAAGTTTGTCCGGTTTCACCTCAGAAGGAGGAGACAGTTCTTTGAAACACGTAGGAGAAGGAGGAGCCTATAGAGACTTGTCGATCATAATATAGCTAAAAACTATTAAGGAACATGGATGCTATAAAGCGGGGTGAAGTTGGGAAGCGGCCGCAAAGAGTAGAGCCGTATAGGAGAGGAGTGAAGAAACGAAAGGCAGGAATGGGTAAGATCGTTCGAATTATATGATCTGTACCACCCATTTATATACTATGCCCCTCAATTTCCACAATGCCCCAATCTCCTACCTCCTTGGTGGTCTAGTGGCATGGCAGGAGAAACCTCTATGCAGGTTGATCTCCCACGCGGTCCTCTTCAGTAATGTAGAATCTCCCAGCACTCTGCATTACTAGAGTGCCAGAGGGAGATAGCAATGACCATATTGCGGCGCCAGGCTGGTGGGTCGCAGGGGGTGGC